>JAZHFQ010000057.1:3696378-4928504 GCA_038387885.1 Spodoptera picta
GCTCATATCCGCGTTCAAAACACGCACGGACTTACGGATGGTTTTAGAAAGCGGATTGCACGCTGGACCGGTCACTGAGCCGGCGAAAAAAGCCAAAAAAAAGCGGATGATGAAAACAAGAATAAGAGGTTTTCTGATGGACGATAGATTATATTTTTCGCCAAAGAAACTTTCTTTGCGAATCTTATTTTTTATGCGAAAAAAATGCTGCAGTCAAATTCACCATCGGACATTAGTCCACAAAGGCTCAAATAGCATACCTAAAAGAAAATGTTGCCATATAAAATACACCATATATCATCGCGGGTGGCACGCACAAGAGGAAAATTGCCAAATGGGTGGTGAAATTTGCGATTCTCATTTTTCCACGGTGAATTTCCGATGAAAGTTGGGAGCGAGTTGGTCACAACGTAATAGCAGGTCTGACTCCTCGCTCCGAAATTAGAAAAACGTTAACCTTGCACGGCAGTGGCACACACGCGACCGGACCGCGTTGCTTTCACCCATCGCCATGTTTGCCGCGCCTTGCGCTAGTCGTTCTGCGTTACTAGACAATATAATTATACTTGATGCTTTGGGAATATACGGGTTAATTTGTTTAAAGTGAATTATGTTGTTTATAAAATGTTTTAAAAAATAAACCAAAAAAGAATTTATTATAGATACCGAAGTACCCTCCGTAGAATCACGTTTAAGTTAGATTTGTTTTTCCAAAACAACGCACCATTTAAAAAATCCGTTGAAACTTTTCATACCTGAACTTTTCTGATAAAAATTGGTAATGTTATTCGTACCAATCGATATAGACGAAAAATCTGTAGATAGGTAGGTACATGCAAAAATAGGTACCTCATGCCTAGTCAAAATCTACGTAAAGTTACCTATTAATATGTTGTCAAAATTTCACAAAATCTGCTCAAAAAGTAACTAAGCAATTAACTCATTTAATTAGACAATAAACAAAAACGCTTTGCCGTATAAAAAGAATCAATGTTTTCTTATAATTTATGCAAATGTAGGTCGGTTGAAATGTAAAGATCCGCGACGATCGAAAGTGAGGCTAAGTTTCTCGTGCGTTGCAACGCCAAGTTCAGTCACCTGCCCAGGGTTATTGGGTTAAGGGGTCAAGTCACCTTAAAACTCGCCACTAATTAGATTTAACGCTAATTGGAAATTTCAACGGGTTTCATCTTCGATATTCATGGAAAACTAATATTAGGACAGAATAAATAGAAAAGAATAACTCGTTAGGTAGGTAATTATTGTATGGTTCTACTAGACCCCACCATTACATAAATAGCATCATAAATGTAGTGGTTCACCAGTAAATGGCGGCAACAAAGCATACATAAAACATAAGTAATGACGACGCCAGTCTTGCGACAACAAATTTCTCCAGAGAGAATCTCGACGGACCCGCTGTCGCCGGCGACCGGTGCGCCCGCGCACCACTGTTTAAACCATCATATAGGTACAATATACACGTATGTATCGCGTTATATCGACTGACGAACGTACCACTAAAGAAACAATTCATCAAACCGTTCCCGTTTATCGTTATGATATAATTTTAGACAAGTGAACCGGAAGCCATAGCAAGTGCTAAATAGCTTACTTTATCGGTCGAAGAAAGTAGACCATTTGTCATAGTTACAGAAGTGTTCAAAATACACGTTAATTCGTATAACTAGCACCTTATTAAGTATGGTAAGAGGTGACATCCGAAGAACAGTTACTAAAGACCGGGTCACCGCATTCAAGGGCTGTCGGATATGCAGGTTACACATTTGTAAGCTGGTTATCATAAACCTCACAGGTCTACACCTAAATTAGTACAAATGTATATTTTTAAGTAGGTGTGTGATGTTGAGTTAGTATCGTAACTAGAAACTAGGGAATGTAAGGTATGCTTTCTTTAATGACTTTGTTGATTCAAACCTCCCGTACAGAACGGAAAACAGAACGTTTAAAAAATACACTACCAACGTCCTCTAATTAGAGACACGGGCATCCTCGTAAAAATACAGAGAAGGCGACGCTAGGGGCCACTTTCTAAGCAAGTCTAAAAGCAAGCAATCAATTCGCGCGAATCACTCATCAGAACACTTTCTAGTCGACGTCTATTACGCGAGAGCACAATTAAATTAATTCTCTGTAGGATTTATTTTTAGAGTATAATAATTTTCAAAACTGATTATTTTAATACTTACGATCACTTTATTTGTCAACAGATGCATCAAACAGTGACGGGATGGGCGCTGCTGGCGCTGATAAGTTCATCAGCCATTCTTCACACGTTGGCGTATCCCCAACATGTCCCCCTCATAACTCAGGTATGGGTAGATAAATAGTTAATACTTACCTATATACATCCTCATTTAATACATATTAGTATAATATCTACTTATAATATTTTATTAATTTTCCAGGCCACTAGTAGCGTTCGGACACACAACCCACAATACTACAGCAACTCTTTACCAGCGCCTCAACCGGAACAAGCGCAGGAACGTAAATTCGCAGAGAAATCCAATGCCTTAAAAAAAGTTGCTCTAGATGATATCGATGAAATTCAAACGAACTCGATTTCAGATGGAGGTTTCTCATGGTCAAATATGCTTGGTAAGTTTAAAGTATATTATATAGATTAATTAATTATCCAATTTTTGGTTAGTACGCGATAAAAATCTTTGAACAGTAGTCTCTTTTTTAATATTCATTAATATTTTAACTTTCCAGGTATGCTAATGCAAATGATTTTCAACCCCGGCACCACAGGACCAAACAAGAGCGACAGTATTGACACCGATTCAGTATCTCCATCTCCATGGGCCAACTTACTCTCAATGGGTCTGAAAATCCTAACTGCAATTCTTGGAGGAGGCGCCTCCAGCGATGGTATTGACAAAGTAGACAACGGCTCATCTCCCATGCAGGTACTTACATACATCACTTTATCATTTCAAACGAATTTATTAAAACATATCCTATCAAAATAATTATCTCGAAACGAGAAAATCAAAATACCCACATCCACCGCAAAGCTTCAGCTCTGAAGTTACCATACAATTGTACAAAAACAAATGCAAACATCATTATTTTATTTATCCCTACTGATCCACTAACATAATTATTATTATTATTGTAGATACTTATTGATATTTATTTAGACGTTTACAAACACTCCAATAATGTAAAAAAGCACCACATAAATTGACCCTCACCTGTAGAAGGCATCATTTATCAAGTAGTTTTTAGAAGCCTCAATTAATTCACTACAAAATAACTAGTACCTTCACGTCCGGGGATCACCTCAGAGAAATCACTTAGTATCTACTACTTCTATTACATTTTTATCAATAAAAGCAATTACAATTTTCCTTGAGGTCTTTCCTTTCTTCGGAATGTAAATAGTAAAATTTGGTTACGGAGACGGTGTTGCTTCTCGCTTGCTTCAGGGTATTTTGGCTGCGGTTCTGTCGACGGTGCTCGGTGCAAAAGATCCCGACCAGGTCGCCTCCATGGCAAAGCAGGCTGGAGAGGTACGCAACCCATCCTTCCTTCTCCCAATTATGCAATTATCTGTTTTTAGTGTCTACGATTGAAAAGGAATACCATTTTAATTATTTGATCATTGAATCAGTCGATTATTTTCAATTTCAGATCTTGAAGACCAATTAATATTACAGTCCAAATCAAATTGTATTTTTCTTTTCGCAGTTCATCAACATCGTCGTTAATCTTCTGGATGCCTTGAAGACTTCATTCTCTCACAGGTCGCTGGCCGCAAGGTCTATGGGCCGCAAAGATTCAGTTAGTGATGCAGCCCTTGCCGGTATTGCCATGTTCAAGACATACGTAAGATCGTTCGGCACAAATGACGACAAGTGTCTTCAAAAATATGTGTGCGATGCTAACGCTGAGTGCTCTGACGACATCGGTCCCAAGAGTGTGTTCTGTCAATTCGGAACGTAAGTATAAATTGTTTTTAATTTTAAGTCTGAAATACTACACAATGTGTAGCCCTCACACACATACGTGTGTGAGGGCTATAGATTCTTCAAGGGACGTTAATGGGTTAGTTCCCTATCCCCGAATCCCAAGTCCAATAGAAGAATTGCTAATGTCAATCCATTGGACATTACAATCTTTAAAACTGTGATTGGATGTGGTTCATTCCCATCTTTCGCTAAATGTTTTCCCCCAGATGGGGAAAATGGCAAATTTCGAGGCATCTTCCCTGGAATTATTAATCGGAGAATCTCATCTCAGCAAATGCAACAATATCAAGCAAATCAACAATATCTCTAGAGTCTATATTTTTGACTGGAGTATTCAATCGTGCCCAAAAAACCTTGCTAATACAGTCCTTTCTTGACCTCATAACGTAGTGTTGTCATATTTGTCGATTATACCTAAACGATAAAATCCACCAAATAATTTTGGGTAAAAGATCCATAGATCCATCATCTTCATATTACAACTTTCTGATTACAAGCTTTAGTTGAGGTAAATACTATTCTAGATTCAAGACCCAAAAGTGTAAATATTATATTTGTTAATTTAAACTGTCAAACACCGCGAGGACACCGGTGACCGCAACCTATTGTTCTTTAATTGTGTCTATAATGGCGGTACTCAAAGAGTGAATAAATATTTAAAACTTCCAATATAATACAAAAAACAAGACAAAAACTTTAGTATGAACATGACAACCACGGTCATAGTCCATTTACGAGGGAATATCTATCAGAATTTAAGGGTAAAAACTAGTGTCATCAATATTTTTCTTGCTCATGTTTTGTTTCGGAACTTAGGTTTTTTTACTCACAATTGTATCTTTTACAGCTACGCTGCCAGCTTCGTTTTGGAGCGACAATCTGGAGGCACTTTCGATGACTTCTATGAGGCTGGTCGCCGGGGCCGTTCAGGTGTAGACTGTCGCCAGATGTATCTTCAGTGCAATGAAGTCTAATGCCAGGAAAAAGATCCGCCAAATTATGTTGTAGTGCGACTTCTAAATTAGTGATAACAAATCTATAAGATAACTTATTGTTTCCAAAGTATTACCTCTTGGTTCTGCCTAAAAAACCGTATTACAGCAACATGAAGAAATGTTAGATACAAATACAGTCAAAATGCGATTTTGTTTTGATATCGGTGGGTGACATTCAAGTATTATAACTACAGACGACGCAACGAATTATGTTAGTTTAGTGCTCTAAACTTATCCCATCGCACTAATCGAAACAGCGTCAAGTTTAGTGTTAAAATAATTTATTAAATTATTTATTTATTTAATTTATTTTAGAAGATAATGAGTAAACGTTTAAATTGTTCCACATTTGTTATACGGTCCATTTCGTGAAAACTTTATAAATGAGTATTGTAAAATATTGTATAATTGGCACATTGTTTATTGTATAAACGATGAAATATTTCGCCAGTTTCTCGATAATTGACGACTGATGTAAAAAGTTATATGTGATATAAATAAATATTTATATCACTTATTAGTTAGTATTGTATATTTTGTGCGACTGAGTGATTGAGGACGTCCTTGTGTGTTTGTGATTGTAAAATAATAAAGAATAATATTTAATTATGTTTTTCTTTTACTGCTACCCGGTTAGGTAGGTACTTACTTATAAGCACCGAGTTGCTTATCTCGCGACATAGAAACGTACGTTTCCTAGAAAATAAAACTGTGAAAGTACCGTAATAATAATTTCACATTCTATAAGACAACGTTAGGCCAAGTAGAGCGCATCATGCACTCATGGGCACTTGCACATCCTACTGTCAGCTAAACCTTGACATTCGTTGACATTGTGTTCTAGTGAGATGACGTTGGAAAATCTTCTATCCCAAGTGGGAATCGGAACAAAGCAGCTGACAGATAGGTGAGTGCATTCAATTCAAATATTCAAAAAAGTGAACGATAGTTAATTATGATTAGTAACAGATTTAGAAGTAGTCAACAACAGACGGAATTTTATTATGCGCCTATTGGCGAATTAGGTGGGTTAATTCGATGCTTATAAAACACCTATAATACTCAATTTTTATATGAGGTATATTTTTGTTTGTGTGTAAGAATATTAAATTAAAATTGTGACGTTACAACATTTTAATCAACTTAGAACGCGATATCACGACCCCAATGCACGTAGAGCAGTTGTTATGCCAGAATTACTTACCTCAACATTAACTTTTTTAACATAGATACTCGGAAGTTCCAGTTCACGATCACCATGTATATTATGCGTATGAACCTTCTGCACCGTCACACGGGCCTGTTGCGACATCCAAATAGTAAGTTACTTAATTTTTTTCCTAGTTCTTAAATAAGCAGAAATTCAGACGACTCCGAGGTGACCAATGTTTGTTGTTCCAACATGTAGGCTGTTTACCTTACATGATACATACCTATGCAGGGTGGAATTTTGTAGTAGATAGAAAATTTTATTCAAAGAAAACATTCATATATTTTTGAAAAGTAAATTGGTTTCAAGGTTTTTAAAAATTCCCTTGTCGCACTCGGTAAGCGAAGCGACTAAAATCTGTAAAAGTTGCAACCTGTAGTTTTATTGCATCGATTGTTAGTTGACTTCAACTCTCAACTAGTTTACATTCTCATAAGATTGAAAGTAAATTTGATTTTTTATATATCTCCACAAAAAATCATTATTAACCCTGACGATCGATGCAATTAAAGTACAGAGTGCAACTTGCGATTATTGTGTGCGGCAAGTGAATTTTTTAATATCTTCCAATGCCGTTTTCTTTCATTTCGAAAATAAAGGAATGTTTTCTTTGAGTAAAATTTTCTATCTTAAGTATTAAGAGTACTTCCCCTTCAGGTGGCATTACAAAATTCCACCCTGTATATAGAGTCTGGACTACATCCAACTAAAGAAGCATACAAAAACAAAATAGATATTCTTATATATAGACTCAAACAATAGTGCCTATTTTTAAAACCCGTGCTGTTACAGTGGATGTAGCCCAGTTTTAAAGCACACAGGTAACCATGATATAGGGAGACCTTATTGCCGCTGGTGTCAGTGTGTTAGATTATAACTGTTTAGTATTGAGTACGTTGAATAAGGAGAAACGACATATTTGTTAACTGTAATTAATTGGGGAAATTAATAGCATTTTTGATTTAGGTTTCGAAAACAAAGTGTACCTATGCGTTCCTTATAACCGAATACAGAAAAGGTATTGTTTTTAACTGACTTTTAGAAGTATGAAATGAGAACGTGATGGCGCAAAAAGCCATTTATGTACATTTATGTACATAAATGTACATGATGAAATTATGCCAATTAGGTACCCTTGGTCATCGCACCACGCTGTCGTATTGACCGATTTCACTAATTCTTTTTTTTTTTGTTTCTTTTGTTAAGGCCAGGAAGTTTTAACCGCTTGAATGTACCGATATGAGACACAATAGAAAATATATTGTGTCCCGCGTGGATCCACGTTCAAACACACGACGGGTTAAATAAAGAAAAAGTAAGAATTAACACCCTGTCCAAAGCTGTGGCAGGCCAATAGCACATTGTAAAAGTTGTCTAGATTTAAATAATTTTAACAGTTCGTTCGTACCTAACAATCACTACTATACGCGTGGAGCCTGTCGAAAAAAATGTGGTTATAGGTATTTAAGAAATATAATTTTAACATGTTTCATTTATTCAGATTCCTTCAATGATCGAGTTTGTTTAAAAATTGTTGAATTTTTATTTCAGCAACTATGGAGGAGGTCATCATAAAAGCGGCGCGTCAATGTCTGCACTCACGCTGTTGGCGTTCTTGTTCTTTCTTCATATTCTACAGCAATGTATTAAAGATCACATGACAGAAATGAGTACCGCACCCGTTATGATTATGACAGCCGGCAGAGAAGGAGAAGATACAATAACCAAATCGGCAACTTTTAATAAAATTGATAAAACCGGTATGACCGATTTTGGTTCTAAAGACAGCTCAGTAAATGACCGAACGGATACAATTAATCAAAATAAAATAACCGAAAATTACAACGTGAAAAATCCATACAATAATGATGGTCCATCGAGCAAACATCAACTATTGAAGATTAAAACGGAACAGTTACCAAGGTTAGAAGAAACAAAGCAAAATTATGTGATCAAAAACTACGGCAACCGAAGCTCTATGTATGCTGGTTTTTATAGCGCCATGGATGAAGAATAAAGGAACGTTCTACAGGGAAACGTTACCAGCATCGATGAAATAAAATACATAATCTAGTGTCACTTCAAATTTATTACGAAGTTATTACTTAAAATACAATCTTATTCACGTTTGTTTGAAAAATTATTAATTGACCTAAAATAATAAAATATTTCTTCGGTGTCAATTAATAACTAGAATTATATGTATAAATCCAAATGTAATTTAACTCCTAATTATAAGTTTCTCAGCAAAATAAAAAGCAAAACTATGCTTTTTGTCTATAACTGCTTACCTTAACTATTTTGAAAATCCACTCAGTGGTGATTTTATTCCATACAATATAGGTACTTAATCGCAATTCCATAAAAATTTAAAAAACATCAATGAAATAACTAAACATTCTTAGACACCTCACATAGAATTTTCATCACAAAAATTATAACTTGTATAATATGAACAGCTCGTTTGGAAACTGAATATATCAAATATGATCTTATATTGAGTAGGTACTATGAAGTTTCTGGCAGCGTTCTTCAGCGATATCAACGAGTTAAAATATTTTTATGCTGCACCTGAATTTCGTTAAACTTTAAAGCCATATAAATCGGACTGAGCGAATATTCTATAACATGCACTGTGTAGAATCAATTTTTACATAAAATATAATGTAACTTTTACCGGTGACGTTCAAACACTAGTGATTATTAATTATTTAGAATTCTAGAAGATAGTGAACGCAGAATGGAAAACTAATAAAAAATAAACTACATATTGTTATCATATTTCTTCGCTTAACATCTACTTAGTTTATTTTTTCTTGCTACATGAAACACCAATTTGTTTTTCCTATTGTATATTAAAATCTTGTTTAATTCTGACAACTGCAATATATTATGACTCTTCAACAATGACCTGTAAAACTTTGCAATGTAAAGTCTAATTGCGTCTCACACGTTCTATATATTTTGTTTGTGTGAGCGCGCTGGAACCCATTGTTGGGTCCGTCATACGATTCCAGTCAGTTTGGCCTACAACAAATCCAATAGCACGCATCTTCTCTTGTTGTCGTCGCTCTTCAATGTCCGCCCATCGTACCTGTTTTAATTATTACATGATGAAAATTCTCTGTCACACGTAGGTTAAACACTTTAAAAGGAACTCACCTTCTCAATTTAAAAGAAAACACTCATAATTTTCAGAAAAAATGTCTGCTAAGCAACAAACATTTAATTTGCGATAAGCTTTAAAAAAAGCAAGTTTTTTCGAAGAAAATACGAACGAGGAAAACGGAGAATATGAACGTTATAAAAATTATGGCAATGTATGCCAGTCACCATATGAAAATAAGGCCAAAATTGCACCAAATTTTGAATATTAGAAAGAGATATGGTTGTAAAATTGTTAACAAAGTCACGTCGGTAAAAATATACCGAACGGCGAAATTATAGGATGAATATCAATCAACGCAATCCAATAACACAAATATTTAAGGTTTAAGTAATGTTAAACTATTTGCGTAATAAAACCATATATTAATTTAGGGCCGCATAAATATCTGCAGCTTTAAAACAATGTGGTAGTAGATAGTTTAGCGATAAAATTCACGTTAACCGGAATCGGAGCCTAGGACGCCAAAATACATTTCCACAACCATATCGCTATAAATAGTGAAAATATTCAAAAGTTGTGGAAAGATGAAATTAAAAGTTAGATCTTCATCTATTGCATGAATGTCAAAATCCACTCCTAGTATAAACATTTTTGCTTATCTGCAGCTGTAGCCAAATGCCACTTAGCGCTTGTCTACATGTAGAATAGAAAACTAAATTATATGGAATTGACGTAAATTTTGACACTTGTCAGTGTCATCCCCATACATTTTGATTTCTACTCTCTCTGTAGACAAGCGCTAAAGTGGCGTTTGGCTAGAGGCCCTGGTGTGGTTAAGAAAAAGTCTCGAAAAAAATCGTATTACGTCTTTTGTTTCAATATCAAAATAAATGTAAAAAGAAATGGTATGTGCATACTTACAGATTTCTTTCCTGGCTGTGCTTTATTTGGTGTCCAGTCGTCTAGTTGTAAGTAGTCTTCCATGGAAAGCTGCGACGGGCGGAGGGGTTTGCTGGTACCGTCGAGACGAGCTGAAACAATTTACAAACACATTTAATATCGTGATATTCACCTTCTTAACATGTCTATCTGCTGATTCCTTAAATAACAACAGTCAGTAACATATTGCCTAACCAATGATGATGTTATACTTAAAAAAAAAACAATATAATATATTCAACCAATAACCTACCTAGTTGCGCAGCGTCGTCCATTTTCTCCCACTTGGATGTAAAAACGCTTTCGACCTGTCATGGGGCAGCACCTTACATGTTTAGTTACAATGCTGAAATAAAACTTATTAATCCTACCCTAACATAAGACAGAATAATCCACTCTAATAAAAAAGAAATAAATACAAAATTTCAGAATAACACAGAACACACAATCAATATTGGTAGTGCCATCAGGAGGATTAAACACTGAAGTTGGCTGGAGCTCGTTAACGACGCCTCACCTCAGTTTCTTGTGAATCCTCCAAAACAATTTGAACGTCGTCGTCAGCGTCTTCCATCTGGACTTCGGTTATAGCTGCACTCTGTAGTAATGTAGTAGGATCCAATTGTATATGGTGTAGCGGGGTAGGGAAAAATCGAGAACTAATCGCTTCTATCTCCTGTAGTGTCCTATTGTGAATATTTCTCTTATAACAGACTTGTGCATCAAGTTCCATTGTACAAATGTACACCTACAAATAATAAAAAAATAAATATTACATTTCAGTGTTCATTTAAATAACTATTTTGATTAAACTTGTTTACATACTTGGAAACCATTCTGCCGTGCAAAGTTCCATATATCAGCATAACACCTTAATTGTTCATTCACTGCGTCATAGATTAAAAATGTGAAAAAACCATCTGTCAAAGTTCTTTTGAAAGCTCTCTTCAAAGAAGTTAAATATGATTCTTCATAGCTTGCATCATACTCATATTTTAAGGTTGGTTTTTTAATCTGAAAAATAATTCATTTTGGATTTTCTATATGTAAAATAGATAAAAAAAATATGATAAAGGTAACTCATCAACTTACAATTTTTCCACTGGATGGATCCTTTTCTTCGACTTCTCCTTCTTGCATAAAGTAATCATCAATAGACATTATTCTGACTGTACCTCCATATTCTGCTTCTCTATCTCTTATTAATTTAGCCAGGTATGATTTGCCACTTCCAGGGGGACCTGCAGAGAGGGACAATGATGTTGAATAATTTGTTTGATTACTGCCTAATGTGATTGATTAATTAATTTATAGTTATAACAATGCTGTAACTTACCTCTTAGAATAACAACAATTTTGTCAGGTCTCATAGACCTTCCAGGAGATTCTAATAAATCATCAATCATTACAATGTGTTTAGATGAAGATACACCTGATAAAGATTCATCTTTATCTCTTGGTTTTTTAGAATAGTGCTTTCCACTGTCACTTTCTTTACTTAATCCTCTTTTGCGCGAATCTCTGTCACGACTTCGGCTGCGGTATCTACCTTCTTCTCTTCTGCTTTCTCTACCCAAATCACGATCTCTATATTCTCTATCCCTGTCTCTGAAGGAATCCTCGCGCCGAAGATACTTATCACGATCATCTCTCCTTCTATCGTCTTCGCGGTCATCTCTCCTTCTATCGTCCTCGCGGTCATCTCTCCTTCTGTCGTCCTCGCGATCATCTCTTCTTCTGTCATCATATCTATCTCGTCTCTTATCATCATACTCGCTTCTAGGTGGACCCCTAGGCCGAATCTCATCTAGTAAATCAACGTCATATCTAGATGCTCTTCGTTCGAAATCTCTGGAATAGTGGTCACGGCTATATCTTTCCTTGCCATAATCATTTTCGGCATCTGATCTCTTAGGTTTTTTTTGAAACAATTCATCCACTTCTTTTTCGAAATCTTTCTTCCTGACCTCTCCATCTTTAGATTTATGATTGTAATGAAATGTGTGGACAGGCTCTATAAAATCTCGAGCTAAAATGTGACCAAACGATTATTTATTATATTATTATTAACAATAATTGTAATACAAAGTTTCATTTCATATAAAACAATAAGTTAATTTTTCTTACCTTTTAATCGAAGAGGCTTGTGCTCGTATTCCACAATCAGAGATGGTGTAAACATTGGTTCATCTAACCACTGTGGTCTAACAGGTGGCTTGGGAACAGGATGTTCAAGTAAAGGCTTCCTCTCGGGTAGCCCTTGATTACCCATAGGGTGATCAGACAAATTGGACATTAAGGGGCGTAATGGTGGTCTGGGCGCAGACATATTAGGCCGAATGGGCGCATGACCCCGAGGGGGTGCATTATTTTGATATGGAGGCCTAATGTCATTCCCACTATATTGTATATTTCTATCATTATCGTAATCATATTGATCTTGGGGTATTTCCTCATGCATTCTGTTAGGAGGCGGAAAATTAGAATGATCCTGATGGTGCCCTAAATAATTTTGCCCAGGTCGGTTGTATGACATATTTTGTCTATTATCATCAAATTGTTGATTATTGTAGTTCTGGTTACTAAGATTTCTATTGCCATGACCATATGGTGCATTGTTTTGAACATTGGAGTTGTACTGGCCACTAGGAGGATTCACATTAGGAGGACCCGTGGTAGCAGGACTTTGAGCAGTTTGCCCACGAACCATTGAAAGAATATTCATAATTTTTTCGTCACCTAGGATATTATTAATTCCCTTGGAAATGGTGGTGTAATCAGGAGCTTTTGAATCTGATCCTGGGTTCGATTTATCATTTGAAATATCTATAACCTCATCATTGGTATTTCTAACATGTGGTTTATCAGTCTCTGGGACCAAATCCAACCCAGGGATTCCTTTATTGTCTCCACTAGTAGGCAGAAAACTGCTACTACTAGTAGGCGTTGGAGTGGAAAAATTTGTATTTCCTTGGTAATCAGTTTCTCCCATAGTCTGATAGGATTCAAATCTGTCCTGTGGGTCAACATTTTTATTACTATTACCCATATTGTTATTAGTATTGGGTCCTTTATATTGGTCATCCTGGTAATGAGCACTTTTATCAGTGTAGTTTTGGGAAGAGTTATTATAATTCTGTAAATTATTACCATAATTCTGTGCATTTTTACCATACTTGTGTGAATTATTTCCATAATTTTGAGGAGTGTTAGGATAATTCATTTGCTGACTGCCATAGCTTTGTTGATGACTGCCATAATGCTGCTGATTATTGCCATAGTTCTGTTGATTATTGTTATAATTCTGTTGATTATTGTTATAATTCTGAGAATTATTGCTATAATTATGTGAACTATTATTAGTACTATAACTCTGTATGTTATTGTTAGCATAATTCTGTAAATTATTACCATAATTTTGTGTTTGTTTAGATGGAAATGCATTAATATTTGTAGTATTTAAACTAGCATTTACTGTTGGTGCAACCACTTTAGCAGCTGTAGTACTTGGAGTTGGAGGTTCTGGTTGAGTGGGAGGATTGGCTCCCATAAGTCGTGCCCTTTTTTGTTTCATCTGTAGACGTCGTTCCATGAGCTGTGCTCGACACGATTCAAACTTTTGCTCATATTCTTTGTATGCCTGTTTATCAGGGTGATTCACATTATCCTTCTTCCATTTCTCAATTTCCTCTTCCCATTTCTGAAACTGAATGTCAAATAGTCTCTCTTCTTCAGCTAGTTTCTTCAAAGCATCAGCATTGACTGTAGTTTGTCCTGCTTGAGCTGACTCTGTACCTTGTGTCCAATTGGCATTACTGCCTGCCTGATTATGTACATTAATATTGACATTATTACCAGAATTATTGTTTCTTTGTTGATTGGCTCCTGGTGCGGGGACAGGTGTAGGCTTGGAGGTGTTTCCAAAAAGTGGTTGGTTGTTCTCATGGGGAGGCGGAGGCGGCTGATCAGGTGGCGGCGGTGCAGGCGGTGGAGCAACGTTAGTCGTCGGTAGAGGAGGCATTCCCCCCATAGCTTGGAGAGCTTGCATCTGCTCCACATACTACAATTAATTCAATCAACAACATAAGATGGATATCCTTAGTACACAACAAGAACTATTAAAAATAAAAATGCATAAGCATAAATAACAAAAACCACATGACATGCATTACTCTACCATACTAGTAAAACAGTAGGTACCTTGTCACCATACTGGCCATGCCATTGGGCATATTGTTGTTGCCACTGCGTCCATTGCTGCCAATTTTGTTGCTGCATTACAGCCCATTGCTCTGCTGTATACGATCCCATGTTAGCCATATTTATTTCAGGGGTCATCGCTATACCCGAGCCCCATTGACCTGCAGTGGGCATCGGCCAAGCCATATTGTCAAATCAAATAGTTTGTCACATAAAATAAGAAATTACTTATTCCAATAATTTGTTTAACAATCTACAGTGAATTCAAAGTCAAATAACTTTGTATTAAAAATGGTCGCACAACGGCCATTTTGTTACCATCATTGATTTTTCTTTCAACGTCGTCCTTTGACGTTGACATAAGCGTCGCATTTACTTATAGTGATGTTCGAAGTCGATTCAATCGATACTACGAAAAATTTGTAATAAATCTAACGATTACTGTAAATAAATGAGAAATACTGATCTATGTGTGCACTTCATTTATTATATTATCTTGTTCGTTTTAAAAGATTCAGATTATATTTTTAACTTTAATGGAGAGTAAAATATACAAAAGAATCCCTTTAAAAGACTGAACTGTAAATTTTTGTATTTCTTAGATAATAAATATTATTTTCAAATAAGTTTGCTATGTAACCAATTTTTCTGTTTGTTCTCAATAAACAATCATAATTTTATTATTTATATTTAAATAGGCTTCTAGACATGACATCCTGTCGCGGAGAACCTAACGGGTTACCGGGGCTCTGGCTCGACGTGCAGGAGAAGGAACGGGCTGGTTTTTAGTCAGTAAGAGTCTGACACTCCCTCCGGCCTCAACCAGGCGGGAGCAGCCAATCGATGATTTTCCCCCCTTAAAAAAAAGACTTGACATCCTCATAAATAGAAAAGGTACACAGGAATAGATGTCTAATTTTTATTATAACGTACGTTTGGTACCTACGTTATTTTAAAACATTAAACATTATGTATTCTTTATTTTTTCAAGGAAACAAATACTTTTAGGGATTTATTGATTTGAAATATCGCGTGACATCATTAAGATTAATGGGCAGGTGGTTGGCAAGTTTACGATACAATTAATAAGAATAAAATAACTCATAGTACTTGTACTGATGAAAAGTAATAAATTTTGCAATATAAAGATAAACTGAATGGTCATATATAGCTAAACATGCAACTAACTATATACTAATCATCAAAATGAGGTGTCTAAGACACTGTTCGTAATTTGTTTAAACCAAAAGAGAACTGACCAGCAGCATTTTTAAATAAAAAAATATCTTTAATTAAAGGTAACATCTGCCTCTAAATGTATTAAGTAATTCCTTTATGTAAAGTACCTAACCATATATTATAATTATTATATTATTTGTACAGCGTGAGTCTTTTAATGTGCGCTTATTGCAATGACGCACTTTTATTGCAGAAACGGTTACATTGTATTTCGTCGTATGATTGAGATTAACGAAGGCCCGATCCCCCATCTCCCATAGCCCATCCCCCTTTCCCAATCCTTATGTCCTCAATGCCTTAATGTAATTTAATAATAGGTATAGTTAATAAAACTTTCGTGAGACATATTAAATTAATTATTATGTTTTTCTGCTTACTCACATAATTATTTGACGACGACACTCGCCGTGTCGCGGGTCACGGAATGCTGCTCATGAATAGGTATGAGCCTCTAGTATGGCTTGAAACTAGTCGAGAGTCGAGTCCTCATCTGTAATCATCATCAGTAAAATATACAATAAATCTGATTTACAACTTATTTGTTTATGTTTATTATGATTATGTGGATACAGAGATGTAAAATTTTTGAGAATCGTATTTAGTTATTTAGAAAAAATACAAAAAATTCTTATAGAATCCATTTATTGTTCACTACAAATGTGTAATAAAAAATATTTTATTATTATTTGTATAAACCTAATCCAAAATCCCTTGATCCAAAAATACGTTAATAAATATTACCTAAACCTAAACAACCTAAACAAAATGAATAAGTAAATATTTTTCTATTTTATAAAATTGATCTTTTTCTTTAGATGCTAATATAAAAATATTAAAATTACTTGATGTGCCTTAATTACTTAAGTAGTTTAAAAGTAATTATCTTATTTAAATAATAGTAACATTATAAATCTAATCGAATAATAAGGCAATAATTTCACAACCATAACTATCACAACATCACAAGCACATCACTACAGCGACGCCATTTTTGCGTTGGATTTGATCGTGGTGTTTGTGTCGCCTGCTACGAGTTTTTGATTTTATAAACAAATGTAATTCGTTATTTTGATAAAACGTATTAAATCTTCGTGTGGTTATCAAATGCAATGTAAGAAAACAGTTTGTGTTATTACAAGTCCAGTAATTGTGTTATTATTCTCTGCGCGGGAAATGTGACTACGTCCAATATCAATTTCGCTAGAGGACATTATTGGTTAAATAAAGCTACAGTGCATAAGGTTATAACTCTACAACAATGATTCCAAATAAAGTACGTGAAAGCCGGAGAGTGAAATCCTTAAAACTCCCAAAAAGCCTGGAACGCTTGTATAAAGAAGGAAAATGTCGCGAGTGTTCAATTGTTGTTACTCGCATGGATTTTGCCAAGATACTAGGCAAATTTACCAAGGTAAAAATACAGTACGAAAGCAGTACAACTCCTAAAACGAAACAAAATGTTGACTCGACTTTGCCAAATACGAACGCCAAATTAAGAAACACTGAGAATGGTATGGTCCTTGTCCATAGAAAACCCTGTAGTCAACCAGATAAAGAGGTGTTAAATAGTAAAAAGACGAGAAATAACAAACTTGCGTCTCCAGTCGCAACAAATGTATTAAAAGAAAACAACAGGTTAAAAAAACCTGTACAAAAAGACAAAAATTCCAATTATGAAGAGAAGAAACAAAAAAACGGCAGTAACTTGAAACAATACAACATTGTATTTGAAGATCCCTTGTGTAACAACAATAATAATGAAATTAACTTTAAAATTTCATTAATTGATTTATTACCAGATATTGATGAGAATATACTTCCTTCCGAAGAATGGTGTATAGATTCCTTTCCCAAAAAAGATGAACCAAAAGATGATCAGGTGTATGATAGGATAGCCGCAGAACTAGAAGATCTCATGTACAATGAAAAACCGATAGCAAAATCTGAGGAAAAACAAGATGTCACAGAAAGCAAAGTGGATGACTTCCCATCAATAATGGACATCCTGAATGACAATAGTAGTGAGAGTAAATCAACTGACCAAAGTAATACACTTGAATTTAAATCTAATTTAGAATCTAGTGATGTGGAAGCAATGCTCCTTGGTAAAACAAATGCTACATGTGAGACTGCTCCAACACCAATGGATGTTGACAACACTAGTATGGGTAATTTGATTGAAGATGTTAACCAACTCAGCACAATTCAAGAAACATTAACTACTAATAATGACACTTCTAATATCAGTGAGAGCACCTTACATAACTCGGTGATGCCAGAAGAGATTGACAACCCGCATAGTCCTTCCATTCTTGATGAAGCATTGCAAAAAGGTATTGAAGAACACTTACCAATTAAACAAGATGAGCCAGTACCAGGAAATGAAGAAACAGAAGATAAAACAGCTGTTGAAATAAGAGAAAATATAAATTCTGTTTCAGCTACTGATATAGAAATGAAGGAAACTGAATCTAAGGTAACAGATCTCTGTATTGAGGATAAAAATCAGTGTAATGATAAAGTTAAAAGTAAGGAAACAAACTTTTTATCTATGAAGGAGGAAATCACACATATTGTGTTTAAAAAAACTAAAGAGGGTGCATGTTCAAAGTCTGTAACATGTCCAAAGAATTTAAAGTACTGTATTGAAATTTCAGAAAAATCGGTTGAATTCTTAGGTGCACCAAAATATATCACAAGTTTAGAAGACTTAAAAGTGCTTTTGCAAATAGTAAATGAGAGTGAATTAGATAGTCCCTATGTATTGCATTGAGTTATTCGACAGAATAGAAATACCTATAATATTATGTAAATATATTCTTATACTTACACAAATCTAAACATTGTTGAATCATTTCAACATTTAAAAATTAGTGCCTACCTAGATAGTTAGGAAATTACGGAAAAACTGTTAAGTGTATTACATGATTCAATTTGCAATATTTATTATGACGTTACTGACAACACAACTATGAAATAAATATATCGTTAGGTCAATAACTTGTTACTTGTCTCTTAAAAGATGTTAAATCAGGTATAATATGACATCAAAGAATGTATAATTTTAAGTTTTACAGAGATAATATGTAATTGCTTAACAGTCTTCCTGGTTCAGAAAAATGAAGGTATATAATACTTTCGAGCTTTTAGTTAATAAAACAATCAAACTGGTACTGGTACCCTAAGTAATTCGTCATCCAAAGCTTGGCAATACTCTGGCAATGTCTATAAATCAACAAGTTTTAATAACAAGATAGTGATATATGGCATGGCATAATTTTATTAAAACAACTTTACCTGTCTTTTGTTAGTCTTGATATAAATATAACTGCAATTTATTGATTTCAATAATTATATTTTCATTACTTTAGTTTTTAGAAATTTAAATAACATTAATTTAGTTGGTGAATTGTGTATGTTCATATAAGTTATTGAATTCAATATTTCTGACTGGTGACAACCCCATTAGCTGAAAGTAAGGATTAAGTTTTTGAACCCAAAAAACCTGATATAAAATATAATTGTTGCCCAAGACATGGTTAACATAATAAAAATAAAGAAAAATCAACTTAAATCAATATTACCACATTCTTTCTATTAATTTTTCGACTATTTTTTTTTATTTCTATTACATTCATAAATTTGAGTAGGTAGTTACAATAGCCCACTTATATATCTATGCAATAGCCTAGAGATGTTATTTTTCAAATGGTTAGAATTTATATTTAAACAGGGCAACATTCTATACTTCATATAAGGTTCATGAAAAATAACCTGGGAAAAATCTTTGAAATTTAAATTATATTGATAATTATTTTGTTCCTATATCTTATCTCAATATTTATTTCTTTTCACAAAATACTAAGGAATCCAATTATGGTAAATTGACCAGACCACAATTATTTTATGCTGGCAACTATACCATGCCTGCTTCACCCTGAATACCTATGTTATGTACCTATCTCGTAAGTAAAGTTCTATGCTACAAACACAGTACCTAATATTATGGCGAATTAGGTTTCAACAAAGTACATAAATGTTATAAATATATTTAAAATTTGTATGTTGAATTGCAATAAAATTCTCGAAATAAATCTTTATCATGAATATAAATGACATTTAATTATTCTGAACTTTTAACATCAAGAAGTTTCTTAACCGAGTGTCATGATTCGAAGTAATAATAAATTTCATACGAGGATAGTCCCAGTTTCCCTGGTACGCATAGGGTTGCCACAATGAAATTTGCATGACAATGTGCAGACGAGCGAACATTAGGAAGAAACCCATAATTAACTGGTAAAGTCCATATGAGGGATTAATTTTTATATTTTCCAGTTACGTATACATACAAGTTTTATAGAAACACTACGTACGCCACGCGATGTTTACACAAATACCAAGTGGAAACTTGTTGATGAAAATTAGTTCTATGAAAAAACGTACCTATTTTAAACTATAATCTTGTATCTAAAGATATTGATAGAAAGGCGAACATAATGTCATCTAAAAATGATTGAAGCACCAAAATGTTGGTGGGTTATTTATGTGTGCGTGTGTTATGGTTTACCACGCTTACAGATGTCCTTCGTGTCGAATGTGTTTATGTTTTGCGTATAAGTATATAGTAGTCGGGTGCCGCAATCGTTGTTCCAAGAGACTGTGTACGCCTTTTTTATAATATTCTTGCTTGTGTCCTATAAAAAAGAAAATTGTATGTATTTAGCTGACTTTAAATTTACGCAACTACAAGTTGGTACAAGTCTAAATTAAATAAAGACACTTACTAAAAACCTCCTTCGAAGAAATCAAGATTTACAGCAAGGACGTTGAAAAAATAGCGGACACAGTATTTTAAAATGACGACTGTGGCACATAGAGATTAAAAACATTGACGCGAAGGATATGTGTCATTTTCATGTCTGGTAACGTGGTACTGGTGATAAAATATAGAAAAATAATTTGTTTATTGGGCCTGTTGTGAAAAGTTAATATAGGACGCACGTAATATACAGATTATGTTCCTCATAATTAGGTATTTAAAATCTTTTCTAATTACCTACATAGAAATATTACACATGCCGAATAACGGCAATATTTTATTACGGCCTTAATTTATCGATGTATTTTAATATAATTATTAAATATTTGTAAAATTTTGTCTACCAACTGTGTTTGATAAAATAAAAACAGTTACGACATTTGTACTTAATGCTGATTAGGTGCTGTCGTAACTGTCATTATTTGAGACTGTGGGTAGTAGGCGTACTATTTATGTTTGTAATTCAACGTTGATTATAGAGGCTCTTTCGATTTAGGTGGTTGGTGTCGGACGATAAACGTATGACAGCGTGTTATAACCAGTCACCCGTTTACCGTCAACGTTCCTGCACACGATGCCGTCACCGCAAAGCTTGTTCCCTCTGTTTGATTCATATCGTGCGCATGTTCGTACGCGGCTAGTATTAGGATGAAATTCATTCGCGCGCGCGGCGGCGGCGTGATGGCGGCCTTCGCGCGACTCGCACCTACAACGTAGTAAATTGTGCGGCGTCGGTGCGGTGGGTGACGGCATCGTGTGCATAACCCTTACATTATTGATTTGACTTATCAAATCCTATACTGATCTATGCACTAAACGTTACTAATTAATTAAAGAAACGAACGTAAATTTTGTTGATTTTATTGTTAGAAGGGGTACGTAAGGTACATCCGGAAATAAAATAGCTTGCCACATAAGGCGCATATTGTTATTTTAAGGCCCTCTAAGGCTCTCGCTTCCAAATTCGATAATATTCGATTTAATATTCGGCGTAGATATAGATAATTTTGATGCGTGAGGGAGAGAAGACACTACGTACGTATTTTCGTAGTGGCATGGGTAAGATTTGACAGTTCTAGGTACTCTGTTTAGTAAGTATCGAAGATCGTCTAATAGCAATTAGTTTGTAATTTATTTGTATTAATTTAAGTTGTATTTTCAATGCTATCTTGAGATGATTTGAATTTTGAACCCTATTCAATATTCTTTTCACTCAAGGTAACAAAATGTTTGGGCAGTCAGTGGGCAGATACTTTTTCAAGTTATTGTAGTACATAGTTACATAATAAGTATTGACATATAATTAGGTATAGGTATTTAGTAGGTAGCTAGGAAGTAACAGGTTGTCCTACATTATTTTCGCTATCTTAAGCATTGAGTAGAGAATTAGCTGGGGTTGCCAGATTTCATGAATCTGATTGTTTGCAATAGGTACGAAACGCAATAAGACTCAATGTCAAAAATTGTAAACCATTTTGATGATTTACAATTTTTTACATTGAGTCTTTATCAAAGAATATTTTGGTTTTATCAGATTTTTTGCAACCATGTGTTCTTAAATTTTCTATGAGGTAGATACCTACCTAAGTAGGAATTAGAAAAGTTGTTAAAAATTTAACAAATAACTACACATCTTTATTAGTGCATATTTAATTGTTTTAAATACCAATGGTAAAAAACTGCTTGCTTACATTGTAAATATTTTAAGAATTTAGCTTACGATTAATTTGTTTAATAAAATAGTATAGAACTTCCAGGAGTGTTTTATTTGTCAATTTGTAAATTACAATAGAGCATATTTATAATCCTTTTTGAAGGCGTCGAATTTGCGCGGGTAACTCGTTTGGGTGCCCTCTTTGGTGACAGACATTGTAGCCACTTGACATGCAGCACCTATGATTTGATGCATAGGTTTATCCTTATATGTCACTAAATATGTTGCCAATGCTCCAACAAATGCGTCGCCAGCGCCCTACACATAAAACAAATTTAATTATTGTATATTATTTAAATATAAAGAATTTAATTAGGTATTTGTACATAAATAAAATATGATAAGTATAAGACACTGCAACATCAAAGCTGTAATATCATACTTATTTGAGTGTATATAATTATTTGGTAATGATGGGTCAATAGAGTGGAGTAACACTCCTCTTTTAGGCACAAAGTTAGGGCCCACTTTATAGTGTACACACTTTAACACAGAAAAATACATACTGTAGTATCAATGGCATTGACCCGCTCACTGAAGACATGTATTGGTTGCTGATTAATTTTGGACATGTAAACTGCTCCTTCAGGTCCCAAAGTAATGATCACAGATTCACATCCAGTATCAAGTAATTGTTTCAGGATAGCCACTGCATTTCTGTAAAGAAAATTTATTGTTTCTGCAACTAGAATAATAATGAGTCATTGTTGTTCTCAGATTTCATAGTTAAGTACTTACTTAATATCAAATTCAGTGTTGGTTAGTAAAGAAGCTTCAGGTTCATTGACACAAAGTATAGAACAATAAGGCAATATTTCTGTAATGTCTGATCTTGCTGGTGCTGCATTCAGAAGTTTTATCTAGAAAAGTAATGAAATATAATGTTATAAAACATTAAAAAAAGATTAATTGACATAATTCATTGTTTCCACTTACTCCTTTGCCCAGTTTAAAAGCTTCTAATGTAGTTTCGAAAGGAGTCTCTAACTGGCCAATCAGTACTTCCGCATTAGTGATCAGATCAGCGGAATTTTTAACATCTTCCTTACTTAGACAGTTGTTCGCTCCTGGTACAATCACAATTTGGTTTTCTCCACTTTCTGCAACTGATATTTGAGCAATACCTGTTGTTACATTTGGAGTAATTTTGACATGAGTAGTATCTACTCCAACTTGTTCCAAATTATCCCTGTATTTGTCACCCCATTGATCATTTCCGAGCTAAAAGTAAAAATAATATGTTATAAATAGTATGTTCTACAAATATTAATAAAATAAATTTTACTTTCCCCACAAAACTGAAGGGTAAATGGTGAAACTTACCCTACATATCATGGAGGTTTTCCCTCCCAACTTAGCAGCTGCGACACATTGATTGGCACCTTTGCCTCCATAGCTTGTTGTAAATTTGTTACCAATGAGTGTCTCCCCTGGTTTGGGCAATCTTGGTGCATATCTATAACACAATAGGAAGTAAGTATATGACACAATCCATTTTCTGTCTTTCATTTTTAAAATTTTGTTTTTTTTTGTTTTGATATTGAATAATTTAGGTTGAAACTCAAATCATAATTATTTATATGGACAATATAGAAAATAACTTTGCAGTCACATTTCTTAAAGTTTATGATGCTATATCAGTTATATTATGTAACTTTTATTTCTGTATTCTCAACTGTTTTAAAAACAAAGTGATAGTATAACTTGAAAACACAACATATAAATCGTACGTACGTAGTAAAATCAACACCGCAAGATCCAATTACTACAATTTTTGACATTGTGTCTATACTTTTTCCTTAAATCGATAATACGACTATATGTTTTGCAATTCACAAATGCAATAAATGCGACGGTTTAGTTACTTGTGCCACCGATATGAACACAATCTTGAGAAAACTCATTTACTTACGTATCATAACTACTTCACACTTGTTATTCTGGTCTTGATAATAAATTCATAATGATAAGACTTAAGAACTTTACAACTGTTTACAACTCCAATCCAACCAGTCAGTCCGTTAACATTTATATTTTACATGACATTGACAGTTATGACAGTAATCGATCGATGCTTATCAGGGAACGGTATTGTTTTGCCCAAGAATAACAAGATTGATTGATTACAGATGCGTTCATGGAAAGACAAACGTACCTAATTACCTATAAGTAGGGGCGTATTAAACCTAGAGAGCGCCCTAGACACACACCCCATGGGCGCCACCGCGCCACCGGCGCCACTCTACTGGCAGTTGGTTTTGGGTACGGGTACGCGCGTCTCGCAGGCTCTCTGCAACCTGGCGCCCTGGGCTCTTGCGTATTTTGCCTTAGGAACAATACAGCTCTGACTATAAAGGCACTAGTTTAGAACGTTGCTATAAGATAACAATGCAAAGTCAAAGAGATTGAAGATGACGATGCGTCTAATAATAAGATCTGCTAGGCTCTGCGGCTCTGTCTAATCTTTTCTTTTGATGAATAGAAGGCGTGATGTCTAGTGAACCACTATTCGCAAATTAGCGATTGGCGAATGCGCTACTTATGGATAGCACGTGTCACGTGCGTTTCCCAAAGCGTTGGGTACAGTTTGGTAAATCTTCAAGTATAATTCAAATTCAAATTTAAGTACCTATTGAATACATAAATGTATCATCATCATTTCACAAGTAATAGTATAGGTATGTATAGTAAATGTGGAGCCTACACATTAGTATTTCTCCTGTGTCGTGGGTGCGTTTACATTACAAACATACAAGTTCACATACACATGACACCCAGACGAATCCAGACTCGGAACAAGAATTTGTGGATCTCACAAAGAGTTGCTCTCTGCGGGAATCGAACCGGCTACACGTTGCGCGACAGCCGGTTACCGAGCCAACCGTGCATTCGAAGTTATCGACATAGTCCCGAGAAGTTAGGTGGAGTGATGATATTCACAAGGCAGCTGGTGGCAGTCAGATGCGTAGAACTGCGGATCGAGCATAGTGGCGTGCCATTACAGAGGCCTATGTCAAATCAAACGTGAAAACGGGCTGATGATTTTCCATAATAATAATAATCACACAGCTGTGCTGGTTAAGTCCCAATGCTTACACAGGAGATATTTCATATTCTTGAAGAGATAATAAACATATTTGTTAAACCCACAGATGAACGGAGGCACGTATAACCTAACGGGTTACTAGGCCTCCGTCTCGAAGTGCAGGAGTAGGAACGGGGTGGTTTTTAGTCAGTAAGAGTGACCCCTCCTCACCCAGGCGGGAGAAGTCATCCGATGATTTTCCCCCAAAAAAACCCACAGATGAGATAGTTTTATGCTTTAAAAGGAAGAAGGAATAGACAAAGGTAGGCTACACTATGGTAGGTTTTTGGGGTAGGTAGGCTGTAACCTCTAGTACATAATGTAATATTTTTCAATATTACAACTAACTTAGCTTAGACCTATATATATAAATATGACATTAAAATACTTTTATTTTGTTATAACTTTATAATTCTACATTATTTACCTTAACTCGTCGAGTACCGGTTTTGCAGACACAATTATAGAACAATAGGTTGCGGTCACCGGTGACCGCTTGGTATTTGACAGTTTAAAATAAACATAATATTATTATTGACAATTTAGCTGATGTTTGGTTTTTCATGGGCTTCATTTATTTTGCTGTCAGTGTTTTGTGTAGCACCTACTTTACCAATATTTTTAGCCATCTCAGCAATCTTTGTTTGTCTGTATTCATTTTTTGCTGCATCAAGTAAAACATTTTGAATTAACAGCCTATTGTTGGACTTGTTGTTCAATAGGTCTGGATACGGATTTCCTCTCAGTTCTAATACTACTTTATCTAATGAACGACCATATTGTGGCCTCGGTGCATTATACAACCTTGTATACGATAAGTTTGTGCTTTCATATCTTGGTACTAATACTTTAAATAGTTTATGAACAAGTTCCTTTTCAAGAAGCCAGAAGTCTGCTGTATCCATAGTTGGTTTGTGACAGTCACCATGGCGTATGGCTTCAGATATGAGCTGAAACACATTAAAAATTTAGTTCGTTTTCAAGAAAGTGTTTTCTTTTTCACAATACTATTAAACGTTAATGTCTTCCTTTTGTAGGTTTAACAGATACTTACTCGTTCCGCATATTGGCGTGCTTCATCAGCTCTATTATAGTTTAATTCAATCCTTTCAAATTTTATTAGTCCCGTTACTGTTTTACGCAATTTATCAATCCTTCCTTCAGGACCCTTAGGACCCGGAAGATTCCGATGTCTAGGTAATACCTTCACACGAAGTTTGGAGACCAATTTTGATACATCTGCTTGATTCATGTCGTTTTATAAGCGATACGTACCTATGGTGTAAAAACTATATAAAACTAATATTTTACCCTTGTTTATTTTTTTAGGTTAGATTCCACCATAGACACTTTGATGAAGAATTTAAAGTCAACAATGACACTAATAAAAATTTTTACTAAATTAAATATCAGTCTTTTGCTACAATAGAATATTATTATCAAGTAGGTATCAAGCTACCTACGGCGAGAATTTAGCAACATGTTAGTTAAATATCTGTTTGAACTTGATATTACGTATTTATTTTGTGTTAAACTTCTCCTTGAATCCATTATTTTCAAATTATTTATCATTCACTGTGAATCTTTGTATTCAAATCCTATATTATTTAAGTGCAACTAAAAGTAGATGTGTCTATGTTTTTGTTTCTATTTACTGTGTGACCATAATCGTACGTAGTTAGGTAGGTAGTAGTTACCAAAGATATGACTTGACTGCACGATTGGCTGTAGTTGGGCAACTGGCTTCCGCGCAACGTGCCGCGCGTTCGATTCCCTCACGGAACAACTCTTTGTGTAATCCACAGATTGTTGTTCCTAGGCTTGTGTAGTTCGCGAACGAAGTAGTTCAAAAGAGCGCTCCCACATTCAAAATATGCGAACTAGTTCACGTCATTCCCAACTCCTTAGTTCCTTAGTTCGTATTTCAAAGTACAAGTACAAGGATTGTGAAGTCGTTTATATGTATAGTCTATGGTGAAGACCGAACTAAAAAATGCGATAACATGTGATCTCACTTGAAAAGTCATGTCCAACTGGGAGTCGGGAGCTGACGAACTAGGGAGCGATTTGGCTGCCAGTGCCTTCCTAGTTCCTATCCGATTCATTCCAATTCCAAATCCAACTGGGAGTCGGGAGCTGACGAACTAGGGAGCGATTTGGCTGCCAGTGCCTTCCTAGTTCCTATACGATTCATTCCAATTCCAACTCCAACTGCAAGTCGGGAGCTGACGAACTAAAAGAGCGAACTAGTTCGTTTAGGAGCGGCGAACTGATCTGAGTGATCTTAGTCGCGAACTATTAAGCACAAGACTAGTTGTTCCGAGTCTGGGTGTAATGTGAATGGGAACTTGTATATTTGGAAACGCACCCACGACACAGGAGAAAATCCTAATGTGGGGCATTAACCTATAAAACCTATTGTTCTTTAATTGTGTCTATATTAACGGTGCTCGACGAATATATGACAGAGTATAATAAGTATAGGGCAAGTACATACATATTTACGAATTCAGGTGCCCCTGACAGTCGTGTTATTATTTTGACAATGACAATATAGTGTCAAATTGACTGCATTGAATTGATTGAATTGACAACAACCACTTCACCTATTAAAAACAGCGCTTGAGTATTAATCCACAAACTGTTTTCATGTTTAAAATAATATTTACATTCTCCTGTTACTAGTGAATAACATAATGTAGATTTTAGTTTAGATTATTAAAAAGTGCACTGTGCAGGGCTGAATATTCTGAACAAATGTCGAGTAAATTCGAAACCATGTCTACTAATCGCAAAACAACCGCAGAAGATTCAGGTGTTTACGATTTATTAACCGAATTATGCACCAAAACGGCTTCTAAATACTGCAGTCAGAATAGATTATCACAGAAGCGTCTAATGGCTAAGATGAGATCGAATGCATATGAGATAATACTGAAAAAATCTAATAAGGATTTCTCGTCTTCAAAAGGCGAGCCTGTAGTGGACTTGCTGTCCTATTACTTCATGTCTCAACAAAATGCACGAAACGTCGCTGAGTATAAAAGAACAGTGGAGCTGAAGCAAATAATTAGCACAGTCCGCCAAACAGACTTTGGTGATAACAAAGACATTATTTATAACATACTACGGTTCCTAATAGGACTCCGCAATACGGTCAAAGAGGATTTGTCAGCTGAAATGTTTCAGGTACAGAATATAGATATATTCTATGTTTTTCCTGTAAATATTGTGTTTTATATGATATTACAAGTTTACTCGACTGCCTCATTGGCCGAGTGGTCGTGAGTGCGACTGCCGGGCAAGGGGTCTCGGGTTCGATTCGTGGGTCGGGCAAAGTATTACTGGGTTTTTAAAAAATTCTCAGTAGTAGCACGGAGTCTCGAAATGTGCCCGGTATATGGCAATAGGCTCACCCCCTAGTACATGGGACTCATAACATAAATAGTGAAAAGTGGGTGTTACTTCCGTGTGCACCTCTGCCTACCCCTTCGGGGATAAAAGGCGTGATGTTATGTTATGTTATGTTACAAGTTTACTCACAAATAAGTAATTTCCATGGAAACAGGGAAATATTGATCTAACATGGTATAAGTCAGATTTATACGTTTATTTCATCATCAATTAAAAATAGTCTTTTCAATATTGTTATAGTACTTACAAACACAACTAATTTAACATTAATTTACAGAAACCATTTACATTCGGCCTCCTTGATGAAATGTTGCCGAAACCAAAGAAGGAGGTGTTTGGGTCCCCACAGCCCTACTCATATTACCCTTCACATGTATTTGAGTTGCCATTTTCCTTGAAGAAACAGGCTGACAAGCAGGTGTTGGACAGTCGGAAATCTCAATCTTATGAATATACTGTGGAAAGTTTTGATTCTAAATCTTGTAAGTTTTTAAACAATGTTATTGTGCTGTGTATTTGATTTAATATGTTAGAGATAATCTTTTAATGGATTATAGTGTAAGAATTTCCAATATTTTGGTTGAAGGCAATTTATTTAATAATTTTTAAACCCTCACAATGTTAGAAAACTAATTACTGTAACTGACTCATTTACTAGCATTAACGGGTGAACCTAACGGGCAACTGGGGCTCCAGCTCGACATGCAGGAGAAGGAACGGCGTGGTTTTTAGTCAGTAAGAGTCTGACACTCCCTCCCGCCCCACCCAGGCGGGAGCAGTCATTCGATGATTTTCCCCCCTTAAAAAAAAGGTGTAAAAATGTTAATGTCGTATTAGATCATTTAAGTAGACCATTGTAAAGTATTGTGAGTTTTCGTTAATAATTGAATAAATTTCGTGATTAAATAACTGATTTAATAACAATTAATGAAATTACTAATACCTATATAGAAATACAAGTAAAGCACAAAGAATAAGTCATACTTCATGGTATGGTTTAATATTTAAATCTAAACTAATTTCTAATTTTTTCAGTGTTACCTGAGCCAAACAATACACATAGTCCTGGTCAAGTAGAGTTGAAAACCTTTATGAGTCCGATGTCACTGGCGTCATTGACATCAACACATTCATCACCATACTCAGAGAGCACCATGCTTAACTACCCAAGGTTGACAGGACCTAGAGACCTGCAAATACCTGGTTCACAGTCCAATGATGTTAATGTAAAGGTAAGTTGATAATTATTCAATGAAATAGTTTTTGTATCATAAGTTGCTTTTTTATTCTCTTAACTCGTCGAGTACCGGTTTTGTAGACACAATTATAGAACAATAGGTTGCGGTCACCGGTGACCGCTTGGTGTTTGACAGTTTAACCCATTTGGATCTGCCGTCCCCATACAGGGACAGGTCTTCTTTTACCCGCTGGTTATTCATTTGTTTAGCTATCTTCAATTTTCATTAGTATTTTTTATGAGAAGTAGTGTACTTTCCTAAAATTATTAGAAGTTTTGACAAATTCCTACAAAAAGGGGGTCATATTGACAATTTTATCAAGAGGAAGTGAAATGGGAATTATTATCGAAAGCAGAGCCGTTTTATAGTATGTTACTATGAAGAATTATAAAACTTTTTTGTGATTATTGCTTGCTTATAGTGTCATTTAAAACAATATTGAAGAATATCCTTATACTTTCAATTCCGCTTAGGGGAAAGTTAGAAAATATTATGGTGTCCCCGTTTGGGGACAATGGGCACATCTGTAGTATATTTATAAAACATTTATACCTGATTTGTATTTTATTTTCCAATTTATAAAGGTCACCTATAGGCTAAACTTAGTTATAGTTAATACTTGGTGACTACATATGCTAATTCACGATAAGCATCACCAATTCTATATCAAGTCTTATCTTTACGCGTTCATATTTAAAGTCTGATGGGCATCAAGATCGACGATGCAGAACTCCATCTACAGTACCAGGCGTCGCATTCGATACCAGAATTCAGCGGTAGGGGGCATTTCCTCCAGCTGTATTCTGGTGTCGCCACAGCGAGGTCCACCCAGAGGATAGAGTAGCATTATGCCCTGTATACATTGAGTACCACCGTCTCCTCCGGGAAGTGATCGATGACGATAATATTCAACGTCCAGCTTTGGTTCTGGTGGTGCGGAGCGAGGGGAAAACTGGAAAACCATCGCTTTCTGCGAATCAGTCATAGTAGCAAGAACAGATCGCCGCCCAGAACCAGACCTGAACCTATAAGGCACGTGGCGTTACGCGCGCTCTTCAAAGTGCTATCAGACCGCCTTAGATCGAGATGGCTCAGTAGGACAGATGCCCGACCACTATGAATAACCTAGTGGGTCACCGGGGCTTCGGCTTGAAGCAGAATTAGGAACGTGTTGGTTTTTAGCCAGTAAGAGTCCCCCAGGTGATAAACGCAATGCATGATTTTTACCCGCAAAAAAAATACAGGCGCGTCACATCAAATTGATTTAGACATTTTCCGCAGACATTTAGTTAATATCTGTTCCGACACGCAATTCTTCATAAAAAAACTATGATATCAATGCAAATAATGCGTTAGAACCTTATGTGTCGAAAACAGTTACTACTTCGAAACGTACTACACATGAGCCCATTGTCCCCAATCAAGGACGGCATTTTTTTTAATACTTCTAAATATATTTTTTGAATTTTTTTTGCTGATATTAGTTTGTGGGCGTCATTTCATTGAGTTAATAAAGTTTTTTTTATTAAATTATGTGTAGTTTGCATTTGGTCCCAAATGGGTTAAATAGCCATCATGATCATCATCAACAGTCTATAAGTAGCCACTGCTGACCAAAGGGGTCTTCTCACACGGAGAAGGTTTGAGCATTAATCACCATGTTTGCTCAATGTCGACTGGCTCATTAATAGTACCAATTTTGAATGTTTTCTCATTACTACGAAAGTTGCGCCTGGTATATGATTGATAATAATATTATCTATTCGCACCTCTTATTGTACATAACATAACATTACGCCTTTTATTCCCGAAGGGGTAGGCAGAGGTGCACATTACGGGAGTTAATGCCACTATACAATGTAATACCCACTTTTCACTATTTATGTTATGAGTCCCATGTAATAGGGGGTGAGCCTATTGTCGCACACCGGGCACATTTCCAGACTCCGTGCTACTACTGAAATTTTTAAAAACCCAGTAATACTTTGCCCGACTCGGGAATCGAACCCGAGACCCCTTGCCCGGCAGTCGCACTTGCGACCACGCAGCCAACGAGGCAGTCTTATTATTGTACCTCTGCCTTAAAATACGAGAATTGTTACTTGTTACTGATTAATTAATTAATTCATAAATCATGCCTAGGCATGATTTTCAATTTTTTTGTGGACTTAATTTTGAATTTTCATTACGAATTTGAACCTTATAACCTATTAAAATCAATACTTTATTTCAATCATTTAATAAGAATATATCTGTTTCCAGATATCATTGGCAACAACTAGTATTAAATCTGATGTAAAGGAAGTCTTTAGAGCTAAAGCAGCCAACGATTCAATTGACATCTGGGAGTTAGCTACACAAGTTGACAAGGATGTCCCTGATGAAATTTGGGAGATAGTTGGTAAGGCCTTTTTATTTATCACAAGGAACAACAATTTAACGAGTAATATATATTTTTAACTAAGGTGTTTTATGTGGTCTTGTGAGATTAATTATATTATTATTGAAGAACATTAATATTCTATGTATAGTCAGCCAAATTATTTAGTATGTAGGTCAAAAATTCATTCAGTACAGAGACAGTAGCTATTGTTATAGTAAATTGTGTACTATCTAATGAAGCTATACATTTGGGCTCAGTATAAGGGTAAGAAAATACAGATATTCAATTCTTGATTTTCTTACTGCCTCGTTGGCCGAGTGGTCGCAAGTGCGACTGCCGGGCAAGGGGTCTCGGGTTCGATTGCTGGGTCAGGCAAACTGGGTTTAAAAAAAAACCCACTAGTAGCACGGAGTCTGGAAATTTGCCCGGTGTACGAAAGTTGCGCCTGGTATATGATTGATAATAATATTATCTATTCGCACCTCTTATTGTACATAACATAACATTACGCCTTTGGTGGTGCACATTACGGGAGTTAATGCCACTATACAAAACCCACTAGTAGCACGGAGTCTGGAATTGTGTTCGGTACATGGCAATAGGCTCACCCCCTATTACTTGGGACTTATAAGGTCGATGTTACATTGTACAGTGGCACCAAGTGCCGTAAAGTTCACTCCTGCCTATCCTTTCGGGGGTGAAAGGCGTGATGTTATGTTATGTTATTTTCTTACCTCATACGAATGTGTACAGTGCCACTAAAGTGTCGAACTTTGCTTTGTGTTTCCTGTAGACAACCCTTAACATCTTTTTCATTTTATTTATTTCTTCTACATTATAGTTATAATCTGTCTGGAATTTAAAACAGATAATAACCTCTGAGTTTGTTTCTGCGTTTCTTCTCAGACTAGTCAGGTAGGAAATGCTGACCCTTATCTAGTAATTTAAAGATTGACATGTAAAAGTGCTCTGTAACCTATTTGCAGAAATAAATATCATTCCATTTCATCAATTAATTTCATTTCGAATTATTTTTATTTGTAAGTTCTTTATAAAATTATGTGTCTTGTATTTCAGCCAAAATGCCGCCAATTCATGAAAGACAGCTGCTGGCATCTTCTTCAAGAGAGATTGGTTTATGGAGACAGACTTATGTCAATATTCTATCTGATTTGCATGTTATATCAGAGAAACAGTTTATTAGACATATCATGTATTTAGTTAGTGAGTATCACGTTTTATTTGACTATTTTATTCTTTGACTGCCAACAGAGAACTGTTCTCCAATTACTGCTGTGTTTATTATTTTATTAACACTGGACTGTCTCGTTATTCGAGTATTCGCAAGCGTGATTACTTCTTAAGGCTTAGGATCTTGGATCGGGTAAAATTTTAATTAAACAAAATAAAGTAATTTTTAGGTATTTTTGATACCTAAAAATAAAATATAAAATTTTATTTAGCACCTGGCGAAAGTAAATTGATGGTTATATTAAGTTATATGTGTTACGGCTAATACCCGAAGTGCGGCTACACCTAGTTTTAGCCGGTTAGAATTAGGTGTAGCCACTTACTCTTGGTTAAACCTAGTACGAGCCGATTGTTTTCGGGTAAAACTAGGTCTAACCTTCATAATGCCGGCTACAATTAGGTCCAGCCATTCTCTGTTGGACAAAACTAGAAGCAAACAAGTTGAAACGACGCTCCTGACTCACGCGAGACGCGTCGCGCTCGCGCGCCTCTGCCGCCCCGCCTCCCGTACACCCGCGTTTGCCCTTGCGCTTTGTTGAGTTTAGTATGCGTTGTGCCGTTGTACAAAACAGACGTACTTTCTTGTTTTTGCGCACTCATACGTTCGAATTAAGAATGGCTATGAATGAAGATCTACAGACTATGAAGTCAAGGTTTTTGGAACAGTTTCAGTGTTTATTAGCCACAAAACATGGTGAAAATCAAGCTATATGAATGATGTACAGTATTCCAAGTTTATACCTCTAGAAGGCGTTAAAGCTGCCAAAATATCCACGAAACGTTCTACATTACAATATCGCCGTTTGAAGCGCTTCGATGTTTGTTGTATTGGTGACATCGAAAAGTTAATTGCTCCTGTGTCGAGCACGTTGTGACGCGGGGCGGAAGGCTTGGCGGGACACGCATCTAAGTTTTATCCAACAGGAATTGTTTGGACCTAATCCCAAAGCGTCTCCTGCTATTTCTCGAAAATGATAGAGTATACTTGAATGTTTTCGAGGGCGCTCGATAGTTTTCAAGTAACCCTCGAAATTGATCGAGGTCGCTTTGTAGTTTTCGAGGACGCTCGATAGATTTCGAGTAACTCGAAAGTCATGATGATAGTTTTCGAGGACTCTCGATTGTTTTCGAGCACGCTCGATAGTTTTCGAGGACGCTCGATAGATTTCGAGGATGCTCGACTTATTTCGAGTAACTCTCGAAAGTGATCGAGGACACTCGATTGTTTTCGAGGATGCTCGACTTATTTCGAGTAACCCTTGAAACTGATCGAGGACGCTCGATAGATTTCGAGGACGCCCGACTTATTTCGAGTAACTCTTGAAAGTGATCGAGGACTCTCGATTGTTTTCGAGGACGCTCGATAGATTTCGAATAACTCTCGAAAGTGATCGAAGACGCTTGTATACAATATGAGGCGTCACCCCAACTGGTATAATAATAATAAAGCCGCAGGGCACCTTGAGGCGAGGTGACGGGCATTAGCGACCCCGCGGGCTACCATCATCCCGAGTGCTCCAGGGAGAAGTCACCGTTCCTTACTCTCCGGCTTGTCTTAAACTGTCAAACACCAAGCGGTCACCAGTGACCGCAACCTATTGTTCTTTAATTGTGTCTATAATGACCGTGCTCGACGAGTTAATTGGCTGGCTGGAGCAGAGTTCTAGGTGGAATAATATCGTATAGACCTAGTTTTATCCAACAGGGAATGGCTGGACCTAGTTGTAGAGGGCATGATGAAGGCTAGACTTAGTTTTACCCGAAAACAATCGGTTAGTACTAGGTTTAACCAAGAGTTAGTGGCTACACCTAGTTCTAACCGGCTAAAACTAGGTGTAGCCGCACTTCGGGTATTAGCCGTAACATATGAATAGCATTTTCCATTTTCGGAAAATAAGGACTTGACATTATTTAATACATAAATAATTGTTTGCTGTTCGTTGGCCAAGTGGTCGCAAGTGCGACTGCCGGGCAAGGGGTGTCGGGTTCGATTCCCGGGTCGGGCAAAGTAGAGGTATTACTGGGTTTTTTGAAAAATCTCAGTAGTAGCACGGAGTCTGGAATTGTGCCCGTTATATGGCAATAAACTCACTCCCTATTACATGGGACTCATAATATAAATAGTGAAAAGTGAGTTTTATATTATACAGTGGCATAATGTGCACCTTTCGGATAAAAGTCGTGATGTTGTTATAATTGTTTGCAGTTGGTGTTGAAACAAGTTCCTTTCCATTCAGTCAAGAAACCAATAGTTTCTACATGCGAGAGGATCTGATACTAGAATGCATATCAAAAGAACATATCAGGGGTTATGTGACCGAGCTGTTATTGGTCGGAACTTATTACAAACGATTGTATAAGTTCGCATTCAACGAGAGTCTGGAGGATCAATTCCATAGTAATGGACTCGTTTATGAGGTAACTTTGTCTTATTAATAGTTGATAATAATTAAATAGCTTCGCCATTCTGCCTAGGAAACTGGTTGCGTCGTGACATGTCGTAGTTTAAGTTCATCCACACAAATAGTTTATTTACCACCAAACATACATAGATATAAATATATGATTGCAAATCTTAAATCCTCCATCTTCAGCGATTGTGAAAAAGTTGTGCTATTTGATTTTGGTCCTCCACGAATAACAATTAATCAAGTGAGTCAATGTTAAGTACGTAAAGTAATGTAAAGGGTACGATGGGGCTGACATATCTGTGATAAAAGCCCCTAAATAGTTTGTTAGAATAAAAAAAAAAAAAAATCTTAAATCTAAAGGACATAAAATGTAAAACCCTGTCTCTTACACTAGGGGAACCTGTATTATAAGAGGCAGTGATTGTTGATTTCGGCCGATAATATGATTATCTAGATTAAATCAACTAGTGGTATGTGCTGAGTTCCGGGGCCAAGTCCAACATTTTAGCTCTTGGTGGTTACGGGATTCTTACATACATCTAACTAGATTTAACTACTAGATATTAAATATCTTTGAATTTATATCTTTATTTTTGAATTAATCAGTCTTTATTGAACTCACAGGCAGCAAGAGAAGTAATACGGCGTTATCTATTAGACTTTCGATTGAAGGCAACAGAGATCTATGAAGAATCAAGTAAGAACAGTGAAGAGGATCTAAATGTTATGCCGACATTGTTACAAATACTACATCACATGGAGCCACTCAAATATGAGATAGAAACTATTGCTTCAATATATAAAGTTGTTAATACTGGTAAGGTCTTGATTCAATTCTAGTTTAACATAGAACTCGCTTTTATTTATTTTTTATTTATTATTTATGTACACACATATAACACAAAGTACAAAACATATATAAAAACGTTATTGTTTTCAGATCCCAAAGCTACAATATCGCACGGAGCAGAACTAATGTCGTATCTATTCAACGAAATATCACTAATCACACACAGACAGACAACGTTCACCATGTTCAACTCACTGTATTCTATTTGCAAAGTTTATTTCAAGTAAGTATTACATTGTATTATCATCATAATCACCACCTTATAAAGTGATCGCTGATGAGCAAGGGCTTCTCACACAGAGAAGGAATGTGCATTAATCACCATGCCTGCTCAAGACTGATTGATGATTTCAAACTTATTGTGTGAAATAATTAGTCCATTCCTCTTCATAGGAGTCTACACTTTGGAACTAGCAAATAGCTTCACTAGAGGACTGAACGACGGACTGACATTCTTTTTTAATTTTTTAATATTTGGTTTAGACTTTCAAAAGTGCCTTTCTGGTCTAATTGAAATAAATGATTTTGACTTTGACTTTCACATTTCCTCACGACAGTTTCGTTTACCATATTGTTTATTATAAAACTAATGATAATTATTCATATTAAACTATAAATAATACATTTTCTTCTTTAGGTTCATCGAAAGATTCATATTCGAAGGTGAATTAGACGATAGATTTAACGAATTTTTTATAAGAAAAGACAATCAGTACGTAAACAATCGTTCAAAGAGGTACTGGGACAAAGGGTTTCATATAACGCAGAGTGTGGCTGTACCGGAGTTCTTGAAGCCTTTGGCCAAGTTCATACTACTATGTGGGAAGTCCCTGAGGTTGCTGAAATTATGTAATCCTAGTGTAAGTATAAAATTTGGGTAATATATTTTTTTAGCATGCGGGTACGTTCACAAATATACAAGTTCACATACACATGACACCCAGACCCCGAAGAACAATTTGTGGATCACACAAAGAGTTGCTGCGTGTGAACATCGAACCCGATACATGTTGCGCGATAACCATCGCGTATAATTTCTTTATGTACTGAAACAAGTTTTCTTAATTGGTTTTCTCTTCTTTGACACCCACGGAGTTTCGCGTCAGATAGATGGGTCGGGTCAAATACTATTTTATTTGATAAATTATGTTTTCGGCTTACTCACGTAATAATTTGACGAGGAACTCGACTAGTTTCAAGCCATGAGGCTATCAATTTTATTTCTATCACGTTGTGCTAGAAAGTTTGCTGATAAATTAGGCCTCGCACTGTAGTACATAGCAGCACGTCGCTGCACCTCAACATCTACCGGAAGGACGCCTGCGAGCACAGGTAGGGCCTCAGTGCTAACCGTCCTATAGGCCTTACACAGGAAAATCAAGGCTAGACGCTGGCCTTGGAGAAGTTTTCGCCGTACCGCGCCTATTGTGGCCCTATCAGCCCAGACAGGTGCCCCGTAGCACACGCATCCTAGGTAGGTTGCTCCGTATATGATCCTAAGCGTATGAAAAGAGAGACCCCAGGTGGCTTTGGAAATTCGCGTCAGCGCATAGAAGTTATTTTTGGCTTTCTGACTAATAGCCTTAATATGTTCAATGAAAGAAAAGTTTTTTTCCAATACTAGACCGAGGTAACAGACTCCTTTCGTTTTACGGAAACATTGTTAAATTTAATAGACGGCCATGACTTTAGATTTCCTTTAAGCAATAGCTGGTAAGTTTTATGGGGTGCAAAAGTCAAGCGATTTCGTTCGCCCCATCGCGAGATCCTACTGAGACAGTCTTTCAAAAGGCCATCATCCGCATATCCAGTCAAAGTACAGCCACAAGGAAGGGGAATCGCGAGCAAATCATCAAATCCTAAATTCCACAAATACGGGCCAATAACGGAGCCCTGAGGACATCCCATTGATAACGACTTCGACCGAGAACAATGACCAAGCTTCAGTTTAACGGAACCGTGAAGGAAATAAGTGTATATTAATTTATATATGTTACTAAAACAGCCACGACCTTTCAGTTTTAAGAGTAACATTGGCCACCATGCGTTATCAAAGGCACCGGAAATGTCCAGAAAAATGACTACTATATACTTGTGTTCAGACGAATTTACCATGGATCGGACAGAAAGAGCCGCGTCGACAGTAGACTTTCCTACAGTGAAACCAAATTAATTGTTGAACGATAAGTCGCTCAAGTAGTTTCCCTAAAGATGGTAAAAGCGTGATAGGCCGGTATGACTTAGGGTCATCGGGGGGTTTATTTCCATTTTTAGGGATTATGCGAATGAATCCACGTCGCCATACACGAGGAAAGACACCTTCCGCGATACAACGGTTGAACACAGTTAGGATCGCATCAGCCGCGGATTTACATGCTTCTATTATCATTTTATTTGAGACTTTGTCTTCACCAGATGATTTATTTAAAGGCAAAGTTTTAACAATAGTTACGAGCTCATTGATGGACGGTAGATCAGACACAGGTGACTCCGGCGGTATAGCTGCCCACGACCTAATCTGTTGATGGTAATCATTGTCTGTCTGGAGCACATCGTCAGGGACAAGTTCGTCGAGTAGAACTTCCGTTGTCTCCTCAATACCAGTGGTGTGAACATTGTTGACTATTATGTTCTGTACGAATGCCAGATCGACGGATCTATTGGCTTTGAACTCATGGTATAGAGGCGACCACGGGCCCTCCTTATCTAATTTCTGTACAACCCTCCGTAGCAAATCACCCTTGGCTTTCTCCACCGAAGCCCTATAACGTGACCTGGCAACTCTAAACGCAATCAGTGCTTCATCAAAAACGGTACGGGTTACCTGACGTTTCTTTAGTCTATTTAACTGTTTGCGCACTTTACGAAAGCATTTACGTTGTTCGACTAGATAGTTATTCCACCAGTCGCATCTACGCGTACTAGTCACGGACCCGCGACCAAAAGCAACGTCGGCACAGTAAGTAAAGGCATCTGACATGATTTCAGCGCCCTCCTCGGCCGAGAGATCTCTGCGAGTGAAGTCTCTGGCTTGGGATGCAAATAATGAACTAAAAAAGTTCCAATCCGCACCCTTAGTCTTGTACCTAAAGCTATCATTGCAATATGTTGGACCCTGGGGTAATGTTGAAACAAATTCTTACACGATCAGGCGATGATCACTACACGACGCATCTGGTAGGACACGCCACCTATCCAAGCTAATGTCCGCACTAGAAAGTGTGACGTCAATACAAGATTCGCCCATTTGGCTGCAAAAAGTAGGTGGTGCATCAGGGGTGTTATGAATGGAGAGATTCATTTCAGCAATGAATTCCTCAACAGCACAGCGCCGTTCCATGTCAGTAGCCCTAACCTTGCCATACCACAAGGATGGATTTTTTCTTCTTCTCCTCCTCTTATAATATCTTCTGATTCACCTAATTGCGGGAACCAAGACAGTTACTCATGTCCCTGGGACGCGCCGGACTTCAGTGTTCTGGTGTTTTCATGGTTGTATCTACTGTAGATCCTGGCTTACAGGAGTTGGAGCGGTTTTGGGAGGTTGCGGCGGGCTTGTCCCATTCAAAAAAAAATACCACAAGGATGAAGACGCGTTAACGTCGGCACCAATGATAATTTTGGAGCCCGCAAGTGATTGCAAGACGTGACGGAGGTGGTGAATATGAGGAGTAACTGAATCAGAATATTGAAAGTAACAGCTCACAACGTAAAGTTTACAATTTCCCGAAGCAATCTCCGCGACGGCACAGTGTGACGTCATTAAATTAGCTATGGATGTTACTGTGAAATTAGGTGATCTCGTGACATAAATTCCAGCCTGCGACCTGCCATCCAGCTGCACTACCCTGTGCCGTAAGTGGGTATTTTGATATTGTTCTTGAATAAGAACTATGTCAAGTTGATAATCGACAATTAATTTATCTAACTCAGACGTCGCAACCCTATCGTTATGGAGATTCAACTGCCCTATGGTTAACTTATCCATACTTTTATTTAATAGGTTGTATTGAGAATAAGTTGTTCAAGTTTTGTTTTATAGGTTCCACACTGGCGAGCCACAACGGTGATCATGAGGTTTCTTAAAACGTTTACACGCCACACAAGTAGGAATAAAATTTGTTTCCTTTATATGAGGGCAGTTGTCGCTCTCGTGCGCTTCGGCGCAATTACCGCAAGTAGGCGTCTTTGCAACACAATGCTTTCTCACGTGTTCGAACTGCTGACACAGATGGCACCTGACTACCTCGATGTCATCGATGAAACGGCAGGTAGCCCAATCAATAAACAATTTCTCCTAAGTTGACACGAGATGCTTCCGCACGCTAGTATCGATTTCAATACCGATCCATTTACGACCGTTTTGCAATGTACGTCGGCGGGTAATTTTACATGACTTGATAAAATCTTCCTCTTCGATTTCGAGTTCGCCGTTAATATTTTGCCGATATAATGAGGTCAAAAACGCGTTGTCCTCCATCGAACCCGGGACGTCTTTGACCAAGATACGCGGTCTACGGCCCTTTGGTTTTTCCAAGCGCAAACCGGCGGAACGAATCGCAGACACGGACTCGAGCTTCTTAATTTGTTGTTCGTTAGCTACACGCAGTACGACACCCGACTTTGCTGTTTTCTTGACCCCTACGATTTGGAAACCGTCGTCGCACGGTTTGATAGCTTTCATGAGCGCTTTCTTAGTCGCTGACGATGACGTAAAATCAGCTGAGCGCTCGGACGTGGGGTAGGCGACAACACACGGAAGCGGCGCGCGGGAGGATTCCATCGCGGGCACGACCTTGGGTAATCGAAGTTTCAAAGTTTCGGCGTAGGACACTTTATTGTCCTGGTTGTTTATCAGTTGGTTAGTTTTGACAAGGGAGGGTGTAGATTTTATTTTGTCCAATTCGCGTTCGGTGTTTGACAATTGTGTTTCTGTACAAGAAGATTTTACTGCTAGTATCGCGACAATACCGGTGACTCGCTGAGTCAGTTCCATAATAACGGATTTACCCGACGTGGTTAGGCGGGACTCAAGCACGACCTCATTTATTTTTGACAGCAATGTCGATGCCTCGGTCATTAAATCTACATACTCGGCACTAGATGCGGTTGGGGATGCAATTGGCGAGCCACATTGCAAACGTTTAGACCTGTCTTCGTCAGGGGTCGCGTACGCAGGCGACATTTCACTAAATAGTCGCTTCGAGCTAGTCGAGGGTGGTGACCGCGGGGTTAACTGACTTTTGCGGAACCCACCGCGATCCGGTGGATCACTTCGCGATGCCATTGTTCAATGAATTTAACTAGTACTTATCGTTAAACACTTTCGAGCAACACGAAAATAAGTAAAACAACAAAAAAACGCGAACTCAATCTGCTACCCGCAATAAAAATAAATAAATTGACTTACCGAAACTATGATGAATATTACTTTACTAATAGTAAGGGAGCCCATGAAGGGATTTCGGTAGTTACTCGAGCGCGTCAGATTAACATATGGGGAAAACCTAGTGTCATGTTGAATATACCCAACATATATCCGATCTGATTAGAAGGGGGGGACTGAAAATTAAAAAAAAAGTCTGACTAAATAAAGTCAGTTTCGTCAGATTAAGGGAAGGTAGGTCAATACCGTGCTAAAGGAAGTGCGTCTAAAAAATCTGCCCATTCCAACTTGATTTGCAAGAGTGGGGGGATTTTGAAGGGTTCTCGTTTGTACTCTCCAGAACATTCAACCCCACCATGCAAACTGGCAGATTAAGAGTTTTTTATTATTAAATACACATGGAGCATGTACATTATCAATATCTGACACGCTCGACCACTAGAACAAAAGTTACGCTTAACAATTTCAAAGATCTGTAGATTCCCCCTTCCCCCACTGGTGGAAGAAATTGTCACTAAACCATTTCTTCTTTCTATCAGCATATCTTCAAAATCCAGTAGGTCCCAAGGACGCTCAAGTAAATCCCAATTTAGCATCATGGGCTCCCCTACTATAAGTGGATTAATCCCGTTAATTACTCACGTATACCACACTCAGACACAGGGCACACAACAAAAAAGCCACACGAACCGGAATAGATCACGTAAATATAAAAAAAAAAACAATAATAATATAACAGCGATAAGAACACCACTGCACCGTGCGCGCGCGCGTAGGGAAGTCTAGCACAACGTGATAGAAATAAAATTGATAGATTGTTTAAGCCAGTGATGGACGTTTGGGGCGACCTTATAACCGAATGGCAGTGTAGATGGGCATCTTCTATTAAGGGCCGCCACCTGTATCAGTTCTTCCCATCCGTGCATGAGCGGCTGGAGAGGACATGGTTGGAGGTGGATCACTGTGTTGCCCAATTTCTTACTGGCCACGGCAACTTTAGAAGCAAATTGTTCTCATTTAAACTTATTGATTCACCATGGTGCCAATGTTCGACAGAGGAGTTGCGATACGAGCAGTCGGCCCATCACATACTCTGGGAGTGTGATCTCTGGCAATATGAACGTAACACTATGTTAAATAATTTAATTGTTTCGTCAGGTGTAGTTTATTTTATTATACGGACCTTGTGGAATCTAGAACGAATTTCCGTGCGTTTAGGCGTTTTTGCCATACCTATTATTGGAAGCAAGTATAACAGCTCACACATAGGACCCACTTAGTTTTTAGTCAAATTTCCGTGGTGCTTGGCGACTGGGCTTCACCCAGTTGTACAGTCTCTTCTTTATGCCTTTAGGCTTAATTCATTCTGCCTCCTGCAGTAATTCACCGAGGGAAGTGAAAACCATAGTTTTTTCTTCTTCTCCTCTTATAATATCTTCTGATTCACTTCTTTGCGGGAACCAAGACAGTTACTCATGTCCCTGGGACGCGCCGGACTTCAGTGTTCCGGTGTTTTCATGGTTGTATCTACTGTAGATCCTGGCTTACAGGAGTTGCAGCGGTTTTGGGAGGGTGTGGCGGGCTTGTCCCATTAAAAAAAAAGCCATGAGGCTCATGTTCATGAGCAGCATTTCGCTGTCATAATAATTTATTTAGTATATCTCACGAAAGTTACAATACAACTACTATATTAGTATTTGCGATTTAAAAAAAATCACAGTAGCATGAAGTCCTGTGTGTATGTATAGCAAGTCAGAAAGTGACATAAAATGGGTCTGACATTTGATACATTAACACGTTAACTGCCACGTAGGTCACCGGTGACCTACGTTAGCGGAGGATTTGGCTTCAACAGTTTTCTGTCGGCACTCAAAGGCCTAAATACCACAAACGCATTTGTATTTATACCTCTATATTCCATACATGGCGCTTACTATCAAGCGATTCATCTATTCGTTTTCCCTATAACTTAAAAGTAACTAATGTATATATTTACTTTTTTCAAGGATCCTCTAGTTCTCTTAATATCATCAGATCATCCGTCAGTGAAGTGTTGTGCCAGTTTCAAAGAGCTAGAGAGGCAACAGCAAGTACTGGATGTATACAGGACACGATGTCTCTTCGTCAGCGGAGAGTTGGTCACGTTTGATCAAATACTCTTAAAGAGAGAGGCAGAACGAAAAGCCTTCACTGAAATGGCGTCTTTAAAACAAGCTGAAACTATGGAGAAGATAGTTGGTAAGTGAACAATGACATGAGCAAATCTCTATGTTTATTTAAAAAAAACATAACATAACATCACGCCTTTTATCCCCGAAGGGGTAGGCAGAGGTGTACATTATGCCACTGTAGAGGTATAATGTAATTCACCCACTTTTCACTATTTATGTTATGTGTCCCATGTAATAGGGGTGAGCCTATTGCCATATACCGGGCACAATTCCAGACTCCGTACTGCAACTGAGATTTTTTTTTAAAACCAGTAATACTTTGCCCTTCCCGGGAATCGAACCCGAGACCCCTTGCCCGGCAATCGCACTTGCGACCACAGCGCCAACGAGGCAGTCGTCTTAAAAAATACTTGTTTAATTCATGATACTCACTATAGTAAAGAGTTATTTAACTAATGACAATGACACTTGTCAGTTGATATTATTATTTGAGTATCGTTAGATATATACATCATTAATTTGCTTTAGTTTTCTTTGGTACAAATAAGTCATTTTCTCTAACAATATGTAGTGTTTCGCATATGTTTCAAAATTGCTACAAGTTTCTGATTATTTTTTTTATTTTAGCCGAACGCAAGAGGCTAGCACAATTAATAATTGCCGAAAAACAGCATTCGTTAAGAGTTCTTGAAGCGGCTATGGCAGAAGCTAAAGCGGCTAAATGTAAAGCTAAGCAACGCGAGAGAATGCGGTGTGAACTGGAACAAGCTGCCGAGAAGGCAAGCGAAGAAGTGGATTCCAAACTTAGAGATGATGAAAAGTAAGTTTTAGTAAATAAGGTCACTATATGACTATCTAAGTCAGTAGTTAGTGCTAATGTCGAAACCCAACGGTTTTTTCTAACAGCTTTTTGCTACAGTGGCGCCATTTTTTTTTAGTACTAAAAGTAATGAAAATATTTTAACTTAAATTTTAAACAAATTTTAGGAACAAAATCATGGAGTACTATTCAAAACTAAATATGGAAGTGGAAAAGAGTAAAATACACACAGAATGGAAAATAAAGCGTTTACAGTTAGATCAGAGTAGAATTCAGTTGCTTTCGACCGAAGAGAGGAATTTAAAGAGAGAAAAATTGGAACTGGAACATCAGAAAAATGAAGAAATAATGGCAATGTCGATACAGAGCGATATGTTGAGGTCAGACGATGAACTTGACAATAAAGAAGATAATGTAGAAGAAAATGTTGAAAGTATCCCTACTGAGAGTGAAATGACAGCATCAGTAATGTCGATTGCCACTGAAGCAGATAATACAGAGGAACCTGAACCTTCAGAGTATGACCATAACAAATTCATGGCACAAACTTCCTCAGCAGTATTCAGCGCTATCTGTAACGCTGCCAAAACCTTTTTCGGGGTATCTAAAAGCATCAATGAAAACTGTGACAATAGCAAAGAACTAGATGCTCAAGGCAACATCGTTAAACCAGAAATTGAGACAATAGTGAAAGCACATTCGCTACACACACAATCTTCCTGCGAAATAGGCAGCAAACTAGACGACGAATATGACAACCAACAATATCAGAAAAGTAGACAGGAAGCCTTAATGAATAAACAAAAGATTATGGCTCATGAATTTGGGCAAACAGACAATGAAAATAATCAAGTCAAAGATCCACCACTAATAAACATAGCATCGATAGATGAAGAAAATAATTTACAAGAATGGACTCCCTTTATAGAAGCTAAACGTAATAAGATGAAGGTGTTGGGTGCAGAATTCGATATAATTAAACCAATAGAAAAGACTGTAACTTCAGAACCAAAGACGGATGCTCAGAAAGAAGCTTTAATCAACAAGCAAAAAGTTCTAGGAGTAGAGTATAATCTTCCGTTGGAAGCGACTGCTAAGAAGGAACCAGTGAATGATGCTCAGACAGAGGCAGTTCGCAATAAGGAGAGGATTTTGAACTCTGATTATGACCTACTCGGTTCTAGTACTGGAAGTTTTAAAAGGGACAATGCGAAGCGGTCGGGGCTCACGTTAAATTTGAAACCATATGGTGAAGCTTCGTCGAATACTTTCAAGTTAGGTGTCACTCCTAATGCAGGGTCTGTTACTCCGGGTGATTATTTTCCAAGGGTAAGTTGAAAGCAATTTTAAGTATTTTTTAATTAAGATGTGATTATATTGTTTTTAATTCATTTCTTCTTCTAGCTCGACCTAGAGACACCTACAACGGCTGATGTTCCTCTCGAAAGTGCCATGACATCAGATATATATACGCCTAGAAGTGAGGCTAGTAAGGATCTAGATTTAAAATCCAAAAGCAAAGACTTCCTAAGTACGGACGGATTCAATTTCCCAATGATAGTCGACGATGAAAATATTGAATCAGAAGTAACCAGCGACGTGCAAACCGGTGACACGCCTGACTGTTCCCCAATAAAATCTTCAGACATGCCGATGAAGAATATGAAATCAAAATACTCTTTCTTCAACATATTAGACGGGACTTACACTCTAGACGAATTTGACCCTTTCGGTATAAAGGAATTGAGTACGTTTTCCAAAGATCATTTTACCAGTAAGATGAACCTGGAAATGACGGCTTCTTGTTACACTCATCCAGCTGTGATAATGGAGGAAGTAAAGAAGCGACCTTATAATAATATATTTGCGTCTCATTTTGGGCCTGATGAGGAGGAAGAACAGAAAATAACTTGTGATAATATAGCAACACTGACAGCCTGCCTACAGAGATCTGTAATGTTGCCATTAACATACCAGTTAGAAGTTGTGAACAACTCTATTTTAACCTATTTCCTTGTTAACTTAGACATGTATGAACATATGAGGAGTTTGAAAGATTACTTCTTTTTAATGGACGGAGAATTTTCTAGAAGTATTTGTCATAATTTGTTTACAAAGTTGGTGAAGACGTTGAATCCCCAGGAGTTGTTGAATTTTGGGACACTGCACAGTATATTGGATAAAGCTCTCGGGTCGTCCATATCACGTAAGTACTTACTACCATATACTTATGTTGTTATTATTATTATTTTACGGTTGTGCATGTGTTAAGTGTGACAGTTGAGTGTTAGCTCGTTAAACGGACTAGATATTCTTATCAGTACTCATATTTGAATGTGATCTTATTCTATCTTATTATAGTATAACAAAAAATTCTATTTTGTATTTAACATAACATTTATTTCCCGATTGGTAAGCAGAGGAGTCCTTTTTCAGTATAACATTTTCGTCAGTTATTATGTGTCCTATGAATATGTATAAAAGGAGTCTCCACCATAATTCAACAACCTTAACTACTGCTAAGATAGATGACACTGTAGATAGACGTATAATACCTCTATAATCAGCACGTCATGTAAAACAAAATATTTCTACTTCTTTTACAGATGTACACAAATTCTCAGAGAACCTATCGTTCACGATCACGGAGTCCCCTCTAAGCTTCCAGCACAGTTCTCCAGATGTATTACAATGTCTCTCCCTGACTTACACAGTCAGTTGGCCTCTGAACATTATATTGTCACAGGAAGCATTACTTAGATACGCTAAGGTGTTCCAGTTTCTGATCAAAATGAGACGCATATTTTGGGTCTTGGGTGAAGACTTTGAAGTAAGTATTTTATTGTTTGTGTAGTTAAAGTTTAGTTTCATTGTACGTGCTTCTGCTTCTAATTTATTGAACACTAAAATGTAATCGAATTATCAACTAAGTTTCTGCGATGCATATTTTATAACATGTTTACTAGAAACTTGTCAATTGGGTATTGTACTTTATCAAAAATAAATTATTTAGACTGTTCAACACAGTACAATATTAAAAAATAATCACACTATCATTAATTGATTTTATGACTAACTTATTTAAGTATTTTCCAGCAAATTTTTAAGAAATAAATATGCTGTTTGACGCTAAAGAAACGTGACGTCACAATACATAATCTGGTACAAAATTCATAGAAAAACTACTTATAAAACTTTTTTTTGACAGTTTGAAAAAATATTTAATTTGACTATACTCGGAATTTTAATTCGATTCCAGATTTGACAATTTCAGTGTTGCAACGTAATGACAAGTACTACATAGTGACGTTGCGAAATTATTCGATATGGGAATGTAATATTTCTGGATCGATTCTTTTTGTTTATAATTTTACTCTCGTAAACTAAGTATATCAGGAAATTAAATATTTCTGAACCGATAATTTAGTTTTGACGATTAAATAACGACCTAAACTTTTTTTTATAATTGTGTGTGAAATAAATAAAAAAATGTAATCATGAAGGAACATGACAAATAAAACAGATAGATGTATTATGGTAATAAGTTATTTTATAAATTGTCGCCGTCATCGCTATCGCTATCCTGTCACTTTCTGTAACATTTATTATTAAAACACACACACTGATTGTTTATCGATTTTTGTGTTCATCACTATACTATTATATGTGGTATCATTATTTCACAAAATGACAGTAGCTATTGTCAAATCTGGAATCTAATTAAAATTCTGACTATAGTTGTTAAGCATCCAATTGTTGATTTACAGCCATTTTCAATAATTTGTCTATCGTCTATAATTAATCGACTTTTGATTGGAGTTTTTATCTAATCCAAATTATATATCTAATAGCAAAAACTACCGCTAAATTTAAAATTTTGTGCACAAATTACAGTGATTCACACAAATGTAACACTTAAACTCAAATTTCTTTACAGTCTCTAAAATTATCAGCGAAGCTATCAAGACAGCATTCGAGAAAACTCCTCAGATCGCCGCAGTACATATCAGTGCAAATATACCGACATATGATGGCGTCTATGATCCGAGCGCTAGACAACTACATAGTCACAACCTGCATTCTATCTTCTTGGACAGAATTTGAAAACGATCTAAAGAAAGCTCGCACTTTGGACGACTTGTACGAATGTCACGTGGTTTATATCAAAAAGGTTTTATTCCGATGCCTTCTCAACAATAGATCGACGCCTGTGATGAAACTCTTAAACGATATATTCACTGTTATTTTGAAATTTAGTCGAGTTTTGAAAGCTGGGTGAGTGTTTTACGTATTTATTATTCTTTCTCAATTCATTCGTGTCAATGTAAATGGACTCTAATACGAACTGTTTAAAGTTGATACTTTCTTAATCATCTTGTAAAATTTTCACGACATCTTCTGATATTATCTGTTCTTCAGTGTATTTTATGTTCATAAAGTCAAATTTCTCTATTTCTATAGTGAATGGCAACAAAAAGAACCAGAAGGATCGTTCACACACTCAAGCTTCTCACAACTAGAAGAGCTCTTCCATTTGTTCGAAAAACTCGCCAAATACTTGCACAAAGTAGTCACAAAGCTGATGGAATGCGGATACCAAAGACACCTGGTAGAATTACTGACTATGGTCAATCTGAACGGGTACTATGATCCAGATAAGTCGAAAGAACAAAATACTACTTTGCAGTCGACAACGTGAGGAGTTGGTAAATGTGGTCTTCAAACAAAATTCATTTCAAGTACCAAGCCAAATGTAGGAGATATTGCATGTATGTGCGCAAACTTAGGTGCATTCTTTGACCCCTGTTCCTTTATACTCATTATCCAAGGGGAGGATGGATTATTTTCAAGGGATAAGGCCTACCTAATCCCTAAACCTCAAATTATTATGCTGTTGATCCTTATCAACAGCATAATAATTTGAAGTTGCTTTGACCCTGTAGTGTAGCTTAGGACTAAACTCATAAACCAAACGTAATTACTGGGTTATGTACTGACAAGACAATACTCTAACCAAATAGGCTTTTATTATAACCCGAAATAAATGATTTAATTAATAAATGAAATAAAAAGGCGTATACTAGTTTTTCATGGCTTTCCAGTTACTATGAACTTACGGTTACGGTCAAAGTAACCCCAACTTAAGAAGACATAGATGTATGCTAAAGGCTTGCACCGACTTTGCAATCTGAAGGTCATAATGATGTTATCAAAGGAACTGTAATAGAAGTGAAGTAGTTGTAATTTCTCGATTGCGGATCACGTGAGTTGATTACTGCGCAGTGGAGATCTATTGTGATTGATGTATTGACGCGGGCATTAGATTGAATGGCGCAACACAATTATAATTACATACTGAAACGGACATTACACAACGTTGCGTAATCTTTACATATAGGTCTGAATGGTTGTAATTTGTAACGTAGTACAAAGGTTATAAGGCATATTTTTGGGCGGTTTTTTATGCAAGTCTTCCCATATTTGTTCTACGTGTTATTTTTGAGATGCAAGTCGAGCGTATTTTGTAGACATTTGTTAGTAAACGTTGATGGTTTTATTCTGAATATTAAGTACCTAATACTCAAAAGCGTTAGTACATGGGTTGAAAGGATAGGATAGGATTATTTGCCAATTTCAATCTAGACCAGATTTATTCGTCGAGTTTATATTTTTTTTACACAAAATAAAGAATTTTGGAAAAGCTCAACGCAAAATGTAATAAAATTGTATCTCTAGTAGGTTTTTGAAGCTGGTCGTAAATTTGTTAAGCTGTTTGCGCTGCAGTAATAATAAACGATATTGTTCTACTTACAAGGAATCGAATGTTACTAAGAATCTCTTTTATATTGCTTTTTGCACTAGATAGTAACAATTTGTTTGCATTTTTAACGATTATTTAAGTATTGAAGCACAATTATTAGTTATGCTTTATCAAATAAAGACATTGTATTATTTTGTTAATTCTTAACGGGTCTAAACCATGACATTATTAATGTAATATTAATTTTACTTTTAATCGCTCGTCGTGTAATTAGATGAAAGTAAAAAAATACTCTATAGATGTCGATATCTAAATTCATTTATAGAGTGTGTAACGTTGTACCAAGATACAAAATCTATTAAACTCTCCATAGCATAGAGTATGTCTTGAATTATTACGTGTCAAACAGTGTGCACCTCACGCGACTGTGATTAGGACAAATAGTTTGTTTTTATGTATCGTTATTGTTTTGTCCATATTTGTGCCTAATGAAAACTAGCAGCCAGTGTTTCTAAGTTAATAAATAACATATAGACTTCAAAAGTAGGTAATACACAATGTTTTTCAATCTGGGTGCACAGCAGTGCCCTCGTCTAGTCGAGAAAAATGTATCACGGCGCGGCCGTATCATCATTTTCTCGATTCAGTTGACAGGATCCTGTAGCTGATAGGTTTAGTTGGTGCTTCTATAGTAGTATTTTTAGTATTGAGACTCATGACTTCTTAAGGTGCGTCCAGATGATGTCCGCAAGCGACTTGCAATTTACGAATGGTTCGCGAGCCACGCATTCGCCTAATGTGGACGCGCCGTATGAGAATCTGAGATTCATTTTAACATTAATTTTGGGTAGCGATCAAAAGTGTGTTAAAATAATCAAATGTTAATTCCTCCCACCTATTTAATCATGTGATATACTTAATTATTATTTTTGTGTAATTTGTGTCGAATCGTGTTCATTGTTCAGTGTTGCTTAGTATAATATTGTTCATGTATGAATGTTGTGTACCTAACTGTCACTGTTAACGTTGATTATGTAAATAAATTAATGAATAATTATGAATACTAATGTCACTATTATGTTATATGTTATAATAAATATGTATAGTTATTTTTTATACTTTCTGCTTTTATTTAAATATGTCCCTAAACTTCCTAGAGTTGCAATATTCCAAACGGTAATCGGCGAAATCATATCAAAACTTGTATTTCAACAAACTCTTCAACTCTTCAACCATTCACTCAGGAGGACAAACATATTACAGTCATTGAATAACCTAATTTATACAAACTAAAAGCATGTTTATGAATAAAATATTGAACTTTATTTATATTATTATGAAGAATTTCGAGAATAGATAAAACCAAGGCTTGGTTTAACGTTTTGTAAGAAAGATGGCGTTGTAAAATAGTACCTATGTTATTTGAGGGAACGCCATCTATTGCTGAATAGGCAACCTAGTTATTAACGCCATCTCTTGGCGAGTAGCCAAACTCTAGGTTTGTTTACGACTTTTGATAACAAGTTTGTTGACTTGTATTATTTTTATTTTCATCAAAAAGAACGGAGAACTTTTAATCTATTATTAATTTAAAATTCCTAATATGTGCATCACGGATATCTCTTTATATTATCAGTAATCAAGTGATCAGTAGAACAGTTCGGTTTCATTTATTATCCGCTGCGACAGTGGCGCCAATATTTTCCTTATATCAGGGTGTGTTTTCACGAATACTTCATTCTACCGCAAATCGTCCTAAGGTTAACATCCTATCCTAATCAATTCAGTGAACGTGACATTGAAGTGAAAGCCGGCATTTCCTGCTATCTACTGTCGTTTTCCCTGGAAAATTTTGAAATTATTTTATGTTTTTGTTGAAAAAGCATATTTTTTGTGAAATTTAAAAATTAAGTGAATATCAACAGTTGTTTATAGTTATCGATCGGAGAGCAATTTTCCACGATCGCACTCAGTTTTCGTCCTATCGAAGACGATATTTTACCAAAAACGTTAAAACCCAAGAATCACCGTCACCACCGCCGAGATGGCGTTCATGATGCCTGTTGTCAAGAACGACTGGGACATTTACAACTCCCAGCGGAGTCGGCGGGTGTCCGAGTCAGCGGAGAAGGTGGGGCTCGGCCACGGCCGCGTCCGCAAGGTGTCGGAGTCGCGGTCCGAGGGCCCCGTGCTGTCGCCGCGCGCCCACACGCTGAGCCCGCACCGCAGCGCGCCCGCGATGCGCTCGCTGTCCTACTGCCGCGCGCCACCGTCGCGCGCCTCGCTGCGCACCGCCAGCGACAGCCCCAGCAAGGGTTCGGCTAGCCCTAAGAGCGCCGTGCGCGAGGACAAGTTCCACAGCAGGTTGGTGGAGAAGTTGAAGCGGGCGCTCGGACGCTCGGAGTCGAAGCGCGAGGAGCGGAGCTCGTGAGTTAACGCGTGCTTGTGTGCAGGGCGCGCGCAGAGTCCCCGGAGCGGCACTCGCGCTGCGGAGCGTGCGTGCCCTACCTGTGACGGCCGGCCGCCGCAGCCGGCTCGTTCGCGGCGCCACACTATCTGTGATATGTTTCCGATAGTGCACACGCAAAGAGATGAGTAGACAATGATGAATGTGCTAACTAACCGCCTATGGTCTTTCGGACGCTGAGAACCTAACGTTTGAAGTTACACCGACACAATGCAATAGTTTTAGTTGTCATACTGTGAGTCGCTTTCCTTAACTGTTGCATGTTTGTTAGTTGTCATCGTACCGTATATCATATGAGCAGGTTGTCAGATTTAGGTTGTAAACATGAAAGTACGTTGCATGGATTTTAAGACTGCGTTTAGTTTAAGCACGCCCTGGGGTTCGATAAGTATTATTTGAAAAATCACCCCAGAGGTCACTAGAGGTTAGTTTGTGGCAGTTTGCGAAGGGTATCTGTGATTCGTTATTTGTAAGTAATGTGGTTTTATTTATTTAAGTTGAAGAGGAGATTGCATTCAGTTTTATTGTTTGTGAGAGTCCTTATTGTTTGACATAATTCTAACAACTACCACTTAGTATTTGTTTAGTTGGAATTTGTTTGATCAGAAATTGAATATCTTTGAGTTAATTTAAATTCTGCAGCTGCTCCATTAGGCAATTGGAAATGAATCGAAAACAGGTGAATTCAATACGGTAGAGAATGAGACATTTGTTATAATATTTGTACTGTAGTTGTAATAAAAGTACCTTTATATTAATGTACACGTACACGTAGTGCAAACTGTCGATATTGATAATTGTAAGCAGTGTTGTATTGTAGTCATCGATGTAATAATACAATGAAAATTTATTTATATATAGAACGGGGCTTGCCCTTGTTTTACAAACATTTTTGTTATGATTTCGCTTGATTTTATTATGATGTTATCTTGTGACTGCAATTGGACCAGCTTTGTTAATAGTATTATCTATCAGTGAAACTGAAGTCGATAATAGTGATATAAAGTAAGATGTATCATAAAATTCTAAAGTTAAGGCATATCTCGATGAGATTTTGATGAGGGCATCAAGGAGTGATGTATCGATGTGTTTATTTCGTTTGCTTGTCAAAGTTCCTTACGTCTGTTGACTGCCACTGGCAGTTACATGGGCCTATTTAAATTTTTAGATTTATGCTACTAGTTATTATACAATACCAAAATTAAAATCTTTCATTATCATTGAATTGTTTGCAAACATTTTGAAATGCATGTATTGTCATTGTCAACGATGTCTGATCTGATGATTTTAAACACTTAAATATAAAGCTTATTCTGAGACATATGTTTTTATTTCTTCATTTCATACCCTTTCATCGTAATTAATTGCCATGTTTAACAGTTTTGTTTTATTATTTATGGCTACATTAGTAAACGAAGAGCGTCATAATAAGATATTGGCTCGCAATATTTGGCGCTCTCTGAAGAAAATAAAACAAGTCGTACAGTACACAATTGGACACGTGTTCTGTCAACAAAAATAGAACATTTTAATGATGTGCGAGTATTAATGTAACTAGGAATGTCCGCAAGTTCGCATCGTCTGGCGATCGAATTCTGATAATTGGCACTCGGAGAATTATAGAACATCTTGAAAACCAGACATTTGGTAACTGAATTCATTATGAGATTGATATAATTCTACATGTTTTGAATTCTCAATGAGGCCAAAATTATAGCACACACTCTTTAATTAGAAGAGGAATATTTTAAAAACTAGTTTCGCTTTACACCAGAATCTACAAAGTTCGTCTACACATTGGCCTTGACCTCATTTCCCCCTCGCTTCTATTCTACTCACTGAGATAACCTTTTAAGTTCCACAAAATTACAACTTTAAGTTCCTAACAAGTCTCTAAGCTTGTAAAGAAAGTAAATCCTTTTATAAAGCCCAATTTCTTCACAAAAGGTACAATAAACGAATCTTTAACTTTACACATAAAAAACTTCAAATAAACAACCTGATTCACAATGTAACACAAGTCTGCACAGTTATAAAGATCTTAAGTATCAATTTCGCTCATTGAAAAACATGACACTCAATGTTCAGCCCTGTGTTTTATTATTCCATACAACTTTCGTATAATAGGCAGTAAGCACCGCTTGGAATATTACTAGGGGTCTGATCAATAGCTCGACGGCTGACCATTCTCGAATGTTCGACGCAGAGACGCAGGGAGCTGGTAACTGGGTAGGTACTAAATTGTTGCGCTTGAACGCTATCGTCTGGTTAATCGACATGTGCTTGGAATATTTTAACAACGGTATTGCGAAGATCGATAGGATAGTTTTATTGTTAAAAGACATACACAGTACATATGTGATTGTATTTATTGCATGATTGTTACACTCGATTGTAAAGCAGACAATATGTAAAAGGTACCTGACGTTGAAATTTGAGCGTAACCCCGAAGTGTTCTTATTATAAACTGTAAAAGCTTCTCAATACTTTGTAAAATACTAACGAGACGATCATCTGGAAAAATCTCATTAAAATTCAAATTTTGTATGGTGCGAACGTTGAAGCTCCAGTAACTTACAACGAATTACTAAAATATTAGCTAAGCACACTGCATAGAGATCAATTTTGAATGGGACGTTTTAGTTCATATGCAAATGCAATTTATTAGAGGGGAAGGGTTCAAGGGTTCAATAAGACTCAGTATCGCAAATAAATCTTCTCGAATGTTCCGAAGTGGACTTAAGTATTTAGTACTCTAGTGTAACTAACCAATAGGCTTTTAACGCTAGTTTTAGGAATTAGCATACTTCGTTAGCACTCTCATTTAAAGAACGATTTAAAATGTAAATAAATATGTACTTTTACGGATAGTCATTTATGATTTTGCCTATGTACTTAGTTACTTTGTTTTTAGTTTTGACCATAACTGGTGTGAATATTCCATAATTTTAAATTTGTTTTTCTACTGAAATAGGTATCTATCTTGGACTAAAAAAAAATTTCATGACATTTAATAAAATTGAGAAATGATTGCCTCGATGGCCGAGTGGTCACAAGTGCTGGGCAAGGGGTTTGATTCCCGGGTCGGGTAAAGTATTACTGGGTTTTAAAAAAATTCTCAGTCGTAGCACAGAGTCTGGAATTGTGCCCGATATATAGCAATAGGCTCACCCCCTATTACATGGGACTCATAACATAAATAGTGAAAAGTGGGTGTTACATTGTACAGTGACATAATATGCACCTCTGCCTACGTCGAGGATAAAAGGCGTGAGGTTATGTAATGTGAAGTTGTGAACATTTTTCGTTTATTCACTAAAACAACAACAAAACGTAAACAATCTACTAATGAGCCTATTGCCATATAGTGGCACAGTTCCAGACACCGTGCTATTACTGAGATTTTTTTAATACCCAGTAATACTTTGCCCGACCCAACCGAACCGAGACCCCTTGCCGAGTCGTACTTGCGACCACTCGGCCAACGAGGCAGTCTTCACATTACTGTCATTATTTCAATCGGATATTTTGATTCCTCCCCAAAGTGTTACACAGTATATAGATTTCCGAACATATCTATAAGGTGTATATAAAAATCTCCCATAAAAAATTTGGAAGAAAAGACCTACTCTCTATTCAGGGCTACCACGTGTAGGAAAAAACCGTCCAGTTCCCAGGTATTATTTCATACTCTTTCATTGATAAACCACGTAACAAATTGTGACACGAGTACTCGTCATATTATGATAATATAACATAACAGATTAGGAACGTGTAACTAATATTTTATTAATCTATCTGCCTGGTATCTTACCATCTATAACTGTTCTGTAACCTAAATGTTCTTGCGTACTCACTGATTACGTTACGGAAAATTTTCCTTCATGATACTGAAGAATCAAGTGACAACTTAAATCGGTATATGTTCTTTTGTGTACAATCGTCAAAGTTGGCGTTTGAGTATCATTAGGATCGCCGATTCGCATGCACGCGCACTCGCATTGCACGGTTGGTGCAGTGCTGAGCAACCGGGTGCCGTGCAACGTGTCGCGGGTTTGATTCCCGCACGGAACAACACTTTGTGTGATCCACAAATTGTTGTTACGGGTCTGGGTGTCATGTGTATGTGAACTTGTATGTCTTTAAACGCACCTACACGGTACAGGAGAAAATCCAAGTGTAGGGCAACGTTTCTTAAAAAAATCAAATCAAAATCAACTTAACCCATAAATCACCAAGCGGTCACCGGTGACCGCTTTCCACTAATATTACATTACATTATAGACCTTATTTCTAATGTTTAGAGAATACTTTTGTATGACCAAATTTAGGGGATGGATATCATATGTATGTGTTCTTTTGTCTACAATCGACAAAGTTAGCGTTTGAGTATCATTCGGTAATATTCGCATGCACTCGGCGCGAGACCACTGGGAAAACGACCGGTGTTTAGATAGTGTGTTTGCCACAGGATTTCTTTAAAAAGTGTAGGTACTATGCTGTAAACATTCCCGATATTGTGAAATTATAATTTTTAATACTATGTAGTATCCAGTTCAGTTGATCTTTTAATACTATGTAGTATCCAGTTCAGTTGATCTTTTAAGTCTAGCCTTTGCGACATGTGTGTGTACTTAAATAAAAGAATTCTAAACTATGTAATTAATATTTCATTTTGTTTGGTCCTTCTTATGTAACTAAAGAATAATTTAATGTGAATTTTAGTACATTACAAATAATTAATACTTCGCAGTAAACATTGATTAATTGATTATGTGTGTAACTAAGTACATACTTAATATTTTAACTACCACTTAAAAGTAGATATTTCAAAATATTGTGTAATAGCTACAGACATTTATTTGACACAAAATAAATTGAAAAACATCATTATCTTTGTTAGATGTGTGTATTGTTCAATATATACCTCTTTCTCAAGGACGTTGAAAAATAGGTGGACGTAATTTTTTTTTATAGCATAAGCCGGTAAACTAGTATACGGATCACCTGATGGTAAACAATCGGCGCCGCCCATGGACACCCGAATCACCAAGGCGTTACAAGTGCATTACCGGCCTTTAGGGAATTGGGAATTTGAGGATTGTGGAGGATTCCGGGATTCGGGAGACGGCCTACGCAAGCATTGTTTCACGTCTGTTTTCTGGAGGCCGTGGTATCACTCCGGTCGAGCCGGCCCATTTGTGCCGAAGCATGGCTCTAGAAATGTCACTCAGAAATGATTGAAGCACCAAAATAACACTCTACGTGCAACACCTTATGTGAAGTATAATGACGGGGCATGTCACGCGGGGCATGTCAGATGTCCTTCGTGTCAATGTGTATGTATTCTGCGTGTACGTCTATAGTAGCCAGGTGCCACAGTCGTTGTTTCAAGAGACTAAATCCGCCTTTTTTCGAGGTTCTTGCGTCTTTTCTATTTGTTAGATCTGTCCATGAGATTTATCACAACCTCCACACATCTTGTCAGGCTGCTTAGGAATCGTAGTTAGATCACCGAAATGTAGAGGGTGCTACTGCTGCCTTCGATAACTTATTACAATTCTAGGACATATTTGGAGATTAATGAAAAACGAAAGAATTTATTTTTCTAAAAAACAGCAATTCTAAAGAATTTGGGGAGAAATAGCTCAGATCAATAAAACATTTGGTCTGAGAACACTAGAATGATATTTCTTTAAGCCAACATAGACATACAAACAACTGATTTTATAGACAGAGCAACCTGTTCTATTTAGTAAGCTCCTCTAGTGATTATTAATTCTGTTTTCTTCCCAACCTCATTTATTTAACAATATTCTCAAGAGAATATAGCAATTTTCGTAAGCGAATGTAATTCGTGGAATTTTTCTTGAAGACCAGTAACAAATGGAATAATTAAGGATTTTGGAGCATATTTACCATTCCTGAAGCACCTTCGAGTATTCTTTATGGAACATTATGTAGATTGTTATTATGCTAAACTGGACCTTAAAATTATGAGACAGAGGGACCGGAAAATGAATCTTAAATAAGTTTATTAAACGAGACATTATTTTGTTTATTCCTTAATTAGGGTCGGATCAATGTAGGGCGCCATTGTTTCTGATTATATAAATTAAATAATCAATATTTTGTACCATTAGACAACAACTTAGTGACCAACGATACATATTACGAGTTTATTTTGTGACTGTTACATATATATTTTAGTGTTTTTATAATTATGTAAAAGAATATATATACCTACACAAGAGTTGAAAATACAATGAATCAACATTTTTTATGGAATCAATAATAACGTTTTCTGTCCACTTTATATCGTTTAATAAACGTGAGCCTAACTCGGGTGTAAATGGGTGCTACTACCCTTATCAGCTCATAAGACGAGACTTTGTAAGGGTTTAGCCGTGGAAGCTCATCAAAAAGGGTTTCAGATAAAGATTGGCTTAGGCGCTTATAGCCTATTGTGAGGTTATGAGGAGCTCTCTTTATTCTGTGAAGGACTCTTTATTCTGAGCTCATATTGAAGTTTTTGTCGCCTTCATTTTTCTGACAGTCATGTAGGTCACTGACTGTCATCTTTTGTTGCTGTAAATTTTGTTAAACTAATTACTTGTTATATATTTAGATGTATCTTATTATAACGCCCCTTTGAAGTAAAAGCCTTATTAAACATAATTTTTCATGAATTGAGTTAATGCCGTCTAATTATTTTAGGCTTTTTAAATACTGAATTCATGAAATTTTTTATATAATAATGGTTTTAATTTTAAGGTGCGATAATATGTTACTCTTTCGTTAGAATTAGTTGCTAGTTTTAGGTTACTTGTTTGTTTGCTATTGTTGAACATTTAGTTGAATAAAACTAGTTGTTTTAATACCATATCATCTCATGACTCAAATTATATGTTCAATTTGAGTCATGAACTTGAAAGCATTGTTAAGTTAATAAAATCTTAATCAATGGGAACAAAATAGTTACAAACGCGATATTCATTATGTTTTTACCCTATATCCTTACTAGGTATCTCTTATACAAAGGAATTATGATGATCCATAACATTTACGTCAATCACTCAGGAAAAAACGTTGACTGTCTCGTTGCCCGAGTGGTCGCAAGTGCGACTGCCGGGCCCATTCTCTCGGCTTTGATTCCCGGTTCGGGCAAAGTATTACTGAGTTTTTTAAAAAGCTTCAGCAGTAACACGGAGTCTGGAAATGTGCCCGGTAATAGGCTGGTGATCCTATTACCTATTACATGGGACTTATAAAATAAATAGTGAAAAGTGGGCGTTACATTGTACAGTGGCATTAAGTGCCGTAATGTGCACCTCTGCCTAACCATTCGGGGATAAAAGGCGTGATGTTACGTTACTCAAGTGGAAAACGTTGTTGCACCTTGACTAATGCGTTCACGATTGACTTGTAAACAAAGTGTAGGACATTTCCTTTCTGCCACACCTACGTAAGGTTTCCCAGGCTTTAATTAGATTGAACTAATCTAATAAGAGAGAGAAGTTGTATGAAAGAGATGGAGCATGATAAGATCTAACACAGTTTGTAATAGTCGTAGGTTAAGTATAACAAAAGAACGACTTTTTTATAATAACTATCGTGAGACATACTAAATTAACTGAAAATCGCAGGTTACTCACGTGACTATACTAAGGTAGAAAAGCTTTACTAGTTTCGGTTCTCTACTACTTAGGTTCTTTACTTAGGATTCTTTACTTAAGGTGAGTAACTACATCACTCGACATCGTCTAGGCTCCCGCCTGGGTGAGGTGGGAGGGAGTGTCAGACTTACTGACTAAAAACCACCCCGTTCTTTCTCCTGCACGTGGAGCCGGAGCCCCGGTAACCCGTTAGGTTCTCCGCGACTAGGTGATAAGATAGGATTTTTATCCAGATTATATGCTCCCATGGGATGAAATAGGAACATTAATCTACGCGGATGAAGTCGCGGGCAACAGATAGATTTATTTAATAAAAAAAAGCAATTGATACAGTTTGTAATAATTTCATCTATGCCAAGAGGGTGCTTGACTTATTCCTTGTCACTTGTTGGATAAAAGGTGTATGAAAATAGATCACTACGTTGACTTGTTAAATGAAGTTGCTGCCAGAAATAGCAGGAGATTTTTGGAAGATATATTGACATTCAACTGCCTCTGAACTGATTTACAAAATGTCAGAAGAAAATGTACCTATATAAAGCTAACATTTTTATACCCAACACGAAACGCGATAAAATATTTTCTATTCTTAGCCTAATTAGGTATATATTACGACGACACGCTTTATCAATTTTTCCTCTCTATAACATACATAGGTACCTACTACGTTCTTGGTTATTAATAGGTACATTGTTATGAGATATTATATGTAGGTGATAATATAGAAATTTATGAGTCATAGTGGAAAAATTGCGCTGTAAATTACGTTTACGAAAGAAATCATGAGCATGTACCTAGGTTGCGCGACGTCGGAGCCTCATGAGCAAGAGTTCCTCGGTTTCGTTTATTATTACGGACCTTGTGAAATCAAATTTTTTTCCTTGAAGTCGGCGGAAACCTTCAATTCAAATGGCATCTAAGAACGAATTTCCGTACGTTTAGGTGCTTTTGCCATACCTATATTATTGGAGGCAAGTATAACAGCTCACACATAGGACCCACTTAGTTTTTAGTCAAATTTCCGTAGTGCCTGGCTGGTTTCACGATAGTTATTACGTATATAAGAATAAAGAAAGCAATATTAAATTTTCAACTGAAAGTTTTTATAAAAACTGAGAGATAATCTACAGATGCTTCTAACAAATATTAAACTGAGGAATGTTGTTGCGAACTTGTTTTTATTACATTTTTTTAAGTAGGCGTATTTATTTATAAAGTTTGAGTTCATTATTAGAAGTTATATCAGTATAATAGAACTGCATATATTTTTCTTTTTAGAACACTGATTTGAGTGCTTTATGCGTTATACAGGTATATCAGTATTATTCCAATATTTTACCAATATGCGATAAGGAACTGGTACCTATATTTAAATAAGCCTAAGTGTATAGATTTTGTATAAACTTAGTCCCTTTTTGAACTCGGCAATTTAAATTACCTTCCGTAATAAATTCCCTATTTTTTATCGATATGCACGTATTACATGCAAATCTATAAAATAATACATTATTTATAAAGGAGGAATTAAACAATTACGGATATTACCTTAGAATAGCCTGAATAGCTAACCTTAGTAAGGTCGATCAATAGGTATATTACCATAAATGGACCTGGGTCCTTATTAGTCTAGATGCGGTTATACATATACCTAGGAAGTTATTTGTAATCGGTATGTAAATCACTTCCAGTGGGTAGTATCATTGACTTTATATTATGTGGCGTATTATTCATAGAACGCTGCTATAATTGTGATAAAGGATACTGATTGTCAGGATGTTAGAAGTAATAAAGCCGTTTTCATTGAGGGGTCTTGAGTGAGCGGCCCTTGCGCTACAAAATCCGAAATATGAAAATTCGTCAAAGAACTAGAATTACCGACATAGCTCGCAAAATCTGCAGACTGAAGTGGCAATGGGTAGGCTACGTCGCTCGACGGACTGACGGCAGATGGACCAGAAAAGTCCTTGAGTGGAGACCACGGACCAGAAAACTCACGGACTGCTACGTGAACCGACGACATCTCCAGAGTTGCGGGAAACCAGTGGATGCAGGTGGCAGGTTGTCGTTCGATGTGGGACTAAAGGCTTTTGTCCAGTAGTGGACGTCTTCCGTCTGTTGTCATCATCATCATCATCAGATGACGATGGGTGAGGCGGGAGAGGCAGAGTCAGACTCTTACTGACTAAAAACCACCGTCCCAACTTGTGCTTCGAACCGAAGTCCCTTCAACGAAAACGGCAGAATAAAGACGGCACAAGATAATTCCCTTGTAATTTAGTACAAGGCAAAGTAAAAGTGGCTTTGAGGTACCTCTAAGTACAGTCGTTTATTAATAGAAAAAAACAACGCTATGTTGTATAATTAAGGTACAATATCAAAGAAAAGAACTCATCCATCACATAAAGTTAATTAAAAGAACACGTGTAGCACATTTTTTCCTCAAGCATTCGTCTCAGTACAAACACACACTCACTCTTCGAATAAATGTTGCCATCTATTAACACAACACAACACAACTGTCGTGTGTCAGGATGTAAACCAGGAAAAGTTCGAGAACTTCGCGACGTTATACGGTCTACTCACCTTATGAATTACCCGTACATGCGTACATAAATTATATTACAGGCATGTTAAGAAGTCATATTATATCATAATTGATCGGAGTTACCATGACAATATTGATACAAATAAGTCTTAATATACTTGAACTATGCCTTCAAGATAACAGAGTACCTATTTGTGTAGGTTGATATGTTATTAACAGTGGCAGTGGCTCTTAATGAAGTCCATAAAATCGATCCATAGTTTTAACCAGTTCGAACTGGATTGGAAAACTGAGGCAGATTGTACTGCGTGCGCATTCTATTGCCTGATGTAAACATACGTTGGAAATCATAATAGTTTTATTAGCTTTCTGCTGTTATATTGAACGATTGTACGATTGGTTGTTAAATGTTTTCATACCAGTCTGATCGAGAATTTATTATGATTTGCTTTATACAGATTGTGGCGAAAGGTAGCTGTTAACGGTATGAATAAGGAGTGTGTACGAAGTGTATATGTTCTTGAATGTTCTATTATGTTTTGTGTCGAAGGACAGATATATTTCCACACTTAGGGAAAATTTACATAACATAACATAACATCACGCCTTTTATCAGATGGCAGAGGTGTACATTATGGCACTGTACAATGTAACACCTACTTTTCACGATTTATGTTATGAGTCCCATGTAATAGGGGGTGAGCCTATTGCCATATACAGGGCACAATTCCAGATTCCGTGCTACTACTGTGATTTTTTTGTAAAACCCAGTAATACTTTGCCCGACCCGGGAATCGAACCCGAGACCCCTTGACCGGCAGTCGCACTTGCGACCACTCGGCCAATGAGGCAGTTAGGGAAAATTTATTTAACGATATATTGCTAAATTAGTTTATTTATGGTCTTACAAATTTGTAAGCACTTTTTTTGAATACTTCTATACTGTTTTTGATAGGAGAATCTATTTTCACCCGAGCAGGATCATACAGTTAGTAACTTATTATGTTTGCCTCGGTGGCTTATCGGTCGTGATGTCATGCTTTGCACGGGTCTTATTGGCGATTAGGCTAAGCTATGACCAAGTTAACCGAAATGGCTTTTGGCAGGGGACGCTATATTGATATAGCGTTAGCTTGGTCAAAATGCTCACCCCCTATTACATGAGACTCACAACATAAATAGTGAAAAGTGGGTGTTACATTGTACCTACAGTGGCATAATTTGCACTTCTGCCTACCCCTTCGGGCTTAAAGGCGTGATGTTATGATGATGATGATGCTATATCATCGTCATTCATAAGTAACTTATCATACAGTCTCGCGGAAACTTGCCCGATCTTGTTTTGTGAAATCTTAAGAATGTTTTCTATGTTTTAGGGTAAATAAGTCTTACCGATTCTTAATGGAAATGGCAGATGGAAGTGCTCATGTTCCTAGAGTAAAACAAAGGCACCAGCTGTAGGTTACAACGTCCTTTTAATAATAGACGACTTTTACATCTACAATTATTTCTGCTTACATTTAGTTTATAGTTCATATCTAGTTAAAACCACTTCGCTAGAATTTGTTTTATAAATAGCGAACAGCAGTCCATTTAGAACATTGCTTCTTGGCTGGATATTTCTTGTCCTGGATATTTCCATGTCCTTGTTTTAATTACAATTTGTTATTGTATTTTTACCTATAATAGGTAATTATTATACTTAGATTATTCTGGATGTATTCAGTATTGAATAACGATTGTAAGTGTGTTAGTTACTCATTCAACCATATCTGCGTTCTTTGAATTCCTTTATTGTGCTTTTTTACCGCGAATGAGAGTCACAAATTGTTAATCTACCAATATTATAAATGGTAGTTTGAATGTTTGTTTGTTTCTCCTTCTCGCCAAAATGGCTGAAGGGACCGGCTGAAGGGAACAGGGGTACATTGTGGTCTAGAATAACACAGGCTACTTTTTATCCCACAAAAAGGCGAGCGGAGCTGATGGCAGTAACTAGCAATAGATAATAAGAACAACTGTGATATTTAGATGTCTACATTTTAAAATTCAATTGAGTCAAAATTCGTTTTTTTCAATTTAATTAATTAATGGTGTTTGAGAATCTGCTTTAAGCCTATTTTGAATGAAACGCGTCATTCATTTCATTATCTGTTTGTTTCTCTAGTTTCCAACTGAGTAGGTTGGCGTTAGTTTTAGTGGCCTCAATCAGATTCGACTGTAGTCTTTTTTTGAAGCAATTGGTTATACTCTAGTTATACATTATCAATCATTTTTGACGAGATCTATTGCTATGTCCTAATTTATACACATAGGTAAGGGTCCATTGTGTATTTAGCTGCTAATATTAGACGTTTATATATAATTGCGTGCAGAATCATCACATGATTCGTCTTATTTAATCTTCTTCTAGGCCACACACAATATTAGCGGAAAAAATAAAGATTTCAACAAAAATACTGTTTTTTAATGTTTCGCTCGACCTTTTAATTGTGTGATAGAATACATACATCTGCCAAAATCACACATCTGTCTTACGTCAACTGATTCTTTGAAATCTTTTATGTATACATACATACATAACTTCACGCCTGTCTCCATGGGGGTAAGGCAGATACTAGGGAACGCTAATTCCTACGATTCCTACATATCTCTTTCGCTTCATCAACAGTCATCAATCTTTTCATGCGTGCTCGTCGGTTTAGGGTACTTTTAATTTGGCCCTTCTTTAATATATCGCCAATCTGGTCGCTATATGTCCGTCTAGGGCGCCCTCTATCGACGGCCCCATTCATATCCGCTCTGTATACTTCTTTCGTTACTCTACTTTCATCCATCCTTTCTACATGTCCAAACCAGCGTAACATTCTTTTATGTGACAGACTAAATAAGTCTTAAAAAGTAAAAAGGGACATTGTTTAATATGCTAAATGTTCAACTTATTTTATTTAACTGTAAATAGTATTTGATGACAGAGTTTATAATTGACATTGTTTAGCAAAATAAAATATTTGACTTCATACTTGTATTGGACTCCGACTCGAATTTAATTGAATTATATTGTGAATGTTATTGAATTGGATTATGATTGAATATAATTATGTATAACCATTCCTTTCCTTTTTTTAAATGTACTTAACTTCACATGCCCTAAGCAGGCTAAATAGACTATAAGAACAAAGGATGTAACATAAAAACCATCAAATGTATTAACTCTATTTAAATGTGAATAAATGAATTTTGAATTTGTATTTGAATTTTTGAATTTGAAAAAATGAAGTGTAATTTAAAAAAACCTTAAAACGTTTCGTGGCTGATAAGTATAACGTAAATACATTTTTTAAAATAATATCCAGGAATCCAAAACAGTTCCATGAATTACTAACGAGTTTAGTCTAGTCTCGACCGATTGAAGCTGCGAAAGCTAAACGAACAAACTGACAAACATTTCAATTTATTTATATTGACGTAATGATCTAGTTCGTTTTTGTGTGACGCAAAATCTCCAGACAAACAGCGCAAATTGTGTATAAGTACCTTACAAAGTTCCTCGGCGTTTTATTTATAGTGCTCTAATTTTGTTCTAGTATTACTCATGTTATGTAAAGTGTTATCGTGTGTTACATCTTCATAATATGTAGCAATATTAACATTAGCTCCTTTTATTATAAAGGGGTGGAAATTATAACGTATGTCTATTCGTATGTAGTTCATTAGTGTTATTGTATTTGGTGGACTGTGCGACCTTTTTGTATGATAGAGGGTTTTCAAAAGAGAAGTTTTTGGAAAAACGACTACGGAAGACGGTATAGTGTAAAATTACATACATAACATCACGCCTTTTATCCCCGAAGGGGTAGGCAGAGGTGCACACAGAAGTAACACCCACTTTTCACTATTTATGTTATGAGTCCCATGTAATAGGGGGTGAGCCTATTGTGTGTGAAATTGTAGTTAAAATTAAAATTTCTAAACTACCGTATTCAGTCGCGGAGAACGTAAAAAGTTACTGGGACTCCGGCTCGAAGTGCAGGAGTAGGAACGGGGTGATTTATAGTCAGTAAGAGTCTAACACTCCCTTCCCGCTTCACCCAGGCGATAGTCATTCGATGATTCCCCCCCTAAAAAAAAGTATTTACGCATGTACCTAGTATTCTAATCTTTTTCTTAAATTGGTTAACTAAATCTTTTTTTTTTAATTATTGCGGTGAAGGAGACGACTTCCTTGGTAGTTGGTGGTAATTGCTTTTCCGGCGTTTCAGCCTTGAGTGCGTTTCTTTGTATAAAACAAGTATTTCATTCTTTAAATTGGAGACCTTAAGATTTGATAGAAACCAGCTAACAGCGCTTTTTGATGAACCTGAATATCTGCCATCCTATCAAGCGTGAAGGATAGGTATAGCAAACCACAGATACAATAAAGAATAATAATTCTATCTATTCTAATCTAAGTATTAATTTGTTATATGTACAACAAAATAAAAATATATGTGTCTAATATTTTTTCATTACCTAACTAATTAGATTTTTGCCATTTTCATGCCCTGTCATCATCCCAATTGCCGTGTTCTAAGAAATAATTTAAGCGATTTTTTCCTGTATTTTTTATTTATATTAACCGAAGTCATCGTCCATGCAATCAACGCATCTTTGCCAACGCAGTGGCAGTTTCAATATTTCTGTATTGCAAACCATGTATATAGAGGTAGGCGGTTGATGTTGAATTGTGTATCTATCTCAACGTGATAAACTACTTAAATTACTGCAAATCCATAAAAATGTTTTTCCAAAGTAATTTTAGTACAAATACTAATCCAGTATGAATAAGGTGCTAATCCATAACATAAGAGCTTACATTTAGAAATAAGCAAGTATAAACCATATAAAGACTTTATTGAGGTCTTATGTGGATTATCAGTACAAAGGTTATGCGAAGCCAGGTCGGGTCACTAGTCTATTACATAAAAGGAGTATCAACAATTAAAGACCCACGTTGTATTTATCATTTAGTTCAACTAGATTACTGTTGTGCCAATTTCAAATCATGTTATCGACCATTTAGCCTTAAATGGGCATTCCCTTGCTAGCAATTATATGATAAACTTGTAGCTTATGAACATTATGAAGGCGTGACGTCAACTTATGTTCTACAAGAGATCAGTAGAATTAATTATACATCAAAATTTTGTACATTTTGGCCAAATCATACTAAAAATACAATCAAATGTATGAAGACAATGGGCCGATATCAATGGTTCACTGAAAAACGACAGTGGCGCCATCCGCTACATAAAATAGGTTCGAAACGACTTTGTTTTATTACGGTGCAGGCCAGTTTAAGGTGTGCTGGGAGGTTTTGTTATATTATACATATTAACTCGTCGAGTACCGGTTTTGTAGACACAATTATAGAACAATAGGTTGCGGTCACCGGTGACCGCTTGGTGTTTGACAGTTTAATTGGGGGATTTTATATTAGATTAAAATGTTTTTGATAGATCATCGTGGTGCTGAGCATTAAACTGCTTTACACCAGGTACCAAATACTTTATTATAAGGCTTCAAAAATAGTGTTACCGGTCTTATGACCGAGTTTCATTTGTATCCACAAAAGCTTTTCTCGTTAAGTAAAATAGAACAAGAAAAAGTATTTAGTCCATAGTTTTGGGTTAATGGATTATTTCTGTTAACTCACTAATAAATAACACTTGGTATTTTTAGCGTACACCTCCACAAACTTTAGAATGAGTTTATCGTTTTGGCTAAAATCCTCCTTTGAGTCAGTACCACGAGGAATTCTGATCTGATTCAGATTTGGTACATTATTTCTAAGTGACGCATTAAGTGCTTCATAATTATGATGATGCATTACTAGTGCATGTTCCTAGAGCTTTGGTATTAGGTCTTTCTTATGTAACACAACATTTATAGCCAATGAACGAGGTGGGTTTTATGCCAAAATTGACGTTTGTTGGCTTCTCACGGTTCGTTACAAATAATTTATTTTCTAAAGGTTCTCTAAGTGTCTTTTGTCTTGAAATTATGAGCTCTCTTCTGTATCTAGTTTTACAGTTAGTTAGTTTATTCAGTATTTTTATTTGTACCTTTACAAGTTGATGATCTGATGAGAGCATGAGGGACTCATTTGATTTGTATTGTTTACTAGCTTCTGCCCGCGACTTTGTACACGCAATCCCGTTTCTAAAAGATTTTCAGGATTTTTTTCTATAATAAGAACCTACTCTTGACAATAACAAACACAACATAAAAAAACCAGCCAAATCGGTCCAGCCATTCTCAAGTTATAGCGTGACAACGGGAAACGGGTTTCATTTTTATTATATAGATTTTTTTTAGTTTCAGGAAGAAGAACTTTTGACAGCAAAGTTCTAGTTCTCTTCCAAATTTTCATAAGTACCTGTAGCTTTTAATTTTAATAAACGGTACTCTTAGTATTTCATTCCAATCAAGACGCACATCTCTCATAGTACTTATATATCTGCAGTAACATTACACTCAGATTCTCGATTGTCCGGCATCGTGCGAATCGGTGTGCTGTGAATCCACTGAGCAATACCAGCCAAACGATAACAATAACCGGTTACAACCAGATCAACGGATGCCGTTGTCAGCGATTCCGTTTGATTCGCCAACTCTATTACTGAAGCAAGTTACCATACTCAAACAATTTGTAGGACAATCTAATCTATTTTTGTTAGATTAAACGTGTTCTTTTTACACGTGTAGTAAAAACGATGATGAAATATGTTTTTGCGGTTTTTGAATGTTACTGTTGTTTGTTGTTTCGTGGTCCTTTCGAGTTGGAGTTTTCGAGCGTTGCAGAAGAATAGTTAAGATAAGCATGTGCCATATTTAATTACAATTTTTAGAATTAAGTCAGGAGCTGTACGGCAATTCCTGCCAAACCACAATATGACAATTTTTTTGTAGAGGTATAATATAGGCAATTTTTTTCCACGTAGTGTTTACTTAAATACTTGTTTAATGTTGCCATTTCTCTCTACACTCTTTTGGATTCCGGTTCTATCACACTTCTTCATTTTTTGTTTCTTCCTTAATTATTTTTTAAATGCTGTTTATTTCTCGTATAGTACAGTTTTATACAAATCTTAACTTAATCTTAAACTTAATTATAAAAGATTTTACAGTTGAGGAGTTGCTATTCCGTTTATAATTCATTAAATGCTTAACTCGTCGAGTACCGGTTTTGTAGACACAATTATAGAACAAAAGGTTGCGGTCACCGGTGACCGCTTGGTGTTTGACAGTTTAAATATGTTATAGGTCTGCCTTTTATTTTTGTTTTCCAGTTTACAAACTATGTGTTTAATTAATTAATCATACCGTCTGAAGAAGTATAAGAAGACGTGGTCATAGTACCCATTGTTATTGTTTGCGGCATGTACTGCGTTGAGTGACTGCAACCTGTCGTGTTAACGGCTATGCCGCTGTTCAGAGCCGCATATGGTCGTAATCAAATTTAACAAGCGGTGACACAAAGGAAATGATTTGGCACTTTTGAACTAAGTAGGTAATCCTTTTTTATTAGAATTTTTTATTATTTTGTTTTCTGTTGAAATTAATATTGAATGCAATTGGAAATATGAGAGTGATTTAGATTAATGTCTTATCTATAATAGGAATACAAATGTTGATATAATTTTGTGACATAAGTCTAATTCGAATATTACCTACTCCACGAGATCTTCCGTACAATTTGTAGGTTTTCCGACTAACGAAAATAGTAGAATAATAATATAACTAATGTCGGGTATTGTGTATTATATATAACATAATAAGGTTTTCTTTATTTAGTACTTAGAGAAAACAGATGTAAACACCTCCACTGACGTTTTCTAGGAATAAAAATGGGCGTGATATCATTTTCATATTATTAAATATTATAGCAGAAAATATAGTTCTAATAATAGCGCAGGTATGAAACATTATTTTAGAAGGGCAACACGAAAATAAAGGGGATAATATACACCGTGAAATCTATTTCGTCTTCGTACCGTTTCAAAACAACTTGCCATCATAAGGAAGGAGTACCTACTTTCTATGTGTAAAGTAAAAACAAAAAAATAAAAATGCCAAATTATTTAGTTTAAAAAAAACATGGAAATACGCACATGAAACACTAGACGTAAATTTGTATTCGAAGTTTGTTTTTTGCAACGCAACACTAGTTATTTTTGGTTTTGTTTTTTTTTTTGTAAAACTATTGTATTGTATAACCATTTCACTTTGGGACAAATTGTATTATCAAGACTTCGGGACGAAAACTAAAATATTTCACGTGGTATAAAGGACGAATCGTTATTGAATACGAAAATAGACGACCTCATATACTTATACATATATATATAGGTAGGGTAGGGTTTGATATACATATTTAATTGAGTCATTTTAGTGCTGTATAGAAATATTCATTATCATATCTTCATACCTATTAAATTGTAAAGTTTTTGTAAAGTGTAAGATAATGCTAATTGCCAGAAATAGTTAAATATACAGTAACCCCTGTATGGTACTAGAGGTATATGTAGGAATCGTAGCAATTGGCGTTCCACAACTAGTCTCTGCCTACCCTCAAGGAGACAGGCGTGAAGTTATGTATGTATGATGTAACCCTGTTTCATTACAATAGAAGTCTGTAAATTTTTTAGTATCCTGAAGTCTTTTGAAACTTTCTTTATGAATGGGTCCTTTAATCCAAGTAACGAAAATGTTAGTTATGTTTTGTTAATTATGTTATGTTTTTATGTAAGTTCTATCCCATCTCTATGGATTTCTAATGGATTTTTTCTCCGGTAACAAATTATTATGGCTATGAAGTATGTAAAGATATCTTGAAAACATCTGTGTTTGAAACTAGTACACTGCTCTATATTAGATTCATGAAAAACAGAAAAACTAGCACAATCTATGGTAAGTTTATAATGTGTTATCTTTCGTCTATCCCGAGCGTACGCGGCGACGCGTCGCCTTCCGCGAGCGCATCAAAGAGCCGTCAGACCATCAGAGGTGGGGCTCAATAGGACTGACGCAGATACGTAGCCGCGGCTTAACGGGTTGTCGGGGCACCGGCCCGAAGTGCAGGACTAGGAAAGTGGTAGTTTTTAGCCAGTCAAAAGTCTGACACTCTCTCCCACCTCACCCAGGCGAAAGATGCCATTCGATGATTTTGCTCCATTGAAAATATAAAATGTTTTCTATACAAATACGAATTCCGATTTAGACATCCATTAACATAACATTTATGTAGGTACATTATATTCCGATATGTATTTGTATTTATTTTCGTACACTATGGATGTTGGTCTTCTACTAAAGAATTCCATTTTATGGACGTCTTTATCTATTACCGAAGAGAAACAAAAATGATTCTAAGACCAAGTCTGTTTTGGCCCTTATGTGTCAATTCTATTAATGGACGATCTAACCACGAGGAGATGTGACATCTTGACCACGCCCTTAACCGCAGCCTTGGATCAGATGGCAAAGCAGAATATGAAGTATTTTTAGATCTGTGTTATTCGTATCAAGAAGCCACAAACCACGTGTAGACATCCTTTGTTTATCTCTTCTAGGAGCTCTCAGATTTCTGCGAAATGTCCAATTCATTGAGGTATGGCAAACCCATGATATGAAAACATAAATATTTTATTACGCGATGATTTTGAATCAAGCTGGAAATATTGGTTGTTCTCTTAAATCTATTCTTGTTGGTATTGTTCCAGTTTCTTGTGTTATTCATAAACATGTCAATGGGGAATGGGGACTGTATAATATTTGTATGATGCGATGATGTTGGGAAGAAAACAAAGATTTCGACAACACGGTTAGCGCAGTGGCTGGGAAACCGGCTGCCACGCAACGTGTCACTCTTTGTGTGATCCACAAATTGTTGTTTCGTATCTGGATGTCATGTGTACGTGTACTCGTATGTTTGTAAATGCACCCACGATAAAGGAGAAAATCCTAGTATGGGGCAAAGTTTGTTTTTTTTAAAAAGAAATATATTACAAACTAGCTGTGCCCACGACTTCGTTCGTAGAATAGTGACTATGAGCAGCGTTTTTTTAAATATATACTTATTTTTATTTTAGATTTGGATCCTAACCTACAACCTACCTAAAACCTACTTTACTGTAATGCTTCTCTATATACAATATTAGACGTATGGCCATCGGGGGTGAAAGCATACAGGCTGCTGGGATTGCTAACACGGGACAGAGCCACATACAATTGACCGTGCGAAAAACAGCTGATACTTAGATCTATACCCACAACTTTTAGAGTCTGACCTTGAGCTTTATTAATTGTCATGGCGAAACATAGGCTCACTGGAAACTGAATTCGTTTAAAATTAAACGGAAAAATTTTTGGAATGAGAGGAATCTGAGGAATAAAACCACTATCACCTTTTCCGCACCCTGTTAAATATATATATATAAGCCATTTCTGAGATTAGCGTGAACAGACAAACAGACAAACAGACAAAAAAAAGTTAGTTACATTTTTGGGTTCGAAATCGACATAACAATAGCCCCTGCTATTTTTTTTATTTTTATTTTCAATGTACAGACAGCACTTTTCTACAATTTTATTATATGTATAGATATAGATAGATAGTGTTCGACGTGATTCTTTAATTTGACGTAACTTTTTTATTTATGAACCGATTGACATGAAACAAACACTAAAGCATAACTGAAGCATACCACAATATATTCGTGAAAACCGCATCCAACTCGGATAAGCCGTTTCTGAGATTAGCGTGAACAGACAAACAGACAAACAGACAAAAAAAGAAGTTAGTTACATTTTTGGGTTCGACATCGACATAACAATAGCCCCTGCTATTTTTTTTATTTTTGTTTTCAATGTACAGACAGCACTTTTCTACAATTTTATTATATGTATAGATTACAATATTTTGTTCACGGCGCTTGTATAAAGAATTTAACCTATAAAAGATTGAAATCACCATTAGGCGTAAGTAATCCGTAAAGGTCTTTTAGACCTATTGACTTAGCTTTCAATCGACATTAAACGACATTAGCGCCTCTATCGATGCAAAAATCCGTATTACATAGTTTAACTTATTTACTAATTTGCGTTCAAATAGTGCCAATTACTTAACACATGCACTGCACGTGTCATTGCGTCATCACTATCATCTATTCTACCTCTATACTTTTTAGTACCTGCATTCAGTGAACGCCCTTCACCAGGTCGTCGGTCCACCTTGGCAATGATCCATGGTTGTTGAACGTTGTTAACGATAACTGTACTCTTGGCCTTCATTGAGACTTTAATATTAACCTTTGTTAATATAAACATTTCAAACAAATTAATGAACGATGTTTACTGAGGTATGTGATAAAAATAAGCACGGAAGCTTTCAAAGATATGTTTTCTAGAGGTAGTACCGGTCGACCTTTAGGAGTGAGTCACGTAAAACTGGATGAGATGCGTTATTGGGGAAGGTATGAGAAGCATATTTTTTATGGGGTTTAGGATTACGAATTTGAGGATTGTTGGGAAATCAGGGATTGGGGGTAATGGGACCTCCGGTAACCTTATTCACACGACGAAATACAACGCAAGCGTTGTTTCACGTCGGTTTCTGTGAGGTCGTGGTATCACTCCGGTCCGTTCGTGCCGAAACATGGTTCTCACACATCATATTGCAAATTATTCTAATTGAATTTGAAGACAGAGTGCTTTTTTGAAGAGACCCAGTGCAACGTTTAATATTATCGATTCGGCAAATTATTATTGAGTTTATTTGAGTTTTGAACACCTCATTATCAGCACAGAATATGGAGTTGTGCCTGTTGATTTTTTCGCGTGTTTTCGTATTTATAACTTTTACAAATAGTACTTATTAAAACTACTATAAACAGAAACGATTTTGGTTTCAAAGACCGATTAATTATCCGCACGTGATTTACGAATTAGCATTTTTATAAACATTTGCTATCAATTCTCACATAACATACTATGTGCGCACTATCGCATACTATCAGGTGATTGTCTTTTATTTTGCTGACGTACAAACAACGCTAACAACTTTTAAGTGTTAATTAACTAACAACGCGATTAAAGAAGTCATACTCAAACGGCAATTGATTTTTAGATTGCCTAGTTGGTTAAGTGATGGCCACATGGCAAGCATAACCAGTGACTACATGGGTCTTGGATTCGATTTCCGGGTTGGGCTAAGAATTTTGGATCTCATTAGATTTTTCTGAATTATTTATTTAAGCTTCATGTACAAAGTGTATGTACATTAGTTGGATTGTGGTTTATGAATAAAGTGTATTTAGGTGGACTTAATGTCGCAGGCATTTTCTCCCAGTCTGACCTTGGAATTTTGGTTTTGGATTACTGAGTAACAGCACGGATTTAGAATGTGCCCGTTGCAAGAAAATAAACTCCCTATTACATGGGACTCGTAACACAACTGTTGTAAAGGTATCACATCCAGCTTTTGGACACCCCGCATAAAGTTGAGTGTAGTTTAAGTGTGTGGCCGTTAAAAGTCGCAAGTAGTTCGCAGTGTAGTGACGTCACGAGAGACGTCTGTACACCAACAATTAGTTGATTGAAAGATAATGCTTCAGTCTTCAGTATGTGGAGATGTTTACTAAGCTCTGGTTTCAATTAATTTAACACATTTTAATCTTCAGTTGAGATCTTCTAAAATAGACACTATAATTGATAGGTTAAATTACATTTTATATAAAAAGACTTGAAAAATGAAATAAAAGATTAAAGTATAATAAAATGTTTTGGATATGGTTTCATCACGTAATTATTCGTCAAGGTAACTCAACTATGTAGTTTCAAGCCACGCCAGGAGCCCATGCTGCTGGCTCTCTTGGAACTTTACTTCTTATTTATCAGTGGGTAAGAACTACTAGAAGAAGTTTTTGTAAATATTACAGTTCTATAGGTAAGTAAACAATAAAAGTTTTATACTTTTAGAGGTAGGTACAAAGTTTGTTTTCAAACTCCAGTATACAGGGTGGAATTTTGTAAGGCCACCTGAAGGGGAAACTCTTAATACTTTAAGTGCTATAACCATTTAGACAACCATTGAATTAATAATTTAAGATTTCATTGTTTTCTTTTCATTCAATTTATGAAGTTTGTTAAAGAAATTTCATCCTTATTGACAGCAACTTTTACAACTTTTACAGACCGTAGTTCGCGTACCGTATGCGGTAAGCGAGTTTTTAAAGACTTTGAATGCTGTTTTATTTCTTATCAGAAATTAAGGAATGTTTTCTTTGAATAAGATTTATATCTAAAGTATTGAGAGTACTTCCCCTTTAGGTGGCATTACACAATTCCAACCTGTATACGGGAGTTTGAAAACCAACTTTGCACCCGTAAAAGTATAAAACTTTCCTGGTTTACTTACGTATAGGACATATTGACAAAAACATCCCTAGTAGAAGCAACTAAAGGAAAGTAGTTCTTATCCACTGATAAATAAGAAGTAAAGTTCCAAGAGAACCAGCAGCATGGGCCTCTCTCTGGCACCCTGTACCTATAGTTGTTTTGTTCCCACAAAAGAATACATTGACTCATAAAAGCCACAGCTTATTAAACTACGTAACACATTGTATAAAATTATCAAAATTTTTCATAAACAGTCAAACATAAGGAAGACTGTGTGCTTTGTATTAGAATGTTAAACGAAGGTGCATATTAGCGCAGATTACGAATAATTCGGGTGTATATGACTAGCTTTGTCATAGTAAACGTTATGTTGTCAGAATAAACTATGAATCACGTAATTATATCATCGTCATCGTGTTATCATTACGTGTTTTAAGTCTTTAACTGCCGATAAAAACTGCTAAAGGCTAATCCTCCCCTAGCGTCGGTCATCATTGTCCGAGACAGCATCAAATGTGTTTCAAAAAGGGGTCGGTAGATGCATAAAATATTCACAAGAACCACACCGGGCACAATTACATAGTCCATGTTGTTACTGAGAATTAATAAAATCTAGAAATTACCATTTAAGTTCGTTAAATAAAAAAATATTTTTTTTTATGGGGCCTAACTTTTTTTTGCTCCAGGTGGCGCAAATGTAGGAAGCGGTATTTTTGTCCAATCACAGCAGCTGTCAACTTCAACATCCGATGGTCTGGCACTAGCTAATTCCCTATTGGGCGGGAACGAGAGGTACACACCAGCGCCATCTGGTGAAAAAAATATGGTAGGTCGCATTTGATACTAACGAATAATATTTTATCCAAACATATTGAAGACTTTTTGTCAAGCTGTCGTATTTACCTGAAGGTGGACTACCTAATTGGCTATTCCACCAATTAGGTAGTCCACCTTCTTATAACTAAAAATGATTTTCCGTTCGTTAGTCTTGCTAAAATTCGAAAAAGGCTGAACCGATTTGGCTAATTTTGGTCTTGAAATGTTCGTGGAAGTCCAGGGATTGCTTAAAAGGTGAGAAAAATAATTTTAGGCGGTCCGAGGTTTGCCGGGTCAGCTAGTAAGAGTATAAAGTATTAAAGTCCAAGTAAGATTAATATGTAACATCATTAAAAAAAGTATTCAAGGCATTTAACTTATTGCCTTTATTAGTGCGACGTGGTACACAGTCATACGTTTTATGAAGCATTAGATACGTAATCTGGTTTGCGTATTATGATTACAATGAAAATATTGGTATCATATTGATTAATAGCTTAGTAAGTAGATAATGTATCGATCGATTCAGACAGTGTTCTGTGTAATATTATTGTTCGGATGATACAATTTTTTGCCAATATTGCTTTTATACCTAAAATAAAACACTTTTTGTTTTTATATGGCATATATACTTAGCTTTTCCTCATTTTTAAAAGGTATTAAAAAGTAGACGTATTATGATGCGTCCATGTATGTCAAATGCGCGCTGGTTTGCGAGCCGCTTGTGAGCCATTCGCGCGATACGCGCGTGCATTTAAAATTGTTAATTTAAGTTAATAGTAATTAAAAAGTTAATATAATAAAGTTAATTGTTAACCTTGTATCGTTGAGCACCAAACCATTGCTGCCATTGCAAACCGTGACTGTACGCGCGCAGCACGCGCGCAGCTCGCGAGCGGCTACCGAACGACACATTCGCCGTATGTATCGGACTATAGGTAACTAATTGTCATGTAAAAATTTTGTGCCGTATTTAACATAATTTTCATAAAGCTCTTTCGTTTTTACTACATATTGCTGTTTTACTCAAAAATATTAAAAGTAGAAAAAAAACACTAAATCAGAATTTACATTGGTAATATTTTCTGCATAATATGTACCTATTGAAAATATCAATTTATTCTTTAGAAAACATAAACAATTGCTTTTAAAAATGACTCGCTCGTTATGAATGTCAGCGTTCATAAGACGAGCGCTTTTCTTCAGTCTTCACACTTCGACGACGTTGCGTTGATGTGACAAAAATAATTCCAGACAAGACGTTCGCGTTGTAATTAGTGCGACGGAAAAATTCCCGACACTGATTAGATGATGGACACCTTAGTTACGTCAGAATTCAGATATCATATTAGAAGTTTACTTTAGCATAGGTGGTTGTAGTCCTAACTCCTAAAATTCTTGTTGGCGTCTTGCTTGCCGACTTCAACGCCCATCACGCCGACTGGCTCTGCTCCAGTAAGACTGACCACGCGGGGAGATCTGTCCACGACTTGGCTCTTGCTTCTGGCCTAACACAACTGGTGACCGTGCCCACGCGAATCCCGGATGTGGAAGGCCAGATGTCTTCACTGTTGGACCTTCTGCTGACCTCTCACCCGGACGGCTACAGCGCATCGGTCGAAGCCCCTCTTGGCTCATCGGATCATTGCCTTGTCCGGAGCTCTGTATCTTGGACGTGCACACCGCGACTACAAGAGGTACGCGGTCGCCGTGTATGGCACTATAGGTCGGCAGATTGGGATGGGATGCGGTCCTTTTTTGCATCCTACCCTTGGAGGCGGGCTTGCTTCTTGCAGGATGATCCCAACGCCGCTGCCAATTCTGTTGCTGATGTGGTGCTGCAGGGGATGGAGATTTTCGTCCCATCTTCTCTGGTCCCCATCGGTGGCAGATATCGGCCCTGGTTTGATGCTTCTACCAGAAAGGCCTCACGCAGAAAGCAGGGGGCCTACCAAGCCAGGGTCGATGCGGCGGTGGCACGGGATGTAAATACCAGTGCACTAAAAAAGGAGTATAACTTTGCCTCCAAGTCCTTCAAAAGAGCTATTGCGGGTGCCAAGTCGCAGCACATCGGTAGAATTGGTGAGAGGCTGGAGCGCCTTCCTTCAGGAACTCGTTCATTCTGGTCGCTCGCCAAAGCTATCGAGGGCAATTTCTGCAGACCGTCATTTCCACCTCTGCACATGGGTGAGGATTCGTTGGCTCATAACGCAAGGGATAAGGCTCAATTTTTGGCGAAAATCTTTGCGTCCAACTCGACACTGGATGACGGTGGGCGCGAGCCTCCTGTTGTGCCTTGGTGCGGAAGGTATATGCCAGATGTGCGGTTCCACCAGCGCACGGTACGTTTGGCGCTTTTATCCCTTGACGTCTGGGCTGAGCACCGCCGTGCCCTCAGGGAAGTGATCGGCGATGGCGACCTCTCGCGTCCGGGCCTAGTGCAGGCCATGATGCGGAGCGAGAGGGATTGGGATGCCGTCTCCTCCTTTTGCGAAGCAGTCATGCTAGCTAAGGAGGAGGCGGGACGCGTGAGGCAGCGAAGCGCTGCCTCCTCGCAACCCAGCCATCGCGAAGGACACACCGGGCGTCGGGGATCGCGAGACGATCTCCGGCCACCGTAAGCGCGGGCCTGCGGACGGCGAGCATGGGTGGCTCCCCGTCCGACCAGAAACAGACCCGAGCGTACGGCGCGTCGCGTTCCGCGCGCGCCTCAAAGAGCCATCAGACCACCACAGATGGGGCCCAATAGGGCCGATGCCGATTCGGAGTCGCGGAGAACCTAACGGGTAACCGGGGCTCCGGCTCGACGTGCAGGAGAAGGAACGGGGTGGTTTTTAGTCAGTAAGAGTCTGACACTCCCTTCCGCCTCACCCAGGCGGGAGCAGTCATTCGATGATTTTCCCCCCTTAAAAAAAAAAAAATCCCTTGACGTCCATAAGTCGAGCGGGCCTGATGGGATCCCACCCATTGTTTTGAAAATGTGCGCCCCCGAGTTGGCGATCGATCTAACCCTAGACGGGTTAGATCGATCGCCAACTCGGGGGCTACCTCTACAGACCGATAGCCATAACTTCCCTCTTCTCGAAAATAATGGAGTCCATTATTAACTGCCAGCTCCTGCGTTACTTAGAGGATCATCAGCTGCTCAGTGACCAGCAATACGGTTTTCGTAAAGGTCGGTCTGCTGGTGATCTCCTTGTTTATCTAACGCATTGGTGGGCACAGGCGATCGAGTCTAAGGGGGAAGCGTTGGCAGTAAGTTTAGACGTGGCTAAGACCTTCGATCGGGTTTGGCATAGAGCGCTTCTTTCGAAGCTTCCTTCCTACGGACTTCCCGAGAAATTATGCAAATGGGTCTCCTACTTCTTTGCAGACAGAAGCATTAAAGTCGTCGTCGACGGTGAATGCTCTGACTTGATGTCTGTAAATGCAGGTGTCCCTCAAGGCTGCGTGCTATCGCCTACATTGTTCCTCCTCCATATCAATGACATGCTGCAAATCAGCGGCATTCATTGTTATGCGGATGACAGCACAGGCGATGCCTACTACACCGGCCGCGCTAACATTTCTCGGGAAAACGTCATAGAGAGCCGAAACAGACTCGTGTCTGAAATCGAGACCTCTTTAGGGAGAATCTCTGATTGGGGTGGACTTAATTTGGTCCAATTTAACCCCACTAAGACACAAGTCTGCGTGTTTACCGCTAAGAAACTGCCGTTAGTCGTCTCTCCTCAGTTTCAAAGCACCCCCCTAACTGCCTCAGCCGGTATTGGAATACTTGGTGTCAACATTTCGAGCGACGTCCAGTTTTGCGGTCATTTAGAGGATAAGGCCAAATTAGCCTCGAGGAAGCTTGGTGTGCTCAATAGATCGAGGCAGTATTTCACCCCGACCCACCGCCTGCTTCTATATAAGGCACAGGTGCAGCCCCACATGGAATACTGTTCTCATCTTAGGGCGGGGGCACACCAGTACCAGCTTCTTCCTCTGGACCGCATTCAGCGGCGTGCCGTTCGGATTGTTGGATGTCCGGATGTTTCAAACCGGCTCGACACTTTGGCAATGCGTAGAGATGTAGCTTCATTGTGCATTTTCTACCGCTTATATCACGGGGAGTGCTCTGAGGAATTGTTTGACCTGATACCTGCCGCATCTTTTCGCCATCGACCCTCACGACAGCATATGCATCCCCATCATATAGATGGTTGGCAGGCCACAACTGTGTGGTTCAGCAAAACTGTGGAATGATCTGTCTTCGGCGGTATTTCCGAACCGATACGACCTTCAAACCTTCAAGAGAAGAGCGTACTCCTTTTTAAAGGGCTGGCTACGCACCTGTGACTCTTCTGGTGTTGCGGGTGTCCATGAGCGGCGCTGATCGCTTACCATCAGGTGATCCGTCTGCTCGTTTGCCTCCTTATTCAATAAAAAAAAAAATTCATTAAATTTATTGAGGACTAGCTACTTCCGCGCGGTTTCACACGCTCTGCTCAACTCCTATTGATCGTAGCGTGATGTTTTGTAGCCTATAGCCATCTATAGAGATCATCTAATGGCTTCTCCCGTCTTGGGTAAGGCGTGAAGAGTCAAAGCGTCAGTAAAGAGTCTAATATTCATTAGACTCTTTACTGACTAAAAACCACATGTATCCTACTCCTACTTTTAGCTGATAACTCGCAAAGCTGTCCGCAGTTGTTTCACTAAATTTGCAAGTTAAATCGAATCGTTAAAGAGGTTAAATCAGACTAATAGCCATGATGAAATAATCTGCCATATTTGGGGAACAATACGCGTTATAACTTATTGAAGTTGTTATTGACATTTGGTAAATTCTTTGATGTCATACTAGTCTAATAAATCTAGGTAAGTACAACTTTTGATTTTTTGATTATCAAGGCTTTGAAATAATTATGATCAAAGCTTACACGCCATGTTTATTGAGCCTGTAAAATATACTTTGCCCAAAACATATTATATCGCCGAATTCATACTATACAAATTGTGTAAATGGAACGCTCCCGAAAAACGCCAACAGGTTATGGTAAAAAACAAGACTTATTTTCATAAACGTAAGGAATTAATTATTTCTTATAATTATTAGTTGTAATTAATGAAAACCCGTCAGTTGTTACTACACAGATTTTAATCATAGACATCACAGACCCAAAAACAATAATTATTTATATGGGTAACACAACAGATAGAATCTAAAACCACAAAAAATGATAAATTATTTTGATAATATTTCAACAGTAAGCAACTGCTTAAGGCTGATGTTACATGAATAATAGAAAGACACGAAAACTAAAACGATTAAAATTGTTGAAGCCATTTCAGTATTTCGGGAGAGTTCCGTTAACACCCTGTATAACAACCTTGTAACGCCCTTGAACCTACTAATAAACACTTCTAAATAAATTATTTGACTGTAGGTAATGTCGTTGAGGCAATAGGGTAGATGACTAATTTTTATGTTAATGTCCGTCGGGTATATTATTTAAAACCATTAGATACGTATTTTTAATTTTTTTACGGAAACGAATAGTTTCGAAGATATATTGATTTGAAATGTTGCTTTACGTCACTTCTAGGAACACTTTATACGTAGAAATGACGTTTTGACCTAGACTATGATGCGTTATATCTAAGTATCATTTTATTACACAACATAATAAAAAAAATCGTTTCTAATATTTTTTCATTACCTAACTGACGGACTACTTACATTTTTTAATTTTCATACCCTGGCATAATCCCTATTGTCCAAATTAAAACGTACTTTAAATCTGGTAAGGCGGCTTAATTACATTCCAAGTCCACAATCTAATTTCCTTTGTAATGGAAAAATTCAGGTGAAAATGAACGAAAGATTTTAATCGTATCTACGACTTAATGTTCTGCGTAGGTATATTAGGTGGTACCTACTTATGTCTATAAACGATTTTTCTGTCGTAGAATTGACTCTTTTCTCGATTTAAAATACGTTTTAGTACAATCATACTAATATCGGTTTTTAATGGCTTGCACGACTATCGATAAAAATGGCGATTCCAACTTTTCTGTTTTTTGATTTCTAAACTCTCAATAATAGCCTATTTTTTAAGAGGGCAAAATCATCCAACTTCAGCGGTTCACCCGCCCGGGTGAGGCGAGAGGGAGTGTCAACTGATTAAAAACCACCCCATTCCTACTTCTAAACTTCGAGCCGGAGCCCCGGTAACCTGAGGCTTGCCCCATTATAATAGAAATAATAACATAACTGGATTACCTTTCGAATTAAAATATGTGTGTAAGCACATTTCAACCTACCCCTGAAGCTATGACACGTGACGTTATGTTATCTAATTTAAACCCTATGTGCAAATACAAACAGTCTATAAAAGAGGAACATAACGTAGGTAATACAATTCAAGTGAATACGAACGAAACAATAATGTTAGTTTACGAGCGATACAAGCCAGTTTCTTGCATACACTGGTAGGTATTGTAAACTGTAAAGTAATACTTTTTACTGTAGGAAATTTCCACACGAAACACCTAATCGAATCGTGTGAGCCTACATTGGTGCGTGTGTAAGCTAGGTTTTATAACAGTTCTATTTGTGACGTCATAAAATAGTTATATGGTGCGTACTTTATGACATTTTGTGTATTAATTTTTGTTTGTCCGTCCTGTAGGTTTATTTTGGGATGTTAATGGTTGTGTTTATTAATATCGTTTGTTTAATAACTAAGATATATGTAGGAGTAATTTTAACGAAACCGATATTATGTAGGTTCCAAAATATAAGGTTGAAAACTTGATTATTTCTTAGACCAATTACTGAATAACAGTTTGTATTTCTAAGGTTTTTTCTAATAAATTTTATAATATCTAAATTAGTAATCAAAATGAGTAAGTATCTTTAAAAATGAAATCAGAAATTAGTTTGTTAATTTTAACGAACACACTAGAAAATGGAAAATTTTAGCAGATAGGTGCAATAAATGACAAAGCAAATTAATAAAAAAGTTTCCACTGTGTGATAATCTTTAAGTTCTTATAAGATTACTTCTGTGAATTCCCAAATCGTAATGTAATCAATTAATTCCTAGTACCTACACTTTTCCTTATATTACAAATGTTATCAAATCTCATTATCAACTGGACTGGCGTTTATATTAGATACTGATCACATTTTTTCATACGTTTTGTAACTTGCAACACTGCTGATTAGAGGTATATTGCCGGGAAAAACAGCTTTTGCAAAATGTTCCTTATTTGCTTATCGTTACTTTTCATTATTGTTTTTCTTGGTGATTGTCATAGGATGATATATAATTATGACATAGTCTTAGCTCTTTATGTAGTAGTGCACTTTGAATCTCTCGAGTGCTTTGTTATTGTGATAACTACTTTGTCTAGACGCAGGATACCACGTGTGTGTATTTAACTGGACTAAGTGATTCTTATATCTAATTAGCTGACCCGGCTAACTTCGTACCGCCAATTTTTTTTTCATATATTAAACCTTCCTTGGACTTTCACGAATATTTTAGGATCAAAATAACCGACGAACGAACAGAATTTTATTTTTATTTATATAGATAGATAGATCGATACTTGACAACTCAGTAACCTACCAACTAAGGATTTCGGAGTTGAAAGAGAATCAAATTATAAAGGTACATTGCATTTGGATTCCAGAATGTCCGCGTAACAGTCGCCAATACTAAATCTAAATCTTTTTAATACTAAATCCAATACTAAATCTTTTTAGAAAGTAAGTAAAAAAATGAAATGACCATTTGAAAGCATGATTGCCAAAAGAGTGGAATTTTACTGAAAACTGCATACATGCCAACTGAATACATAACATGCAACTGAATACATACTCTAATTCAATTAGCAATCTATAAAAACCGAAGCAGATCCTATAGATTCTCTAATGTATCGGTAACGGAAAATATTGGTAGAACATACGCTAGCAAATCAAGCTAATCTTTCGGCCTGATTTCTTCAATACATTTTCATCTTTATCACAAACTCATAAGCTTCAAATTCGTCTAACAAGGGCTATAGTAGGATGATATGCTGTCGTCTGCCAATTAGGCGGTCGTGTGATTAGCAATGGCAGTCATACAATGTGATCTTAACTGTCATCCAAGTGTTAAGTACATACCTACGTCTGTTTCAGTCACTTAGCGATTCCTTACTAAGTTATTTTACGAGAGTTTGTAATTTAATAAATATTTTCAAACTTATCTACATATTTGTTTATTTTTCAATAAGTTCAACACCGTTTATGATCTTTGGCTCTCTGCATATGTTTTTTTATAGGAGTTCGTACTATATTCGACCTATCTCCAGTTGTTTCGAGTTGCTGTATCGTTACAAAAAAGTGTGGGAACAGAGAATGCATTTGTGTAGTACAATTGTGAGTATATGCTTCTGCGCAGTTGGCTAATACCTATTGCCTCTGTGATAAAAACGTTCAAAAGAACATTGTATGTCGTTGGAGATTGCTGTAAAATCTAAGTTATTATAAAGATAAGATAAAGACATTTATTTGCGTAAAAACATGGTATACAAAGATGTTATAGTAACAATATACTTAAATAGATCATCATGTTTTGCTTAATAAATAAAGCATGCAAATTTTACCTTAAAACTTATTTTAACTAGCTTACACTCGTAGTTGTTATACATTATTACTTATTTATGTTCAAAAAATTCCGTAATGCTTTAAAAATTATTTTCATTCAACCATACACATAATTTAATTTTAAATAGTCTGAGGTTAAGTGTTTTTAATGTTATCCGCAATTTATTAAATATTCGGACACACATACTTAGGCAGCTTTTATTATATTTTGTTAACTTAGGAAACTCCTCTAGTACTAGTCTGTAATGGTCGCGTCGACTTCTAGAACATACATCTTCTGCCGTTTTGAACAGTTCTTTATGTTTACGTACGAATATACACACTTCATATAAGTAGGTAGGTATCATGTTTTCCGACCGACGCCGTTCGCAAACTTTTCAGTTCCGGCATTAGTTGACGAGAACGTAGACCTAAGGGAGGTGGGGTGCGGTGCCAGAAGACCTCCCCGTGGTGCACCCTGGGTGCGGGGGACAGTCTCCCTAGCGGGGGTGATAGGGTTGGAGTGACTGTCGCCCGCAGCAGACTTCTGGACTGGGCGGGCGAACCCGACAGGGTTCTGTGCTCATAGCCCGCGCTTCCGTGGGGCGTTTCTCCGCCTGTCTCTCTGAACTTAGCAGAGAGCGTGGCGGAGAGGCAAGGGCGGTGCTCGTTGTGCACTCACCCTGCCAGCGAGCAGCATCGGGACACAGGCTGTCCCCGATTGCAGCCGTCGATATCGTAATCCGTAAGGAGGTCACGGTCATGTTTTGTGACTCTGAACGGGACGAGGGTCTTGGCTTGGTCGCCCGGACCGCGAGGAAGATAACCTCTATAAAAAATTCCTCTAATACTAAGTTCTGGTGCGCGGCGAGAGTATGCATGGCTGAGGAGTAGTGTCAGTCGCGAGCGCACCCCCAGCTAGGGGACCAGTGGACCCTCTAGTTGGGAAACAAATTTTCACTTACCCAGGTACAGGGGGCACTGCCTGGGTGGACCGAATATTTCCCCCATACTCGTGAGAACTTTATGGAGTTGAATACAAAAATAAAAACCACACAACCGGAGGAGGAGAGTGCGGGTGAGCTTGGCTCGCCTGCAGTAGCAGGAGAAGGGAGCCCAAGTGGCTCCGGGACTCGTGGTGGGGCGCTGGACTCGTCCAGCAGGCCCCACACACGGGAGTCTAGTCGGAGGGGGTCGGACTCAGAGTCCGACGCGACATTAGCGGAGCGGCTGAGCGTGAGCTCGAAAGGCTCACGCCGCCGCGCGAAGGGACGTTCAAACGCCCCAGGCTGGAGGAGGACAGTTTGTCCCCGTCCTCCGGCGCTCAGGAGGCGCCTCCCCCCAAGGTCCCCACGGCAGCGCGGGGTAGGGGCGGCAAGGGCAGCGGTCGCCGGAAACCGGCCCCAGCTACCTGCGCGGAGTCAGCCGAGCAGCTGGCCGCGGAGGGCAGGGCTCTCTCGAGCGCTGCCCGCTCGGAGTCCTCTGCGGCCGAGATGTCCGGCGTGGAGATGTCGGAGGGCGAGCGCGGCTCTGAGAGCGAGAGCTGCTCCGGGGGCCTCCAACAGGCCATTACGGCGGAGCTCTACAAGCTGGCGATGGGGAAATCCCAGCCGGTTAGGTTCCGCCTCCTCAAGGCGGCGGCGGCCACTATAACGGAGGCGGCCTTGGAGCAGTGTGCGGGGCCCACTGCGGGAAAGGTGCGCTCGGAGCTGGCCGAGATGCGGCGAGAGCTGGCGCGCTTGGCGGCCTCTAACACGGCTCTGGAGGCCGAGCTGCGGACGGCCAGGGCCGAGCTCGCCGCTGCTCGTGGCAGTCGCCCCCAGCCCCCGGCGGAGGCCGACGTAGTCGGACTGCTGCGGGCGGAGATGGCTGCCTTCCAGCGACGTTTCGACGTGCTGGAGGGCAGGCTCTTGCGCCCCCACTCGCGGCGAGTCAGGTCGCCCCCGCGGTCCCGCGGTCGTACGCGGCCGCTGCGGCCAAGCCTTCGACCTCGAGTCAGGCTAGCCGCAGCTCCCAACCGCCGGCAAGGGCGCGACCGGCTGCCCCAGCGAGGGCCTCGGCGCCCCCGCCGGCGCAGACCCCAGCTGCGCCGACGGCGCCAGCGCCCGCAGGGCGCAAGGAGAGGAGAGGCGCTCCAGCCCGGCAGGCTGGAGTTGCGGCAGCGGTGGTGGAACCCGCCCCGCGAGCGGAGGACGGCGGCGGGTGGCAAATCGCCGGCGAGGCGAGGAGAGTCGCCAGGGAGGGCCGGAAGCGCCGCAAGAAGGCGCAGCGGCAGCGACGGCAGCAGCAGCGCAGGGAGAAACGCGCTGCTGCCTTGCTCCTCGCCCCTAAGACCGCGGCTGTGGTCATCACCCTACAGCCGGAAGCGGTCAATAGGGGCGTTACCTACGGCGACGTCCTCGCCAAGCTCAAGGGGGCGGTGACTCCTGCGGAGTTCGGGGCCCCGGACGGGTTTGCAGTCAAAGTGACTGCCACTGGAGCCCGTCTCTTGGAGGTCCCCGGCGCGACCAGCGGCCCATCGGCCGACGCCCTGGCCGAGAGGCTTAGGGCGTGCCTCGGTGCGGACGAGGCCCGCGTGTCCAGGCCCACCAAATGCCTGGATGTCAGGATTTTGGGCCTGGACGACTCCGTAACGGAGAGCGAGGTGGTGGCCGCTGTGGCCAGGACGGGAGGGTGCCCTGCTGACCAGGTCAGGGTGGGCACTATCCGTCCGGATAACTCGGGGCTGCGCACGGTGGTGGTCAGCTGCCCCGTCACAGCGGCCAAGAAGCTGAAGGAGGGCAAAAGGCTCTTGGTGGGATGGGTCTCGGCGCAGGTCAAGCTGCTCGAGACCCGGCCTCTGAGGTGCTACCGCTGTCACGTGGGGGAGCACGTGAGTGTCAAATGCACCTCGGAGGTGGACCGCAGCGACTGTTGCTTCCGCTGCGGTCGGCCCGGTCACAAGGCCGGCTCGTGCTCCGCCCCGCTGCACTGCAATGCATGTGCGGCGGCTGGCAAGCCGGCCAATCACCGGGTCGGGAGCAAAGGCTGCTCCCCTCCCGCCAAACCCAAGGGCAAAGGTAGGCCCTCCGCCGCCCCTGCCGTTTCCGCCGCCGCCGCCGCCACTGCCACCGCAGTCGCCGCTGCCGCCACTGAGGAGGTCGGAATGGACTGCCAATAATGGCCCCATTCCGCCTCCTCCAGGCGAACATCAACCACTGCGCCGCTGCTCAGGATCTCCTGCTCCAGAGCATGGCGCAGTGGTCGATCAATGTCGCCGTGGTCTCCGAGCCGTACTTTGTCCTGCCCAGGGATCACTGGGTGGCGGACCTGGACGGCTCGGTGACCATCATCTCGTCGGCCGCCGCCGGTACCCCGACTCTTGAGGCTGCTCAAAGAGGCCGGGGTTGTGTCGCAGCACGGTTCGGAGAGCTCGCTGTGGTGGGCGTGTACTTCTCTCCGAACCGAACTCTCGCCGAGTTCCACAACTCCTTGAGGGAGTTGGTCACCGTCGTCGTCGGGTTCCGTTCCCTCCCCGTGCTCGTCCTCGGGGACTTCAACGCCAAAAACTTGGCTTGGGGTTCCCGGTTCACCGACGTCCGGGGTAGGATGGTGGAAGACTGGGCCCTTGAGACGGGCCTAGTCGTCCTGAACCGGGGTTCTGTCCCCACATGCGTGCGGATGCAGGGCGAGTCGGTGGTGGACATCTCGTTCGCCAGCCCTGCTCTGTCACCGCGTATTGTTGACTGGCGCGTCATGGAGGAGGTGGAGACGTACTCCGACCACCGGTATATCCGGTTCGACGTCTCCGCCGAGTCCGCAGACCCGCCGGTCAGACAGGCCCCATGTGGCCCGCGTTGGGCGCTGAAACAGCTGGACCGGGAGCTGCTCCTGGAAGCCGCCATCGTGCAGGCCTGGGTGATACCACCGGTCAGGCCTGCCGACATAGACGATGAGGCCAAGTGGCTCCAGGACGCCATGTCCAGGATCTGTGACGTGGCGATGCCCCGGATCCGGTCGAGGCAACAAAAGCGCCAGGTGTACTGGTGGTCGCAAGAGCTAGCAGCTCTACGCAAGGCGTGCACTGCTGCGCGACGCCAGTACACTAGGCACCGCAGGCGCCGCATCCGTCCTCCTAATGCGGAGGCGAGAGAGGCGGAGTTGTACGAGGGATACAGGGCGGCCAAGGCCCTCCTCAAGGTGGAGATATTGCGGGCCAAGGAGGAGGCCCGCCGAGAGATGCTGGGGACTCTGGACAGAGATCCGTGGGGACGCCCGTACCGGATGGTACGCGACAAGCTCCGGGCTTGGGCTCCCCCGCTCACCCAGAGTCTCCGGCAAGAAGTCCTGGAGGAGGTGATTGGCACCCTGTTCCCTCGACTGTGGAGGGGGTTCACCCCTCCGTATATGACTCCGCCCCCTGCGGTGCCCGACGCGGGCTACAGCGACGACGACGACGACATCGTCCCAGAGGTGACCGAGGCAGAATTGAGAGCGGCGGTGCGCCGGATGGGTGCCAAGAACACCGCCCCAGGACCCGACGGCCTGCATGGCAAGGCATGGGTCCTGGCCTCAGAGGCTCTCGGGCCTCGATTGATTGGTCTCTACAGCGCATGTCTGGAGAGAGGCCAGTTCCCGCTTCTCTGGAAAGCGGGAAAACTGGTCCTCGTGCGGAAGACGGGGCGCCCTGCGGACTCTCCGTCCGCGTACCGGCCCATAGTGTTGCTCGACGAGGTGGGGAAAGTCTTCGAAAGAATCATTTCGAACCGCCTCGTCGCGCACCTGACGGACATTGGGCCGGACTTGTCGGACGGCCAGTTCGGCTTCCGCAGAGGGCGCTCCACGGTGGACGCCATCATGCGCGTTAGAGACCTCACGACGGGGACTGCAGTGTCCAGGGGTAAGGTCGTAGTGGCGGTGTCTCTGGACATCGCCAACGCCTTCAACTCCCTGCCCTGGAGCTGCATCTTGGAGGCACTCCGATATCATCGGGTGCCTACCTACCTCCGTCGTGTAATCGAGGCTTACCTGACGGACAGGTCCGTCAGCTACCCCGGTCACCGGGGCGAGTGGAACCGGCGAGAGATGTCACGCGGTGTTCCACAGGGTTCGGTTCTGGGGCCGCTCCTGTCGAACATCGGCTATGACTGGGTGCTGCGCACCGACCTCCCGAACGGCGTTAGCACAATATGCTACGCCGACGATACGCTGGTGCTAGCGCACGGGAGGTCACACCAGGCGGCGGCCGACTTAATGGCGACAGCGGTTGCGACAGTCGTTGAGAGAATCCGGCAGTTGGGACTCGAGGTGGCGCTCCACAAGTCCGAGGCCATGTGTTTTCATGGCCGCGGGAACGCGCCTCCTCCGGGTGGGTCCCAAATAACGGCGGGAGGAGTTACCATCGACGTCGAGACGACGATGAAGTACCTAGGACTCGTCCTCGACAGTCGGTGGAACTTCATAGAACACTTCCGACGTTTGGCCCCAAAGTTGGAGAGGACGGGGGCTGCGTTTAAACGCATCCTCCCCAACCTCGGGGGGCCAAACGCCTCCTGCCGGAGGTTATACGCCGGGGTCGTGCGGTCCATGGCCCTCTACGGCGCCCCTGTTTGGGCGCCAAACCTGTTGCGGCGTCCCGCTCGGACGCTGCTCATGGCACAGAGGGTCATGGCGATCCGAATGATCCGCGGATACCGCACGATCTCTGGGGAGTCGGCGAACCTCCTTGCCGGATTACCGCCGTGGGATCTGGAGGCGAAGGTGCTCGCGCGCGTGTACGGCATGCGCGCGGAGGCACGTCGCCGGGGCGAAACCCCGCTGCCGCGCCAGATAGGTGCGTGGCGGGATGAGCTCCGGCGCGATCTCATGGCGGAATGGCAGCAACGACTGTCGCAACCGAGGGCTGGGCTCGCTGCCATCGCAGCGGTAAGTCCCCTCTTTGAGGAGTGGCTTGAGAGACGCTACGGCGTCCTCACCTACCGCCTGACGCAGGTCCTCACCGGACATGGAAGTTTCGGGAGGTACCTGTGTCTGATGGGGCGGGAGGAAACGCCCGGGTGTCATCACTGCGAGGACCGCCCTGAGGACACGGTGGAACACACGGTGGGAGAATGCCCTTCGTGGGCTGAGCACCGCCGTGTCCTCAGGGAAGTGATCGGCGATGGCGACCTCTCGCGTCCGGGCCTAGTGCAGGCCATGATGCGGAGCGAGGGGGACTGGGATGCCGTCTCCTCCTTTTGCGAAGCAGTGATGCTAGCTAAGGAGGAGGCGGGACGCGTGAGGCAGCGAAGCGCTGCCTCCTCGCAACCCAGCCATCGCGAAGGACACACCGGGCGTCGGGGACCGCGAGACGATCTCCGGCCACCGTAAGCGCGGGCCTGCGGACGGCGAGCATGGGTGGCTCCCCGTCCGACCAGAAACAGACCCGAGCGTACGGCGCGTCGCGTTCCGCGCGCGCCTCAAAGAGCCATCAGACCACCACAGATGGGGCCCAATACGGCCGATGCCGATTCGGAGTCGCGGAGAACCTAACGGGTAACCGGGGCTCCGGCTCGACGTGCAGGAGAAGGAACGGGGTGGTTTTTAGTCAGTAAGATCCTTCTTATCTCTGAATCTTTCCTTAAACCTTCTCTCTTATCTACTCACTATGCCTTACCGGGATTTGTTTTAGTGCGTAACGATAGAACTGGGAGGGGTGGGGGAGGGGTTGCCATGTATCTTCGGTCAGATTTACCTTATCGGGTTATTAGCGCATCCCCATCTCCTTACTCCGAATCAGTAGAGTACATGTTTGTTGAGATTTCCATTAAATTAAATAAAATTCTGGTTGCAGTTGTTTATTCCCCGAACCTGCACATAAATTACTTTGACAGCCTCGATACTGAACTCGACAATTTATGCCCTGATTATAATCACATTATAATTATGGGTGACTTCAACACATGCTTATTGAAGAATGATTCCCGTGCACTCAAATTTAAATCGCTTGTGTCATCTTTCAACCTACACTTACTTCCTCTCTCCGCTACTCATAATTCCCCTAACTCTTCGCCCTCTCTGCTTGATCTTATGATTGTCTCGTCGCCCAGCCACGTAGATGATTATGGTCAATTAACTGCTTCGTTCTCCTATCACGACCTAATTTTCCTATCTTACCGCATTCGTACACCTAAACGCAGACCCCTTTATCTGAATCTGCGAAGTTATAAGCAGATGGATTTGGAGGCGTTACAGCGTGATGTTAGTGTAATTGATTGGAGTCCTATAACTGACGCCGAGTGCATTGATGTCAAGGTCAACTCTCTTAATAAAATTATCATTGATATTTTTGACAAATTTGCACCGGTGAGACGGGTGAGGGTGAAGCATGAACCGGCTCCCTGGATCACGCCTGATATTGAGGAAGCTATGGCTCGACGTGATAGGGCCAAACAAAAATATAAGAGAAGACCCTGCGATGAAAACCTCACACTATTCAGGGCTTTTCGTAATCGATGCAATCGTCTGTGTAGGGATGCTAGAAGGTGCTATTTCGATGAAAACCTGGTCAATCGTTCTTCCAGTGATGCATGGAAGTTTCTGCGTTCTGTGGGCATCGGAAAGTCACCTGCTGCCGCATGTAGTGGCTTGGACCTCACTTCTCTAAACTTACACTTCTCGCTTCCTCCGGTTACTCTCGATATTTCCACAAAATCTAAGACTCTCTACGATCTTTCCTGTTTACCATTTCTCCCTTCTTCTCCTTTTGAGTTACGCAGTGTTTCCGAAGAAGATGTCAAAAGGTCAATGCTCGCCGTTAAGTCATCTGCAGTGGGCAATGACAATCTATGCTCCCGCATGTTTCTCCCCATTCTTAATCTCATTATCCCTATCCTTACTCACATTTTTAATTTCTCCTTATTCTCTTGTTCCTTCCCCTCTGCCTGGAAGATGGCCCATATTATTCCTTTACCTAAATCTTCCAACCCTTGCTCACCTTCCCAATACAGGCCTATTTCTATTCTTCCTTTCCTCTCCAAAGTTATGGAACATCTTGTTCATAAGCAGCTTACTTCCTACTTATCTTCTAATAATCTAATTTCTCCTTTTCAGTCTGGTTTCCGCCCTGGTCACAGTACCGTTACGGCTCTGCTCAAAGTGACTGACGACATTCGTTGGGCCATGGACAACAAGTCACTAACTATTCTTGTGTTACTGGACTTCAGTTCGGCCTTCAACTCCGTGGATTTTGATATCCTCTTGGGTGTTCTGAAGGCCAACAACTTCTCTTCCTCTTCTTTGAACTGGTTTGAATCATATCTTCGGGGTCGTCGACAGCGCGTACGCTTGGAGGAAGTTTTTTCCGATTGGTGTAACCTCGTTGCTGGCGTGCCTCAGGGTGGCGTCCTTTCTCCTGTTCTATTCTCCATGTTTATAAATACCGTTGCCAAGGTAATCTCCTCTAATTTTCACCTCTACGCAGACGACCTGCAGCTTTATCGTCACTTCAAACTATCGGAAGTTGGTCGCGCTATCGATGCTGTAAACCGCGACTTGGACGGGATTGATAAGTGGGCCAAGTCCTTTGGTCTCCAAGTCAATCCTCTTAAGTCTCAGGCCATGATCATCGGTAGTCGATACTTCCGCAGCGCTCTGGACATCTCTACTCTTGAGCCCGTGCGCCTAAATGGCACAGTGATCCCTTTCACTGACACTGCCAAGAATTTGGGGGTAATCTTCGATTCCAATCTTCTATGGGGTGCACAAGTGAGTGAGGTCAGTCGAAGAGTCCATTTCTCCTTTCACTCGCTGAAGCGTCTCCGGTCCTTCTTGCCATTTAAAACTAAAATTCTCCTCGTACAATCCTTAATTCAGCCTTTACTCGACTACGCAGATGCTTGCTATTTGGACGTCACTGAGGAGCTACTAAACAAGCTTGAGCGGCTGCAAAACGTTTGTATTCGCTTTGTCTTCGATCTAAAGAAGTACGATCATGTCTCAGTATATCGCAGTAAGCTCAAGTGGCTCCCAATCCGACTTCGCCGGAACACTCGCATTTTATGTCTCCTTTATAATGTCCTTAACAACCCAGCCTATCCTATATATCTCCGTGACCGTTTTTCCTTGGCTCGTCCTCCTGAAGCCCTATCTAGATCCCACCTTAAGTCCCTTCTCGAAATCGTTCAACATAAAACCGATTTCTACTCCTACTCCTTCACGGTTCATGCGGTGAGATTGTGGAATTCGCTGCCGCCTAGCATACGCGACTCCAAGTCCATCTCCATTTTTAAACGACTTGTCAGGGATTATTATCTTTCGTCCTGAAGTACAGCTTTATTTATATATATATTTTTCTATATATACATACAATATACATATATATTTATATGTAATCATATTTAAATATTTCTTATTATTTTATTTATTATGTTTGTTATAATTTGCTTAAGTTTTATCATTATATTACCGTCATTCTAGTTTTATAGTTCTTTCAGTAATTTTATTTTGTTCTGTATTCGTTGCATGTATCATCTATCTACACTGTGTCTTATGTCTTATGTTTAATTTCCTTTTCCTGTCGCAGGTCTGCAGGAAGAAATCCCTTAAGGGATATGCAGTACCTATGTACCTCATGTATATAATGTGTTGTCCTGTGTAATATTGTCTGTGTGGTGTAGGTACATAAAATGATAAATAAATAATAAATAATAAGAGTCTGACACTCCCTCCCGCCTCACCCAGGCGGGAGAAGTCATTCGATGATTTTCCCCCCTTAAAAAAAAAAAAAAAAAAAAGACCTAAGGGAGGTAATGGCTGACCCAGACGCGAGGGCGCTGGTCTAGGTCAGAGGGGGAGTATGTAACACGGGGGTTAATAGTTAGGTTTGGGCGCATGCCTCACGGCGACGAGACGTACCACCGCCCAGCTGCGGCCCAGATGTGGCGCAAGAGTCCTTTATTGTCTTTGCTCGGACGCACCCTTAACGGAGTGAAAGCGAACCCCCGCCAACGACAGTGGACAACTAGCCGCGAGAGCGCATAGCCGCTATTACGCGAGGCACCAGGCTACATTAACTATTTTTAAGTTAACACCCTGTTTGTGTAGTTTTATAGTAACCTGTTCAGTTAATAAACGTTTTCACTATAGTTTTAGCGCATTCGAACCTTATTTCCATTTCACACCCTGACGTGGAGGCTGAAATATAAAGCCCAACGTTACACTGGCTATTAACGAACATAATTTACTAGTCTCATTACACTTACCTACTAATCTCACTACAAGAATATTACATTGTACTTACTGTTGAAAATCTATTTATATAAGTAATTCTTACTCATATGCTTCTACATCGCAATAATACTAGAAAAGAGCATTTGGCCAAACAAACTGGTATGAACAAGTAAAAATATTAAATATCAATTTATCCTCATACATTAATCGACATTATGAATCAATTAACACGCGCCACTACCTATAGTATCAGTACCTAAACAAAAATATAAACAACTGATAATAGTCTGATAATGATAAGAAATTGTATGATTCAAGTCATTGATACTATATCAGACGGATTCTACATAATGTATCGATTGTATTTAACAAATTTCCTACCAGCAAAGTTATGACTAATGTATTAAACATCTAGAATGATTAGAATTTTTCATACTTACAATTTATTGCGACGCATTTTGATATACATTATTGTTGAATAGCTCTTTAGTTACGGATTACTTTTAATATTATTTACGTTAATTAGTGTTTCTGGTGAATTTATTTGTCTGTAACCATAAGTTGAATTTTTAACTGTAATTTAAGCATTTCGTGTATCCCTGTATCAAATTTCATTTAAACTGTAAAATACCGCGAGGACACCGATGATCGCAACCTATTGTTCTTTAATTGTGTCTACCTCGTGTGTTCATAAGTTTTGAGACAAACTTTTTGCTTATAAAAATAAAATAAAAATTACTGGCTGCTGTATATTTCTTTTTCTAATTTGAATTTGGAATGTTAACTTTTAATATCTATGATTTCGGATTATTTTATTTAAATTTTCTCGTAATGGAGGGAACAAAAGAATTACGTGCGACCGTCATTTCATTATTTAAGGTGGGAAGAAAACCTATGGACATTTTCCGAGAACTGAAAAGTTTTGGTGTGAGCCGTAACTTCGTGTATTACACTATTAAACGATACCAGGAGACAAGTTCTTTACATGATCGGCAAAGAAGTGGTCGTCCACGCTCTGTGAGGACGTCTGCGAACATTAAAATCATCCGAGAGCGACTTCGCCGAAATCCATGTCGCACTCAGAAGAAACTCGCTCTGCAGACCAATGTTTCGCGCGTTTCAGTCAACAGAATACTGAAATATGATCTCAAGGTTAAGGCGTATAGCCGTAGAAAAGTACACTTTTTAAACGATCGCCTTCGTCAATTGCGACGCGAACGTTGTCCAATACTGCTTAGGAGACACGATGCGAGGAAGATACTCTTCACCGACGAGAAAAGCTAGTCTGATAAAGTTGAAGAAAACAGTTTTTGTATTAATAATTTTGAGCTAGTATTACATACAGAGCGGCGGAAGGCCTAACAGGTGGCCGGGGCATCGGCTCGAAGTGCAGGAGTAGGAACGGTGTGGTTTTTAGTCAGTAAGAGCCTGACACTCCCTCTCCCCAGGATTACACACAATATACTATTATTACAACAGCTACGATATCACATAGTGCATAGTGACATTAGTCAGTAGACTATTATTTATCATAAAGAAACCGTCCCAATGATTTACATACCATAACATAACATCACGGCTATTATCCCCGAAGGGCATAAAAGGCGTGATGGTAGGCAGAGGTGCACATTGCCTACGGCACTTAATGCCACTTGTCTAATGTAACACCCACTTTTCACTATTTATGTAAACAAAAGATTTAGTTGAACTAATTCTTCATTTTCAAATACTCGATTCCTCAATGAATCGCACCAGACTCTTCAAGAGATACTTGATTTGCTTGTAATCTTATCATGACATGGCGGAATTAAAGCCAAGGTTTTTGATTATATCTTGTTCTATAATTCAAGTGGTTAGGTATACAATGAGTACCTATTTACATAATACGTGACAATTTGCACGTTTTGAGTACCTACGTAACATAGAAAAGAAAGTACACGACAAGGGCAAATGCATCTATGGTTGACACGCATATTTTCTTTCAATTTGACGTATAGGGAAATACGTATACGTCATTTTTTAATTAAAACGCCCATTGTAATTAATGAACAGTAATATGACGTGTCTAGCTAGGCTAGCATCAATATTGCTTTTCTATCTTATTACAATATTATTAAAGGTCATCCATTTCTCATCGAAGTCGCTTAAGACCTTTTTATTTGGGGGGGGGGATCATCCAATGACTTCTCTCGCCTTGGGTTAGGCGAGAGGGAGTGTCAGACTATCACTGACTAAAAACTATCCTGTTCCTACTCCTATTCTTCGAGCCGGAGCCCCAGCAAGCGTAAGGCCTTCAATACTTAACGGGTCAAGTCGGGAGGAGTCATTGGATAATTCCTTCCCCCTCAAAAATACCTTCCTTCTCACAAACGAACTACCGGATTACTGACTTATGTAATCTTGTGAAAAGTGTATTTAATTTATTGCATATTTTCCAGTAACATTAATTTAGTATGGATTTCTGCAAAAGATCAATGAAGTTTTTAAAAATAGCAAATTTTAGACAGTTGTACACAGAGGTTTATCAAAATTAAAATTAGGTAGGTAATTATTAAGGAAAGAACTTTGTTCCGACATATTCCACTCACAATTCCGAAGGCTATACAAACATAGACCGTGTCTCGGGGTCGCTCAATTTCTTGCGAACGTGACCATTTTCACGTTTGCCAGGAGCTTTCCATCAAGGTCACCGATTTTTCTCCGCACTTTCATGAACAGAATGAAAATTTTGGCGGAACGTTGAAAGATTTAATACGCAGTTGATTAATAATATACTGTCACCTGCAGTTTATTTATATATGTGTATATTTATATTTATCTCTTAAAATATAGTTGTTTAAAACTATTTGTATTCTAATTTGGGCGAAATTTTTCTCTATAAATCATAATTAATACCTCATTTCATTATACACACTGAAGATTTCTTGTAGGTGTTCCTTGAAACGGATTTTATGTAGATTTTGTTAGACGATGTCCGTTAAAAATATCTATTCTAAATGCTAATGTCTTCCAGTACAGGGTAATAAATTATTTTCTAAGCCTACTGCAGTAGAACTGCAGTGTGAATGACCTGCCCTGACCCTATTTTCTATTGCATAAGTAGGATAAGTAGGTACTCATAACATATTACTTAGTACTGAGTAATAGAAGTTTAAATCGAACAATGACTATTGTGAATAAACAAAACATTTAAAAGTTCAAAATCCCGTAGTCGTCAAACCTGGCAAATGATTTGGGACCACTGTAAGGCCACCAAAAATTTTAAAGATGTTGTGGTCGGTCTGTCGGTCCTTTTGTTACTGATGTTTGGGTCATAGGCAGATCCACAGGCTAATTAAATACGGAAAAGTACACGTTCATTTTGGTGCAGAATGAATCGAAAAAATGATTCCACCTGCTTCATCAAAATTTTATTGTCGTGCCCACAAACCGCATCACGTCTTCAAATGGTTCTTCCCGTTGACGAGTCATTTTCCATAGTCCGTACACGACGTGGAAAAATTCGATCATAGTGTTGTGATCGTGTTAATTTTTCCCGTTTTGTCGTCACCTTATAAAGCGTCATAAAACCACCTCATGCAGCGTCATAAACAATGAGTTTTGCGTTAGGAAATTACGTGAGTTGTTATTAGAAGGTAGAACACGTGATGTGATCGAGATAATTAGACATTGTTCAGAGTTGATGTCGCCTGTCTCAAATGCGTGTCAGTATAGTTATCGGGCGATGCCAAATGCCATAAAAATTCATCAACGAACACGTGTCTTCTTCATGACATGTCTATTAATATTATTAATGAGAAAGTTTGAGTTTGAAAAGATATATTGTTGTTAGATTTCATGCAACAAAAACTAATGATACACATTTTATTCTGACAATATCATGGCGCAATAAGAGGAATTCGAATTAAATTTTTCATGTTTCAAAATGGTACGTGAGGAACTGCGACAGGGCGTTATGTAATATTGTGTTTATGAGCTATATTTTCACCGTAACTGCATCACATGTTTTGCATAATGTTACTATAAATAGTTTAGATTTTGCTTTAAAATTTCATAGATTTATCTACGGAATTACACCAAAATTTTAATAGCTCCCGAAAACTGTGATAGTTTTTTGTTAGTAAGATTCTGATAGTCCCTATCACTTTGCTATGCGAGCGGGTTCTATGTAGATTTCCACAGTTCTATTCCAATATAAAAAATTATTGTCTTACAGCTTGAACGATCAACGATCGTCGATACTGTCTATTGTGTATTTTGTTTATTAAACTGTTACTATAGCGAAATTGTTTTCTTAGAACGACAGAGTATATAGGAAAATAAGTGCATTAGCCTCAGTGACGTGTCGCGGAGAACCTAACGGGTAACCGGGACTCTGGCTCGACGTGCAGGAGAAGGAACGGGGTGGTTTTTAGTCAGTAAGAGTCTAACACTCCCTCCCGCCTCACCCAGGCGGGAGCAGTCATTCGATGATTTACCCCCTTAAAAAAAAGAAAATAAAAAAAGCCTCAGTGACGTACGCATGTAGATTGTAGATTCCAATTGAATTTTATACTTTACTTCACTACTCTACTCTACGCACATATAAAATGTTATCTCAGATTCAGATTGTTTCGCAATTATCACCATTGTACGATAGTTGGACTAATACCCAGTGCCATTTACGTACCAAATACAACGATTCACGACGTAGTCATCAGAAACCAATGACGTAGTTTTACATTGAATTGTTTAGTAACGAAGATAATTAAATTATGAATGCGTTTTGTAAGGAGAAAAATTTACAATTTCCTCATATTGGTTTTCCAGTATAAAAAGATAAACAGGTAAAATTGATTATTAAAGTATCATAATGAATTATGCCTACGTAGGAGTACATTATAGTATAATTACGTTAATTATTATCGACAAATTACGGATGTCTCGCTTTCATTATTATCTAAATCCTCATTATTTCGTCGAAATGCTCTTTAGGTACTTATATTTATTATCCTGCTATTAATTCAGGTTATTACTGGAATCTTCTGATATGATTTGCTGCTATTAAAATTTCTAAGAAATATACTGAGTTTGTACTTACTTTTTGTATCTGGTTTTTATGTGAAAGAATAATATTTACAATTTTTAAAAAGTGAGTGTTTTATAGTACATGAGCAGCTCTGTCAGCAAGGGTTGACCCTTCGACCAATACAGATGACGTAAAATAATTTTATAATGTAATGTCAATGTAAAACTAGGATTTCACACTGAAGTTGTGGTAAAATACTAGAGCCGTAGCTCGTGGTGAGAAGTAAGTAATGTGTGGCAGCGTTTTCCCGGTTTTAATTCCACATGACACGCATTTCGACCAAGGTGTTGAGTTTGTATACTCTTATTGTTTCTATTCATCGACTCGCACTTTTTAATTGAGTCCACGATTTGCACACTTAAAAGTTTCCCATAGGCAAAATGCTGCTACGCGTCACGGACGATGTACTACGAGTTACGCGTTACGAACTACGCGCTACGTACTACGCGTAACGTACTACGCGTTACGAACTAAGCGCTACGAGCAATAATTGTAGTATTTAAAGAAAATACTGATTGTGGAATGATTTTTACATGTGTACATTGTTACACTGTCATGATAAGGGTTGAACATGGATGTTCCTAATGCCCAGATCGATCTGTTGATATTCGACCCACAGTAACGTAGCTGAATAACAATCAAATATTTTACCTACTTCTATACTAATAAAATAATATCATTATTACAATCGAATACGCCCAAACACCTTAATGTCTTTAGTTTATTGATATCAAGAGCGACGCAATCAATACCATCGGTTACTATGTTGTCTCACAGCCCTGACGGAAAATAAACTCACGCAATATGGTTTCGATGCAGCCTTAAAAATGCTAAAAATTTTCACCTACACTGACTAGAAAATCACGATGGTAGGGAAAAACAAATTATTTTCCGTTACATTCCATTCCTGGAACGTTTACAAAGCTGAATGAAGTATATAGTAAATAAACTCGATTCTGTTGTGAATTAAAGTTTAATTTAGGTATACGTTATATTTTAAAACAGGAATTTCGTTTACATATTAATTTGTTTACATTCACAATGAAACACGTGTGAAATCTGAAAGCTTTAAATATATAACCGATTTTTCTTGACCATCAAGATATATTCTAATCGACTTCCTATTGAGAGTTTCAAAATTGGAATCGAAAACCAAATAAAATTTCGATCTAGAAGTCTGGAGATCGAACCTGAAAGCTTATATCTTAAAGAATCGTTTCCGAAACGACCTGTACCTTTAAATTCTTTGTTTGTGTACGTATGTTTGCTTACAATGCTGTCAATTTCATGCAGTTCAGCATTTGGCCTTTTTGAAGGACATTATAAATGAGGTCAGGACAAGTCCTTCAATCGTGGCCTTCTACTAACACTACCAATATTATTGATATCGTAAACCCTCTGTGTTATATATTTATTTCCATATTGTTACCATATTTCTATTATTATTCAATCTTGTACATTCCTTTATTCTAATTAATCATCTTTTAGAAGTTGTGTAGCCTCTTTATCTGTTCCTAATTTTAGTTTTAGAATAAAATAATCCTAAAACAGTATCAGTACAAAAATATTTGAATCAAAATTTCACCATTTCCACTTTAATCCGTTGTCCGCTCAAATTACATTCAAAGTTAATGCTTTTCTGAACGAATTCAGCCATTTTTCAAAGTCAAAGTCAAGTCAAAGTCAAAATTATTTATTTCAATTAGACCATAGAGGCACTTTTGAACGTCAATAAAGATTATTAAAAAGTGAAGCTATTTGCTCATTCCAAGGTGTAGATTCCTATGGAGAAGAACGAGCAAGAAACTCCATAGGTTACTCTTTTTCAATCAAGTTCACAATTTTCCAGTTACATAGTTTTGTTGTTTGGTTGTGCGAGAACAATGTAACACTAAAATACAGTCAAAGAGATCGAAAAAAAATAACCTTAAAGGACATTAAAAAAAAAACAATACAGTCTGGAGCTGACCAATCCCAGTTGACGGCGCCCGTTCACGAACATGACACGTACTCCAGCACCGCCCAACTCAACCATATTGTAGGGAATCGAGCGATCCACTGCACGTGCCACCGCCAATGAGGCCTTAGAGTGAGCATGACAACTCCAAGCTGACACAAACATATTCAACTATTCTAATATAATATTCAGGTAATTACAGGGCTCTCACATTTACAATGATTATGCAAGTTAAACAATATACAAATGAGCAACATAGCTGTATTAATTACATGTTTAGATTTCATTAAAACATCAATGCTTTTCGTTTTCGTTTTAATATAAGGATTATTCAAGAGGATATCAGTTTGTTTATTATCTGTTGTTTCTCGTGTGACATAAACCTTATATAAATAAACTACACTTATTATTTCCAACTACCATTTAGTACTTGTTAGCCAATTAAAACAGGCGTCTCAAACCAATTAGTTCCATAGTTCTTTAGAAATAAATTACATAATGCAAACTGCGTTGCAAAACTGCATTCAGCCTTGAAATCAGTCGTATGGATCTGTAGGACTCTGTAATATTATGTAAGGTTTCATTTCTGACATAATTGTGACAATTCAATTTATTTCAAGGTCGTGAATGTGAATCATCACTTAATGCTTAGACTATGAATTAATTGTATAAATGAATCGTTGTATTTATTCAATGCGTACGTTGACGTCATATAGTCGTGCCTTGTGACGTCTATGTTGCATTCAAAATATTGTGACGTAGATTCTAGATGCTGTAAATATGTTGATTGATGGTGAGCGTGAAGTGATGCAGACAGTCACAAAAGACGATGATATTGATTATCGTCTATATTATATCGACCAGTGCACATGAGTGCACTTGATCATCTTCGAACCTATCAAAGAAGATTTATATGCATATTATATTGTATTCAAAATTATGAGAACACACAATTAAAATATTATGATTACTTTAGAGGTATAATTCTAATAATACTAGTTTTAAAAAAGTAATCGTCACAAAATGCAAAAAGAAGTTATAACAAGGCATTAAAATCGACAAGACAAGCAAAACCCAGAAACCTAATACTGTGGAATTCAACTCCACGAAAAGACATTTAAAACAGATGGCAAAAACTGGACTTGTTGTCACGTCTTGTCAAAAGCAACTGATACCAGGTTTTTGTTATTGAAAGCAAGGCTAAAGTGAAGCCTGTATTGGTCAGATATAACTTGTGAAACGTAAATAAATTCTAATTCGGAACTAACACTAGTTCTGTTCGCTGGAAAAATGTGGTTGAAGCTAGGTCAAATTTAGCTGTATCAAAATTCTCTGCCAAGGAAATCCTAGGGAGAGGATTAATTCAGGAAGGACTGGTGCAAACCATTTGGTTTGCACCAGTCCTTCCTGGCCTGCTGGCCAATTAAAATGGCCATATTTTTATTTTAAGACAGAGGATCCCTTCGAAAGATGCCTATCTTTTTTGGTAGATACACATGTGGACTTGTCACCTCACTAAAGTCACTACGACTACCCAGTGGTCACTACGGGTCTGATCATAGGGAAACTTACATCTAATATATTATTTTTGTTTGAGGGTGCCTACCCCTAGCCTGTAACATTTAGTTAATTAGATTTTAGACTTTATCGAAGAAAAAACAAATTGCATAATTTCGTCGTCTCAAAGATGGACGACGAAGAATATTTCTGGTAGGTATATCTCTAGCCTAATGTTTTCCATCACGTATCTAGTCAAATCTCTGCCTCGTTGGCCGAGTGGTCGTAAGTGCGACTGCCGGGCAAGGGGTCTCGGGTTCGATTCCCGGGTCGGGCAAAGTATTACTGGCTTTTTTAAATATTCTTAGTAGTAGCACGGAGTCTGGAATTGTGCCCGGTATATGACAATAGGTTCACCCCCTATTACATGGGACTCATAACATAAATAGTGAAAAGTGGGAGTTACATTGTATAGTGGTATAATGTGCACCTCAGCCTACCCCTTCGGGGATAAAAGGCGTAATGTCATGTTATGTATCTTTAATCAAATGGCGCTTTAGCTAGTTACCGTTAGAAGTCTGTTATAGACCACCAGCCAATAAAAAATACTGGCGCCATTGCCATGGTTTTTTTCCTTAAGTACCAGTTACGGTCGGTTACAATTAGTAGTGTTTTGGTATAGATTAAAAGTGTGTAATAGTAAAGTAGATTTACAATACGTATGTTATGAAACGTAAAGTAAACATGAGTGTCAATGGTTGTATTGTCATTTTTTGCTGAGATTTTCTGAGTTATCAATGGTGCTACGAATTATACTTGTCGATTTCAAAAACATATTATTATTAATAGATTATTAGTATTAAACTGTCAAACACCAAGCGGTCACCAGTGACCGCAACCTATTGTTCTATAATTGTGTCTACAAAACCGGTACTCGACGAGTTAATTGGTTATTAATTATTCAAAGGCAAGTTTTTACAAAAGGGTATCGGTTTTTTTAGTTCCAGATATTAGGTCTCGCTACTATACTTTCAGTCTCTATGAGAAAACTTATATTTAAGAATAGTGTATACTGATTAATGAATTCAGATCTCTAGAAAACTTCCGTTGACTTAGCTACAGCTCACGTGTTAATAAATAACCTACATTAATGTTATCGTAAGGATACTCACTAAATCTTGGCACATTATCATGCGATTCATCATTTTATTATCTTGTAAACAATGTCAAATTTGGGTACGGCATGGATTAAGGACATTCCAAGAACAATACACTACTAGTACCTACTTATATACCAACTAAGTTTTTGTTTTCAATCTGTATAAATAATCATAGTCGATTTTGTATCCTCAATTGTCTTCGCATAACTCCTGAACGACTGCATCAAATTGAATAATTTTATTTCTAAAAGAAAAAAAACCGCCAAATTGGTCTATAGATTTCATTCGAGCAAATCCAGAACCATCTCGATTAAAATAAGTATAAAGACACTGAAAATATGAATTAACGTGGGTCGACCTGAAAACATAGTAAATTAAAACGCACGACCTGAATAAATACGAAACAATATATCTTTTATTTGTTTACTGAAAACAAACTTAAAGAAACAGAAACAGTGGAAACAGACAAAGTTAACAGAGAGCATAACTGTGTTTATTGTATAATATTTACATTGTATAACCGAATGTTAGCTGTATAAATACTATAACAACAACAGACCTTCTATCTTCATTATCTTTATTTACAAAAGGCGCCTTAAGCTCAATATGAGCTTAATATCCTAATAACGATCTATTCACGTGCTAGGACAAGGCGTGACGTCACATTACCGAGGTTGACGACCTCAGTAGACTTGCGCAATTTGACAGATCAAATGGAAAATAACCAGGCGGTCGGCTGGAGCTCGGAAAAATGTATGAAGCTTGTATTTTATGGCTGAAGTACTCGTGCGTGACTGAAATTCATATACAGCGAGGTTTCTTACAAGTAGTTTTTATGTTCGTTGACTTGTATGAATAGTTTTTTATTAATTTTATTAGATGCGTTTGTTATTCGGCAGATAAGTAAAAGTTGTTTTAGAGGGTTGTAATAAATATAGGTACTATAATATTCATCGTTTGATAATATTTAGTACCTAAAGTGCTTACGGAATAGGGATGATGACAGGGTATGAAAATTAAAAATGTATTTAGTCCGTCAGCGAGGTAATGAAAAAATATTAGACACGTATTTTTTTTGTATAATAAAATGATACTTAGATATAACGAATCAAAGTTTAGGAGTGGGGGCTAAAACGCCATTTCTAGGTATAAAACGTCCATAGAAGTGACGTCACGCGACATTTCAAATCCATATAGTGTCGTCGAAAGTATTCGTTTCTGTACAAAAAATAAAAAATACTTATTTAATGTTTTAAAATAATCTACCAGGCAGACATTAAAATAAAAATTGGTCATCAACCCTATTGTGAATACTTTGGTGCAAAATAAAATATAGCGATCGTTCCCTAGGGACTCTAAATCGAATCCTGGGATTAAATAGAGTATGACTTTTTTATTTATGCATTTTTCGACATTGGCAATTTTAGTACTAAATCTACAATATTACCCAGTGGCAATAGACACACAAAATGTGACTGTTTTACGTAATAACTACACCTTCACTAAAGCCTTTGGGAAATAAAAACACGGAGATTTATATCTAGAAATACACTGGCAAAACATGTTCTGATTACGAAGAAGCAAACGACAGTAGTTGCTATTCCACGCTTCCAGAACCTTAGCGTTAAAAGATAGGCTTGTCTCTTCTAGTTATTGATCGATCGGTCACCAGGCTTTTAGTTTAATAGGATCCAACACGTCAAAGTACCACAGCCATCTTTCAGCATAGCTACCTAAAAGTTTATCCATTAGAGCCTGTGTAGATGAGGGACTTTTTAAAGGACAATAATTACTTTAAGGTGGAAAAAAGGAACTCAGAGAATTTGATTGAACTGCATCAAACTTTTTAGTCAATATAATAGGTTCTTTATAAAATACGCTACACAAAAAAATTTAAATATTTTGAGAGGGCGTATAAATTTAAGCCCTGTTTTTCTTTACTTTATAAAAATTGACTAGATGTAATGTAATAAAAAAATCGTATGACAAAGGCACGGGCCAAGAGTCCGTGCAGAATCAATCTGTAACATTAAAAAAAATGTAAGGCCTACTGAATGGATCTGGTTGATATTTGTCACAGAGGTAGTCTTAAATTACAAATATACATTTTTGTCTTGGTACCGAGAACTATATGTTTGGCAGAAGCCAAATACCGAAAAACTATATCGAATAACTCAAGAAGAACAGCATTCTGGTAGGCTGTTGAGCCAAGCAGACAAAAGTCTCAAGTTTGCGCAGGCCCTTAAAATAAATGGACCGTGAGGAAATTAATGGAAGTGGCTTCAGGATTGTCAACAGTGCCTTCTGATGGGGTTGTTCACCTTTGTTACTAGGTACAGGGAAATTAGGTGATGTTGGGGAAGACGTAGGGCATAGACCTTTGGTAATCATTTGACTCCCGGTAAATTTGTACTGATAACTAACTGTAAAATATAGTTTTCTTGTTCTTTTTTTAAATAAAATTCACCTTTATTCGTATATTTTTTTTTAAACGTTGCCTTACACTAGGATTTTCTCATGTGTAGTGGGTACGTTTACAAACTTGTAGTTCATATACATATGACACCCAGACCTGGAACAACATCTTTGGATCACACAAACAGTTGCCCAATCGCCTCGCCAACCGTGCAGTCAAAATTAAAGAAAGGTTTTTATACGAAGTACATAGTCAGTACTTTAACAAGAAACTATGTAGTGACAGTTGACCTTTAAATGTTGGAACGGATCGAGTACTTTTATTTCCCCCTTTTTTTAGTTAAAGCAATTTTCCACAGTAAATGCAATCAGAGAAACTCTTGCCTGACCTTTTACGTAAATACTAAAAATAGGACGCAGTTTCCACGTAGACACAAGTTTTAAATTAAAAACTTCAAATTGATTTGTCGTCCGTTTGAGAGCTTGTTAAATATACAACTGCAACTTTTAGGATTATGTCATGTTGAAATTAAATGTTGAATGTTTGATATGAGTAGGATGGTATAAGTTAAATTCTACGATGAGTAAAAAAACGTTCATGTCGTTTTTTCTGGTATTTCCTATGAGCACGATAAGGATATAATGAGCTATGTTTACATCATTATCTTGATAAATTACCATAATGTATAACGGGGTTTTTACAGGAAAATATTTACTTTAGCTGTTTTGGTGGTGTCTATAAATAATTTGGGTATATATTATTATTACACGTTAACTGTCACCGGTAACGGTCATCTACGTTAACGGAGGATTTGCCTTCAGAAGTTTTCTGTCCGCAGTCAAAGGTTTGAGGGGGCAAAATCATCTAATGGCTTCTCCCGCCTGGGTGAAGCGGGAGGGAGTGTCAGACTGTTACTGACTAAAACCACCCCGTTCCTACTCCTGCTCTTCGAGCCAGAGCCACGGTGACCCGTTAAGTTCTCCTCAGCTCCGTATCGGCATCAGCCCTATTAGGCCCCATCTGACACAGGTACAATACATGATATATACTTCCAGTTTCTTTATAAAAATCCAGCTTCCAGAAAGGTACAACATGGGTGTCTTCATGTCCCGAGTGAACAGGGTGCTTATGAGCAGGCGAGCTCCATCATTAGGTGCACCATCGCCAGGCTAGATAGTGGCTGAACGCCGCCCTGTAAATTATAGTTAGGTATGTATAAAAATATCAACTGATAAAGCATTGAAACGTATGAAATACAAATTATACAATGCAGTTTAACAACCTATGATATTGTGTGTGTTTAAAATAACACAGATTAATGATACTGTAATCGATAATGACTTGGCATCATAATTGCAAATGTTAAATAATAGATACCTAATTACTTAATTACGTTGTTACTGCTAAAGTTCGGAAACTTCCGTGGTATGAGGAAAAATATTGTATTTTGCCAAGCGATTATGGTTTCTATTACAGTACCTATTGATGTATTGTGTATTGTGTTTTGTGTATATGTGGTAGAACAGTAAATTGTGGTATAGATAGCCGCGTTTTATATTAAGTACACTGTATGAATCAATCATTTATACATACATACATAACATCACGCCTTTTATCCCCGAAGGGGTAGGCAGAGGTGCACATTCTACCATAGTACAATGTAACACCCGCTTTTCACTGGTTGTTATGAGTCCCATGTAATTTATGAAGTCAATCATTTATGTTTAATTAAATAGCAATTTCGATGAATGCTTAAACCTTCTCTGTGCGAGAAGAGGTCTTTGATCAGCAGTGGCCACTTATAGACTGTTAATGTTGATGTTGTTGAAATACCATTTTCCCAATTAGTAAATGTCCATTATATGTGTTTCATTAACAAGTCTAATTCTGTGTAGCTTTTATAATATTAATTCTAATTGCGTTCTCATACTTCCCATACTATTTTTTATGAAACTTACTGTTAAAAACAGGCCTTTGCCCTTTTGACAAATGACAGATTTGGCAAACAAAATTGTTGTTTGTTTAATTTCAAATTTCAGAGTTACCCAGTACATTGTTCTATTAATGCCTATATCATCATGGCGACTATACATTGTAGTACCTAAATTTAAAAATAGGATTAGTAAACACTGTGTTTGTTGGCAAACACATTCCCACGGAGCTTTGAGATATGACGCGGAAGATATTTGCGCAAAAATAACCGCGCGAAAAATGACACCTGACACTTTACGTCACATTTCACAATACGTCAAATGAGTGTCAAAAATAATTTGAAAAAAGAAAAAAAAAGAAATACGAGAGTAAAAAGTACTTAATTTTTTTTATTTTAATGCCACGTTTTTTTAAATTTTCTTACTCTTTACTAAAGTTTTTGATCTTGTTACTTTATGAAACTGTCTGTCTGTCTTTAGAATAGAATAGAATAGAATAGAATAGATCATTTATTTGCTATGAATGTAGGTACAAATTATTAGGTGTTACAAAATTTTAAGGTTCCTTGTACATTCTACCTTAATTGGCATGCAAATATACATTTTAAAATAATTTATCTAAACTTATCATCCAAGAACTCTTGTACTGAATAATAACACTCTTGTGCAAAAGTAATTCTGTAACATGCTTCTTAAATTTAGTAAGTGATTGTTCCTTGATATTATTCGGTAACTTATTATAAACAAGTGGTGCCATACAAAAAACACTTTTCCTTAAAAGAGCAGTTTTAAAAACACCCGTGCTTAAAAGATTTTTGTATTGAGATCTAATGCTTATTGTTCTATTTCGAGTTTCTTTCAAGGTGGTGAACAAGTGCGAATTTGTTTTAACAAATAGACATAATTCCAGTATATAAAGACATGGGAAGGTTAACAGTTTATAAGACTGAAATATAGGTAGACAGCTGTCAGTTACTTTTAGGTCAAACATAGCTCTAATGCATCGTTTTTGAGCTTTAAAAATACTTTCTTTCTCGCCACAATTGCCCCAGAATATTACGCCGAACCTTAAAAGTGAAATAACTAGTCCGTGGTAGGCGACCAACACGCTTGATATATCCACCTTTTTGGATAAATTGTGCAGCATGTAAGCAGATGTACTCAATCTCTTACATATACTGTCTGCTTGAGCCTTCCATGTGAGTTGGCTATCAATTCATATTCCCAAAAATTTTGCAACATCCACTGTGCCGACAGCTTGACCGTTATGGTTTATATCCATGTTATTAGGGGGGATTCTTTGGTAAAAATGCATGACTTTAGTCTATTGAAGATTTATTATTAGATTATTTGAATTAAGCCAATTTATTAGAGAACTGAGTGTATTATAAATATCTTGTTCATAATTTTGTTTATTAGTACACTTTATTAAAGATGTGCTGTCATCTGCAAATAATACCATTGGATTTGGTGTTTGGCGGGGTAGGTCATTTATATAAACTAGAAACAATAAAGGGCCAAGGACGCTGCCTTGTGGGACGCCGTATTTGATTACTCTGTATGAAGATCTGTATTTTAAGTCATTTTTTGTTTTTAGACATATCCTGGATACCTCGGTACATTGTTTACGGTTAAATAGATAAGATTTTAACAAATTCAGGGCGTTTCCTCGAATGCCGTATGCTTGAAGTTTTTTAAGAAGGATATCGTGATTAACATAATCAAACGCTTTGGACATATCAGCATAAATTGCACATATGGGTGTCTTCACATCTACAATTGGCAGTATTTTAAAGAGGAAATCGAAAATTGCCATATTAATATTTTTATTTTTCCTAAAGCCCTTCTGTTCATCGCATAATATATCGTAGCGTTCCAAAAATTTGTAAAGACTTTCATAGATTATTTTTTCTATTATTTTTGAGAAAACAGGTATCAAAGCAATGGGTCTATAGTTTGACATATCTTCTTTGCAATTCTTTTTAAAAAGCGGTTTTACAATAACTGTCTTGAAGCTTTCCGGAAACGTACCGCTGTAAATACTAACGTTAATTATATGTGCTAAAGGAGGAGCTATGCACTCAGAAACAAATTTAATAACCTTAATGGAAATCCCGTCATAACCAACACTTTTTTTGTTTTTTAAAGATTTTACAATGCGAACTACATCTTGGGGGCCTGTGGGTTGCATAAAAATGGAATCGGGATTGCTGTTTATATTTATTATATTATTTGAAGTTGTAGGTTTACGTATATCTGAAATTTGATCAATAAAGTAATTGTTGAATGACTCTGCTATTTCTTTAGGATGTGTTATAAATTTTTCTCCTTTTTTTATTTGTAATGTAGGTTCACTTGTTGTTTTTGAGTTATTTATAACTTGCCATGTTGTTTTACATTTATTACTGGAACTATTGATTAAGTAATTATTTTGAGCTTTTTGAGTCAGTCTGATGATTTTTTTAAATCTTTTTGAGTAGTTTTTAAATGTAGCTTTGTTTTCAAATGTAGGTTTCATTCTTTGTTGCCAAAGTAGTTGTCGCTGCCTTTTGCTGCATACACGTATGCTTTAGTAGCGATATCCTTGTAAATTAGTGATGGAATTGAGATTTATGCTCAATCAATAAAATGTTGCCATTATTCTTCCTAACGGATGCATGTATTTGTGTGGGTTCACATGGTGCCTACAAAAATAAATGAAATTTTCATCTACATTGAAGTTTATGATGTGGTTCCTGCGATAAGTTCATAATTTATTTTAAGGCGTACCTACTTAATAAATTTCAGAGTTACGCTTTCCTAGTAAATTAATATGTGGCAGCAATTTCAGTATTTTATAGAATTCCTAATTATGTACCAATACCAACATAATTTCTACTGCTGTAGCCGAAAAAACTTTAGCAACAGCGAATTTTCCTCGGGCACTTTATGTCTTTCCGAGTTTATGGACTATGCAATTAGTTAAAATTGCACCTTTCGCACTGTATACTTGTTGTTGCTAATCAAATCTTTCAACTGTCAAAGTCTAACCATAACTTGGAACCGTGCCAAAATGTCGTTGATAATGGAGTTCTTATTCTTGACATTATCACAATATTTTGGTTTGTTTTTGAACATGCTTCCGAAGATTTTTTATGTGCAAATATCATTCACTTACTTATCTTTAATAAGGCTAAGTCATCATCTTATTCATACTGGCGTACGTCCTCTATCAAACCAAGGCCTCTTGAAAAAGTGGTTGACTATTAATCCTAGGTTTAGTAGGCAGCCCAGAAATCGCAGTTTGGCCAATGACATTGTAAGGGAAGCTATTACTCATATGTCCTGGCTAGTTGCAGTTTTAGGACATAGTATGTAGTACATTTTTACATCCATATCATATAAGCAGCGATATCCAATTTAGTTTAGACCACATTTCTTACATACTTGTGATTAATGCAATATATGACCATTTATCTCAGCACTACATACCTACTCTCAGGTGCTATCTACTTTTAGTAAAACAACTAACTAAGCACATATTATTACGTGGTACACTAATTAATTCTTTGTCTTACGTATTCTGTAATATCTATGAATCATTCCTCCAGGTGAATCATTGTATTAAATCTTCTCAAACAGTTTACTTATGCGTCTCCACGCCTACAAGCTCTTAATGGATCGTTGAGTTCTAATAACAGGAGTAGAGATACTGAATTGGACATTCAGTACTTTGATGGCTAATAATAGGCCCATTATTGCCTCTAAGATGTAAATATCTGACTATTGTTGGTATTATATCACACGTGTGACACGTGCCGTTCCAAGCTGTAAGTAACCAGTTTATGGGTCCCGCTTTGTATAATCTGTCCACACGATCAAAGGTCAATTTATATTGGACTTGCATAACTCGATGTTTGATTCTGATTCATGTAAACTTACATGTATTTATGGACTGTAAGATTTAGAAATATCGTGTTCGATTTCCTTAACTCGTCGAGTACCGGTTTTGTAGACACAATTATAGAACAATAGGTTGCGGTCACCGGTGACCGCTTGGTGTATGACAGTTTAAAAGCAATTTCTTTACACTTTACAACCGTTTTAATTTACTCAATGTAGATTGTTGACGAAATCAACACTGTAGCAATTTAGAAAACAGATTTTAGCATTCCTGGTTCGAATACTAACTAAAATATTCAACGCGGACATGCTCCGGAATACATCAAGTGGTATTACGACAGACAATGAGTTTTTAATCCTTTGAGTGCTGTGGAATATTACAGCATAATATTTTGAATAATTTAAACGATTTATTACTATGTGCTTGACGTAATATTTTCCATTTGTTTGTGGACAAAGATTTTAGTACTATTCATTGTACAGTTGCTAGAACAATAAGCTATCAAAGCAAGAAGTAAGATTTTGAACTTTATTGGAATATTATAAGGTGACTGTTCAGTAAAAACTTTACAGTTGCTATTTATTTAAGGTAGCTGGAAAAATGTCTCTATTATGGAAATCAAACGTAAGGGCTTGATGGGTAGAAAGTTTAAAAAGGGGTCATTGAAACTGTTTAACAGAATACACATTTTTATTTATTACTTACAGGCGCGGCAAACTTCGTACCGCCTATAAATGTTTTTTCTCACCTTATAAGCCTTCCCTGGACTCCCACGAACATTTCAATACCAAAATTACCCAAATCGGTTCAGCTGTTCTTGAGTTTTAGCGAGACTAACGAACGGAAATTGATTTTTATTTATATAGACTTTTGTCTTAATAAATATTTGGTCGTATTTCAAAGACGAAAATGTATAAAAAAATGTGTCTTCTTTATATGTATGATTCGCATAATAGAAACTCGAAATAGCTCACGCAATTGATATTTGAATAATGTGTCCCCTTGTCCTAAGCAACCTACAGACTGAAGGAAAGGTCTAATTTAAGGTCAAATTGGAATTGTAGTATTATTTTTTTTAGCTTTTTGGTTCACTGGCTTTAGTATATTGCTTTAGTGTATAGCTGGCTGAATCTATTTTTAAACATGGATTTATTCTGAAATATTGCCCTTTATTCCTCAGGGCACAGAATATATTATTTACTTAATGCTGAGTAAACTTTGCTCTGAAGTTATTATTGTAAAAGCTAAGATCAACCAAGCTAAAGGTCAGGCTCGCTGCCATTGCAGCGGTAAGTCCCCTCTTTGAGGAGTGGCTTGAGAGACGCTACGGCGTCCTCACCTACCTCCTGACGCAGGTCCTCACCGGACATGGAAGTTTCGGGAGGTACCTGTGTCTGATGGGGCGGGAGGAAACGCCCGGGTATCATCACTGCGAGGACCGCCCTGAGGACACGGTGGAACACACGGTGGGAGAATGCCCTGCGTGGGCTGAGCACGGCCGTGCCCTCAGGGAAGTGATCGGCGATGGCGACCTTTCGCGTCCGGGCCTAGTGCAGGCCATGATGCGGAGCGAGGGGGATTGGGATGCCGTCTCCTCCTTTTGCGAAGCAGTCATGCTAGCTAAGGAGGAGGTGGGACGCGTGAGGCAGCGAAGCGCTGCCTCCTCGCAACCCAGCCATCGCGAAGGACACTCCGGGCGTCGGGGATCGCGAGACGATCTCCGGCCCCCGTAAGCGCGGGCCTGCGGACGGCGAGCATGGGTGGCTCCCCGTCCGACCAGAAACAGACCCGAGCGTACGGCGCGTCGCGTTCCGCGCGCGCCTCAAAGAGCCATCAGACCACCACAGATGGGGCCCAATAGGGCCGATGCCGATTCGGAGTCGCGGAGAACCTAACGGGTAACCGGGGCTCCGGCTCGACGTGCAGGAGAAGGAACGGGGTGGTTTTTAGTCAGTAAGAGTCTGACACTCCCTTCCGCCTCACCCAGGCGGGAGCAGTCATTCGATGATTTTCCCCTCTTAAAAAAAAATGCATTTCAAAAGCTTTATAGTTCGATAACAAATTAATCTAATCAGGAACGTATATCGACGGATTGTATGCCCCAGATCTAATACTATAAAAATCAGTAACGATTAAAAGAACACACATCGCAACTCTAAAGATATAAAAGGCAAAAATTAAACATTTTTATATTAAAATTCACATTAGGTATCCTCTTGACCGTATTAACTATACATTATTTGATTGTCTCAAACCAAATTCGTGTTCAAAACAAACAGGTCGATATCGGACACCCAAACAGTATTAATATGATAATATCGGGTGCCATGATAAGTTTTCGTATCACGTCGTATCAGACCCATTTTCATATGTTTTGAGATTTGGCAGCTATCCACAATCCCCTTATCGGGTTATGTACTGCGCTCTTTACTTTTAGTTCAGTAGGGCAAGCTCAAGGTCACCCGTATTTATATAGGTCAAACGGCCAAGGTCGGCTGTCCTGTAGTGGTAGAAAAATGGGCACGAAGGTTTTTTATATGACAACGGAATTTTCGGGGTTATTTGGGAACAGTAGGTGTGTGAAATGTGTCACTGGTAATTTTATGCAGATAGAAGTAAAGGACAGCTGAGTTGTTTGATGATGGCTAAGGACGAAGGACATTCTCAAGGTGAAAAGATGACCCAATAAAAGGTCGCGGGGAGCCGCTACATGCAGGTCACTACAACAGGTCGATGTGGAACTTCCTAGGATAGCCTATATTCTATATGGCTGATAATGTTGATGATGGTGATGAAGATGATGAAGCAGATGAAGAAGAATAAAGTATGAAGTTCGACTGTAATTAAATGGAAAATATTACGTACTAACTACTAATGTAAAAGTTAAGTAAGTACAGTATAGGGTTCAAATAAAATAACACATATTGCTTAACATAGAACGTTTAAAACTTTGAATTGAAGAATCTGAGTGTAGAGGTATAAATCACTGGCTTCATTTCCAACGTCAATCTTGAGTGTAAATTCAGTGCAAGAGTTCATTTACAGACGTTTACGTCAAACGTCAGATAAAAATGCTTTTACGTCGATTGTGGTTATTATCGTTAAAATTTATTTTTAAAGTTTAGCTTTCAGTCAGAAAGCTGTTTGTTACTGGCATTTAAGGTTAGAGAGGAATAATTTTCTTAGTATTCTTTGTTTTTATATTCGAATATTTTGTTTCAGCCCACATTTGTATTGGAGAGCTTTTCAATTTCAAAGTGGGACAAGAATTCCATATACATTTGATTTTTATCAGACTAACTCGGATTACTTGTCTTCATATTTCTTGAGAGATGTATCCATCTGCTAGAATACGTTACTTTAGATTTGTGCGTGTATTTAACAAATAAAAGTGATTTGATTTGATTTGTTTGTTAGCAAATTCTCACGACCTTCACCAGGTCGGTCGTCCATCGTAAGACCTGCCAGATTGACAAACGCCATCATAAAGTCACGTTCCTGTCAATGTGTGGCTACTATTTTCTTTAGCCACGAAAATAAAATTCTAATGTGACGTACTTAGATCCAGTTTGTCTTGAGACGTGCCTCCTATTGTAAAAAATACTTAGTGAGATATTAAATCATTGGTGATTGGAAGATGAAGGGGTCTTCTTATGTTGGTGATGTTGTGTAGTACATTTTTGGCACGGTTTCAGAAACGGTTACAACGTAAACAGTGGTGGTATTCGCGATGACGTAGGTACAGGCCCCCAACTCGTATGTGATTTAATATACGTACGTTCATAAATTAACTAATGTTAATGGACGGAAGTTATCTACATTACTTTCTGTCTTATTAAAATCTTCTGTACTATTTTTCCTGCATCATTGTTCGTTGGAAAAACTACCAACTGTCTTTATACTTGGAATATGATTGGTTCGAGATTAATCTGATAAAGTTGGAAATTGAGATTAGTACTATGTGTTCAACAACTTATTACATGGGACTTAGACTGGCGAACACCGGACGACACATAAATAAATGTATCATTACTCTGACCTACCTACCTGAGGGAAAGAAAATGTGCATTGTTGAATTGAAAACAAATGTTAAAAATTCCAGCCCTTAATACCTACTACTGACAATATTTAACATCATTATAGCCAATCAACCATCTACAATTTCACTACTCGCCTTCCGATTGGCTCTCCGAAGAATGAACGATTTTCTATAATACCTCTATATTTAATATGAATCGAATGAGTATCGATCATATGCACTCGTATCCTTGTCCTATTACCCTAGTTTACATTACTCATGTAGGTAGTTTAAATATAAAAGAAGGTTGTATTTGCATCGATTTTCTTTTGAAGGAAATAACCTTCAATTAGTTAGGGGTTGCGTTATTTAGTAATATAATAGTGATACAGTACCTATACAAAATGATATAAGGACAAAGAGTTATAAGTTATTAACGAGATGGTAGTGCGATCAGGGCTGACATGTTTCTGAACGAATTGTCAGTAAAACAATGGTTTAAAAAATATACATTTAAAAAAATGATGATATAGGTAGACGGTCTCACCGTCTGCTACAGATACTGTGGCTGATATGATGATGATGAACAAAGATAGTTTGTTCATGTCTGTGAGACGATTTTATTTGTTAGGTCTAATTGCTTTTTAAACTGGTGGTGGTTTGTTTGCGGTATAACACCACGTGAAGAACAGGTAATATGCATATTGTAACAGGTAAATAGACAAAAAAACATTGGTACTTACCAAGAGTTGATGTAGAATTAAAGAAATAACGAGTGCCCTATATAAAACATTCTGTGGATTACTGTACTATTTCAAGACATAGGTATTTGATCTAAAAACAAATGGCCTTGGTCACATGTTCCTTCTTCCTTAACAAACTTCTGTCTGACTCATCTATAGTGAAACGTTTTTCAGTATAATGTCGTCTCTGTCACTTTGAGGTGTTTTGTAGAGATAGAAATAGTTTTAATTGTCAATAACCGGCTATGCAATGGGTCACGGTTAGATACCTATTTGATTTGGGAGCAAATATTGTAGAAATGTTCAAAGTCAGAATGTAGTGTTTTTATATATAGTTTCAATTTTAAGTGTGGGAGAGCCATGCTTCGACACGAATGAGCCGGCTTGATCGGAGTGATATACCACGGCCTCAAAGAAAACCGACGTGAAGCAACGCTTGCGTTGTGTTTCGTGGTGTGAGTGAGGTTACAATACCCTCCCCGTTCCCAATCTCCCCAATTCCTGAATCCCCAACAACCCTCAAACTCCTAATCCCCAAAAGGCCGGTAACGCACTTGTATCGCCTCTGGTGTTCCAGGTGTCCATGAGCGACGCCGATTGCTTACCATCAGGTGATCCGTATGCTCGTTTACCGGCCTACGCCATAAAAAAATCATTATGTTATTTTAGATACAATTGATAAAAATAATACTACTACAAAATAAGTTAATTCTAACGTTAAAATAGTAGAACTCGTATTCACTTGAATAATATTTCATTGTTGGAACTGTAAAACGCATTTCGTTTGCTGAAACAATACTCTGCTGTGAGTTCTTAATCAAATTGTGTTTATTACTTCGCGAATAGTGAAGTAATGTTTTGAGTGGCCATAAGTGGGTCATACTGCGATTGAAGAACTTTATGTGCGTACCTATGTAGGTACATTTCACTTCATTTGTTTCTGCAGTAGAAATGGAATGCAATGACGAGGTAGTTAAGTCATTCATTAATGACTTTAGTTCCATTTACGTCTTAGAAAATTAAAGTTGCCGACTGCCTCGTTGGCCGAGTGGTCGCAAGGGCGACTGTCGGGCTAGGGGTCTCGGGTTCGATTCCCGGGTCGGGCAAAGTATTATTGGGTTTTTAAAAAAAATCTTAGTAATAGCATGGAGTCTGGAATTGCGCCCGGTATATGGCAATAGGCTCACCCCCTATTACATGGGACTCATAACATAAATAATGAAAAGTGAGTGTTACATTTTACAGTGGCATCATGTGCACCTCTGTCTACCCCTTCGGGGATAAAAGGCGTGGTGTTATGTTATGTGTTACGTTAAAATTAAAGTCTTTTTAGGTACATGAACAAAAGCAAAAAAAAACTTCTTAGAATACTATAAAAAATACTTGAACAAACTGTTCTTAACGGAGGACAGTTCCTGTAGAGTTTTCCAACACTCTTTAGTAATTAGTCTTGAACATTCTCACAAAGAAAGAACATTTACCAGCAACTGTACAATATTCCTACAGAAATGATTTAAATTTAACAGTACCTACATAACGGAAGACAGTTCCTCTAAAACTGTGGACAGCGAAACGAAACAAATAATAATAAAATGTGTCGCGGAACACGTTCAGCTCTGCCAAATGTTCAGTGACCTACAATATTTTTCAGCTATCGCTTTGTGCGAGGAAGCCCGAAAGTACTTACGTGTGTATGTATGTAGTTATGTATGTCTGTATATACCAATTTGACATTGAAACTGGATCGTTCTCGTATAAACTGACCAACGGTAGTAAATTATGATACGTTTTTAGTACGGATGGCAGAAAATTTGTTTAATTTCTTTAGTAATTTATGGTGTATTTTTTACTGCATTATATTTCAGTACCGCGCTTATTTTACTAAGGCCCGATTTTTTAATTATCAGTTTATTCTAAACTTTTGAATAAAATTGATATATGACAGTTTTCAGTACGGAAGAATTATCAAAGTTTATTCCTTGGTTAAAATTTATTTGGCGTTGGGGAAATCGTCTCTAAGTAGTATATTTTTAGTTAATGGCATCAGTGGTCGCAACATTTTACAACATCAGTGAATTTTATAAGAGCTAACAAAGGTACTATAGGTACATTTGATATAGACTGCATTCTCTTGAAAACTCAAAATTTTAAATGGAAATTTCGATTTGCCCAAAAAGTTCACCATTGTAGCATAAATTGGCATATAAAATCATAACATTACGCCTTTTATAGGTAGGTATACAGAGGTGTACATTATGGCACTTAATGCAGTGGCATTAGTACAGTGGTACAATGTAACAGCTACTTTTCACTAGGTATTTATGTTTTGAGTCCCATGTAATAGGAGGTGAGCCTATTGCCATATACCGGGCACATTTCCAGACTCCGTGCTACTACTGAGTTATTTTTTTTTAAGACCCATTAGTCCTTTCCCCGGCCCGGGAATTAAACCCGAGACCCCTTGCCCAGCAGTCGCACTTGCGACTATTCGGCCAACGTGGTAGTCTTTCAGCATAAATTGAGCAGAAGCATTTTCAGTGTAAAAGAACTAAAAACAGTTGAGATTCCAAACAAACACACATCACGTAAAATCAATTTCAAACGGAATTATAAAACAATTGAATTTAAATCCCACGCCCCCTCCTTCGTTACTGTCCGTACAATATTAATTGGACGTCCACACATAGGTAGTTTCGTTAAATGAATCAGTTTATTGTTGTTATTGCTATGATAGAAACGTCAACGCGCCAATTATAACACGCCTCTTTTTTCTTAAAGAAGTAGTATGTAGAGATATTATTTTGAACGCAATAAGTGCCAATTTTTCTCCATCCAGATATGGTAGGGGTCCTGTGTAACATGGGATGGAATTATTGCCATACATCCGGTATACCAGACTATTGTCAAAAAGGTTTAGGTACATTTTTAAATCTATAATCCACTTTCATCGATTCTGAGGTGGATCTCACCGACACCGATATGGATGTCAAGGTCATAATAAAGGCGGCTAATCCAAAACCTACACTATAGGTATGTCGCGGAGAACCTAACAGGTAACCGGGGCTCCAACTTGACGTGCAGGAGAAGGAACGGGGTGGTTTTTAGTCAGTATGAGTCTGGCACTCCCTCTTGCCTCACCCAGGCGGTAATAGCCATTCGATGATTTTTCCCCCTTAAAAAACACATACTATAGGTATTTTCCTAGGTATATATATACCTAAAAAGGGAATTAATCCCGAGATTTCTGGTTCTGCAATTCTACTTTTTTAGGCTTAAACCACTTGACCATCAAAGCGAAGCTGCCAATCAATGTAAAGTATAGGTCAACATGTCAGCTACACATGACAGACTCTTGGACTAAGTGGCTATCATAAAACATGACGTAGGACAATATGGAATGGATTAAAGTGGATTACTACGTTGTGTAATAATGATAAGCTAGGAAAAATTGCTGTCGGTTTGTATTGAAAATTACTGGTTTATCGTAAAGTAGATACTATAAATGGTAGTGTAATTTAGTGGTTTCTTTTAGTAATAAGTATTGTCAAAATGGCTGATGTATATTGACTCTCATTTCGACGTGTATTAAATGAGTTCAAGATGTTAAAAAAGTCAATACAAATCGATTAATATTTATTTTCTATAAAACTACTTAAGTACACAAAAAGCACAAAAGATTTATTAATGTAATACATACATACATAATTCACAAACGTACGTATATTTTCGTATTTCAATCAAATCTATTTACCCCAGTAAAGCATATTTCAATCACGTCTGTAAACACAAGGGATTTCACCTTCAATGCATGTTCGATGAAATCGAAATGTAATGGGAACATTACTGAAACAACTCGTTGAGTAATATGTACATTGAATTATTGAATAACATGCTATAATTCAGTTTTCAAAACCATTTTGCAATATAATGTCAAAATATAAGCGAAGACTTGTGTTTACATTAACCATGCGTGTTATTATCTAAAAGTTTAAAATTACCTGTAAGATAAAAGGTGATAACATGTTTTCATTTTTACCTACAGTAAGTACCTAAATAAGTAGGACAATTTGAATTTACGTTGAGCATAATTATGAAATCAAACAACGAAATGCAACCGAACAAAACAAATAGACCAGTGTTGTGTTTAAGTAAGTAACAAAATATCGCCATTTTGATAATAAAACCCACCAGTCTGGAAGAGACGTTCGTGTCCAGCTTATTCTTAGCTTTGTCGAACATCGTAAAATAAGTGCACGCTTCTAGACATAAAATGTTTAATGTTTATATCTCTGATTTTATGATTTTATTTTTCTTTCTTTATGACGGATCGTTGACTTCATTATGTAGGTACTAGGTAGGTTTTACTACTTAAGTACTTCGAAATGGTCATCTGTATTCTATATCATATTACCATTGTGGTCATCGGCCAGTTTGCTTAAATAGTACGCCACTGAGCATAATATTCAGCTCTCTTTGTGTCACTGCCATCCATCGTTCCTCTGTTAGAGAGATGAAAATACAGTCATCTTCATCTCAATCAGTCAGAAGACGTCCACAGCTAAATACAGATCTTCCCTATTGATTACTCTATCATTGCGGTTCTTTATAAAAATGTGAGCCTTTTTTTCGCTCTTCGGATGCAAATTATTATGAGTGTTGGTTAGTCCATAAGATTTAAAGTGTGTGAGAGCCATGCTTCGGCACGAATGAGCCGGATCGACCGGAGTGATGCCACAGCTTTACAGAAACCCGACGTGAAACAACGCTTGCGTTGTGTTTCGTCGTGTGAGTGAGTTTACGGAGGCCCAATTACCCCCCCCCCCTCTTCAATCTCCCCAATCCTTGAATCCCCAACAATCCTCAAATTCCTAATCCCCAAAGGCCGGTAATGCACTTGGTAATGCCTCTGGAGTTCCAGGTGTCCATACAGATTTCGCGGAAAAGACCTACTTTAAAACTAAAACATTATATAACGAGTAACCTAAATCAGTGTTAGAAGATCCTTGAAGTCAAAACTTTTACAACTTGGCTCATAGTTTATGGACGATGTTTCTCTATAAAGTTCAGAGTTGAGCTTACTGGAGCATGTTGTTGGAATGGGCTCTTCATCTTTCTAAATTAAATCTCGTTACTATTATTTCCTCTGTTTTTTTAAACTCTTTTTTAGTACCACATTAATATTATAAATGTATAAGTTTCTTTGTTTGTATGTTTGGATGTTTGTCCGTCAATCACGCTGAAACTACTTCATTAAATTTGGTATACAAGCAGGGTATGGGTTGACTTAGGTGATAGGATACCTTTTTATCCCGATTAAATGCTCCCATGGGATAAAACAGGAATGCGGACGAAGTCGCGTGCAACACCTAGTGAAACAAAAAATTAACTGATGTAAAGTTAACATGTCAGCAATTATTGACCAATGACTTGATAAAATGTAATCATGGTAAGGATGTTGGTTTGGTATTAATAGTAACAGTAGTAGTGCAAAAACCAATTTATATGTACGTTTCATCTATATATATATAAATGAAACCCGTTTCCCGCTATCACGCCATAACTTGAAAATGGCTGGACCGATTTGGCTGATTTTTTTTGTTGTGTTTGTTATTGTCAGGACAAGGTTCTTATGGTAGAAAAAATACTGAAACTCTTCTGAGAACGGGAGAAAACGGGATTGCGCGTACGAAGTCGCGAGCAGAAGCTAGTAAACAATAATTTTAAAAACCTAATCGGAGGACATCGTAAATTTGTAGGTATCCTCCAAATGTCATTGGAGAGTATTTATTTCTTACATAGGATGTTAACTACATGTTTTAATGACTCTAATTTGGCTAGACTGGATAAACTGTAACACTATTTTTCATCAAAAAGATAAGTAATAAACATCCGATTTATTGCGTAATACTTGACGTTGCATCCTTAATGAAACAGGACTTACGTAAATCACCTCCATTCGCATATATTGCAAAAAATAGGTACACACAGAATATAAATAACATTGTTTTGTATGCAGAACATTTCTCTCAGGTCGTTATTGGCAATGAATCGAGTTCGATGTATTGATGTTTCTCCGCTGAACCATTTTATGCTCTCACATTTCGATGGAATTGGATTTCGTTCACTACCTACATTTTCTTCATAGGGTAATTTCACATTTACCGGGGCTCCGGCTCCGAAGCACGAGTTGGAACGGGCTGATTTTTAGATAGTAAGAGTCTGACACTCACTCTTGTCTTAACCTGGGCAGGAGAAAGCATTCGATGATTTATCCCATCAAAATAAGGGCTATTTCTCATTGGCAAAGTCGATACGCAACTAAGTACTAATCTGTCATAATTTCTCTGTGGAGATAAGGGTGATGGCTATGTTGATATTCTAAATTAATTTCGATTGACGCTTCGATGCGCTAATGTGAATTGACCCTTACTGCTCCTAACTTTTAGTGTTACAGTCGAGTAAACATATTTATTACTTGCAAAGCTATTTCGAATATGCATCGAATTGGTTAGTAATGTATTTGCATCTACAGCTTTAATACTTTAAAAGACATCTCTATAGTGTTATTGGTTGATCTGTTTTCCACAAAATATTGATCTACTAACAATGATTTTGTAGCGGTTTTTTTCGGGTTTTTAACGTCTTGTCCAATTTATATTGAAAGAGATTCATGGTATTATATCATCATATCTACAGACAAGAAGAATACAAGGTACAAAGTATTCCTTAACTCATTGACAGGAAACCCCACCCTGATCCATTACTATTGCAGCAACAACGTTACATAGGTAAAGTCGCAAATAAGAAACCGCATAAAGCATAGTTAAGGAAGTTCTATAAAGGTATCATTCCACATTCGTGAAGCAGTAAATAAGTACGGATCGGATAAATAAAGATTCATTTGCATTTCGCTTTAGCATATCTATTCTCTAGATAATAGTCTGAACATATTTACATATAAATAAACACAAAGAGGATACAGAAATACTTAACTTTTCATTACAAAGACATTATTTTTGTTGGTGTTCGTTACAGTTTGCGCTTATTACACAATTTTTAGTATGACGTACATACTCCAGCAGATCAAACTACACCTAAAACTTTGATAATTTGCACTTTATGCTAGAATAAATAAAGTTGGTATTCTAATATAGGAAATTAGGGTAGCGTGTTGTGCTTCTGTCTTTTCATGTGTGTGGAAAATGTGGTTAGCAACAAATGTGAAGGGACGAAATGGCTAATTATTATAACTGTGTATGATGGATAAGTGGCATGGGGAATATATGAGACAGAAGTTAAAAGCAAAATCAAGTAGAAATGTAAGGAAAATCAGAAATGAAATGAACGATGACTGGTGTAATGGATATAGGAAAGCATTAACCATTTAGATATGCTATTTAAATCAGATATAGAGGCGAAATTTTGAATGAAATTAAGGAAAGAGAAATAAGGTTCAAGTAATGAATACTCGTTCCTATATTGTTTTCTCTATCATTTCTATATACCTATACTCTTTTTGTATAATTATACGGTTTTTAAAAAAAAATCTCAGTCATTTTAGTTTTAAGTTTTCTTTCAGTTAATTTTTTTTTTGTATTCATTGCATGTAACCTTTACACTGTGTCTAATGTTTATATTCCTTAAGGGCTATGTAGTACCTATGTACCTCATGCTTGTTATGCGTTGTGTAACAAATATAGGTTAAAAATATGTTCTGTCTGGATAATAAATATGGCCACAATGTAGACGGTACACCCATCTTTGTTTAGCCACACATTCTATATTTAAATACCAACGTTCATTTGTTTCCTTCCTTCCTCTAGAATATTTTACAGGTTAAAAAATATACAAAGGGAATTCGACACTATTTTGTATACAGAACCTGGATAATGTAGTAGTATTTATTTACTCATATTTATAATTTACTTCCAGATGTTTGACATTTTGAATGGTTATCTATGATACTCATTATTTGCGTAGCGAAAGATCCTTGGGTTATTTTACTATTTGTACAGAATATTGGTTTTTTTCACTGAATTTCTTTACGATTGCTTCTTCAATTTGAGCTACATATTGACACGTGCTACAAGTGTGTTGGGAATCTTTGGAGGTAGTAGACAATTTAGATGTAGGTAGTAGAAAAGTTATGTCGAGTGCATAACCACCCTTTTTTTTGTTCGAGATTTGTCAGACCGTCAATACGTTTGTACCAATATTTCTTTTTTAGTTTGTTAATTTGAGGTTTCAATAATTTTAGGTATCTCAATTTAGTCGTTATTTTTCTTCTTAAAACATAAGTTTTCATTTGACTTCTAATACCATACCATTTAATTGCATCGGTTGAATTATACGATAATTGTAAAGTGATACCGCAAATACTAGAGTACCCAAAACTATCGAATACAATAGAAACTAGATTAACCAAAACGACTTCAAACATTAACCGACTATCTACAACAGACGCAGACAAAACGCAGACAATTTACATAACTAGAAGAGGTGCTACCGTAACAACAAACGAATTTCACTCATAAATATATCTTACTTAGTAGCTATAAGACTTAAATTCGTGTGTTGGTAAACGAAGTGGGGCAGAGACTAGGGACATCCGACATTGTCGCAGCGACCTTGTAAGCCACGTGCTTGCGTCGTGTCAGCGCACCTGATTATAAAATCATGTGCTGTATATACTTAGTACGAGTACGTACTTACTAATTATTCGCGAATACTGACTCAGTAAGTATATACGCGTGGAAAATATTTGCAAATTCTCAACAAACCGTGACTGTGACTAACCGTCTGCAACTGGACTACGGACCTTCTCTTCATACGATTGGTTTGCCATATTCTCTCATTTGGCAGGCGGTTTGGAGTTTGAAGTTTAAAAGGTTCAGGTTAATTAGAGAGCGCTGTTGCCCAGTTTCTTAATAATATGCAGACTAAGGCGCTTACTCTTGAAACCAAACTCAATGCAATTTCAATTTAATAAAATCACAATAATTATTCAATGTCAAAACTATACAACTCCTATGGTAGCTGTTAAATAACATTCAGAGTACGGAATATAAAGCCAAACTCAATACCGTTTAGTTCATTAAATATCCACGCAATACGGATGCAATGGGCGCTAGTTTTGCGACTCAAGAGTACAAAATTTCACATTGCCAATGTCGATCGCTTGGCAATGGATTCAAGAGTAAGGCCCCGGTTGCCCCTCAGTTGGCGCCTACGGTACCTACAGTACGAAAAGGGGTGGTAAACATTTTATAATCTGTCTTCACCATATGGCATGCTGACTCAGTAAGTACCTTTTTACCTTTTTTTTGAGGGGGGAAAATCATCCAATGACTTCTACCACCCGGGTGAGGCGAGAGGGAGTGTCATACTTTTAGTGACTAAAAACCACCCCGTTCCTACTCCTGCACTTCGAGCCGGAGCCCGGCAACCCGTTAGGCCTTCCGCGGCTGCACTCAATAAGTACCTACGAGTGGAAAATATTGCAAGTTCTCAAGTGCGGTCGTTTATACTAGTATTGGTATGCGTGGGTTGTTCTAAAGTTGCTGTCTGAACACAATATGTGTGGAAAAATTTTTGCTTGAATGTTATTAATGCATCGTAATCTTTTTGTTTTATGATGAGTTGATTGGATGCTAAATATTGCCACTGTTCAGCTTAAAGGCTTCGACTCTATTACGGGAAGTTGGCAGTTTCGCATGAGCAAGGCTGAATACATAAATGGTAAACAGACACATAATTTTAATTGTCATCTTAAATTTTTATTACTTATTTACATCACTTCACTACACAGTATAAAATAAAGTCGCTATCCGCCGTCTATCTGTCCCTATGTATGGTTAGATCTTTAAAACTATGCAACGGATTTTGATGAGGTTTTTTTAATAGATAGAGTGATTCTTAAGGAAGGTTTATATGTATAATACATGGATATTGCACTAGTGCGAAAGCCGGGGGCGGGTAGCTAGTGATATATAAAATAAAGAAATAAATAAATGGAGACTTTAAATAAAAAGAAAACTAAAACTGACTATTTACACAGAGCAAATGGTTGGAAACAAAATAATTAAACGGTCTGTGCTTACATATGTAGCTGTTTTAGTCAGTAGGTTGTTTAAACAGGTAAATGTCTTTGTGAATACGATCAAGGAACATTGCCCCTGTTTGTTGATAAACTTAATAATTTAAGTTAAAGCTTAGTAAGTAGTTTTGATGAAACTATCACTATCCATCTTCGATGTAGATAGAAGAGAAGTATTTAATTTGAATTGTTCTTATTTGGTTTTTGTTCCATAGTGATTTTATTGTAATCTATTATTTATTATTGGATACCTAATTATATTGTTTTGAACTTCTTAATCTCTTCCTTTTGAATGACATTTGACTGTAGATAACTTGATAATAGTGGTAATATTACATAACATCAATACAACAACAAGTTCGTTTATGTACCAGACACAAATATAACTGACTACTATGATAACAGATAATGAAATTGAAATAAGCTTATAAACGTCTACTGCTCAAAACAGGCAACTTTTAAATTCTTCGATTAACTGACGACTTCCAAATTAAATAAATCACTGAAGTTGAAGAAGATGCTGTTACTCGTGTCTAGGTAGCTGTTTTGTCTATATTTATTAACTCTTTTGAAGGCACTTAATTATGTATAGTTAAACCAATAAATAATTTGAGACAGTAGGCTGTGTGACATCGCCGCAACCGCGTACGCTGTTCATGAGGAAGAGCCCCTCTGTGGCTCGAAAGTAGTAGAGCCTTTCTCAGTATATTAATGTGAGTAAACAGCGATTTTTAGTCATTTTGGAGATTCATTTTTTGTGCTGCCATTATGATAAAGTTCGTAGTTCGTCGTTCCATCCTTGATTGACACGTGTAAGTGTTTTTGTTCTCACAAGTAATAAAAAATCTTGTCACGTCCGCTAGGATTCGCAGGTGAATGGTTTAGTATTGGCGTGTTCATAAAACGTTTCCATTTTTTAATCCAACAGCATAGATATGAACGTCAAAGGAAAGAGTTCAGATTACTAGAAGAATGGACAATGGACAGTAGAGCTTTAGTTATAAGGTCTCCTTGGCAGTTTACTAGAACCTTCTAGTGAACTACACAAAGTTCAAGTTACAAAAAAGGTACAAACGCTTTAGAAAAGGCGAACTTATTTGAATTCATATATTTTGAAAGTGGAATAGTAATAAAAAAAATTGTTTTATTTTTATTTCTACATAATCTGAATCCGGAACAAAAACATCTGTCCTAATTACAAAAAGTCTTATTTTGAATAACAGTAAATATTTAATTGACCTTTATTGATAAGATTTACATCTCTTTTAAATCTTATCTGCGCATAAGGCAATAGGTTATCATGAAAATTATATTCACAAATAATGTCCAATACCGAAACTTATGTTTTTTTCTAGATCGTACGACATTGGCTTTACAGAATTTTCTAGATCCCATTTTTAGCTCCTCAAAAGAGGGTTATGAATGGAACTTATTAACGACTGTGTGATCAAAGGGCAATCCCTTCTTTATCCCCTATGTATTTTTGTCCCTTTTTTGTCAAGTATTTCGAGATTATCTTGAAAAGATAGTTAGGGTAAATTGAAAAAAAAAACATTAATGTACCTATGTGCTACAAATGTACGAAATTATATGTATAAAATTAAAACTGAAAAATAGGTTAGACTTCTTGACGTATTAATGTTTTGTTTATCTTTTCTATTTAGATTAACAGAGCAAAAGTTACATAAACGTGTCAGATTCGCAAAAGAGAACCGCGAGAGGTGATCAATGCACCTCGACTTGGCTGTACACGAAATAGAAAGCAACACTACTGGGTCAATGAACTCTGTGACCGTTCGGTACCCGCCATCTGCCTAGAATTTGCTGCTCTATGCTCTGAAGAATGCGTACTGGCCGTTTAGTTGGGCTACAAGATGTAATAATAAATCTGGCCATCTACACCGGAGACTAATAAAAAAAAAACAAAAAAAAAATGTTCTTATTTTAAATTTAGGTATGCTTATTTTTGTTTCCATTTTGTTTTGAATTGTATTTATTATTTAAAAATATTTTGATTTACATAATTGTTAGAACATTTTAGTTTCGAATGTAAACTGTCTAAATGTAAAACTAAAGTTGTTATTCTTATTTACTATTAGTACAAGTCAAAAACAAACGCTAAAATCTAAGTTATGACATCAGTGGTAATGATTTACGAGTTCTCCTTGAAAATTCGCGAAATATTACCGCGATGTTTGTGTATCAAACAAAATAGAAAGTCGCAAGGCCGAACGGATTTAACTCAACCGTGCTCTTGACTTGCGAAGATCGCTACTCGGAGTTAAGAAATAAAACGGAGACTGTAGTTTAAAATGTAAGTATTTATTATGTATTTCTTACATTGTTTATAACCGACTTCAAAAAGAAGGAGGTTCTCAATTAGACCTCTAAGTATGTATGTTTTTCCGCAATTATCTGGTGATTAGTTGAATCAATTTTGATGCGGTTTACAGAAAAGCGTTTGTTAGACTAAGGAGAAGGTTTAAGTATTAATTAACTGACGTTAAAAAAAGAGGTCCGCCTTTTTAAACGTAGTTTATAAAATACTTATTTAGATGTAAATAAATCAACTAAATACATAAATAAATACATTGAAGTTCTAGTAGTTACTTTGTTTACGACAGAAAACGAAACAAACTGATGAAAAGAATACTCACACGGGCACAGTTAAGTATAAGACTGTACAGTCCGAACAATTTTGCACTTCAAGGCTTTGGAGGGAACTGATTTTGGTTGGAATATTTATTATCTACATTTTGGAGAAACAATAATTTAAATCAAAGCAACAATACAAATATTTAACAAAAGCAAAGTTATCTACTCACATTAAAAGAAAATAAAAAATAAATAGGTACACATAAGTGAATTTTAACAACGATGTATAATGACTTGACAAATAAAATATTTAAATATAAGTCTATGACTTACGCACATATTTATTTAATTTAACGTTAGGCAATTCAATAATTAAATTAAATAACATTCAATTCGATGTGCTTTATTTTAGTATTCATTCTTCTTTTTTTATATAGTTTGAATAGCCGTTCGTTACACTCGCTAAAACTCGAGAACAACGCTGAATCGATTTTGCTAATTTTGGTCTTGAAATGTTCGTGGAAGTCCAGGGAAGGTAAAAAAAAAATCATTTTTACGCGGTGCGGTGGTACGATTTTTGCCGTGTCAACTAGTAATATATAAAAATAGGTAATTGTAGCATTATGTTGCATCAGACGTGCATTAGGTACGTCTTGTAGGAGTTGTAGGTCGTTAGAAGGCTATATTTCGTCCTAATATTACTACATGGCACATAAAATTGCGTCATTCTGCACATGGTAGACAAAAATAGTAACATTTAAGGTAAATAAACTCATGTTATGTCTAATATAAGTTTGCCTACAAGTTATAAAAATAGATTGTTTCCTTATTATCATTTCATTGGCCTAATGTTCAACTGACTGAGGAATGGCTATAAGATTCAATTCCTACAGGGAAAAATATTCGATTCAAAATTAACAGTGATTTAGATTTTGGATGTAGTTTGTTTATAAAAATAAGTAATGTTTCAGCCTACTTCTTTACAATAAAAGAAGAGAAGAAAGAGATGTCATATTATTTTATTTTAAATCAGTACCTAAAAATGTACGGAAACAACTCAACCGTGTAGTGTATCGATAGTCGATACATACGTATTTACCAAGACAATAAGCCATTTATATCGATGTAAACTCGACTCGATGGATTGTAAATATTGAATATTATGAGATAACTAGACACAAGGCAGTGCTATTTTTAGTGCTAATAATTATTCATTGTGATGACGGAAACGGCCTGACCTATCTTTATTTGACACGTCACTATGTAAATAGCTATCGTATCGTCTTATGCATAAAGTTGTTTTTATATTGGTTTAAGGTAAGATAAGATTATTTTGTTAAAATAATAAAATGATTTTTTAGCATTTAAAAACTAAAATGTTTATCTAAATATCGAAAAACTGAAATAAAATTTAAAGCATGTTTCCTATTTCCTACTGTTAACGTAACATTGGCAAAATTCCAAGTATTAAATAAAATTATTGTGTAGGCTAACAATTCTCAGTGGACGTGTTGTATGACCGTTAAATAATTATGCAAGCAAGCCTGTGAGTTGCAAGTCGCCGGCGAATACGAATAGACGACCAAGCACCCGCGAACGAGGGCTCCGCCGCTAGTGATGGGCAGTTCGAGGTCATTCGTAAATCGATATCGATAGTTGCTAAACTTATTTGCAACTATAATTATGATGATTACATTGATATTTTTATTATTTAGAAAAAATATAAACCTATATTCGTATTAAAAATATTTTTGAAGGATAATATAATTTATTTTTAATTTCCACAGTTGATAACTTTTTACAATATTATTAATAATCTATATATGGAGCTATCTGAAATTGAACTCCGCTTAAATTTTAGGCAATAAATTTAAAGATCTGTGTCAATGAATGTTCTACAAACTTTCAATTCAGTATGTTATGGGTACAATTAGATTGCGCTTCAAACAATTATAAATTATACCTTATTAAGTAGGTTAGGTAGAAGTGTGATTACACATTTTAAGCGTTGTTGTAACTCAAAAAGACAGGTGCATCGTTCTTAGTACCTATGTTATGGAGAGCAGATGTCAATTTTGTTCCATATTATTTGTTAGATAGTACCTAACTAGAGTATGTAAAACCGGTCATAAGAGTGAGAGTTGATCCTAAAACCAGTTGGGAAAAGGCCAGGAGACAGTTCACTTTATCACAAACCCTTCCTGGCTATCACCCAGAAGCATGAAGCATCAATCTGAAAATGCCATTGTAATTTATTTTTACAACGTGATAAGTTTTTTTTGTGTTGTGATTAGTTCACGTCAATAAAACAATGGTATCAATATAATAGAGCTTTAAGATTAGATACTTACTTCGCTGTTGGTCGCGAGCCAGTAATCGCTGGATTGTTTATAATATATCGCCGTCAACCGTACGACGCCGACGCTCATGCCAATTCAACTTAAGCTACGTATTTTAAATACTTTGGTGATTTGTCAAATGTTACTTTAAATATAACACTTGTTTTATTTTCGTTTTAAACAAGATTATTTTTGACGACGGACTTATTCTTTTTTTTTTTTGATGTTATTATTACAATTTTGCGACGACTTGTGTTACTCTTAGTCAATGGATAAATCTGTCAACGGTAAGATGAAAATAACATCTGAATAAGAAGTCATTGGATTCTTTTTTATTTTTAAAATGTGCTTTAATTCACAAATAAATAAATAAATATGTGTTAAATTCAGTAACCCTAAAAATAAGACATTCCAAAATTATTTTGTAAGAATTTTTATTCCGTTTATTAAGTAAAAAGTATCGATGTTATTAAATAAGCCAATCACTAAACCTCCCATACGTTCAAGTTTCAATTGTCTGCAGTGGAAATTTCCACGATAAAACATGTAACCTTCGAATGTACTGTTCTTACACGCTTCACTTCGTATATTTACATCTCTATCGCACAGAATCGACGCAGGCGCTCTGACCTAACCGGTTTGGACTGCTCTAACTTATGGGTGCATGTATAAAGCTATCTCTTTCACTTCGGACAACTTATCGTTCTATTTTACGAATAGCTCTGTGCTATGTATACTTCTCAGTCGTCGGCCACATGATTTTTGTTACCTGTCTTTCTCTAGAGCTTGAATGAAGCAAATTTTGTTTCTTGATGCAGAGCTACAGCTTCAAATCCAACAAAATACTATAGTTACTACGTCCACGTGCTCGGGAGGTTAACGACTGATACAACAGATAACATTGAAAATAAATAAACAATTATTGAGTCATTTATGTGTTAATGGGAGCAAGAAAAAGCGGTTTTCTACGCTATAATGCACTTTTTTCTTTACTTTTCTAAAATTTGTTCACGATTAGTATGAGTAGGGTTGTATGATATTATCTGAAGTAGTTTGTAAATGGGTTGCTAGATTTTGTTAAAGTGTCCTCAATAATTTTGGCCGTTGCTAGTACTTAAAAGATTAATTCATTGAATTATATTTAATTATACCAAATTACACAACTTACACGTACACACAACAAACAACGTAAACAATTATTTTCTGTTCTGTATTTATTTAATGTAGATAACATTAATCTTAGTAATCGACAGGTAATTAAATAAATTGCGAAATGAGGTGCAATAATAAATTAGCAATAAAAAAAATTAAGTGGCGAATATTTTAGGGACCCTATTATATAAGATGTTGATATTAATGGAACTATACTGGCTGCTTTACGAGCCCAGAATGTTCCAAGCAACAGGAACACGCACAAATATTACTGTTGAAGGCTGAAAATTAAGAACATTACTGCTTATGATTTGACGTTCGTGAAATATTTGTATAAATATTTTCACTGATGTTTATAAACGGAACGTCCTTAATGATAACTCATTTGGCCTCATATTTATAACCAGGGTACAAGCAAATAAATTAATTGGTATGAAATTATAGTAGACTCATTGTAAATAGTAGTGTACATAGGTACAAACATTAGATAGATATGTAGTACCTATCTTAATTTATTAAACAGTACCTAGATTGAAACACGAAATAAAAAGTAAAAGTAATCACTTACGCCACACTGCTCATGCAAATCGGCGCGCTGTGGAATTTTCCATGCTTCGGACGATTGAAGAAATGATTTCTTTAAATGTTCAACAACTATAAAAGTACCTAAAAATTAGCCATTTTCTAATCAAAAGTATCAGAAGTCCATTGTTGACATCGTATTGCCAAAATGCTCGTGACATTGGCAACGTCACAGGCGTCGTCGAGACGAGCCGTTTTAAAATTACTTTGCTCCGGAATCCGACATCGATGTTCCCATATCCGTAATAAATTGCGAGCAAAATATAGCTAATATTTATATACAAATATTGAAAGTATCGAAGGTAAATTTCAACGGAATACCGACTTGAATAATTATGGATTAGTTCTTGGTATACTTAAGTAAAATTATGGCTTTATTAAAAATGATAGATGAGTTGAAAATTATGAAAAATTTAACTGGATAGGTACCTACGTACCTATCCATTTAAATTTTTAATATAGGTACGCATTGTAATTAATAATATTTGAGCTCGTAGGTAAATAAAACGGGAGTGACGAAAGTGCTCGTACATGCGGTAACTTCATAATTTGGCACAGAATCTGTTTATCCCGAATCCCGCCCGTGAATGTATTCGTGTAGGTTGCTAGAGTTCATTGCAAGACATCCGGCTACGAAGTAATAGGTACTATAATAGGTAACATAAGACATATTGTGAAAATTGTAAGAAGTTTTTTATGTCTCTACCTACCTCGTTAAGGTATTTTACTGATAACGCTTGTTTTATGAAACTTTCGATCAGGTAATATTAAAACTATTTTTAATTTTTCTGATCGAATATTACTCAAGTAATAATTATATATAAGTAGGTACGTAGGAAGCCGTTAAATATTGTGGAATGCAATATTTAAAGAAATTAAAAATTCTCTACGAATATTAGTTTGTTTTAATGAAACTTTACGTGAATGAATAAAAGATCTATATGTAATGTAAGTACCGTTACATTAGATGGACATTTACTAACTCAAGTAGTTACATGGTAGTAATCACCCAGTGTTATGTACCGCACTTAAGGTCTTTTGTGGAGCTATCAGAAAATCTAGTTGTAGGATGAAACTATAAATATTATAAATTATATTATAAATGAAATATTTTATTTCATGGTTATAATAATTAGGTAGCATTCAAACCATTATTTACTACAGTTAACATTATAACCTGTAGCAGAGCCATCTAGCAACGATTAGCCGAATGAAACGTACTATGCATACATACTATGCTACTCGACAACAGATGGCTCTGTACGCAATCAGTCAAAAACTTTTCCTTAGTAATAGTTCAAGACGCATTAGATAGATGGCGCTGTTTAGCGGGTTTCCTAAAAATATAATAAACGAATAATTAAATTGTGATTCACCACATTCAAAGTATATATTTTATGCCAAATCTAAGTAATTATGATAACGATAAATAGTCAATGTGTTTCTTATCATTAGCTTTAGATTGAGAAACATGACTCATATCACAATACATAATGTTTCCAATTTTCCTACCACGCTATTAAGCAGTGTCAGTGTCTGTTAGCTTAACATTTTTATAAGAAAACACATAGCCAGGAATAGGATAGAAATAGGGTCTGTAGCCGGGAACAGCACAATAATATTAATGAACTGACAACGCTTAAGTTTTTTCTCGAATATACCTTTACAAGAATATTTTGTCAATATCAAAGTGTGGGAATTTCGAATATCTTCAACTAACTTTCACGAGGTCACCCCCGCGATCGGTATCAATTACATTCCCATTATAATTACATTCTGCGTCTGTCCGTTGATTTCCCTTGACAACGATTAGACCATCAATCTAATGAACACGTGACTTGTCACCAGCTAGTTACGTATTGTTCGATTACTCGGTTAGTGCAGTAGCCATCTGGAAAATGTCTCGCGGTTTTGATTCACTCATGATTTTTTTTATTTGTGTTGTCTACAAATTGTTGTTTCAAAACTGGGTGTTGTGTATAAACACCTTTGAAGGCAAAGTCTCCCGATCCTCTAACACCAATTACCGGTTACTAGTTATTTGCGTGACGTTTAACACGACAATATTATGACATCAAGATCATTAAATTCACGCAAAAAGTCAACGAAAATTGAACAGCCGTATGAATTTGGTTTTGGTTATAAACCAAAACCAAATTTTGGTCTTGCGTTTTTAAGAAATTATTATTTCTTTGAAAGTCATGTTAATAACATGTACAGACACAAACACATTTACAGAAACGTACATCATATTATTAACTAAACCTTACTTAGAAATCTGAATTACATTTGTATAGTCATAGAAACATGCAGCTTTACCCCCAATGGTCTGTTCCCGCATATTATTGGCTTATTACGAATGCATGGTAACGTCGGGACCGTGGAAGCAGCTGCGGCGTAAATCGAGGGACGCTGGAATTCCCTTGAGACTAGGGAAAGCTTCAGCTAAACCGTCTGCACCTGTATCTATACCTACTCGTTTACTTTTATTGCCGTCTTTTAGATAATGAATTCATATTTTTAACCACCATGTTGAAATAGTATCCCCAAAATTTGTTCATACAAAAGTAGTCTTTAAACATCGGATATAACGTCTATATTGTAGTTAGTGGTGAGCTGTCACCGGTGACCGCTTGGGGATATAAGGGCAGCAAACGCGTTGCCCTTGCCGATCATATTCAATCAGCACAGTGATAAACTATACCTACAGCTACAGATAAGAAAATAAAGATTGTCGAAGTACAGACACAGTAGCTATTATTGTACAAACCACATCTTCTGTAATCATTGATTGGTCGGTTCTGTAGCCAACTAATAGTTAAGTAGGTACTATCTCTATACTGACTTATACTGAATGAATCTTTATTTTCTTACCTCCATAATAAATAGCTGTGCTGATTGTACATAATACTTACTTGGAAATTGTGCAAATGTGCCACGATTTTCAGGTGCCCTGCGTTTCTCGTTTAGTTTAATTAACGCAATAAAACGGGATGGATAATATACCTCTAAGTAAATATAACTTGGGTGTCTTCAAGTCCCAAGTGAACAGGCTGCTTATAGGTAGGCGTGCTCCATCGTCGGTCACATCATCCCTTATCCCGTGGCCAAATGTCGACCTAATAAAATAAATATATAAAAAAAAACGTAATAACAATTCGTCGCTATTCCACGATAATATTCTTTCATTCTTTTTGAATGGCTTTCGGAGCTTTTGAATGGCTTTCGGTGTCTAGCTTTTTTATTTAGGGGGGAATATCATCCAATGACTTCTTCCACCTTGGGTTAGGGGAGAGAGAGTGTTAGACTCTTACTGAATAAAAACCACCCCGTTCCTACACATGTTCTTCGAGCCGGTGCCCCGACAACCTATTAGGACTTCCGCAGCTCCGTATCGGGCATCAGTCAAACTGGGCTCCATCTGTGGCGGTCTGATGGCTCTTTCAGACTCGCGCTGAACGCGACGCGCCGTACGGCCTGATCTGGGTCTGATTCTGGTCGGGCGGCGAACCACCCTTGCTCACCGTCCGCAGACCCGTACTTACGGTGGCCGGGGATCGTCACGCGATCTCCGACGCCCGGAGTGTCTTCCGCGACGGCTAGGGCGTGAGGAGGTTTGTTCTTTAAAGCGCCCCGCCTCCGCTCTAGCTAACATGACTGTTTCGCACAAGGAGGAGACGGCCTACCAGTCCCTCCGGGTGGTCCTCGCACTGATGACACCTGGGCGCTTCCTCCCGCCCAATGATTCGCTGTCTACCTTAGAACAATTAAGATGATTGGTTTAGATAATTTATTTATTGATCTGAATGACCACAGTCATTTTATAACATAAATAGTTTTATAAACGTTTAAACTGAGTAAGTTGATTCATATATTCGATTCGACATTGGCAATGGCCTGCCTAAACGAATTTTCATGATAGTAACGATGGCACCTACTTTTGCGATGACACATAATGCTTAGGCACAAAAGATAGTTAATTAATCAATGAAATTTAATATCAAACCCAACACCTGCGTTACTTAGTGATAAGTATGCGTGACTGATTACTAGTGAGTATACATCTGATGAGGTATTTGTGACAGGTATATAATGAACGCGGTTCTTTTCTTTCATTCATGCCGCCATACTTACTTGATCAAGAACGTCGAACAGTTATAGTAGCAATGTTGCTTTAGTGTTTGTGTTTATTAGTGTGTACAAGCCAAGTAACTAATTCAAAATGCAGTTGTCCATAGCAGTTTTATGTTTTTTGACTCTTTGGTGTAGTGTTTATGCAAGATGTGTGATGCGTGGCGAATGCGACGGTTTAGATGTAAAAATAAAGCCATGCCATGCAGATACAGAAGCATTGCCAATAATTACAAATGTAGAAGATGAAGATGTAGATAATGTAATATCAACATTTGAAAGAATTTGCCCCACATTTGTTATCGACGATGAAGGAAACAGATTACCAGACGATGAGATTTATACATGCTGCTCATCACAGCAAGTGTTCAGTATGGCAGAAAGTTTAACACTTGCTGATAGTATTCTCGGTCGGTGTCCAACTTGTAATTAGAAATTTTGCAAGGCAAATTTGCGAAATGAACTGTGCAACGGATCAGTCTCGTTTCGTGGAAGTTAAGACCGAGGTAGGTGCAGACAATCAGGTATACGTCAACGAAATAAACTACAGACTTCATAAAGACTTTATGTTGGGAGCCCATTCTTCCTGCTCTGGTGTCGTTTGCCCGCAATAAATATGATATGAAAAGTTTTTAGACCTTTTACATGAATATAAAAATAATGTTGATCCAGCGTTTGTTTCTGTGGCTTATTCAGCAGAGAGATCAGTAGAAGATGAGATTCAACGTGTTTCCGTTGCGGAAACTGTACCAATTGCCATAAGTTATATTCTCATGTTTATTTATGTGACAATATCTTTAGGAAATGTAAGATCTTGCAAAACTCGGTTTATCGACAGTAAGGTAATGGTGGCCCTGGGTAGTATCGTTACCGTAATCGTAGCAATTGTGTGCGCGATGGGTGTAATGGGTTATGCCCAGATAACATTAACACTACTAGCGATTAATGTAATTCCATTCTTCATTTTGTCTATAGGAATTGATAATGTCTTTCTTATGGTAAACACGCTTCATGACATCCAAAGTAACTTAAAATCATTTGACGATTACAAAGAAGACTGGAGTTTCGAAAAAAGGAAAAGATATGTCTTTGAAAAAATGTTGGAAAGCATCGGTCCTTCAATGTTTGTGTCATCGGTTACACAAATAACTTGTTTTGCTATTGGCAGTCTTGCTAACTTCCCTGCTGTAGTAACTTTTGCTATATTTGCAACATTTTCCTTAGGATTTCTGTTCGTTTTTCAAATAACTACTGTCGTGGCATTACTTTCTCTAGACTATAAAAGAACTAGTCAAAATAGGTTAGACTTATTCTGTTGTGTTCAGAAAAAAATATTGGATGATGAAAATCCCCTGCATTCTGAAACTCCTTATAAAGGTGTTACTCAAAGGCTGATGGTGCCATATTCAAAATGTATACTTGACTGGCGCGTTAAAGTTGTAGTAGCTATTTTATTTATGGCTTTGGTTTCTGTCAACGTGATGTTTGTTCCGGATCTTGAAATAGGTTTAGATCAAGAAATGGCGCTTCCTTCAGACTCATACGTGTACCACTACTTGCAAGCTCTCGCTACTTATATTCGCATGGGACCACCGGTGTTCTTTGTTGTTAAAGGCGGTTTGAATTACACTAATCCTGATCATCAAAACGTTATTTGTGGAGGGCAGTTGTGTCACAAAGATTCTCTGTACACACAAATATTCTTAGCCTCTCTACATAGTGATATTACATATATTTCAAAACCCTCGAATTCCTGGGTAGACGATTTTATCGATTGGTCTGGTTTATATGGAGTTTGCTGCCAATATAATGCCACAACTCAAGGGTTCTGTGCCAGCGGTGAAAAGTCAGAGGACTGTAGACACTGCAGTATTCCACGGTCTGATTACGGTAATGGTAGATTGAGGCCTGAACCGGAAGCATTCGAAAAGTATATTCCTTTTTTCTTGCAAGACCCACCCACTGAACTTTGCAATAAAGCTGGTTTAGCTAGTTATTCAGCAGCAGTTAACTATGTACTGGATTCGGAAAGTCGAGCAAATATCCAAGATACGAATTTTATGGCATACCTTTCCCCGCTAAGTACTTCCAAAGACTATATAACTGCCATTGACACCAGTTACAGAGTCAGTGCTGAGATAATGGCTGCTATTAAAAAACACACAGGTCTCGATATAGAGGTGTTTCCATATTCTATTTTCTTTGTATTTTTTTAACAATATTCAACCATGTGGGCTGACCTTTCTGGCCATCGGGCTATGTCTTCTTGGCGCTTTGGCTTTTAATCTTTTAGCCTCTGGTTTCAATATTTTAACAACATTCGCAGTACTGTTTAATGTTATTTTGGTTATTGTTAATATGATGGGAATCATGTACATTTGGAATATTCCTCTGAACGCTGTATCTTGTGTTAATTTGATTGTATCTATCGGCATTGCCGTGGAATTTTGTAGTCACATTTCTTACGCTTATTCTACCAGTCAACGTCAGGGCGATGAAAAAATTTCAGAAGCCATTCAGAAAGTAGGAGTCACATAAATTACTGGAATTACATTTACTAACATTCCTATCATAGTGTTGGCCTTTTCGTATACTGAAATTATCGAAGTATTTTTCTTTAGGATGTTTTTGAGCTTAGTTATCCTTGGTTTCTTACACGGAATGGTATTCTTCCCAGTACTATTGAGTTATTTGGACGGTTTAAGAAGGTAAACACATAATATGATAAAATATAAACTAGATCTTCTAATATCAATGTAATTTAATAATAAGAGTACCATACAAGATAATACCTAAGGTGTATATAATAACTGATAGAATGTGTATCGCAGTTATCAAAGGCATGAATGATTGTAATTCGAACTTATGACTAGAATGTTAAGTTGTAAATAAATAGTATTAACATTTTTTAATCAAGTTTTATATTTTACCGACTGATATTTACACAAACACACTGAATGGACAATTATGACTAGAATTTGTTCAACGATATAACACACAGTAAGTCATAAATGCACACTATGTAAAATAATAAGAAGAAAGATTGAGAAATACGTTTTATTGCGAGATTATATTTAGAGAGCCTTACTTAGTGCTCATATTTATATTAAAATAGAGCAAGGCTTATAGTAAGTGGGAATTTCGGATGACCAATCCACGATTTCACTACACCATCATTAATGGGGAACCCTCCTCTTTGGAAACAATGGTGTAATCAAACAGTGTTCCACATGGTTCGCTATCAATAGTATTATAAAAACATGTAATGGTAAGGTAAAAGGTATTTTGTCTTAATGTAATGTAAACCAATGATCGGTAACTCATATAAATTTATTATACATTTATTAGTGCAGTATCTTGCAAAATAAATAAGAAAATCATCACATATATGTACATATTTGCTTTGTTTTATTTTATGTTCTCACGATGGTTTCGACTCTGTGCTGTGCATCTTGTCACTGGATCCCCTGGATACGATGGTCTGGATATGTTTGGTGATGTTCAATTCTTTTTAATTACCTAACACCCTAATACCCTCGCAACCCAGCCATCGCGAAGGACACACCGGGCGTCGGGGATCGCGAGACGATCTCCGGCCACCGTAAGCGCGGGCCTGCGGACGGCGAGCATGGGTGGCAAAGAAGTGCAAAGCTGCGTTGTCAGTAATGAGATTGATGGACTCTTAAGATCTCCAAGAGTGGCGCAGCATGAGCTTCATCTGCACCTGTGTACCTACTTATTAATTTTTATTACCGTCTTCAAGATAATATGTAAAACAACGTCTACATTGTTGCTATCAATGACACTATAATCACAACACCTGCGTTAATTTCTGATAAGCTATCGATTACTTAGCATAGATTAGAACAGCTAGATTAATTCGCCCGGCCGATTTTTTTTCATTTATATCGCCATACTTGGCGATGACAGTCCTTCTGTTATAGTAGCAATGTTGCTTTAAATTAGTGTGTACAAACCAAGTAAATAATTCAAAATGCAGTTGTCCATAGCAGTTTTGTGTTTTTTGACTCTCTGGTGTAGTGTTAATGCAAGATGTGTGATGCGTGGCGAATGTGATGGTTTAGATGGAAAAATAAAGCCATGCTATGCAGATACAGAAGCATTACCAATAATTACAGATGTAGAAGATGAAGATGTTGAAAATGTAATATCAACATTTGAAAGAATTTGCCCCACATTTATTATCGACGATGAAGGAAACAGATTACCAGCCGATGAGATTTATACATGCTGCTCATCACAGCAAGTGTTCAGTATGGCAGAAAGTTTAACACTCGCTGAGAGTATTCTCGGTCGGTGTCCAACTTGCTTTAGAAACTTTGCAAGGCAAATTTGCGAAATGAACTGTGCAACCGATCAGTCTCGTTTCGTGGAAGTTAAGACCGAGGTAGGTGCAGACAATCAGGTATACGTCAACGAAATAGACTATAGACTTCATGAAGACTTTATGTTGGGAACTCATTCTTCCTGCTCTGATGTCATCGTGCCACAGACAGGTACATATGCTCTAACCATGATGTGTGGTAGTGCAGTAAATTGCACAGCAGAAGCTTGGTTTTCATTCACTGGAGATACACAAGCAAATCCTATAACACCGGTACAAGTAAATTTTATTATGACATCTGATAAAGAAACTTCAATGCACAAAGAAGTCTTACCTTGTTATGAAACTTACGAGGGTGATCTTCCGTGTAGTTGTATGGACTGCATAAGTACATGTCCAGATAGTAAACCTTACGTTCCGGATATATGCAATGTGTTAACATTTACTTGTATTGGATTTTCTATCGGGATAGGTTTCTTTGGTATCACTGTAATAATATTTATTATATTAACATGTGTGCAATTTAAAAAGCAGAAAAAGGAACCAATAACTAAAGGAGGTACGTCTGGGCCGAATAAGATGACCAAGATGTTTCAAGTACTATTCGCGAAGATTGGAGGAATGTCCGCGAGCAATCCTGTTTTAATAATAATGATTACATCATGGATTGTGTATGCAATGATATGGGGTGTAATGAATCTGATTTTAACTTCGAATCCAATAGAACTTTGGTCGGCACCTGATTCTCGAAGCCGTCAGGAATTGAATTTTTTCAACGAAAGATTTGGTCCATTTTATCGCACGGCGCAAGTGTTCTTAACTTTTCATTCGGAACCCTTCAACGTTACTACTGAGGATGGTGAGCAGTGGTACGGCCCTGCATTTCACTTAGAATCAATACAGGAATTAGTAAAACTTGAAAATAAAATTAAAAATATAAACAGTGAGGGAGGCGGAGTTACTTTAGCTGACGTATGCTATGCTCCACTTCGAGCACAAGATTCTCCTAAAGATATTAATCTCTGTGTGTCTATGTCTGCTACCTCTTATTTAAGCAACCCAAATACAATTAATAATGCTACTTATCTTAGCGAGATTCAGAGTTGTATAAACAATCACTACGGATTTGGTTGTTTAGCTCCATGGGGTGGCGGAGCTGAACCTGATTTAGCTTTTGGGGGTTTCGAACCTGGTGATATTTTAAGTGCCAATACTCTTCTTATTAATTTTCCGATATTGAACTTTCTTTTGAACGAAGATCTAGAACCAGTATTAGAATGGGAGCAAAATTTTTTAGACCTTTTACATGAGTATAAAAATAATGTTGATCCGGAGTTTGTTTCTGTGGCTTATTCAGCAGAGAGATCAGTAGAAGATGAGATTCAACGTGTTTCCGTTGCGGAAGCTGTACCAATTGCCATAAGTTATATTCTCATGTTTATTTATGTGACAATATCTTTAGGAAATGTAAGATCTTGCAAAACTCGGTTTATTGACAGCAAGGTAATGGTGGCCCTGGGTAGTATCGTTACCGTAATCGTAGCAATTGTGTGCGCGATGGGTGTAATGGGTTATGCCCAGATAACATTAACACTACTAGCGATTAATGTAATTCCATTCTTCATTTTGTCTATAGGAATTGATAATGTCTTTCTTATGGTAAACGCGCTTCATGACATCCAAAGTAACTTAAAATCATTTGACGATTACAAAGAAGACTGGAGTTTCGAAAAAAGGAGAAGATATGTCTTTGAAAAAATGTTGGAAAGCGTCGGTCCTTCAATGTTTGTGTCATCGGTTACACAAATAACTTGTTTTGCTATTGGCAGTCTTGCTAACTTCCCTGCTGTAGTAACTTTTGCTATATTTGCAACATTTTCCTTAGGATTTCTGTTCGTTTTTCAAATAACTACTATCGTGGCATTACTTTCTCTAGACTATAAAAGATCTAGTCAAAATAGGTTAGACATATTCTGTTGTGTTCAGAAAAAAATATTGGATGATGAAAATCCTCTTCATTCTGAAATTCCTTATAAAGGCGTTACTCAAAGACTGATGATGCCATATTCAAAATTTATACTTGACTGGCGCGTTAAAGTGGTAGTAGCTATTTTATTTATGGCTTTGGTTTCCGTCAACATGATGTTTATTCCGGATCTTGAAATAGGTTTAGATCAAGAAATGGCGCTTCCTTCAGACTCATACGTGTACCACTACTTGCAAGCTCTTGCTAGCTATATCCGCATGGGACCACCAGTATACTTTGTTGTTAAAGGCGGTTTGAATTACACTAATCCTAATCATCAAAACGTTATTTGTGGAGGGCAGTTGTGTCATAAAGATTCTCTGAACATGCAAATATTTTTAGCCACTCTACATAGTGATATTACATATATTTCAAAACCCTCGAATTCCTGGTTAGACGATTTTATCGATTGGTCTGGTTTATACGGAGTTTGCTGTCAATATAATACTTCAAGTTATGGATTCTGTGCCAGCGGGGATAATTCAGAGGACTGTAGACACTGTAATATTTCACGGTCTGGATACGCTAATGGTAGATTGAGGCCTGAACCGGAAGCATTCGAAAAGTATATTCCTTTTTTCTTGCAAGACCCACCCACTGAGATCTGCAATAAAGCTGGTTTAGCTAGTTATTCAGCAGCAGTCAACTATCTACTGGATTCGGAAGGTCGAGCAACTGTCCAAGATACGAATTTTATGGCTTATCACTCACCCTTAAGTACTTCGAAAGATTATATTACTGCTGTTGATAACGGCTATAGGGTCAGTGGTGAAATAATGGCTGCTATTAAAAAGCATACAGGTCTTGATATAGAGGTGTTCCCATATTCTATTTTCTATGTGTTTTATGAACAATATTTAACAATGTGGGCTGATACATTTGTGGCCATCGGATATTGCCTTCTTGGTGCTTTGTTTTTTAATCTTGTAGCTTCTGGTTTCAACATTTTAACGACGTTCGCTGTTATTTTTAACGTGATTTTGGTTATTGTAAATATGATGGGAATCATGTACATTTGGAATATTCCTCTGAACGCTGTATCTTGTGTAAATTTGATTGTATCTATCGGCATTGCCGTGGAATTTTGTAGTCACATTTCTTACGCTTATTCTACCAGTCAACGTCAAGGCGATGAAAAAATAGCAGAAGCCATTCAGAAAGTAGGAGCCACAATAATTACTGGAATTACATTTACTAACATTCCTATCATAGTGTTGGCCTTTTCGTATACTGAAATTATCGAAGTATTTTTCTTTAGGATGTTTTTGAGCTTAGTTATCCTTGGTTTCTTACACGGAATGGTATTCTTCCCAGTACTATTGAGTTATTTGGACGGTTTAAGAAGGTAAACACATAATATGTTAAAAATATACTAGATCTTCTAATATCAATGTAATTTAATAATAAGAGTACCATACAAGATAATACCTCAGGTGTATATAATAACTGATAGAATGTGTATCGCAGTTATCAATGACATGAATGATTGTAATTTAAACTTATGACTAGAAAGTTAAGTTGTAAATAAATAGTATTAACATTATTTATTAAGTTTTTTATTTTACTGGCTGATATTTACACAAACACACTGAATAGACAATTATGACTAGAATTTGTTCAATGATATAACATACAGTAAGTCATAAATGCAAACTATGTAAAATAATAAGAAGAAAGATTGAGAAATAAGTTTTATTGCGAGATTATTTATTTAGAGAGCCTTAGTTGGTACACATATACTATAATAGAGCGAGACTTATAATCAACAACATCATCATCGTACACCTCTTAGGCCCGTATTAATAAATAGGTCTCAATCACGATGTCAAGATCACACGATGGCATCAGTTGATACGTTCTCAAGATGCGATCAGCATCTTAATGTCGACGCTAATTAATAAACCTATATCCACACGATCTCAGGTGATACCGCGGTTTGGATCGAGGTATCAAGATTCGTAATTTGACACTCAATGAAATCCTGATGTTAAGACTTGTTACGTCACAGCGAACGAACTAATACATCTTTCGTTCATTGCGTTTAGTAATAGCTGTGTAGAACGATAATATTCAACTCTATTTGCATAGGAATAAAAGATTATTTCCAGTTTAAATGGATTAAAATTTTAGGAAATTATATTACTTTTTTATATTGTATACATTATGATTTTTTTAACCATAAAAAAGCATTGTTTATTATAAAGTTACGTTTAATTTTATGACGAACGCACGTGCCAGTGATTTCGCGTCACCTCATTATTATAATCTGTGATTCCCTTTCTCTCAATTGTTTATTAGGTACTTGATAATACAATCACATCAGTGTTTCGTGTTTATTTACAAGTTACTTATTAATCGACTGCCTCGTTGGCCGAGTGGTCGCAAGTGCGACTGCCGGGCAAGGGGTCTCGGGTTCGATTCCCGGGTCGGGCAAAGTATTACTGGGGTTTTTAAAAATTATCAGTAGTAGCACGGAGTCTGGAATTGTGCCCGGTATATGGCAATATGCTCAGGCTTACATGGGACTAATAACACAAATAGTGAAAAGTGGGTGTTACACTGTTCAGTGGCATAATGTGCATTTGATTTTGAAAAGGCCATAAAATATCATCGTATTATTCAACTTCATCATAATAATTGATTTCGGAAATAATATTCTCAACATTCATGGTTCCCGCGAAATATTTAGGTACGAGTTCACGATATTAAGTCCAGGGTCGACTGAACTCAACAATCGTGGTCTTGATAACCATCCTAATACCGATTTTGAAACCCGAGTAATGTTTATTAAACAACAGTATCTCAGGTGATGACAAGGTCTTAAACCGCGTATTAAGTTTTGTTTATTAATATGTCGGGATATCAAACAGGATCTTAACATCTCGCTCTTACGCTGATATCGGTTTATTAATACGGGCCTATGAAGGAGGTTCGCACATTAAATATAACAACCACTCTTCATCAGTAATGTTACTAGTCCAGACCTAGCCTTTGTCCGGCACAATTGCAGCCGGGACTAATAAATTAATGATATCTAACACATTAACTGATTAGGTTTCCCTATCAGTTTTATGACTTACGCATCCAACACGTGATTGAGATAAGCGATATAACATATAGCGAGTCTGAGAATTTCGATTTTTGACAGTTTTTTGTCTGGTGGTAAGGTAGGCAGTAATCTTCTCAGGGCGCCAAATGCTGCATTGAAAGCTTCGACGCGGATTCTTTCTCTTGTGGCGTGGGCAGTTCTATACTTTAAGGTAGCTCGGCGTCGTCTGCGACGTTCTTCTCTCGAGAGACCAGCACAAGGGGAGCCAGCACTGCTTGATAGGTAAGCTTCCTCCGAAAGTGCACACGGCTCCAATGTTCTGTCCCTAAGAAGGAGCAGCAATGGTCAATTGGCAAAGATTTAGTATAACAAAATCCTGTTCTCATAATTATGTGAACACCGCTCATTATTGATAACAAGTTTCAAGGAATTTGTATGAATTTAATACTAATATATTAGCTTAGAACGATAGGAAACATTATTGAAATTCATTCCAAAAGTAACAAATATGAATTAACACAAATCAAATTCCAGAATAACAGTGCCTACATAGGGAGGTACAGGAAAAATGTGTACCTATAAACGTGTCCTAATCAGTAAACGTACGTTATCAATGATTCTGAAAGTCTCAGCGATCCTATTCATATATTTGTAAGTACCTACTGAATCACTGAATGAATTTTATGAATGAATGAATTAAATGAACATTATTGTTTTTAAAGTTCAGGTATTAGTATCGACGTTCATTATTTTCTTAAGCGCCGGCTAGTCGTATATAGTATTATGTTACTATAAAGGTTAATTTTTTTATGGGATGAGCTGGTAAACGAGCATACGGATTACCTGATAGTAAGCAATCACCGTCGCCCATGAACACCTGGTACACCGGAGGCGTTCCAAGAGCGTTACCGGCATTTTGGGGATTAGGAATTGATACCTTTATTGTGATATAATTACAATTACCATGAGATGTACTAGTGTAAGTGTTTGAAAAGGTTACTCGACTAATTTCAAGCCACACCCAGAACTCGTATCTAATAAAGAACAGTATGCGCGAAACTGGCTGCATTAGTTGTAAGTGGTATAATTATATAATTACCACTATTTCGTTGCCTAAAATGACAAACGTTGAAGTTATATAGATTTCAATTTTTCGTATTCTATCGTATAATAAAATTATTACATTTTATTTATATCGTGATTCCAGTTTTAATATTAGTCACCTAGAATATTAGTTTTTATTATTGAGATTTCATATCTAATACATGAATGTATCTAACTATCTATACGAGTGTGTACCTACTACTTAAAGTTTACACAAAAATATTTTTAGGAAAAATTAAACTTTGTTGATTGGTTTATACCAACAATGTCTAGGGCTAGTTACCAAATGCAGTTATCAATTAAAATGCAGGTACGAAGTCTAGAAGTTAATTAGCAATAGGTGTAATCCATAAAAGGGAATCCTGTTTTTTTATTTTTCGAAGGAGTATAGTTTTAGATACATCTTAATTGCTTTCATGTAATAAATTAACCTAGTTTGTTACGTATTGCGTTTGTTACCTTTTTCTCGGAGCCAAGTTCTCTCTTCCCGTGATGGGAAGCAATGCTTCCCGTGGTTCTGAGAGCAAACAGGACATGGACCCGTCGTCCATGCCACTGGCTTCTAACCAACTCTTCATGGTGATACTGTAAAAGAATACATACATAAAGTACCTTCACATGTTACGGGCAGCGCTGTGTGCGCTGCGCAACGAGTCACGGGTTCGATTCCCGCACGGAACACCTCCTTGTGTGATCCACAGACTGTTTTTTTTTTTACAGATTGTTGCTTCAGACCTGGGTGTCATGTGTATGTGAACTTGTATGTTTTTAAACGCACCCACGACACAGGAGAAAATCCTAATGTGGGGCAATGTTATTATAAAATATTTTTTTATAGCTATAATTCCAGATATTAAAAAAGGACAAGTAGGTACAACAAAGTACTAAATTAAATTAACCCGCGGGCTAATATTACATATGTTTTTTTATAATGGAAGTTAAAGAAGTACGCAAGGGTCATACATACATAGGTAGTAGTTACATGCGACAAAGACGTGAGTGTAAATTCGTTGTAAAAGTAAGAGAATATTTATTACTACTTCCATTAAAACAATTGCAAAAAAAAGGAAACTTTACCCATAGATAACGCAACCAATCATGATTATCAGTCAAGTGTTATAGAACTGCAATACATGAATCGGAATAGTAACAAATAGAGGCGTCCGCACCCGTCAAACGAATCGATTCGATACGGTTAGAGGACATGATTCGATTACCAAAGGGTTGGGGCGATATAAAGAGAATAAATACGGATTTATTATTCCCTAAAGAGCTCGCTTAGCTGTAGGTGTGAACGCGTGTTGTAATATTTATCTCGAGCACTCTACCCTTGCGGCCAGTCAATTCGATTTGATAAGAAATCAAAACATACGTGTTATTTCTCTTATAGGGTTGCTTGTAACTATTTGCAATAAAATAATATGATGGTATCTATCTACAATGCTTTTGTACAGGAGAAGGAGTATCTTTTCTAAATTAACAAGTTTCCTCTAAAAATGTCAAAGGATGAACAGTAACTTAAAGATTTGTAAATTCTGACTCTAGACTGATTTAACTTGCGAAAATCCGTACTTCCTCGATTAGCCGCCATTTCTTCATTTCCTCGTAGCTCACTAGAATACGAAATATCTCTCTTGCGTTACTGATTTTTTTTTCTTTTTTTACCCGTTACGACTGCCGTATGCTTTCAAACTGCTAAGCTGAGGTGATGATAATGGTTTACAATGGGTTTTTTGGGATTAAGGAGCAAACCATCTGCTACCGCCGACGGATCGTCTGATGGTAAGCGATCAGCGGCGGCCATCGGTAGATGACCACCGAGAGTAGAGATATACACTAGATATATACTAGAGGAATCGCAAATGTGTTTCAAGGTATGAGGGAATCTTGATATGATTAGAATGATTTGATCAGTTACATAAAATGTTTTAATAATCCTAACAGAAGTTCCATGACTTGCGACTACCAAGGTACGGATTTCCCAGTTTTCATGCATGCGATATAAGCTCTTGGTCTAGTAATAGGTTAAATGAAAAGTGTACAACATTGCCTAGTATGTATATTGTATGTAAGTATTTATTTTTATGGAATATCAGACTCGATTATTACGTCACTGCCTCCATCAATTTATTATGGACGTTTATTTCTCTCCATTTAGAAAACATTACGTTTTCATTATAAACAGTTGGATTAGAAATAGGTGGTCATTAAGGAGGTAGGTATCAAGCGACATTATCTGGTTGTATCGAAACAATTTTTTGTACACCTGTTTGACTATCTTCGTTAATCACTCGTGATGGAAATGAGGTACCTAGATGTCAATATGACGTCCCTGGGAGTAGGTAAAAGTCATATAGGTACCTATCTTCTATCTTTTCAGGTGGTCTGGATTATAAATTGTTTTAGGTATTTGACATATAGTGCCAATAAGACTGCTATCAGTTATCATGTATAATTACGGTGCGTTTTTTTATATTGTTACCTAAACGTGATTTTTAGATATTCTTTGGTAGTTCTACTCATAAAGTCTAGGCGAAAACTAAAGAGACAGAACCTTTTTTCCATCCCAAAGTCAGTTTTTCATCGCCTCGTCAACAGTCATTAGTTAATATTAATAAATTAATTTAATTTGTTCATTTTCTAACAAATTGCTATGGAAGCGCAGGTTTCCTAACACATGCATATCTTGCCTAAAAGAAGTCCCCAATTACACGATCACCCAATTTTTTACAAATTGCAATAAAAAAATCTTATTCATTTCATTTTAATACTTAGTTAATATCGTTATCAACATTGAAATCGATTAATGTAAAATGTATGCTGGACTAATTTCTGATAGCGACTACGCCTGCGTTTCCGTAGGATAAAAAGCGCCTATGTAATATTCTAGACTAAGTATATTCTACCCCTGTTCTAAAGTGCATTTGAATCTGATAACTAGTTTTGTATGAAAGAGAAACAAACACACACACACGTTCTCAGAAACTTTCGCATTTATTATATTAGTAGGATTATGGCAGCAAATCTTAGTAAAAAAGACGGAGCACTTAACTTTCTTTTTCTTTTACCATTCTGCTTGTCAGTATTGTTGCAAAAATGAATAAAACTGTTTGTACTCACATTTTCTTTACTGCAGATAATAATCCTTTAGCACATACCTAGTTAAAGTATTTTGCACAAAAACTTTAATCATCAAATGGGATTTTGCATCTCAAAAACACTGAACATAGATTTTAAAAACTAAAAGAAAATTAACTAATAAACTATAGATAATTCAGTCAGGATCACTTCACGGTATCTCTATCAGATTCACACTAGTCGGGAGGACAGCATCCCTCTCCTTTTATCCTCTCAAAGAGGGGTTGGACCAACCCTCTTGTTGAGGGCGGCAACCAATGTCATATTTAGACTGGAATACAAATCATATTTTTTGGATTAAGTAGTGTTAATAATATTTAACGATGTTATTTTTTGTTCTATTTCAACTTGCATGCCTCGTTAGTCAGATGGTCGCAAGTACAACTACTGAGGCATTGCGGTCGATTCCTGGGTTGGCCAAAGCGTTACTGGGGATTTTCGGATTTTGAAAGATTTTTAGTCTTAAATTGTAGGTAAAACTAACTTACTCTATCTAAACCTATTTTGAGAATTTTAAAAATCATACATTATAAGAACATAATTATGTTAGGAAGTATTTGTGTGCTCTAAGGCAGTTTTTCCATTGAAATACGTAACGTAGATAAGTAAAAAGTATTTTCATCTATAAATTCACCGCTCGACCGAAGTGACAATACGGCCTTACAGAAAATCCACATGAAACAATGCTTGCGTTGTGTTTCGTCATGTGAGTGAGGTTACCGGAGGCCCAATTAACCCCCCACCCCACCTCCTATCCTTCGCCAATCTCAGTATCCCCAACAATTCTCAAGATCCTAATCCCAAAAGAGCGACGTCGAAAATCTCATGGGCGACGCCGATTGCTTACCATCAGGTGATCCGTCAGCTGGTTTACCGGCTTACAAAAAAAAAAATTATGTAGGTACCAACTTAATAGGATCCAACACACGTGTACCACCTTTGGTGTTGCAGGTGTCCATAGGCAGTGCTGATTACATATCATCAGGTGATACGTCTTTTAGTAACTCCACTTCTAGGTAAATTTGTATGGAAAGTCTGGACCAGAAATGGTTGAAAATCATACCCTAAATTTGTTCATACAAAAGTAGTCTCTAAACATTGGAAATAAGGTCTATAATGTAGTTAGTGGAGAGCGGTCACTGGTGACCGCTTGGGGATATACGGGGACATTATACGTAACTTTTTACAGAGCACTAGATATTAATGTATACATCTATACATATAAATAAAAGTGGAGTGTCTGTTTGTAATATAAAAATAACCACATTTTACTTCATACATATGAATGTAAATAGGTACGATACATCCCCCAAAGTAACATTGTTTTAATTTTTGATCTGTCTGTCTGTTTGATTTTGACGGGATATATTGACAGGTAGCTGATGTACTAATACGCGGACGAAGTCGTTCTTACAGCTGGTATAAAATATATGAATAACAAGTTTTATGCTACCTTTATTAAGAAATGCGATCAAAATTAAAGCTCTGACCTAGACAATACAAATGCCCAAACCAGGATCCACAAACGGAACTGCATGCTTAGGTAATAATTTGCTTACTGAAGTAGTAAAATAATGAATTGAAATCGAAGTGTGTCATTAATATTCCATTCAAACAATGTATGTTTCCATTTTTTATCGAAATCACACTGACCGATTAGATGATTAAAGTGGTTATCCAAGGTGAAATTGTATTAATTACTAAATGATTGCGACATTGTATTTAAGAATGCATGTAGGCTTAGTATTTTGATTATAAAATATTTTTTTTTATTTTCCCCGTATTATTTCAGAAGGACGTACGTTTTTCAAGTGTATGTGCCTACCTCGTGTAAATTATGTGAATAGAATTTGTATTCCCCACTATTCTATCGTGAACTGATCACCTTGATAGAAACCATAAAAAAAATTAAAACAAGTTTTATCGACCTATTTAAGACATGCATCATACTGTTGAAGTACATTATTTTATGTTTTAATTAAATTCTATGATTTTGTTCTGAATATAATAATCAAACTAAATCAGATAGATCCATGTTAAAGCTTTCGTTGTATCTTCATCTGCGGCTCCGCCCAGAGTAGGAATGCGCCAATCCCGGTCGACTCCGCCTATCGATCCCGGCCATCCCGGGACACAGGTGTTCCCGGGTAATTGACGACGTAAAATATATTGTACCCAAAAACATTTCGATGTTCGAAATACTGTAGTAGATGTACTTATGTTTGAAGAAACTTGGAGAAAGGAGATGTAAGTTTTTCTTCGTTCTATGAACTGGAGGAAAATGGTGATTTATTGGGTCTATTTAGTTATGTTCACTGACGGAACACTTTCATACTTCATGGTGTACTTACCCTGACTTAGAATCAGAACAGAAGTAGTGTTGTGAACAACAGTATCCCCTGATAGGAATAGTCCCCTATAGTAGAGGAGTTGCAGCTATTTAATCAAATTGAGGGGACTTGTAAGAAGTGTTACGATACCTCTTAATTAATAGCCTCTTTATGACTACAAACCCTCTGCATCAGTCTAAGCCTAAGAAATATATTCAATTGAGTAAGAAACCTATAAGTAGTATAAGTAACACGCCAAGTTAAGACCTAGATTGCTATTCATCTTGATTAATTATACGTATTTTTTTTAAGGCGGGAAAATCATCGAATGACTGCTCCCGCCTGGGTGAGGCGGGAGGGAGTGTCAGACTCTTACTGACTAAAAACCACCCCGTTCCTTCTCCTGCACGTCGAGACGGAGCCCCGGTTACCCGTTAGGTTCTCCGCGACTTTAAATACTTACGTTAGGTACTAAATTAAATTAACGAATTTAGGAAAATAATGAACAGAGGTGTCTTTTATCACTATCCGAATGTAAAATGATTACTTACTTAAGTTAGGTAGCAGGTGCGTTTAAATATCAGTACCTACGTAGATAAAATACACTTAGAAATTAAAAAGTATAATAAATAACTTATTAAATAGGGTGTTATCGTCATCACCAACTTGTGACACAGTCTGCTGCTGCAAAGGACTTCCGAAAATCTCGTCAATATATTTTAATTTTTTTGTTTAATTTTATGCAACAAGTGTAGGTACATAGATATGCTTAGCCTATGTTCAATACCATAGACATTTTCCCTACTCAACCTTCAAATGATGCAGTGAGAACAGTCACTGGTCAGTGCAAAAAAGTACCGAAGCGAAAAGAAACCGTCATTATAGACACAATTAAAGAACAATAGGCTGACGGTCACCGGTGTCCTCGCGGTGTTTGACAGTTTATTTAAACACTATACAGGGCGTGGTAATTTGAAAATCCTAATTCGGAATCTATAAATAAGTACCTAGTAGATTATTATTGTATTGCTCATTTTCGATAAACTTTATATTTAGAAAACAAATAAAAAAAAAATAGAAACGAAACTTATGCGAATTGCTATACAAAATGACTTTCGTTGTTTGTCCATTTGTTAGCTTTTAGTAGTTGTTAAACTACAAACACAAACTTCCTGGGACCTATTTAACTGACAATAGGTTTTTCTAGTTTAATGTAAGTAATTACCAAGTTTTAATGCTTCTTGTGTAACCGTCGTGAAATATCCATTAGCATAGTAATTTCACTTTTAATCCAAAGAAACAGTCTAACTCTACCTAAGCGTCGCGGAGAACCTAACTAACGTAAGGAGAAACAACGGGGTGGTTTTTAGTCCAGTAAGTCTGACACTCCCTCCCGCCTCACCTAAGATTGTTTGGCACATTATAGTACTAAGATAAGTAACCATACAAATACCATTAATAAAGAGATGATTTCACATCTGACTTTATATGATTCATAAACATTTTTCGTCAACAAACGTATGTTACTTAATGAACAGTTTATCTGCCTGTAGACATTTAAATCGAAACCTTCAATCTTATCGACACAGCACGTAATTTGCAACAAGTGTTAATCAAGTTATTAATTTTCATGCACTGTATCAATGATAACTTATTATGGAAGTAGGTATAATTGATCATTATAACACGTTCGCGAAATTGCGCAGCTTTTACCGGAAGATTTTGTCGTCGACTCTTTTAGTACCAGTTTCAGTAGGTAACCTCTCTCTATATTCTCTATACATTAATACCTACACAGGTAGACTTTCTTACTAGAGATGGAATGATATGTAAGAACTTAATATCAAAATTTTGTCTATCAAAAAAGAAACTTTTTACATTGTACGGTGGCATTAAAAGCCGTAATGTACACCTCTGCCTACCCCTTCGGGGATAAAAGGCGTGATGTTATGATGATGAAAAAAGAAACTCGCACGTAATGAGCGAACAGTGAATATTTATTTATTTTTTATAGGCTTGCATCGTCGCGTCGTTCCACTTTTATATTATGGCATACTACCAATAGCCGAGTAAATATTTTACTTATTTAGTTTATTACATTTTCAGCCATGATCGTCCCACTGCATGGCAGAGGCCTGCAATTTAATATTTAGACATTTAAAAAATAAATGTAGTTTATCATAACATAATCTAGAACTAAGTAAATTTCAGTTAACTTACAACTTTGAGAACATTCGAAAGTGAGTGCCAATACTAAGTAGGTGTTTAAATTGGCCTAGCTATCAAATAATGTCTTTTTATCTACGAATCAGTTTATCTAATTAAAGTAATTCAATCTCGCTATGCATTAATACCTAACGCCTGAAATAGAAGATTGTTTTCCTCAATAACGATGTCGCTGAATGAAAACAATACTGTAATGTTGCCGAGTCAGATACTTTGGTTTAAAAATACACGTACTTACTTATGTATTTACTTAATAAGTCGATCAAGTAATGTGGTACAGACAAAAACCGTATCGTAAGTCGTTGGCTTCCGAACCAACCAACGGGTACTAAATATTGTTCGTTGAAAATAATAAACCTATGAAAATAGACAGTCTCTGTATCCACTGAATTTGTCTCTGTTGTCTTACCTTTTCTTTGATGACGAGTGACGCCTTCAAAATGCGTCTAGCTCATCACCTATAGGGGGAAACGAGTCTTCCATTACACCTGCTCCGGAGCTGTGAAATAAATCTGCATACGAAATAACTTTAGTAATTGTTACTTGCACGGGTAATTCAGTTAGAATTTGAAGCCCAATTACCTCTTATCGCTTTCGGACCTCCGATTTTCGGATTAATTAGAATTATTTCGATATCAAACAAGTGTTCATTCTAATATTAAAGATACGAGTATCAGGAATAGATATATTTTATTGTTTCATTGTAAAACACGTGTGCAGTTTGAATTTTTCTTTAGTACGAACAAGGACTAATAAAACTAGTTATGAATAATAATATTTTACGTTTTCTTTTCTTTGCTATGAATCGTGGAGCATTGAGGGTTTTCATTTCGTACATAATGTATGTAATTTTTACTTAAATGTATGGTAAACCTTTTTATTTGACTTAATTGGCTTTTCTGTTCGTAATGTGATCTCATTTTCACTTAATTTTGTATTTAGTAAATCTCCTTTTGATTTGAGTATCTATTCAATTAAAGTAGGTACAACAAGGAGTTATACGACTCTTCGGTACCGTCGGTATTTAAGACTTTACTATCAACAATCCATCTCGAAGACCTCCCTCACTTAACATTTTTACAACCAAGATCGATACTAGAGTAGTTGACTGTCAATAAATTCAAAATTCAACTCGGTTATCTGAATTTCAATGGCTACTCATTTCCATTTAACCGTTCACAAATTGATTTACTCGATCACAAACTAAGATAATTTATGCAAAGAAACATGTACCGCTCGGCGATGTCCTCGGTCTAATGCCAGTTCGCAATTCTGTATTAATACTATAATAAACAGTTATACATAACAAATACAATACTATGACAACATATTTCACGAAGGTCACGGGAAACGCTAATTTTCTTTATTGCGACGTCGCAACAGAGCACGCGATGTAAATAAAGCTATTTTTTTTCTTTATAACCATTATTATTTATTTGTAATTATAAGTTTTATTGCCATGTTGTTAGGGTGTATAATGAGCTGTTAGTGGTTTTTGATTGGATGTTCTATGTCTTCTAGTAGCGTTGGTGCTTTGGCTTGTGTAATGACCTGAAAGATTAGTTGAGTAATTATGTGAATAAGGTCGGATTTCTATGTTCCTTGATAATTTGATACGTAATCTCGGTATTAGTATATCTTCTTCTTGTTGTTCTGTGTCCTTTTTTATGGGATAAACCTGTAAACGAGCAGATGGTGATCCGTCTGCTCGTTTACAGGTGATCCTGGTGGTAAGCAATCGGCGTCGCCCTTAGATACCTGGGAACACCAGAGGCAGAGAGTTACAAGTGCGTTACAGGCGTTTTGGGGATTAGGAATTTGAGGATTTTTTGGGGGATTCAGGGATTATTACATTATACATACATATTGTTATTTTGAATAAAATATCATTTGCTCAAGGTTTTATAAAGTTGATTCCAGTCTTTAGACCTACCGCAATTTCTAACTTCAGTTGAACATAGGTCTTACATTTAGGTAACCATTGGATTATCTATTGCACACTCTATAAACTCAAGAACAATTTACACGTTTAAAGAATAACTATATTTCATTGGTAGTAGTTATAACATGTGTAGCACAGATTGCAGAATGTTAAAATTTAAAAATGATTGAAATAGGAGCATATTTGTAACTTCGTAACTTTATAGAAATTAAACCATTTCTTTCAATCGTCATTTAGCATGATTATGTAATTATGATAATGCACGATAGATCGTAATCTGTCATAGTAAGTTCAAGGTATTTCGAAGAAAATAGAATATTCTGAATTATAAAGTAAAAGCTTTTTTTTTTCAAATAGACACTAATCATTGAATGGTATAGAATAGCAAAGTAAATATTACTTTTATGCTTAGTTTACTGCGTTTAATTTGTTCAGAGCGCATGCAAAGAAGTTCTGTTCAGGGGAGGCAATGAACCTTTGAAAGCGACCTACGCCTTGGACGCACACACGTGGAAAACGTACCGTCACCATAACGACCACGCAGTTAGGCCAATAAACTTTCCCATTTTCCGGCAAACAACTGAAGACTTTCCTTCTATTTTGACAAATAAATTTCATTTTTGACGTCTATAAAGTGCTCAAGCCGTCTGTGATATTGAGAAACATATTTTTATGTCTTTAAAATCTTTGTAATATCTTTGAGTTAAGTAAAAGTGGTTTGTATGTACGAGAATGGCCTTCAACTTCGACAGTGGTCAGGTAAGTCTGAAATTATTGATTTTTCACAAAGAATAACATTTAAAGACAACATTACAATCTTCTGGTTCGTCACGAGAGCTAAGACAATTTTGGGCGAAGAAGAAATAATTAATTCTTTCATAAATATCTAGATTGTCGCTGTTTAATTGTGTAATTCAAGAATTAAACTCGTACATGACAGAATAATTATTCTCTAGATGAGATACACGATTTTGTATAAAGAAATATTGTACTTAAAGCCAGTACCGTAAGTAAACATGCTTCAATTGACCATGAACTCATTATGAAGTCACTGTAACTAAGGCCAGTTACAATAACTACTTCTTTTATCTTTAAAATTAGGGTGTTGATTTAATATTCTATCATGTGTTCCTTGCATGAGAAGTTGTTGATGATTAGAAAGTATTAACGTGATAATTAATTTGGTTACCACGTGTTCTGATAGTGTATCGGTCAATGTGTCCGAATTGCGACCAATACTAAGTTACCATTCATCTATCACTAAGTAGCTATACCAGTGGGTCTTTATCAATGTCACTATTTCCTATAATTGCTATAAGTAACCCTAGGTTAATAAATTAATGTTAAGAAGGTTCAAGGCATCAATAACACTGTTTTCATTCAGTAGGTACCTGAAGATCAGGATGACTAGCAGAGAATGCTGTTAGCATTAAGTCCTCCTTATACAATTGTATTGTATCAGATTTAAATAAATAAATTCTGACTGCCTCTTTGGCCGAGTGGTCGCGAGTGCGACTGCCGGGCAAGGGGTCTCGGGTTCGATTCCCGGGTCGGGCAAAGTATTACTGGGTTTTTAAAAAAAAATCTCAGTAGTAGCACGGAGTCTGGAAATGTGCCCGGTATATGGCAATAGGCTCACCCCCTATTACATGGGACTCATAACACAAATAGTGAAAAGTGGGTGTTACTTCTGTGTGCACCTCTGCCTACCCCTTCGGGGATAAAAGGCGTGATGTTATGTTTATGTTAAATAAATAAAAAAATTGATCCGTTTGTTACCTACTTACTTGTTTTTAAAAACTGACTCACTTCAGAATTAGTTTGAGATAACATACCAGCCGGGCTTTTTTTTAAGGGGGGAAAATCATCGAATGACTGCTCCCGCCTGGGTGAGGCGGGAGGGAGTGTCAGACTCTTACTGACTAAAAACCCACCCCGTTCCTTCTCCTGCACGTCGAGTCGGAGCCCCGGTTACCCGCTAGGTTCTCCGCGACAATACCAGCCGGGCTAGGGCTTATGAAGAACAGTCGTTCGGCAAGGCTCTTTTTTATTTCTCCATCAATTTTCGGGTACAGTAAGTGTATATTTTTGAACCGCATCAACCTTCATGTTTTCGGTGCTTTTTGATTGTTTGCTACTGTATCTGGTTTACAATAGTTGCAGTGGTTAGAGGCTTTTTCTATCAGCAAAAATAGTATTCGAAATCTCATAGTTAAATCAACAACATATGTTGTAGGCGGTTTGTAAAAATATAATGGGCTTATTATCTTTTGGACTTAATAACAATATATTTTGAATTGTAGTTTGGATTTGTTATCACAATTAATAAAGTACTTCGGTAATTTCTTTTTAGTCAGCATGACCAAGACCCTTACCCCAACATAATATCTTATATCTTTTTATCTATAAGTGCGCCATGTTACAGTTCGTATACATCGATGATTCATATTATTATTACCTGCTATAGATAGACAATGTGAATCATTATGTTGCTTTTACAATTTCCTATATATTTGAATGAAAAGTTGAGATATGCTAAGCACCTAAGTATTCATTGATGAAACCTTCTCCAAAGCGTCTAATGCATAAATACCTACTTAATTGACTTTTTCAGCAAAAGACTGAATGTCTAGTGACTATTACAGCAAAAAACTGAATGTCTACCCTACAACCTATCATCCAGATGATCCAATCCTGTTAATCCCATAAATTCTAACACCAGTGCACCTGCAGCTCCCCCAGGACTGTGCTACGATAGTTTTTTACTTACTTACAAATTGTAATTCCTTTAATCCCTGTTAGATACATCCAATTACATCGTAAACATCCTTAACTATCTATCCACCATAGTACTATCGATTTAATAGTGTTACACAATAGGGTTCAAAGTTCTTTGTGTGTGTGTCACTGTAATGGGTCATACGTAGAGGGGTGATTTTTTATTTGCAACTGAATGACAATTTTTTACGCCATTGTTGTGTGCAATGTTAATCCGTGTTTGACACATCGAACTGGTAGTCTTTAGTTAATAGGTCTTGTGCGCTTGCGATGAATTGTTTTCTGTATTTTTATTTTGATATAAAATCTATTAGTAAATCTAGAGATTACTGGGTTATAAATGGCTTTTTTTTATTTGTTACACTTGCTATTGTGTGTCAGAGTCAATTGCAATAAGCTGACTTATGTGGGTGCAACAATATTGTTACTAATTTTACAAAACTATAGTCTCCAAAAGTCATTTACCCTTACGTATAAATGAAAATGAATCTGCTTTAAAGTGATAATAATACTAAGAGATTGAAATCATAATAAAAAAGAACATCACGCTTTTATATCCCCGAAGGAGTAAGCAGAGGTGCACATTACAGAACTTAATGCCACTGTACAATGTAACACCCACTTGTCACTTTTTGTTTATGAGTTCCATGTAATAGAGGGTGAGCCTATTGCCATATACCAGGCACAATTCCAGAGTCCGTGCTATTACTGAGATTTTTTAAAACCCAGTAATACTTTGCCCGACTCGAGAATCGAACCCCAGACCCCTTGCCCGAGTTTCGGTAGGTTCCTGTTTCGGATTGGGCGGGAGGAAACGCCCGGGTGTCATCACTGCGAGGATCGCCCGGAGGACACGGTGGAGCATACGGTGGCGGTGTGTCCTGCGTGGACTGAGCACCGCCGTGTCCTCAGGAATGTGATCGGCGACGGCGACCTCTCGCGTCCGGCTCTGGTTCAGACCATGGTACGGAGCGAGGGGCACTGGGATGCCGTCTCCTCCTTCTGCGAAGCAGTCATGCTAGCTAAGGAGGAGGCGGAGCGCGTGAGGGAACGAACCTCCTCACGACCCGGCCGTCGCGAGAGACACTCCGGGCGTCGGGGATCGCGAGACGATCTCCGGCCACCGTAAGCACGGGCCTGCGGACGGCGAGCACGGGTGACTCGCCGCCCGACCAGAACCAGGCCCGAGCGTACGGCGCGTCGCGTTCCGCGCGCGCCTCAAGGAGCCATCAGACCACCACAGATGGGGCTTAACAGGGCTGACGCCGATACGGAGCCGCGGAAGACTTAACGGGTTGCCGGGGCTCCGGCTCGAAGTGCAGGAGTGGGAACGGGGTGGTTTTTAGTCAGTAAGAGTCTGACACTCCCTCCCGCCTCACCCGGGCGGGAGAAGTCATTGGATGATTTTCCCCCCTCAAAAAAAAAAAAAAAAAAAAGACCCCTTGCCCGAGAGTCGCACTTGAGACCACTCGACCAACGAGGCAGTATGATTGAAATCACAACCTATATAAACTGGCAAGAATGCATCATCCTTTATAAATCCTAATAAAGCTTGTCACTCAGGCGTCACTCATCAATCATGCCATCATCAGCCGCTAATTCGAATTCCCCATTAGACTCCTACATATCTACTTAGCAATACAAGTATAGACCTCGTTTTACTTTGAGGTAGCTTCGTTAACCTGACTAGGTTTAAGTAGTGCGTGATTCCCGTTGAAAGGCCTGTAAATGGAGTATCATGCCAACATTCCGTGACTCCAAGTCAAACCGAAGATGTTTAACAGGCGACCTTAAGTTTTAGAACTTAAAATAGTCAGCTATTTTTGTATCTTTACTTACAAGACATTTGTCAAAGTCGTAGTTTTTTGCCGAACGGAAGCTTTGACGGACGGCTATGAAAATGAAATGTTCGAACTTCTAAATAGGTACTGTCGTGCCATAAATTGTCCATTTACATATTGGGAAATGTCTGTGTATCTAGTTAGCTAGTTCTAAAGGTTTCGTTGGTTAATTGTGTTTCTTTTAAGACAAGACTTGCCTACTTATTTTTTTTATTTTTTTTTTTAAACGTTGCCCCACACTAGGATTTTCTCCTGTGTCGTGGGTGCGTTTACAAACATACAAGTTCACATACACAATGACACCCAGACCCGAAACAACACTTTGTCGATCACACAAAGTGTTGTCCCGTGCGGGAATCGAACCCGCGACACGTTGCACGGCAGCCGGTTGCCCAGCCACCGCACCAACCGTGCAGTCAATTTATGCGTTTTTTAATTAGTTTGGAATCGTATTTACTCATTACCATCTCTGTCCTCTACATTCTCAAGATGATAAGACATTTTTGTACAGATTTTGTACAGCTTGCCAGGATAATTACTTAAAAAATGATAAACGTTTGATATAATAATATAATCCCTGCGTTTCTGCAAAAAGAAATCTGTTGACTTATTCTTCCATTCATTATTTTGTACAATCCGGTAAACGAACCTGAAGCAATCACAACCCATATATTTGTAAGAAATGAAAAAAGTGTAACAAAGAAAGCACAGCGGTAGTTCTATTGATAACTCTATCGATTCAGTACCAAGCTATTCTATACAAAGAAATCCTAATTTCGTTTACCTTTTTATATTCTATTGCTGTTTTATATGGAAATATTATGGAAATTATACTGGAAAAAACGCAATGGAATGCTAAAAAGTTTAGACGTTTGTTTTCCATGCCTACCTTAACTATTGGGGTAGTTCAAATATAACTATGTAGGTTCTTAGTAGCGAGGTACCTATGTGAAATAGAACACATTTGATGTATATTCATCGACTTGCCATTATTCGTGAACGCAGCTATATTTGTGTAACAAAAATAGTATCATATCATTAGGTACGCGGTACGTTTGATTTTGTTGGAAGGGTTGATCGCAGTTGTATTTAATAATAGACTTATTTATTTTATACATGTGCATGTAATATATGGATTTTTGTAATTGTGGAACTTATTCGTCGTCTTCTCATGAACCTCTGTGATGGCTAGACCAACGTAACATCATACAGAAGAAAAATGCACATATTAAGGTTTGATACACCTTTACTTCCGATTTAGTATTACCTTTTTAGGCAGGGATGTACTTATGGGCCTGCGGACGGCGAGCACGGGTGACTCGCCACCGGGCCCGAGCGTACAGCGCATTGCGTTCCGCGCGCGCCTGAAAGAGCCATCAGACTATAACAGATGGGGCCCAACAGGACTGATGCCGATACAGAGCCGCGGAAGACTTAACGCGTTGCCGGGGCTCCGACTCGAAGTGCAGGAGTAGGAACGGGGTGGTTTTTAGTCAGTAAGAGTCTGACACTCACTCGCCTCACCCGGGCGGGAGAAGTCATTCGATGATTTTCCCCCCTCAATAAAAGGCAGGGGTATACCTACTTACTACGCACTTATTGCTAGTTATCTTATTGCCATTATAATAACTAATGAGCCAATAACCAAACACAGCGAGTTAATATTTTAGTCCAACGAGTTCTATATTTGGTATAGGGACAGTGACGATGCAAAAAATCGTTTAACCCTTCTTACGTAAACTGTGGTTTGAACGGCAGAGCCGCACGGCTATTTAAATGTGGATGAAGACCGTGACAAATGATCAAGTTCAGGGACAGAACGCAAATTGATGACATTTACGCTACACGCTATAAGCGAATCAATCAGAAATTGGTTGCGAATTTTATGTGATTATATGTGTACTTATGTAGGTAGGATTTAATGGGAATGTTGTTAAAGTATTTCAATTATGTAGAAAGGAATGCGTTGTAATGTTTGTCGTAATTTTGGGTCTTAAATAAGTGTCACAATAAAAGTAGTAGGTATGTGCGCCAATGAAAACGTCTGATCGAGAATATTTGTTTTGCTTTGGATGTCACTGTTTTTAGTAGCAAACTACTAAATTCAACTGAAATTGACATGGTTGTAAGTGCATTTTCTAATAACGATTCACGATAAAATATAGGAGAACCGCACGACAAAATTTCGTGTTGCAAAATATTAGACATGCAACACTTCCTTTCTATTATTTTCAAGTGGTTTTTCACTTTCAACTATGTACAAGGTAAATCCCCACGTGCCTTAGTTTTATTTTTGTTACCACGCGATGTGACTCTCTATGCAAGTAGGTAAGAATATTCAGATTGCTTCCCAACACGATGATATAGTCCAAATATAGACTACACAGGTACTCGTGTAGACTTCGTACGCGTTGACGGGGTAAAATAGTAGGTATACCGTCACGTATGTGTATTTTGTGTTAACCCAGGTCGTGATGTGTTTGCCTGCCTCATTTGAATCTCAACCAGTGAAGTTTTTGTATGATAAAGTTGAAGTTTCCAGCTTTTGACTTCGTTTCGAACATGAATGAGAAAGCGGTATAGGTACCTTCGATAACTTATCTACTTACATTGGTGTTTATGATTTTATCTATTATATTGATCCAATCGATAATGGTATCTAGTATTCGAAATGTTTATTCGTTTCTTGTTTAATCGGTTCTGGCTGGCTATTCCTCGATTTGGTTTAGCTCAGTAAAATAAGAAAGTTCTATCATATACACTTTTTGATGGGCTGTCTACTAAGAATTAGTGATAGTGATGTAGCACAGAATACCCAATGATAAAAGAAAAATCTAAATGATCTTTTCGTTAGCAATAGATAACTTTGTGAAAGATGAATATTTTGGTCATATGGCTTATATTGGAAGTCCGTAAGTAATTTGCACTGATCAATGTGAAAGCGTTTGGTTGATCGAAAATTGCGAATGTTATTTTGCGTTTTACGAGTTGTTGAGGTAGATAATGTTTATGACGAAGCAATTGTTTTCGGAAAGAGTCATGTTAAGCATGCGTGTTCGATAGGAGCAAAGGCAGGAGTCGTAAAACGAGGCCTTACCCTGATTTCTTCAAGTTGTACTGAAGAATTTTATGTCGATACGAATGCGTTTTTATCGCAACAGTACGTACTTGTGTACGTACGTACGGACCTACCTATCTACTTTAGATGATGTTGGAAATCTTTAAAAATCACAAAGTGATCAATTCTAGACATTTTTTAAGAAAATATACAAAATATATGAACCATTGAGGAAATACTTTTGCAGAGATCTATTTCAAATTCAAACTTAAGTATACAAGACCTAATTAATGCGTGTGGAGCAAAAAATGTTAGTCGTCAACAAATATTTGACAGTGTAATTCTAAATTATTGCGGACATTTATAATGTAGGCAAATGGGCGCGTGATGTATGGGGTAAATAACAATTTGCAACCCTTTGTTATGGGGATGATTATTATAACGCCCCGCGCCACGGGGGGTGAGTTGACACCTGATCAATGGGTGGCGGGTGCAAAAAGCCATTGTTACATTTTTATTTGAAGATCTCTCCACGTATTCATAGGTACTGGATTAAGTAGTTTTTTTGTTGAATATGTCAAGTTTTTTGTTGAAATTCGTTTTTTTAATGGCTTGAAAAATATGATACAGAAATTCGTTGTGATTTGATACAATTTATTGAAGTACAATTACAATATAATGCAATTTATTCTGATTCAAAAGTAGGTATGGTTTCAAATTTGCGACTATAAATAGACACGGGTTTTTATCGACCTCTAATATTTTGTGTTTGATGGCGATGCGATAAATATTATGATGTCGTTCATGTCGTCTGGGGAGGTGCCGACTTTAATTTTTAATTTTAAAACACGCGCGGCACGTGCTCTTCCACCGCAGGCGCGTGCTTGACGTCGTCAAATAATCACCATTGTATTGTTTTGAATAATGTCTGTTCTTCTTATATTCATTAATAATATTTTGTTTTGAGTAATTTTGTTTATTCTATCTTTAATCAACAGTTCAACAGTGAATCAACACCGAAGCGATTGGGCAACTGGCAGGTCCCACGATGGGCGCCAACAAGAGCAAGACCTTTAGAAATGCGGCCTGACCCCAAACCTATCTGTGATATCAACGGCCACTTCTTACCAGGAGCGCCGAGAGGAACATCGCGTTGTTTTGGCCATTACACCGGCACCTGGGAGCTCCCAAGGAAAATAACCAGAAAAGTTGGTACGTTAAAGTGTCAGTACTAATAAAATTTGCAATTCTTTGATGAACTGTGTCATTATCGTTCGACCTTGGTAAAGTCATAAAGCTCAGTCATTTATTTGTCAACATACACGCAAAACACTTCCTATTCCCAAAAAGTATCGTGTTACGCAGTAGTTAAGTGACTCTTTTTGAATATTTCGATACTTACCGATTTGCTCAATGGCTGCATAAATATGGATTTTTTAAATCGATGACCTATTAATGCGATTGCACGCGAGTCCTTTAGTAGGTACCTATATGGCAAAATTATAATCAGGACATGTATTTGTTACGAGCATTCGCAAATTTAGGGCTTCAATGTTAAGTCGTGCAATGTTATCGTGTGCGCCTGTCTCGTTTCAGCGGAGGAGCTAGCGAAGGAGCCACCCAATGGAAGATTTCCAGATTGGTTGAATCTTCGTGTTCAGAGGCCGAAAGTGATTGCTAAGACGCGCCTGCGCGGTGGGAAACGCGGCAAACCTCAGAAGGAACCCACTGCGACTGAATTGAAAGATGCCGAGCAGACGTTCGAAGTGAGTGAATAAGGTTACACGCGAGTTTCGATTGACAGAGGGTTGCGCGTGAAACGTGCTCTTGTTTGTTTGTGGTAGCGTGTAGTAACGAGTGTCGGACTGCCGACGTCACCACTACATAGGTCTCCTTGAAAGTTTTGCATTCCGAAGTAGGTCAGTGTTGGTGACACACGTAGTTGCTTGTAGTATACAATTTTATTTTTGTTCTGAGACTTAACACCTTTCAGCACAATTACTAGGTACCTACTTAACCTTGCCTAGATTCAAAATATTTTGATGAACTCTCAAAATAGTTTTAGAGTGCATCTAAGTAAGTACCTACCTATTATAAGTAGCCAATTACGGTAACTCATCAATGAATTTCAATACCAAGTCTTTTTAGAAAGCATGATACGGATCAACTAGGTACCTACGTTTGCAAAATCTACCATTAGATAATGATTTGAATGAAACTTTGTATAATCCTGATGATAACATGGCATGACCAATATGGTATCTACAGTTAGTATTCTTTCATGTATATTTGTCATTTGGATAAAATTAATTCATTAAACTACCATTCATATTTAACAAAATCTAAGTGAATGTAAACTATTTTCAACCGACTTCAAAATCAAAAAAGGAGGATCTCAGTTTGCTGCCTCAAGTCTGCTATTTTTTATAATTGTTGTCATTCCAACACGATCGCATTGTCATTTTACTAAAAGTTCCTAATCTGCTAAATTCATAATAGTCGATCATTGATCAGTCAATGGTCTCGTAATGGAATTGTAGTAGAATGACATTGCCGTATTGCCATTATTATAAAACTTTGTAATAGAAATAGTTTTCGAAAAACTACTACTAAATTTGAACATTTATTCATACCAGATGTTATTTATATTTTACATAACATAACATCACGTCTTTTATCCCCGAAGGGGTAGGCAGAGGTGCACATTATGTCACTGTACAATATAACACCCACTTTTCATTATTTATGTCCCATGTAATAGGGGGTGAGCCTATCGCCATATACCGGGCACAATTCCAGACTCCGTGCTACTACTGTCAATTTTTAAAAACCCAGTAATACCTACTTTGCCCGACCCGGGAATCGAACCCGAGACCCCTTGCGGCAATCGCACTTGCGACCACTAGGGCAACGAGGCAGTCATTTTTTTTAAATTTTATAGTTTATATTACAAAATATCTATCATATTACAAAATATCAAGTATTACGCACGAGATTACCATTTTAGGTCATTACTTTCAATGTGTCAGTAGTTGACAAACTTGTCAAAATCAACAATTTTGAAATCAATGATGGATTCTGACACTATTGTAATCACGGAATATAGAATACAATGGAAGTAGCTTGAAACAATATTTCTGCCAGAACCGGTGTCGCCAAACTAATACATTTATAATTTACTCATACTATAAATCGGAAGTTACGATTGGTTAGAAAAAAAAATGGGCGTAAACGAAATGCAAAAAAAATATCATACGATATGCAAATTGCAATCAATGCACTATAAATCAAAATAAAAAAGTATATTTTGGACCTCCAAGTACCGCCATTCGTCGCTAGATGGCGTTTATCAATGCCATCTAGCGACGAAAAGTGGTACTTGGTTTGAACTTTAAAGTTGTAAGAATAAAGGTGATATTTGAATGGCTTATCACTGGCTCGAATGCGGGTCTCTACACAGATAGTGATGTAGCCTAATTCGATAAAAATAATATCGATAATATGAAAATGTGTTTTAAAAATAATATGAAAAAAAATATTGACTGCGATAGTGTGACAGTGTTAAAATAATAAAATCAATATGTCGTTGATAACTTTTTAAACGTAACAAAAAAGGGTAAGTATTTATTTACGTGTAAATCAAAAACCATTTTGTTCGTATTTTTTATTAGTTTCTTTTTTCAAAAAATCATTTTTTTTTATTTCACATAGGCAATATAAGTAACAACTAATACACAAATTTTTACAAACTTTATATGGATAATGTGATAAATGAGAGGGATGGCGATAAGGATGACGGTGCTGATCTGCTCCGTGAAGTGAAGGTTGCTTCCAATCACGTCGGGGTCACCACTAAACATATTAAAAAAAATATCTAAATAAATGTTACATTACACTTGCATCGATATCAATCGATAAATTCAATATATGATTTGACTACATCACTATTTGAGTAGCGTAGAACTGGCGAGAATGTTCTATTGAATGGAATAAATCCAAAATAAACTTTATCTTGAAGGCTGATTTTGACTAACCGTTTTTGTAAATTGAAATAAAATAAGATTTCTACAAGAAAACAATGAAAAATTTACTTACCGATGATACGAAACACCTCCATTTTTACGATTTTTCGGCTGCTATCATTTTTACACGCCAAAGCGGAACAAAACGGTATAGTTGAGGAAATATGTATTTGTCACGAGACTAGCAACTCGACGCGATGTTCGAACGAGACTGAACTCGAATTTGCCTCGAGTAAGCAGTACACTGCTTAGTTGTGGCACGCGTGCCACGCCTACTTGCTACTTCCATTGTATTCTATATTCCGTGATTGTAATAGCAGACTTGAGGCTGTGTGTATGTACGTTTGTGCGCGATAATCTGCTATTGCGCACGATTGCTGAACCCAGTATATTAATTAACTGACTTTAAAAAAGCCCCGTCTGGGTTTGAAGTCGGTTATTTTAAACGTACGTATAAATTATAAAATAATTATCATTAGGAAACTTTTCTTAATCTCCTAACACGCAACTGCTTGTATATGCTTGATTTTAATTTTTTTCTTTGTTTTATTTTATTTCAGCCACGCCAATGTCCAATTCACAAGACCAAAAAGAATAGAATCGAAAGAGTACTTAGCTAACGCACTGTAATATTGAAGATCTATTAATATTTTTTAATTATTTCTTTAATAATTATTGTATCCATTTTAAATGTATGAATTGGTCTTCTAAATTTTTACATGTCTGTGCATAGAAGGATAAAGCGGAACAGCAAACGGAAACCTATGAACATGATAATAATATAGTCCAGAAAAATATTGAAGAGAAAGTCGATGATCCATTAGAGTTGAATATTAAAAAGGAGCCAATAGATACAGAGGGTCGCGGGCCGTACGTCCCTGGTGCTCTGACTGACCCAGACAAAAGGCACGACAGTCACGATATCTTAGTAAAGGACGCTGTGGAACAATTACACGGCCCCCAAGAGGACGACGTTGACAAATTTTGGAAAAAAGTAGCCGAGAACGCAAAGAAAAATGATCAGCTTGATGAACAGAATAATATGAGAGACAACAAAACAAGTGGAACTCCTAAATTGCCTCAAGTTAACGTCGCACAAAACTTTCAATTTGCTCGTAAGATGCACGTCGGAAATCTGGAGCATCAGCCGCTGCCTGATACTTTAGGATACCGAAATTTGACAAAAATCGCAGAACATCGTGATTCTGATATCATTGTCAAACCTTACGCCATCGGTTGGAAAGGATACGGTGCATCTGGTCCTACGTGTTGTACTAAAATGCGTGTACATAGGCCTAAGACATGTGACCCTAAGAAAATGGATGGTGATAAAGGAGAAAGTCAGAGGCCATCAACATCTGCCCCGGATTTAGGAGGACAATACACAAAACCTATGTCTCTCATGGACTTGGCCATTTGCTGGGATTTCAGACCAGATGATCCCAAAAGAGAACCGCGACCGCCAAAGCATATTGATGGTTCAAATGGTTCGAAGGCACCAGCTGTATTCACAATGGTTCATACACCAAAAGAAGAGCACGAAGGTATCAATATTGGTCATACGAATCCAATTTTTAATCAAAATCGTGTAGTTGGCGATGTTGGTCATCATCCGGTGCCTTATTTCGAGAAGGACATGGCAAAAGAAAGACGAAGGGATTCTTGTGACGTTCAGCATTGTCCGCAACATGCTAGTGCCAATGAAAAGGGTTCGAGATCAGCATCATCCAGCAGAAAGAGTTCAGGCTCTGTAAAGAAGCCAGAATGTGACGGAATTCACGGATGTGGTACTCCCAGTGAGATAAGTCATAAGTCAAGTCGCGGTGATTCAAGACCAGAGAAATTGCAACCCATTAAAGATGCTTGGAACACCAAAATCAAAAATAATAACAGTGCCTATGACGTAAATCGTAATCGCTATAGTTTAGAGTCATATGAGAAGACACCGCTCGCACAAGGCAAGCTTCATCACAGCTCACCAAACGAATCGCAACAATTTTCGCGTCGTTCAACAAAAGACAGTGATTTATTGAATCCTAAACACAAGAATTGCGTGTCTTGTAATGGAACAAAATTAGTCCAAGACACGAAACAGAAGGAGGATTATAAGTTTGCGTTTAAAGCTGGCAATCCTAATTCAGTGCAGAGCGTGACTGGTTCGACTGACTCTAAAGGAGTTAAAATGCCCAAGATGCGTCACCCATATAGTAAGAAGTCGTATACAATCCCGACATTAGCTCCTCCTTTTAGCATCTGGCGGGATGCGAACGCGACTGGGTACCCCGAGCACTGGCGACTAGCGAGCGTTTACCAACACGCATACAAGCCACCCGAGCAACGCCGCAAGCCGCTTATAGACAGTGTATATCAATGACAATGAAAACACTTTTTTTGATTACATCCGTTTATTGGGTCTTATTGAGTCTATTAACCAATAACAAAGTGTACATTAAATTATTTTACTCAGCTGTTCAGTATTAAAATATTTCTAAAATGATCAATCGGTTTTTTAATTCCTTATCGCAACAGCTGCGCCACACCTGCGCGATATCAGGTCAGGTGGTATCAAAATACATGTTTAGGTACGACAATTAGTATTCAAGGTAAGAACCTTTCATACTCCATGAAGAAAGTGCACTTCCGAATCGTCTCCCAAGCTTTGCTGCAGTAGTGGAACCATCCCTTCTCTGAGAGATTGGGTACATTAGTGATCTGATGCCTGTTAACACCCAGGATCATCCAGCGAAGACGATTCGCCAGTTTCTCGAATGGAGGATGTCCACGGTATATTTCTGGGTTATCTAAAAACAAAACAAAATGAAATTGTATTATATTCTCGTGAGACTGCTAACAGCTAAGTGACGTAACTGTTTGAAGACGGCGACGTAACCTGGGCCTCTAGCCAAACGCCACTTTAGCGCTTGTCTACAGAGAGAGTAGAAATCAAAATGTATGAGGATGACACTGACTAGTGTCAAAATTTACGTCAATTCCATATAATTTGGTTTTCTACTCTACATGTAGACAAGCGCTAAGTGGCATTTGGCTACAGCTGCTGACTAGATTTAAGCCGCGCTAAGGGCTCATAGTCTTGAGTGGCATTGCGCGACACGAGAGCCTCTACCATGATTTAAACCTAAGAGAATTTTCTCGCCATACAGTTACGTGAACAAGCCGTTAAACATTTAACCAAAAGATGTTACCATTTGCATAGAAATGACTACTCGTCGTATAAACGTTGTCACTACGTAGAAATTTTATCGGTAGTTATAGTACGTGATGCAATTCACAGTACCTACTTTATTTTTACGGACGATAACAACGATTGTCCCTAATCTGTACAGGAATATAAAGATAATTACGAAAATATTTGTTAGTCATCGCAACTGACCATTTAGATATGATGTTTATCTAATCCCCTGTATAACATTTTGTTATTATCCATTACCCAAGTTTAGTTTATACTTGGAAGCCAATCGTGAAGTATTTGATGATACTGTGTGGGACTCATACAGATAATACCCGTATATCCCCAAGCGGTCACCGGCAACCGCTCTCCACTAACTATAATATAGACCTTATTTCCAATGTTTAGAGACTAGTTTTGTATGAACAAATTTAGGGGATGATTTTCAACAATTTTCAACGGGTTAATAATTCGCATAATGTCACAAATTTTAAAACATAAATGATGTCTTACGAAGGTCATAATACTAAGGGCCACTTTTTCCAACGCCAGATCACTTCATTCGTAAAATAATTTTGAATTTTTGACAGGTTTTTCACACATTCCATACAAAAACGTGCCACGTGGCCCGAAAACATATTTTAAATAGTGAGCTATTTGGAATACATTTTAACGATTTAACATTTTATTGCAACTGGTATTGCAAGCCTAATGCCAGCTCAAAACGATGTTCTAGATTATTTGTTTCCTGTTTAAGATATGTGTTATCAGTGTATTGCTAATCAAAATATAAGGATGTCACAACTCACATTTGTTATTGGAACATTCTGTAAATCAATGTAGTGAAATTCAAATAACAATTTTCTAATGAAACAGCTCTGAACCGATTGGCACTCATTGGTCAAAGCAATTAGGAGACATAACGCTATACTTGCGACATACACTCTCTTCAAATAGTAGCTATGATGAAAATAAATAAAAATTAGCCTAGGTAAAGGTGTTGGTACAATATTATGAATTAAAAAGGTAAAATAACTTCACGCCTTTTATCCCCGAAGTAATGCCACTGTACAATGTAACACCCACTTTTTACTATTTATATTATGAGTCCCATGTATTAGGGGGTGAGCCTATTGCCATAAACCGGACACAATTCCAGATTCCGTGCTACTAGATTTTTTTTTAAACTTTGCCCTATTGGGAATTAAACCAGAGATCCCTTGCCTGGCAGTCATACTCGGCCAACAAGCCAATCTTTTAAAAACTTTTACGATTAAAAAGATAATTGTTATGAATTAAAAAGTTTTCCTATAACCTATACCTACATGAGTGTGTATATTTGAGTCATCGCGATTCAGTCATTCAGTATGACAGCCACACACGATTACAATTTAGGTATGAGTATTTCCATGCTAAACTATGCCGCCTTAATAAGTTGTTTGTGGATCTCGATACTGAATGCGATTAAAGCAACTATTGTATAAGAACAGTCATTGTGATAAGGTACCTACGTTCATTCAGATGTAATTAATAATAAGTACAATAGGCTTTCAAAGCACATGGTATTACTGAATTGAAAGTTATTAGTAAGAGCCCCAGTACAACCCTTTATCCAGTTCTATCTGGATGAAAGCTCGTAATTTTTTTTGCGTTGTGCTTGTTTTGAAAAGTTTTATTAACGACGTCATCAATTGTTGTAGATTATAAATATACATTAATGCAAATATGACATTGTCACAATAAAATTCTAATTTGAATAAATTTATAACTGACTATGTAATAGAACAAATTAATAGAAACCACGCAACAATACCAAAAGTTAGTTACCATACCAATATAATACCATTAACCTTCAACCATAGATCACAAAGACATTAACCGAACAAGTTGTAATTTCTCCAGGTTAACTTGCAACTTGATTTATTGTTAAACTTGTTAACGACAAACTATGTAACCTTTACAAAGGCAAATGAATGAACGAAGTGACCTTGTATGAGCGTCCTCGAACTTACCAAAGTCAGCGTATATTTCCGGAAGTAGGAACAGATTAATGGGCGACCCGCACGTCTTTATGCTGTAACCTTTGCACACGCTGTCGACGTTCATGCTGTTCTTATTTGTATCGCTGTACATGTACATTCCAGAGTTCAACTGAAGATTTGACTTGAGGAACGCTTTTCTGGAAATTAAAATGGTGATCCAGTTGTAATACTCAATTTACAGCCGAATAATTATAGTAATTTACAGCAGAAATTAATCGAAAATCACAGGATTGATCTCAGTTTTTGATAGACTCCATAGAAGTGTCAAAAGCGATAAACCTAAAGACTTTGAACCTAGGGCCAGAGTGGCCATATGTTAAGGGGGCAGTTTAGAATCTAGATTATTATTATTATAACAATCAAAACATGAGCGACACAAACGGGACTTTAATGCGTGGTGTCCCACTGACTTTAGCTCCTTCGACTTCACGATAGGCAACTAAATGCTGAAAAGTAAACTTAGGATGTTCGTGACAATAATCAAAGTCAAAGCATTTATTTCAATTACCTTAATTTGGTACTTTTGAAACGTCAAATTTGAATCGCGGGCTAATATTTTTAGGATATCTTTACTTGCCTATAGAGATCTTGCATGATGCGCATAGATTCAGGAGTATAATCTTCAAGCTGACAACGGTTATGTAAGAGCAGTAAGTGGGGGTGACTCTCTCCACCTCCTGTCGACTCTGAACCTTCCTGGTTACTAGAAGCTGTGTTCGAAGTAGATAGCGATGGTTTCAGCATTTCAGCTGCTTGGATATACCTGAAAATTTAGATCGTATCGCCTTATAGTAAAGTTTGATTTTGAATGGAAATCAATTGTTGGTAAGTCAAGTTGTTTCAAAAATGTTATAGCAAAATACGCATTTTTTTTTTATTTACTGCCACATTCGTAGTGCTATTGCATTCTAGGAATGAATAAAGAGATCACAGCTACTTTGAGGATTATGTGTCTTGGGCATTGGGTCAAGGTTCGATTCCTGGGATGATCAATGCATAAATATGGGATTTTTAGTAGACAAATTAAACCTTAAATTGCGATACATGGCAAATGACTTAGCCCTATTGGGACCCAAAAAGTCAGTGTAGCATTTGGTCTTTACATGTATGCAACATCTTTGTATCACAGAAATTACCTTAAGAAGTTATAATCCGTGAACCAATCCTGCACAGCAATAAGTACATGACAAATTGCCATCAGATAGGATGCTATTTGGAGACAGTCCACCGTCACTACGTTAGCACTTCTAGCTGTGACCGCTGTGTTAGATTCTTCAATGAGCGACGGTGACCACAATGCTTGGCAGTCGAGGAGTATCATTCGGTCCTTCGTTATGTACATGTCAATTCCTGTAATGATACAGTAAGTCAGTCAACGAGCAAAAAAAGACAATCTGACAATGTGCAGGACAGATATGAAGAATATGAGTAGTTTTGTGATTTATCAAATTTTCATCTTTACTGAACAGGTTTTGCCTGAGACTGTCATCATTTGCGATAGAAAAATCTAATAAGTTTTATACTCGGCTTATATTCCGTACCATTTCTTATGACTTATCATCATCATCATGAACAGCCTATAAAAGCCAACTGCTGAGCAAAGCCTCTTCTCACACGGAGAAGGTTTGAGGGTGGCGGGTTGGCGATTACAAACTTATAATTAGAAATTATAAGCCCAGGTTTCCTCACGATGTTTTCCTTCACCATTTGTCAGTGGTGTCTAGATAATCTTAGAAAGTACATATAACTCGAATAAAGTCACATTGGTACTTGCCGTTGGTAGGTTTCGAACCTGTCTCCTCATGCATGAGAAGTGGGTGCCTTAAACCTCCGGGCCACCACGACACATTTCTTATGACTATTAATCAATATTATATTTATTCTTATTACCTTTTGTGCAGTGAACACCTCTCTCAATTTGTTCAATGTCTTGCATCTTAAACTTAAAGATACTGTCAGGTTTGTCCGCCCCTTTTACTTCAGGCGTTTCACGAAAGTCTAAGCTTTCCATTTGATTCTCTAAGGGACCCATCTCACTACTGTCAAATGTGTTTTCTTGAGGCATTTCATGAGAGTTCAATATTTGAGAGCATACACTCTGGTCATGGGCGTTAGCACCAATCAGATTGAGGATCATTGACTTGCCAACACCTTGGGTACCTGGAAAGAGAAAAAAAAATTGCTGTGGGTAAAAAATAGCTTGGCAAAAAAGAGTTGGGAATAATATTGAGGTTGCTAGTATCGTACTTGAGGCAACCTGGTACAATACAAATCAACCGGTTTTGATAAATATTAGTTTAAAACAACAATGAAGAAAAAATATAAAATGTACATAAAATCTGCATAATATTTAACGAATTTCCAACAAGATTTTTTTGAGAATTAACAAAGTTTTATATTTTTAAATCAAAAATCATAACAACACTTTTTAATATGTTCTATACCTGTAACAAAACATCAATCACGTCGCGTGACGTCATACGTGGGTAACGAACGTAAACAACAATACAGATTTCAAGCGACATTGGATTTGCACTGTTTATTTACCCACGTATGACGTCACGCTCTCTAGAGGTAGTATAACAGTTGGTGGTGTTTCGCGATGTTTTCGCGGCAATTTTAAAATGCGTATTTTTAAACATGTTTTGTTTTAATAATAAAGCAGTAACGAAAAAAAAACTTATTACGGGTATAAATAACCATACAAATTATTTTAAAATAGTTTTTGAAAAGTTGTCCGATCCCCTATTGTTTATTCATGGGAATGATCCGAAGTGGGTGATTCAGTTCAAGTCAATATAAGTTCCAGCTGTCACCGCATCAAACTCGTTTTTGCGAGGCTGTGCCTTGATATTATATTATTTACAGTTCGTAATGTAAGACAGTGGTTACTATTTTTTTTTAATTTTCCGGGATTGTTGCTTGGGCTAATTTGATATTAGACCATATACAGTAGCTTGAAACAAAGTTTACGTTATTTTGGTTAAATGTCAATTAGTGGGTAATAACAAAATTACAATTTACATTCTTTTTGCACTACATATAGGTAGTAACAGTGATCTTTGACAGTGAACTTTGTTGTATTCACCCAACACAAAAACAAAGGACAAGTGCAAAAAGGAAAATTATAGAAACAGATTATAGTTAGTATAGACTATAGAGTACCTAACTGTAAGTTGGAGGTAAAGAGAATGGATTTGTCTGACTACCCTACAGTAACACAAACATTTAACTAATATTATTGATATTGTACCTATAAGATGCAGAAGCACAATAAAGTTAAAAAAACAACAATTGTAGTAAGACTACCCTTTATTTTTAACATGAATTATTCAACTAAAAGAGTAAGGTAACCAAACTTCAAACAATCAACACATAGGATAACAGAATGCACATACAGAGTGATTAGTAATTAACATCCACAAAATGACTCACGTGAAAGCTTACAAATCAACAATATGATCGTAAAACACTTAGATGTATATCGGTGGACAGCCGGCGAGCAAAAAGGGCCGTTGCAGGACTGTCACCCGTTTATATAGGTAAGGTGGGTAGACAGTGGGGGAACTGCTAACAATATTATATATCATGTGATTCTTAAACTGTCAAACACCGAGCGGTCACCGTTGCCCGCAACCTGTTGTTCTATAATTGTGTCTATAATGACGGTACTTGACTAGTTAAAATCACTTGATTTATCATATCGAAGATCCCCAAACTTTGTTCATATAAAAGTGGTCTCTAAACATCGGATATAAGGTCTATAATGTAGTTAGTGGAGAGCCACATAGGTACAGAGGTTTCTTATTTGAAGAAATAAAATAACAAATGTACTACCTACTTACATTTCATAGGGACTTTCTTGTGAGATATTTTTAAAGTGGTTAATTATCTTACCTATGATTCCAACTACTAAGTAATTAGTGCTGGAGTCATGTAGGAACTCTAAAGCACTAGGATTCAATTCTAGGTTCTCATCTAGCAGCTTCACAGGTTCCGTCATATACTTCAAAGGAGGACTCGGCTTTTGTTCTGAAATTATGCACACACAATTATTTTACTGCCTCGTTGGCCGAGTGGTCGCAAGTGCAACTGCCGGGCAAGAGGTCTCGGGTTCGATTCCCGGGTCGGGCAAAGTATTACTGGGTTTTTAAAAATTCTCAGTAGTAGCACGGAGTCTGGAATTGTGCCCAGTATATGGCAATAGGCTCACCCCCTATAACATAAATAGTGAAAAGTGGGTGTTACATTGTACAATGGCATAATGTACACCTCTGCCTACCGCTTCGGGGATAAAAGGTGTGATGTTATGTATGTTGTATGATTATGTTATTGCAGGTTAAAATCATGTACTTTCCTTACATGTACTTGAATATTTATTTATGTGTTTAGATTAGATCTTAGTAACAAAAGCAGTATTAAATTATAAAGTGAAAATTATTGTTTTTTTTTACCATTTTCACACTTACTCTTTACTGCTGAAATAGTAAAGTTGATCTATGTTCAAACGTAGTAAAATATGGTAATGTTGGTGGTGGTTCTGTATTACCTACAGTTGAGGAAAACATATCATAAGGAGTAGGTACTAAAATATTACCAGGAGCTTTCTTCTCTTTGTTTTCATTTTGAGCAATTTTACATGGATGAGGGCCATCTCCTTCAGAGGTTGAGGTTCTAACAGTTTTAGGACTAAGAGGTCGTTCTTCCTTAGGAGTACTCTGCTCTCTAGTTTTCAATATTATGGTAGGCTGCTTTTCTTTTTCCTGCTTTTCTTTAGCCGGGTCTTTTGCAGTCTCACGATCGGATTTCAATATCATAGGTCGTCTCGGTGTAGTTGTCTCCTGTAATTTTCATTGTAAAATAATTAAATACAGCAAATTTCTAAAGAGTTTCTAATAAGTTTTTTCTGAACTTACCTTCGGGGTAAATATTTTTTTCTTCTTATCTGCCATGTTGAACAAAGATTTTTGAGTTTTCAGTGAATATTTTAAAATTGTATCACATTTGATATGAAATTATTTTCAAAACACCACACATTAAAAATATCAATAAAGTTATTAATAATTAACTGTCAATGCCAACTATTTCAAGTGTCAATTGTCAAATTACTTTGACATTACTAAATAACAACAGTGCTGCCCAATGAAAAATTAATCCCGATCAAAAGCAGTGCTAGGTTCTTGGGGGTTTATCTCGATGCAAAGATGTCTGGGGCGGATCATATAAACTCCGTGGTTGCAAGGTGTGAACGCTCGGTATCGGTACTTAGAGCTCTGGCTGGGGTATGGTGGGGTGCTCACCCCTACTCATTGAAGCTCATCTACAATGCATTGGTCAGAAGCGTAATGGACTATTGTTGCTTCCTTATTGTTCCTTGCAATAAGGGTGCATTAAAAAAACTAGATTCCATTCAGGCCAAATGCCTTAGAATAATTACCGGAGCTATGAAATCGTCCCCCATAAATGCTCTTCAGGTTGAATGTGTAGAGCCTCCCCTGAACCTTCGAAGACAATACCTTGCAGACCGATTCATCTCAAAAGTCCTCTCCCTCTCATCACATCCCCTTCTTCCTATCCTAGAACAAATCCACTGTTCCTATAGCTCCTCTTCCTACTGGAATAGTAAACCTGTCCCTCCCGTGATTGTCAGGTACAGGGAGCTTAAAAACCTCTCTGCACCCATCAAGCAATATCCTGTACTCCCGGTCTTCTCTTCCGTATATGAGGTTATCCACTTCAGGCCAAAGCTGATTCTAGGGCTCGGCATCTCGAAATCCTCCGTGGATGCTACGGGCGAGTTCGGACGCGCCTTGAACAAATACTGGAAAGGTTGGAATATTTTGTTCACAGACGCGTCTAAGCTATCTCGAAACGGAAGTACAGGAGTGGCAGCGTACTTCCAAAATTCGAAGATCGCCCTCCTCTCTAAGTGTCCCCCGGAAGCATCTGTCTACACGGGAGAATGCGTTGGCATTTTAGAATCAGTTAAGTTTATTAGAGCACACAACCTAAAAAACTCTGTTATTTTTTCCGACTCCCGGAGTAGCCTACAATCTCTCAACCAAGACCAGCTCCATTCCCGAACTCATAGCAGTTTGGTTGTTGAGATAAAGGCGCTTCTTTTCTCTTGGTACAAAGATGGCATAAATATCGAGATCGCTTGGATTCCTGGCCACTCTGGCATATGTGGTAACGAGTGTGCGGATTCATTGGCCAAATTTGCGGCCTCGAACGATGTCGAACGCCAGCACCACGTTGTGTACGGGTATGATATACGTGCAGACACAAAGCACAAGCTGTTTGACTCATGGACTGCAGTGTGGGTAGAAACATCCAAACATAAAGGGGCCTACTATGCGGTTGTCCAGCCCGGCATCCGACGGAAACCTTGGTTTTCCAAGTACCCCAAGCTTCCCCGTCACACTGTTTCATCCTTGTGCAGGCTCAGACTCGGCCATTGCAGTAGTCCGGTCTTCCTCAGCAAGATCCGCGTTCGCGACAGCTCGCTGTGCGAATGCGGCCTTGATGAGGGAACCTTAGAACATATCTTTTTTTCGTGTCCCTTAAATTCCAAATCTTTTGACCTCTATAAAAAACTTCCCAAAATCCAAATCCCTCTCCCAATCAGTTTCCACCTCCTTTTAACCCACTTTTCCTACAAATTAATTAATTATCTAAGTAAATTTATAAATGAAAATGACATTAAAATATGACGGTGTTCAATGATGTAAATGATGTATATATATTCATATCTGTCTGTATTGTGTATGTCCCCCAACTATTTTTTACACCACTGTATACATACAATAAAATAGTTGATAATGTCTATGTTTACTAACCCAATTGTTTTGTCTTTCCAGCTACTAACAACTAAAAACTACCGCAAAGTTAAGTTCGACGGTTCATAAATTTTGCCGTCACCACTCGACACTGGCAGTATAGTCGACAACACCGTTCTGGAGACTCGGTTGCCAAAGAAGAAAAAAAAAAAAAAAAATGAAAAATTAAAGGTTGTGTTGGACAATGGCTTCGTATTGGAATCACCTACAACTAGAATGAGCCATACTTCAGCACGAATGGGCTGGCTCGACCGAAGTGATATTACGGCCTCACAGAAAACCGACGTACGTATGCGTTGTGTTTGTGTCGCTGCCGCTTGTGCCGCTAACGCCAGAGGCGCTACAAGTGTAGCGCCTCTGGCGTTCTAGGTGACCATGGGCGACGCCGATTGCTTACCATCAGGTGATTCGTCTGCTAGTTTACCGGCTTATCTCATAAAAAATGTTTATAGACATTTTCTTGCCACATAATTATTCAATTAAAGTAATTGGAAAAGTGTATGCCATTAGGCCCTAGCTATTCTAGCGTCCGCGTGCAAATACCGATTATGCCAACCCTCTTTTTGTTGGGTGGGTAAAAAGTCATCAAATGGCTCTTGTGCAAGTGACTCTTACAACTCTTATTAACTAAAAAAACCACCCCATTCCTTCCAATACTTGCTCAAAGCCAGGGCCTCAGTACATCAGTAGTCCGAGGTCTGTAATGGATACGAGACTGCCTTCGGCGCTCCGATTGGTTAGTTCATTGGTGCCGGTCAATCAGAGCGCCGAATGCGTACTCGTTTCGATTACTTTGAACGTGAAACAAACTTGTACTAAGGCCTCAGTACCCATATGACAACCTACCCTCTAGCAAAGCAACATGCAAATCCTGATGGGCCCCGTCTATGGTGTCAAAGTCAAAGCATTTATTTATATTAAACCATAATATGGTACTTTTGAAACGATAACAAATACAAAATAAATAATAGTCTGTCAGTCAGTCCGTCAGTTAAGCTAGCTGAAGCTAGGTGGTCTGATGGCTTTTTGAGGCCAGCATTTTACGCGCCGCGCAGTGCGCTCGGGCCTGCTACCTGCAGGTGGTGAGCTATCTTTACTTGTCGTCCGCAGACTCGCGCTTACGGTGGCCGGAGATCCCAACAACGCAACGCGATACTACATCCGAAGCTTTTCCTGCTATCTCTCGAAAATTATAGAGGATACTCGATAGATTTTGAGTAACTCTAGAAAGTTGTCGAGGAACCTCGGTAAATTTCGATTATTTCTCAAAAGTGTTCGAGGACGCTTGATAGTTTCCGAGTAACACTCGAAAGTGTATTTCGAGATAGGTATTTAGAAATACAAACATAGCACTGAACTCATTTATTTATCGCCTGTGAGAGTTTTAAACTTAGCTAACATGTACAATTTATAATGATGTTTCGTAATGTAACAAATTAAAATTACAAAACAACACCAACGAATGATTATTAATTTTTTATCATTGCCTTTGTTTTACCGGTGGCTTTGCTCATGATGTTATGAAAACTCTCAAATGTGGCTTTAACATTATTCAACAATACAAACATAGCACGGAAAATAAAATGTCGGGAAAAATGACTTTTAAACTAGCAACCCTCCATCTGTCTTCTTCATTGACTTCATATTTTGTTGATGTGTGATTGGGTAAAAATTACTAGACTTGGGTTATAACAGGTCAAGCGATATCTGTTCTTCCTGTTATTGTTCCTAACAAATAACAGTTCTCGATATCTGTTATCAAATAACAGTCTGTTATTTTGGCAGTGTGTTATGAAATGATGATGAGCGTATTATCAATAATGTTATACAACGTGTTGTGAATGCGTATTGTTTTGTGATACTAATGTCAAAGGACAAACCAGTTTTTAGATTTTGAACAGCGGTCAACATAAATGATAATTATTTCCGATGTACGTGATATTAATTTAAAAATGTCAACTCCTATTTATTCGTCATTTACATTGTCATAATGTATTTTATAACTTCCTAACTACCGCAAAGTTAACTTCGACGGCTCATTAATCTGCCGTCACCACCCGACACTGGCAGTATAGTCGACAACATCGTATTGGAGACTCGGTTGCCAAAGAAGAAAGAAAAAAAAAAACTTCCAGGACAAATTCCAGGACGTAAACAAGAGTTGTCATTGCTAATTGTCACTACGGAAATATTTTTTAATCATAGATTCGTTTCTAGTCAATTACATCGATTGTCGAAAATATTTCAAAATGGAAAAAAATGTAATAAGAATATTATTGATTTTTTTTTAAGGAAACTATTATTTCACATAACAACATAAAAAAAATGTTTTTGACATCGCGCCATCTTTATTTTTTTAGTGACAACAAATTGTGGTCGTCCATTCGTAAATAATGTTTTTTAACATCACGCCATCTTTATTCCTTTTGCCGACATCACATTGATGGCAATATCCGTCACCATCTGTTTTGTAGTAAATTGAAATCCCGTACTAATGACCCATCCGACAAACTAATAAAATTGAAATGCATTGTTATCCGTTGAATGATTAGCCTGCGGTGTTTTTTTTTAGATTTATTGATGATTAACAGTTTATTAATTATTATTTATTAGAACACATAACTTCCGGAACCTAATCTCACTAAAATTTCTTTAAAATCTCTCAAAAAAAATGAAATTTGAACTTTTCTAATAGACTAAAACAACAATGAAAATGTTTCAAGTCATTAACAGCTTTATTCCTATAGTACTAAAGTTGTGTTTGTATGTTGACGAATTAACGATGCCATTTGACCAATTGCATGAATGCAAGAAAATGTGTTCGGATACGTGTTGATGTTTTTGATTGCGTTTTGTCTTATTAAACGGTAAATTAAATATTTGTATTTTAATTTTTTCAATTTAATGAACTGATAGGTTTATTTTGTATTAAATACTTTGTCAAATGTTATACACATATATTATTTAATATTTTAAATTAAAATAATTATTCAACTTAACATATTTCCTGCGTGTTTCTGAACAGATTATTCTAAACACGATCAGAAACAAACAGATGTCATTTTTATTACAAATCAATTAAAACATATTCAAAAAGTATCAAATCATTTCAACATTGTGTCATTGGTCAAATATATTATCATACGCAATAAATAAATCGAAAGCAAGAACAATTTATTAAATATGTTACAACTTTTCGTCTATATATCCGAACGAAACTCGGCACGAATAATACGTTACACGACCAGAAACAGATGTCATGTTTTCATTAATGATTTCTTCTTTTAGTAAAACTAAAACTACGCGTACACTCAATTTGTCGTATAATAAAATACTAGGTTTCTTCTCTTTTTAACAATAATCTATTCATATGGTGCGAGCGAGATGTAATGAATGCCAAATAATAACAAATAATACGATCTAATGTAGAAAGCATTTTACAATGGCGGTTTCTTCGTGTTAGGCTACCAACTGTATTTTTTCATATAAATACTAGGTGTGTCTCGCTTTAACCAGTGATATTTGTATGCAGTCAGAAGAGACAGTAAGAGTGTTTTGTCTAATGTGTCTGTGCCTGTTCTGTCTGAGTGTCTGTTATCTGTTGTTGTTCGTTGTTAGTATAGCCTCGCTGTCTGTTATTTGAGCATAGAACTGTGTGAATGAGTGATATTTTCAATAACAGATATTGTTAACCGCTATAACAGTTGTTATTTTTTATCTGCCGGCTACCTGTTCCTTTTCACTGTGACGATAAATACGCCTCACTCCTAAAAATTACGTCTTCTCTTCTGTCGTAAGTCGTACACAAAGAGTGAAGTGGAATAAAATACTCAGGAAATTGTACTACGTTTTTATTTGTTAATCCATCGGCAAGATGGGATTCTTTAAAGTTTTTGGTTTTATCGTGATCTATTTGACCTGTACGTTAACTTTCAATAATGCTGAACCGTGTGAGATGCGAGCACCGTGTGTGTGTGTTTTTTCAAATGGCACCGGAATCGACCTTACTCCTGCGATTTCAACTGAATTTTACACAGCGAGTACGTATGAGGTCAAGATGAATGGGTCGCAATATGAAATGAGTACATATTACTATCATCCGTGCTACGACGTTAATTTGAACGTGAGCCAGTCACTTCCCAAAAACAGTTGTACTTTACCTTTGTCGGTAAGTTGTATTGCACCTTATATAGATAATTATAGTTGTTACATTGTAATCGTAGAGCGTCTAGGTCATCCTACCAGGTATGGGTTTCACAAATTATAATTCAGTATATTTTAGGGCTTCATTTGTTACATTTTGTTACCGCCTACCGACAAAACGTGTTTACAGTGAGGCATTGACGAAACCAGTTTTACCATAAAAAATCCGTAATCAATACATAATTCTTTTTTAATGTAGGTAGTCAAATGTTTTAAACTTTCCAAATGTTATGGAATGTCTTATGGTGTTGGGTTTAACTAAAATTAAATAAAACTTGACTGAAACATTGATTAGCAATCTATTTTTATGTTAAGTTCATGATTTATGAATATACTACAAACAGTATAATATAATTTTTTTTTTTTATTCTTATTTATTTACAGGGTTTTTTCACATGAGAAAATGTCACCCTGATTATTGCGTACACGAATAACTTATACCTAATACATTTATTTAATACTTAATATTACTGGTTAGTCTACCCGACACCTTAAACCTATAATAATAATTTTGTATAGTTTTCTAGCCTCGACCAACAGCGGAGAGGCCAGAATGCAGTATAATATAATGGACAATACAATTCTGTTTTCTGTGAAACATAATATTCTATGTAGGTATTTGTAACAAAAGCAGATTAAAATAGTGTTATTATGTATATTGTTGGAAATATCTATTTTATCTTATTAAACTCATTTATTTATCGCTTGTGAGAGTTTTAAACTTAGCTAACATGTACAATGTATAATGTAACAAATTAAAATTACAAAACACAACACCAGCGAATGATTATAAATTTTTTATCAATGCCTTGGTTTTACCAGTGGCTTTGCTCATGATGTTCTGAAAACTCTCAAAATGTGGCTTTAACATTATTCCATACAATAAAACCTTTGTAGCAACTTTCATACAAATCTATCCACATATTTGACATTGGGGAATAAGTATTCATTCGAACATTCGCTTGCTATCTTATCAATATATCTCAAGTGCATGTATGATGTTGTAATATGCAGCAGGAGTTTATAACTGTTTATTTAAAATCAACAAAACAAACAATTTACTTTTCTATAGATAATGTTTATTTGATATGAGAAAAAAGTATCTAACAGCATTTTTTCCTGTTTGTTATTGGATGTTTCTTTAAGTTTAGGACTGTCAGTCAAGGAATACTTCTTTAATCTGGTTAATTACAACTACCTATTTTAAAGATTTTACTAAATTAATTGTTATGTTTTCGGCTTACTATCATATCTGTTTGATGAGGAACGGAACAGGACTAAGCCTAAAACACAATAATTAATTTAGTATGTCTCATGGAAGCATTAATATACATATTTTGCTGTACAACTATGGAGATCTGGAAAAGGTATATGTGTAGACGAATAGTGTACCTCCATGACAAGGTGCATGAATGTGATAGAAGCATAGAAACAAAATTAGTATGTAGAGATCGACACTTACTAGGTACAATATTTAGTTTTTTTACTATCGCTATGGGACAAAGATCAGAGTTTATGTATGTAAGTGATACTGTAACTATGTATGTATGTAAGTGATATTCAAATTATGTAAAACATTAAAAGATAATTTTTACTTGAGCCTAATGACTACCTTGTATTCTGATTTCAGATTTGTCGTCATGTAAGCACCATGAATCTGGCAAATGGAACGACTAACATGTTTACATTTGATCAAGGCTCGTATGATTTCATGGGTAGAACAAGTATATCAAACTTCTCTGACCAGGGCAACTCTATCAAATATCCCAATGGGCCATCGTAAGTAACTAATATCTTAATTGTCGATGAGAGTACTTGTAACTATTTTATATGTGCAAGGCATTAATTATGGTTGCAGATGTATAATCTGCAAGAGGCTCATTTGCCACATAGACATTCAGACTAACAATATAATAACATGGTGTTCTTGAATAACAGTTTTGTTAGACAGGCATACTACCTATAGGTATAAACTCACTTGGCCGAGTGGTCGCAAGTCCGACTGCCGGGCAAGGGGTCTTGGGTTCGATTTCCGGGTCGGGCAAAGTATTAGTGAGATTAAAAAAAAACTCAATAGTAGCAAAGAGTCTGGAATTGTGCCCGATATAATGGTAATAGGCTCACCTCCTATTACATGGGACTCATAACATAAATAGTGAAAAGTGGGTATTACAATGTACAGTGGCATTAAGCGCCGCAATGTGCACCTCTGCCTATCCCTTTGGGATAACAAGGCGTGTGTAATGTGTAAATGTTATGTTTTACCTATATAAAATTTGACGAATAAATAAAGCGTTAGGGCTTTAGTCTTATGTTCTTGATAAATATCAGTCTATAAATTCACTGGGCCAATATCAACTATAGTCTTATACAGCATTATTTTTTTAATTTCAGCGAAACAACAGTGCTCTTGGAGTGTGCTGAGACAGAGAACAAACTTCAAGTGTATTCATTATCAGAACCTGATAAAATTGTAAGTCATTCTTGTTTGATTATAATATACCTAGCAAACTTAATTATAATATTTTAGTTAGTCCATTATGAAACATATGGTTGTAACAAGGTCACTTGACAACAGATGCTTTGTGTGGACTTGACACTTTCTGATTATATAGGAATTCTGTGTTGAATTTGAAATGGGCATCTATGTGAGAATAAAACATGACATACCTAACTTTGGAAGAATTAGAGTATGCACACTCTTTACGCAGTTTTGTATCCATGTCAAAGTCAAAATTATTCAATTAGACAAGAAAGGCACTTTTGAACGTCAACAAAAAATTATGTTTGTGGTCCAATGGAAGAAAAGTCACTTGGAGGTGCCAGGTACTAACTACGTCACATTTATTGATGACTAGCTACTTCCGCGCGGTTTCACTCGCTCTGTTCAGATCCTATTGGTCGTAGCATGATGTTTTATAGCCTATAGCCATCTTCGATAAATCGCTATCCAACACAAAAATAATTATTCAAATACGTTACGGACTTGTAGTTACGGAGATTAGCGCGTTCAAACAAACAAACAAAAAACAAACTCTTCGGCTTTATATAATAGTATAAATTTCTCCAGAAAGGTATTTGTGTAAAAGTGAAGCTATTTGCTCATTCCAAGGTGTAGATTCCTATGGAGAAGAACGAACAAGAAACTCCATGTCCTAACAACATATGTCTAGAGAATTTAATAAAAAAAAAACTCAAGTTATGAGATTTTCAGGGCACTATAAATGGAATGCTTAGACAAAACTACAATATGTCAGGTTTAGTACAAACAACTGCACATGTAGTTAATGGAATAACTTCCTTTTACTAATTACAGTAAAGGAAAACGCAGTTTAAATAATTTTCCTATTGTAACTAACTTGTAAAGGTATTGTTTAGGTTCGGGAATGCATTATTTTTAAATTAAAATTTTATACAACGAATTGGGCAACTTCTTTTATGTTGTGTCCAAGGGCCGTGGCGCTAATCGCTTGTCTTCAGGTGATGCGTCTGCTCGTTTACTTGCATATGTCGTAGGATAATTTGATACTTCGAATCTTCGCGGAAATCCTAGGGGTTTTGCGAAAACGCGGATAATTAGATATAGGCGAAAAATTATCAAATCTTACTGGACAAAGTCAGGATTTTTGCGAAAATACTCGTTACTATACTAACTGTTAAGTTAACTATATTAACATTTCTTTGTTATCAAAATATTTCTTCTTTTTCTAATATTTTTTGAGAAAATCATAGTGCACAATAGCAATTTAAATTTGTTAACGACAATTAACTAAGACTAGTTTTCGATTTCTAATTAAAAATGCATTTGATGCAATCAAGCGTTTAGTATTTTTCTACTGGTGTTATCTATATCTGTAATGACATTAAAACTTGTAGAACCACAATGTGATACATTCAAACCAGTTTCTTCTTCGTCCTACATTCCAACTAAAACTGTATGGTTTTTTGTTACGTTATATTTAATTATCTACATCGCCTCATAGGCCGAGTGGTCGAAGTGTGATATTTGAAAAAGGGCTCAAGTTCGATTCAAAACATTGATTCCTAACATCGTTTGGTAATACGTTCACGCTCTATTAAATGGCAACAATGGGTTTTTATTTGATACGGGAAAATCATTCTTCTCATTTTTCTCGCCTTGGGTTAGGCGAGAGGGAGTGTCAGACTTACTGATTAAAAACCACCCCGTTCCTACTCCTGCTCTTCGAGCCGGAGCTCCGGCAACCCGTTATGCCATTCGCGGCCAGGGAATAATGGGTGTATTCAGTTTGGAACGCAATAGGTATACTATAAGCAAATAATATGCAGGTGATCATTACCTATGCCTACATCCTACCTGTTATAATTTTAAACTTAAATTAATTTGCTAATAAGTACGTATCAATCTGTAATGGGAATATGACAGGTAACAAATATATACCAAATACACTACATAACTACACACGTAATCAAGAGTAGAAATGATAATTATGATTTTGAATAAATTAATTAACTGTTTTTCTCTAATGTTTTCAGGTGTTAGCGTTTTATTCAAAAGATGCATGCTTGAAACAAATAGAGGTGAACGGAAGGTCTTTCGGCTCCACCCTGCTGATTATATTCTTCTCTTTTGTGGTATTCTACCTCGTACTCGGGATCTGCACGAAGAAATTCTTGATGGGAGCGACTGGTGTCGAAGTTATACCTAACCTTGCATTCTGGTCGGATCTGCCCAACCTTGTGAAAGTAAGTAGTTCGACAATACATGGTTGTCTGTTTTTTTTTTAAATAGCTCAATATTTTAATTGCTGTGCAAATAATTCTAGTACTGAAACCGATTTTAGAAAGGACAATAAGCTCTGAATGCCTACAGAAACTAATGAAGGCAAATTTTGCTCCTGACTACGTTGGTAGTGAACTTTATAAATATAAAGTTTGTTACATATTAAAGAGTCTCAACTTAGGTAATATTAAGTTGTCGAAAACGACAATCTATAGGTGGCTTTTGCTAAAACAAATCTAGAAAAGTAAATAATATATGCAGCTGCAAAATATTACGAAGAAGTACTATTAAAAGTTCTTATAAATGCAAGTCATTTTATGCGCAAAATATTTTGGCAACCGAGAAGTTGACGACCGATACCTGGTGGTGGTTAAACTGAATAACACATAAAATCTTGAGTTATTTCAAGCTATCCACCATAGGAATAAACTGTATTTAATAACAATAACGAGTATCGACCTGTCGATAGACTAAAAATAGTTTGTCATTCCACATGATAAGTTCTATTGAGTTCGTCTCGATAAAGACCGATCTGTGCTTTGTGGGGATGACGTACATAGAGGTATAAGGGAACTTTATCTCTTAATTAGAATGGTCGTAGACTAAGATACTCCTTAGCAAATTCAACACAATTTTTTGTGGTTTTTTCATTTCAAGTTTGAAGTGATGAGTAAAAATACTCCACAAGAATTAATGTGATTTAGTATTCTTATATAGTAAGTAAACGAGAAACCTAATCATCGAGCTCCGTGTTGTTTATTGTCCTTATTGTAACTTTCACTCCTTTCTACTGCCTTTATATCCTTTACGACTTAATGCTTTTAAAACTTGGTGTTATGACTGATCCATGCTGCTGAAATTTATATTGCAATGTAATTTATGACTATGAAGACATTCAGATACAATGTAAATTGTTTAATGAATAAATGTAATGAAATGAAACAGGAATTGTAAAACATAATGCACAAAATATTTTGACACCTACACATGTGTGTGAACTTGCACTTTCGGGCAAGTATTCAAATTGTGCTTGTAGCAAAATCTACAGAATGTGTACACATTTCCAGACTGCTACTACTTACTGAGTTTTAAATATTATTATTATGTTTTTAGGATGGCTGGAGGTTTATGTGCAATGGTTTCAAGTTGCCCCCTCGAGGCGCCGGTCCCGCAGTGTCCCCCGACCCCAACAGCTATGACAGCATATAACATCAGGGTGACGAAGACCTCTCTGAAGGTCATCTTGTCCTTGTGGAATAGACAATCTGACTGTGTTCTTAATTTCTCAATGTTATTTCTTTTAATTCGTGCTGTCGTTACATTTGCGTGTGTGTAGAATAAGATTTTGAATTTTATATTTTTATTTACAAAGAAACGCACGATTATTTACTTTATATGATGATATTAGACCTTTTTTGTTGAATGATGTCTTTAATATTTTTTAATTGCATTCTAGATGTGTCGTTAATTATATTGAACGCAAATGTAATCATAGCTTATTTGATGGTGATTGAAATTTAAATTTCAAGTCATAAATATGTTCAACAGACATCTAAGAATAATAATAATATTATCTGTGAAGTGGTAAGTTAAAAACTTGAAACATAATAATAATTCTCGAATATTTTGTATAATAAACCTCGAATATAATATTATCTACTTATCCAATTACAATAGTAGACGAAAAATATTTTAATTAATTATTATCTCAAAATTTATATGTGCACAGATTCATTATTTATAAATCAGGCAGCCATTTTATGGTGCAATCGACATTAGGAACGCTGGCCTATTTATTGTGATGAATACGTGTAATTATATAAAAATATACCTTTATTGATATATATACAAGTGTTGTTTTAAAGCTGCGTCATTTTCTAGTAGGTAACTCGGCTATCGATTCTGAGGCCGAATCAATAAAAATATTGTACATAAATATTTTTCATTTTTCTGTAAATCCGTAAGTGCGAACTATACGCCGCCGTCTTGTAACTAGCTTTATAACGCGGCTTAACCCACACAAACTCAAACACGTTATTCATATTGTTCCTAATTCCATAAAACTAAAAATATTGTTGTCACTTATTCTGAAATATTGTCGTACTTATACCATTTATTATAGCCGTATTTTTAACTATTGGCGCGAAATTATTTCTTACATTGAACCTTTATGACTTCTGTGACATTCCCTCGAGAAATGCCACGGTATCAAAACTACACCTTGTTTATTTGTACATTTACATTATAGAGATATTATAACTTGCCATTATTTTTGTACAGGATGTAAACGGAACGCTTCCGAAACACTGACAAAAATATATTTTTTTAAATTTTAATAGTTTTTTGTGTTATTCATGCAACGCCAGCCTTGAGCACTTGATTTCAACTGTCATTACACAAAATAAACATTTAATTCCTTGTTTTATGGAAATGAAACCTTTTTACCATCACCTGTCTTCGGTTTTCGGCAGCGTTGTCTATACACTCGACAATGTAAATTGACTTATTTTTCGGCACGCTACTAATAAGTTGTTGTTAATTTATTTGATTTAATTTTTATTTTATTTATTTATTATTGCCTCATGGTAATCTAAATTCAGTTGATGGTCGAATATTGCAATAACTGTGCCAATTTACTTTGACTCTTCGAATATATTATGCGTAAGTACATAAATATTAAATAATAATGAATATTCTATAAATATATGTAATGAAGTAGCTTATATATAACTGCTAATATGTATTAGATATAATTGGCTGCATGGCGTATTATGGGATACTGAACTGCGTTTTGAACAGCATATTATGAAAACTTTATAAATATGTAATGAATGTCTTTAAGATTAGCTACTTAAAAGAAGTTATCTGTGTAAATCTTTAGTATGTCCATGCAGTATATTTTCCTATATATTTAATGCAAAAGCATATCTAAATAATGTAAACATTTCGATACTGATTTATTGAATCTCCAAATCTTTGGACCAAAAGTGATATTTTCTTACTTCGCTTACCCTTTTTAATATTTTACTTGACTATTTTATATTTAAATATAGTTAAGTATAAATATATATATATATCTCGTGTGTATTGCCAAAACATATATGAAGGCAATTCATACATAATAAAATCTTATAATACTATACAGAATCCAAATATAACTTACTGTGAGCTTAGATGTTTGTCTTATAACGATATATCACAATTTTAAACAGTTTGCACAAATATATCACTATACCATACGGATGTAATTGATAATATTGTCCATACTGTAGGTAATCATTCGAATAAATGGTATGGAAGTGTGTGTAATTGCATAATAATAATAATTACATAATATAATAAACATATAATATTAATATCGTAAGCACTAGTCATTTTTAGGTTCACTATAACGCACTATATATCACGTGGCTTATGAATTATACAATGTCACCAAAATAAAATGCATGCTGTATAACACTTATATACAGGGTGTAACGGAAACCTAGGTTTTTACAATGTCACCAAAATAAATGCATGCTGTATAACACTTTTATATAAAGGTGTGCCGGAAACCACTATTATTAAAAGAGAACAGCTAGTACAAAACCGTACCGCATAGTTTCAGCTCAATATATAGAAGTATCTACTTTAAAATATCTATACCAGAATTATAGGTGAATAGTTCGTTCGCACCATTTAGCGACTTAAGTACTAGTTATGTGCTTATTCCAACTTTTAAATTTCTGTTTCTGGTACCGATGTTTTATAATATTGTCGACGAGATAGGACGGTTTATTAAAAAAAAAGAAACCATCCTTTATTTTCATATAGTTTCCGTTACACCTTGTATTTATACAATGTAAATGGAGTGTACTACACTATACAAAAGTTAGTGTGATACCATAATACATTTTGTTAATTTAAATGATTGTTTGCAAAACATTATGAAGGACGGGAATCGAATGAGATCGACGAATTGGCTCTACTCAGTCTGCGTGTAAACGAAATTGTGTCTTAGCGAAAATTTGTATGTATATTTTGAATCTAAATTATATATTAACTTAAACGTGCAATGATTGTAAACGAAAAACAATAAATTAAATAGAATAAAATTCATGTCTCGAATATATTTTTTGATATTAATAAATTGTGAGTCGAATTGGAAAATGATCTTTTATTCATGGAAAATAAATGCGGAAAATGTATTTTTAGTTTATCTTTTGTGAATAAAACTGTAGGTTAATCGAAAAGGCTTGAGAATGTCGAAACAATGAAGATTGATATTATAATAAAACATTATAGTTTGAAATATTATAACACTGAAAAATGAATTTTACCGCTTTGTAATAAAGGTGCAGTAAAAAACTGTTACCATAGACGTGACTATGCGTGTTTCATTTAAGGTGTTATTGTTATGTACCTTTTAATGTTTGTGTTATAATTTAATTCCATGGTTTTTACAGAGTAGCAAGGATAGATAATTCAAAATAGAACCACAAATACAATGATAATTATGTTCATAGATCCGAGTGTGTGTTAAAAGCGCTTGTTAGACAGAGATAGAATAACGGGAAGATAAGTCAAAGAAAGAATATGTAAATCAAAATAAAATGTAAGTATACCTATTAACAAATTATAAATAAGGTTTGATATCAGCCCCCTAGACAAATAATTTTTCATGACGATATCCTTACTCTGTTTCTCGTCTAACACGCTACACCATATCATAGACTATGGAAATAAACTTACAATTCGGAAGGATATTGCCAATATTGAAACCAAAAAGTTTTAATGTCTTTTAATTTGTCATTGTTCGTGTTTGTCTGCTTAGCACATAATACATATATACTGGTATCGTAATCAATATATGGGTCATTTATCCTTATTCGTTTCAATAAGTGTTTTTGATTTTCCACCACCAGTTAGCGCTAGTGAGACGAAAGATCCTATGGGTCCTTTGCTTCGTGCATAATTATTGCATAACTTAAAACTACTCTAGCGCCTCTTGGTGGTGAAAAAACTATTATTCTGGTAGAGCAGTGTGATATCAATGAATATATCATTATTATACACGTCATAATAACCTAAGAACTGCATTATACGTATACATAATAATATAGTAGATATTTTGTATTCAATATTTTAGGGTCCCCTGTTGTTTGAAGTGTTTTCTAAGGTTAATAAATAAATAAAATTATTATTATTGCTCATCAATGTAATTTTATTTGTATAAATAATTTATGTTTATGTGGAGCATGGCATTGTTGTCGCTTATGGTAATTTTATTCCCAGCTGAAACAAAAATTACAGTTTGTTGAAAAAGTTTTTGGAGGAAGGAGTTTTAAGTAAGGAAGAGCCATGTTTCGGCAAGAATGGGTCTTCTCGACCGGAGTGATAACAAGGCCTCACAGAAAACCGACGTGAAGCAACGCTTTTGTTTTTTTTTTTTAAGGGGGGAAAATCATCGAATGACTGTTCCCGCCTGGGTGAGGCGGGAGGGAGTGTCAGACTCTTACTGACTAAAAACCACCCCGTTCCTTCTCCTGCACGTCGAGCCGGAGCCCTGGTTACCCGTTAGGTTCTCCGCGACCGTTAGGTTCTCTTGCGTTGTTTTTCAGTCGTGTGAGTGAGGTTACCAGAGGCCCAATTACCCTCCCCTTCCCTAATCTCCCCAATGATCCTCAAACTTCTAATCCCCAAAAGGCCGGTAACGCACTTGTAACGCCTCTGGTGTTTCAGTCCAGGTGTCCATGGGCGACGCCGATTGCTTACCATCAGGTGATCCGTCTGCTCGTTTATCGGCTTATGCCATAAAAAAAACAACATTGGCACCGAAATGCCAGTAGTTTGGTCTTGCTTTGGTTTTCCATGATGGCATGACAAAAGCCGTGTTTCTATTCTATAGATCTATATCTATTCTATCTAAACATAACTTTTAAAAAGTCAGTCTTATATTACATACATAACATCACGCCTTTTATCCCCGAAGGAGTAGGCAGAGGTGCACATTATGCCACTGTACAATGTAACACCCACTTTTCACTATTTATGTTATGAGTCCCATGTAATAGGGGGTGAGCCTATTGCCATATACCGGGCACAATTCCAGACTCCGTGTTACTAATGAGAATTTTTTTAAAAACCCAGTAATACTTTGCCCGACCCGGGAATCGAACCCGAGACCCCTTGCCCGTCAGTCGCACTTGCGACCACTCGGCCAAGGAGGCAGTCGTATTTACGAGTCTTATATAGTACATAATTATATTTTTTATATTTTACCTGAGGCGCAGTTTCAATAAAACATTTATGTAAAAGGACTGATCGTTCACATCCCTTTTCACCGTCGGATACAGCTTCGTCGTTCACTGTAAAAATAATAAATCACCATTGTATTGTGGTTATATTGTATCGTTATACTATTTAGATAGGAATACCTTATATGAAAAATTAGAGTAAAAACAGTTTTTGCCACTGAAATGTTTATCAAAGAAAGATTAAGAGGAATGTCGAAAAATTTATATTATTTATATAATTTCATGTTCATTTTTTGTTCCTATTGAGGGGCGGTACCGCCGTCCGTGAGTCACTGCCGGGTGCCACCTGAAAATCAGCGTTGGGCAGAAACGTCCAACTATATGCTGAGGTGGAGGCCCTTTTGGCATGAGCACGCGCAAATTGATTTTATTATTATTTTTCTTTGTTTTTTTTGTACCTATTCAAAATTCTGTTTTATTATTTTGTTACTACACTGTTTTTTGTTCTGATGTCTATTCTTTTAAGTGTAATATTAGTATTTTGTTTATATATCTGTATTATTATTTTTTGTGTCAATTGTCAAATAAATGTTTTTTCTTTCTTTCTTTCTTCTTTCTTTCAAATGTTTAAAAAAAATATCCAGTAGGTACTTATCTACAGTAGTGGGTATAGAGGGTGGCTAAAATTACTTTTGGAAAGCGGATATTCGTTATTTTTTTCTGTTTTACCTTTCTTGCAGGCTTCCAGAAGTTTCTTGGAACTTTCTAGTCTGTTCGGGTCATTAGCGAAATCTTTTTGTGTCATTGCTATTGAGTTTTCTGCATCAAACATGCCCTTGGTGTCTAGCTGTAAATTGGGTTATGGTTAGTTATGATTACAAATAAGTACGTAAGGCTGAAAATATTGGCAAGCGAGTAGGGGCATTTTTTAATACTGATGGATGACCCACCAGAGAAGGCGGCTATGTCTTCTAAATCGGTCTACTGTGACTGAAAGTAGCATAAAAATATTTGCAACTCCCTCCACGAAGGAAGGAAGGTCCGCAGAAACAATTGCTTGCATCTGCTTTATCTTACCATACCAGTTTTCTTGAAAACGCAGGCAACGAAACATTTAGCGTTGTTGGTATCAGGTATTTTGTTTTTCTTTAGCTCCAGCATCTCTTTTGGTGATATAGGGTGTTCAATGTTACAGTCCATGCCTTCGCGGAAAAACCATGCTTTGATCTCTTGATCAGTTCTAGCCTGTACCTAATTAAATTAAACAATCTATTAGGAACTTTTTTTCATTATGAAATCTTACGAAATAATAATATCTCTTTTTATATTTTATATTAACAAGACATACTAAAGTAACTAAAAATAGTAGTAGCCTACTGAGTAATAGGCTGCGCGACATCGCTGCGAGCGCGCACGCTGCTCACGAGGAAGAACCTCTCTATGGTTCGAAACTAGTAGAGCTTTTCTCAGCATACTCACGTGAGTAACCCGCGATTTTTTTTAATATCTCTTTTAATTAACGTCCAACAAAAAATAAAAGAATAGTACTTACATGAGCGCCGTAAAATTCTACGATATACAAACATAATAAAAACAGAACGATCATTTTCACTTAACCTCAAAAAATGGACTGTTTGCCAATTGCATATTTTGCTTTATATAGTTTTTCAAATGAACCCAATGTTTAGGATTAAATATAATAGTAGAAGAATATTTAAATAGTAATTTTGATACAGTTGGATATGATCTTAATTAGTTAGATATATAATTTTGGAAGCAGGTACGTTACTCTCATTAGTGTCAGATGACAATGACGACCTACTGATCGTAATCTACCCAATGGTTATATTCGAGCTATTATTTGATTTGTGGCACGTGGAAAATAATAATTCTCACACGTAGGAGTCTCATCAAATATCTACCATAGGTACCTCTCACCCAATGACTCTTACTGACTGAAAACTACCCCGTTCACTCCTGCTTCGAGCCGGAGGGAGCTCCGGTTACCCACTATACCTCATTACCTTACATATTTTACTTATGACGAGAGCTCGGCACGACCTAAGGACTCGTACACAAAACTGCAATGCGACGTCGCATCGCAAAAACGTGCGAGCTCCCTCTACGCATCGTCTTCCCAAAATCTTCTTTGTTTCTTTTTCCTGTATCTCCTAAGCAATAACAGAAGTGCACACTTCTTTTTACGATCAATGCCACGTCCTAGTTTTTAATTTAAAAAACGTTTGTACGGTTGACGGTCGTCGAAGGAATGATCATTGATCACCCTGGGATACGCCTTGTCGCACGAAAGCGCTTCGCATCGCAGTTTTGTGTACGAATCCTAAGTGAGTTAATGTTTTTGGCGGTTACTGTAAATAGATAGCAGAATCGTGTATTGTTCTTCTCAATAAGAACTTAGATTACCTATTGCAATTAGGCTAAAGGACTTGACTGCATGGTTGGCCAGTGGCTTAGTTTATTGCTGTTGACGTACCTATACATAGGTATTTCTTTTATTTTTTATACTCGTAGGTACATAGGTAGGTCTACCTATATGTTTCCACAATACCTACTAGTCACGATCATGATAACTTTAGGTAGATATTTAATTATATATAACTATCTATATAAAATTATTTACTACATAGATGTGTATCGTCGTTGGTATTCGTAATTACATGAGTTTGTGGTTATTTAGATTTATTCAATTTTCATCATTTGGGGTACCTAATAAATTCTTTCCTGTGGACCCTTTGTTCTCTCTGTACATATCTATTATTATTTTTCATTTTCAGGGTGAAAAATCCTCTTGGAGCTCTCCTGGCGACAATGAAGGGGAGAATCTTTTACTGACTATAGGATAAAAAAACCTAATCCGTCACGCACGAGTACATAGATCCACTGATATCTGGATTTTTCAGGGCCCTTGTGGACTCAACTTTCCCAACATTGCTCTCTTTGAACCTAGGATTTGATACTATCTTCCAATTTCCTAAATATTGCCATCAGTAGATAGCTATTACATTAGTAGGGTTTCAATTTTCGTAGTGTGATAAAATTGAAACAGTAATGATAACGAAATCACACGAAAATGTCACGAAATATGGATAAAGTTAAGTTATTCCTTGTCAGTAAGATTATTGTAAAGCTGACAGGCTCTGTAGAAAATAATTAAATAGTAGAAATAATAGCTCTGTGGTTCTGTACCTGAATAAAACGAAATGAAAATAAAAATGAAACATTACATAATATACCTATAGCAACTTGAGTTATTAATACTTTATTAGTATGTATCCAAGTTAATTTAGACGTAGCATATCTCATCCTATGGGCAGATTCAAGAAACATAAATAAGTGTTAGGAAAATTGCAAGTTAACAGGCGATTATCTGGAAATTGATGGTGTATGATCATGTTAGACGGAAGTTGATTAATATCAGTCATAATGTTGTTTTTTTTTTCTTTGTTGTACAAGCTGTAATCAGATAAAGCAATAAAACAATTATAGGGCGACATCGACAGGTTGGCACGAACAAACTACATTGTTGTACCTAGTGCCTTTGTTACGAGTCTCGAGTACCCTTAATACAAATCCAAATGTCCTCACTAGTCGCACTATCACCATTGATTTGACTATTTGACCGCCTTTGATTAACAAACATAACATAACATAACATCACAGCCTTTTATCCCCGAAGAGGTAGGCAGAGGTGCACATTTCGGCACTTAATGTCACTGTACAATGTAACACCCACTTTTCACTATTTATGTATGTTTGAGTCCCATGTAATAGGGGGTGAGCCTATTTCCATATACCGGGCACATTTCCAGACTTCGTGCTACTACTGAGATTTTTAAAAACCCAGTAATACGGGAATCGAACCCGAGACCCCTTGCCCGGTAGTCGCGTTTGCGACCACCACCATTGCGACCACTCGGCAAACGAGGCAGTCACTGGCCGCCTTTGATTAAGTACCTAGGTATTTAACTAAGTCCTAAGTATGGGTTAACATATTATAACATATTATATTCTTTATTCAAAATGGTAATAAATAAGATCTGCGTATAGTACCTACTTACCTATCCACATCCTTCACACTATATTCGAAGCAAAATATAAACGCGATTTAGTTTTACGTAAAAGTTTTATTTCATTAAGAGATCTAAGGTACAAAGTGAGTAAATTTAAATGTCAAGGAAAGTAAAATATACCAGGATTGTGATTGTAGATGCACTTAGTGACGTGAAATGACGCATCGCAAATATCTTTATGGGCATCCGCTGAAAAAAATAATGGGCAATGAATTAATATGTAGTTACACAATGTTAGGGAAGTAGGCAAGTATGATACCTACTGGCTACTTGAAATAATTGGCCAACCCTAATGACTTCTGGTAGGTAATTTGTTCGCAAGATAAATAATGAATGTGATTTAGATTTTTATGACCTTCTATTGTGATTTTATATTCATAGCCGTTTTAATTTTGATGAAAATACCTATAGATTCTTTTTTACAATTTTGCGGGTTTTTCATATAGAATTTAACGGTTCCTAAACGTTTTTTTCTTTTATTTAGTTCTTACTATTCCATGAATTTTTTGGTTGACGTTGGTCGAGTAACTGCGACACTCAAATAATAGGTCATAATAATAGAGTATTTTTTTTAAGGGGGGAAAATTATCGAATGACTGCTCCCGCCTGGGTGAGGCGGGAGGGAGTGTCAGACTCTTACTAACTAAAAACCACCCCATTCCTTATCCTGCACGTCGAGCCGGAGCCCCGGTAATCCGTTAGGTTCTCCGCGACTCCGAGGCATCAGCCCTGTTGGGTCCCATCCGTGATGGTCTGATCTCTGATGGCTCTATGAGGCGCGCGCGGAACGTGACGCGCCGTACGCTCGGGAATAATAGAGTAGGTATGGGCTTAAGTACTTCATATGGGTTTTTCGATTCGGAAAATTCTCAGTAAAATAATGCAACAGAAAAGCGCCTTCAGTATTAATTATAGTACTATTAGTACCTTTTAACATAACACTTTTAGAAATAGGCTCTAAAGAGTATTCTTGTACAACAGATACTATAAGATCGGGATTCTTACCAACTTTTCTGCAAGCAGTAATAGCTTCCTTAGCAGGTTCCTTTATATCATCAGGAAATAATAAATCGGCCTGTTTCATGGCCGCATCATAATTTAATTTGCCATTTTTTATCTGCAATATTACATTACAAAATTATTCTAATCTCAATTTCACTATTTTAGATTTCGATAAGAATTAATTTTAAGAAATTTACTTCATAGAAATGCTAATAGTTGATCAAAATCTTAAATCTAAAATTACATACTACATATTTGTACCCACCGTGTTAGCCATTTTCATAATGCAAGCCATGTAGCACTTTACTTCTTTCTCGTCAATGAAGACACCGTCGGAAATCGGATCGATTTTCTCTAGAAACACATTACAATCAAAACTACCGCTAATTTGAAATTGGGAACAGACAGCAAAAATGTGCCTTAAATTAAATTGCAATGAAATTATGAAATTACCATCTTCGGCATTATTCTTAGGTTGGCACGTTTTTCTCATCATCTTACCAGTATTCTTGATCTGTTTCATTGTCATCTAAAATGTTAACAAAAACAAAATGTACAAAATTATGAGCAGCTAGAATGTCTGAAAGGGTTTCTATACTACTTTGTTCTGGTGATGCTATTACCAAAACCGCTGACCAGGATTCGTCTTGGCTTAACTTTTGTTTAATTTAAAGTCCGATTGAAGTGTCCATAAACCAAAGATAGAGGTAATTAGCTACTTACAGCTTCACATGTTGCAACAAATATAAAAAACTTCACAATTTTTGTCAGAAGCATATTTATTATCTTCTGCGTGTAAGTAGTATCATGGCCTCCAATTTAATGAAAACCTTGATCTTCAATAACCGCTTTATATGAAGTTCGACGTGTGATTGGTTAATTGTACTCTTACTAGTTCACACCTGAATTATGACAGTGTCTGTATGGTGTCCATATTTCAAGTTGTTTGTCAATTTTAAATAACTGTGCATACTTATTTCTACTTCTAGATTAATTATTTATTCTGATCGTCTCTTCGTGGTGATTACCTATATTGCTTGCAACGTTCTTCAGTGCGAAGAGAGGCCTTTGCTCAGCTGTGGCCACTTATGGGTTAACTGTTAATGATGATGATTATCATCTCTTGTAATTATGTTTACAGACATAGGTAGTTTTATTTCTCCTTCAAGACAGCGATTCATTTATGTTCTTTACACATAAAATAATTGTGTGTCAGTGTAAGCTTGAATGTAGTAATTACCAGTATAAAATCTTGAGGGAAAATGGATTGGTTGATTTTAACTATAAGTCCTTAAATTGGGTACTTGCCTTATTAAAAAATTAAATTATTTCCACCGTTCAATACAATAAAATATTAAACAATAATTACACTTTAATTAATTGATTTTATGACTATCTTAATTTTAGCATTTTTCCAGTAAATTTTTGAGAAATGAGTATGCTGCTTGACGCTCAAAAAACGGGACGTCACAATACACAATCTCGTACAAAATTCATAGAAAACTGTCGTTTTTGACAGTTCGAAAAAAGTATTGAATTTGACTAGTTGGCAAACGTACCCACTTACGTAACAGGTCTTTGTTATTGTGTAATCCAATAACGAGAGCAAGCCACTAGTTTACAATATGAAACTGGGTTTTGTCCTATGTGGTTTGTTTCTAATGGTCGCCCTATTCACACTATTTCACGATTATAAATTGTTACTTTGGTAAATTGTTAATAGCTAGTTATGTTCCCTACAATTCCAATTAAATGCTGCTAAATTGTACATGATGCATTCATGTGAGATTAAGTTTACAATGTATCTGATTTGCAACCTGATGGATACTGATGAATTCATTACTGATCATGAAAATTTTACGAACTTGGATTATACTCAGACGAAAACGATTAAACGTAACGTAAAAGTAATGCGTAAATCTATTTTTATTTATTTATGGTTTATTTAATTTAAGACATAACTAACTGCCTCGTTGGCCGAGTGGTCGCAAGTGCGACTGCCGGGCAAAGGATCTCGGGTTCTATCATAGGGTCGGGAAAAGTGTTACAGGGTTTTTTCAAAAAAATTCAGTAGTAGCACGGTGTCTGGAATTGTGCCCGGTAAATGGCAATAGGCTCACCCCCAAAAGTGGGTGTTACATTGCACAGTGGCATTAAGTGCCGTAATGTACACCTCTGTCTACCCCTTCGGGCATAAAAGGTGTGATGTTATGTTATGTTATGTTACATAACTGTGTGTTGATTAATATCTAATGTTCTTATCATATCACTGAAACGTCTGACTGGTAACGGTAAGCAAAGATTTTTTTATTGAATTACAGAAATATCTTTAACATTGGCCCTATGATAATGCCTTGAGGAACACCTGGCAGGTACTTAAAAATATTAAGATCTGTCCATGAAGAAACGAATGAAAGAGTGGTAGCTTTGGATAACTTTATTTAATATTTAACTGCCTATGAAAAAAAACTGATGCTTTAAGCCTAAGGTACCCAATACTTTTATTATTTTTTTTTAAGGTGTAAATATTTTAGGTTTTAGTTTACTGCCTATATACGAGTAAATGATAAAGAAAATACAAAGTGGCTGCCATAAGGACATCATTATGCATGTCTACCTAAGTTTACGGTTAGACAACACATTATTTTATTGTCAAAATGCATTTTCCTATGTAATCAATCATTTATGTCTGCTAAGTAGGTAAACGCCTCCTTATAAATAGTTCTAAACCTTTTTTCGCAATACTTTGCTGAAGTAAGTCTAATTATGAAAACCTTTCGACTACTCTGTTGCATTTTGAGCATTTTTTTATTTTTTGATCAAAGTTATGGGGTAAGATCTTACAATTATCTACAAACCATTTTATTTTTAATAGATTATGTGGTATTGGTACCAAAGTATTTAAGGAAAACATTTCATTTTATTTCATAGATGACAAGACAGCAGTTAAAAAATTCAGGCAAACTTATGAAAAAATCTTGCATGCCGAAGAACGATGTGACTGAAGGTAAGTAAAATAATTTCAATGAAGATAATTAACAATAAATAATACTACATTTACCCCATGTAGTCATTGCCTTTGATTATGATATCATTCTGGCTTTAGATGAAGTAGGTGACATCGAAAAGGGGAAGTTTATAGAGACTCGTAACGTTATGTGTTACATCGCCTGTGTCTACACCATGAGCCAAGTGGTAAGTATAACTTTTCAGTTGGTTCATTACATAAAACAACATGACATCACGCTTTTATCCCCGAAGGGGTAGACAGATGTGCACATTACGGCGCTTAATTTCACTGTACAATGTACCAACCACTTTTTACTATTTATGTTTTGAGTCTCATATAATAGGGGGTAAGCCTATTACCATATACCGGGCACAATTTCAGACTCCGTGCTACTACTGAGATTTTTTTTAAAAAGCTCTATAATTTGACCGGCCCAGGAATCAAACCCGAGACCCCTTGCCTGGCAGATGCAACCACTCAGCCAACGGGGCAGTTTTGGTTGGTTCTATATTACTTATTATTATTGGTATATTATAATTGGTTATGTCATACTTTTAAATTCCTTAACTAGCAGACAAAGAAAAATATTGTTAAGGCAATTAGGATTTTCCTTCAGTACATTACTATTTCGCATTATATGTCGTGGTGCCTCGGAGAGGTTTAAGGCCTTATGAGGGTGCGGTTTCGAAACCCACCAACGACAAGTACCTATTTGTAACTTTTCCCAGTTTTATGTACCTTCTAAGATTATTAGACACTAGGTACTGACTAAAGGTAAGACCTGGGCTTATAATTTCTGATTATAAGTTTGAAATCGATACTCAAATTTTCTGCGTACGAGATTCATTTGGTTTTTGATCTTTGTCTACGATCAGGCCTTTGATCAGTAGAGCCTACTTTATAGGCTGTTGATAATGATGACATCATTATTTTCATCCATGGAATAAGGTCGATGCTTATTTTTGTGAACTATAAATATTATCTAATAAGTAGTTCTATATTTCAATTCTACTTATATTTTAGGTGAAGAATAACAAACTAAGCTATGAAGCGGTGATCAAACAAGTGGACGTGATGTTTCCAACTGAGATGAGGGATGCTGTCAAAGCAGCTGCTACTCACTGTAAAGAAACAAGTAAGTTACTCATTCTACTATTTAAGCTTTTTAATATAGTTACCAAAGAAGAAGATTTCAATAGAATATTGGTCATACCTTTTCCTAAATAAGCAGGTACCTACATACCTAATTGTGATGAGATTTAAAGATCAAAGTTTTATTTTTACCTCTAAAATCAACGAGTGAATCAGGACCGGTGGTTTTATGACTATTAACCATCTAGCAGAAATGGCAATGTTTCAAATTTGTTTCGCTTAAAATATAAAAGCATTAAGTTTTTGCGATTTTTTTGCACCTACACGTGTCAATTTTTTTTTACATTCTGTTCTTAATTACACGTCTAGTTCAAAATTGAGATTATTACATTTAAGATTAATAACAAAAAGTGGAAGATTTTTAAGATCAGGAGTCCGAATTGTTCACGTTTCTGATAGTTACACTTGCTCGGCTATTTTTTTTTTACTGCTATACAGAATCACTGCTAAAATAGTTTAGGAAGGTCGTAGATAAACGCAGCTATTTACATAAATAGCTGTCGTTATGTACTTGTGTGGTAACGACCAAATTATGGTTTATCCATCTAGTACCTTGTGTCATGGGCATTTTTTGTACACATAGCCACACATCAATCTATACAATACCAGTTTATCCTGGTGTCGCGTCGCATCATCTTTCCGCACATTTAACGTTCAGTTTATACTGGTTATGTAAAGCTCGATGTGTAGCCGTGTGTAGGTACCACAAACTAATATTTTGTGTTTTCTATCCGCATCTTGGCTCTAGGTTCTACTTTTGGAAGCTAGATTTCATAGTAAAATCTTATAAGACTAATGAGTTTCTTTGACTGCACGGTTGGTGCTGTGGTTGGGCAACTGGCTGCCGCGCAACGGTTCGATTGTAGTTCCGGGTCTGGGTGTGATGTGTATATGAACTTGTATGTTTGTAAACGCATCCACGACACAGGAGAAAATCCTAATGTGGGGCAACGTTTAAAAAAATGCTCGATAACCTTTGGATCTAGAATTTTTACTTTTAATAATTTTGTTGATATTGTAAATTGTTTTATTTATTTCAGCTAAAAAATACAAAGACTTGTGTGAATCATCATACTGGACCGCTAAATGTATGTACGACTACGATGCGCAAAATTTTGTATTTCCTTGAACGATTAAAGTTTAAAATAAAGTGCTTTATGACGTAAACTATTTAGTTTGTTTTACACGTACTTTATTAAATTACTGCAACTAACTAGATTGTACAAATTATTATTGGTTGGACAAACTATTGTGTGATTCAAATATGTAAGTAAATTGCTTTAAAGAACAGTCTAAAAAGATGTACCGATTATGGTCGGTAGCAGTATCCTTTACCTACACTGTCAGTGACATAGATACAGTCTTCAAACCATCGGCCATGTTTCTGGATTATGACAATGCACTCTCCTTGTTCAGCAAAGAACGTAATTCAGTTATTGAAGGTCAAGTTGAAGTTAAAAATTGCCTTTCTCCATAACTTTACTATGCAAGAATGTGGTAGAAACACTTCATTACCCTAAATATAGGTACCATATCAAAGTACTTAGCGTCCTCTAATCAATGTACTTATACAAATGATTGTTGACTAAAAAAGACCCTGGGATTTAACGACTTGATAATTTATTACCAAACGTTTAGCTAATATATGGTTATCATGTAAAAATGAATACGAGACGTATTATTCTATTAACTTAAACACATGTTACACTTAAAGTTTTTGGACATAAATTGGAAGATTTATAAATTAATGTTTTCAGTTTTCGTTCGGTTTGTTGGGGACGACTTGTGTCCAGAAATAAATTTGGAAACACAAATGAATCATTTATTATTAGTGTATTTTGTTGTGTTGTGTGCTGGGTGCAGTTATGGGGTAAGTAATCTTATAGGTACTATTAAGAAAGTTTCTTCGTTTGAACGCGCTAGTCGCAAGAACTATCTACTGGTCAAATTTGAATAAATCTTTTTGTGTTGGATAGCCCATTTTAACGATCGGTAGGCGGATAGCGGAGCAGAGCGGGTGAAACAGATAGTAGCTAGTGGCTATATATATATTTTTTTTTATAATGATAGGGTGATCTCTGTTCGAAATCGAGTATCTTTTTTGGTTTAATTTTCTTAGATATTTGCATGTAGCCGGCAATGAGCATTTCTACCACATCATATCAGATTATGTTACGTTTTCAATAAATCACACTAATATTGTTCAATCACGCTGTGAATGTTTCTTTGTTTGGATTTTGAAATTTGGTATACAGGCAGGGTATGGGCTCACTTAGGAGATGATAGGATTCTTTTTATCCCACTTAAATGCTCTCATGAGATAAAACAGGAGTCAAATTCTACACGTACGAATTCGCGGGCAACAGCTAGTCATTTATAAATAGAAAACGAGACTGAATCAGCCTGATCGTTAAATTTGTAACATTTTCACGTTACAGATGACTCGAGCACAAGTTAAAAAGACTATGGGTATCATAAAAAATCAATGTATGCCGAAAAACTCAGTAACAGAAGGTAAAAAGAACTCGTCATTGGCTCATTCAATAAATTTACCCATAATCGTCGAGATTATGAGAAAATTAATTTATGATATCTTTCTATCTTTTAGAACAAGTTGGGAGAATAGAACAAGGAGTGTTCATTGAAGACCGTAATGTCATGTGTTATGTCGCTTGCATATACAAAAGTCTACAAGTGGTGAGTCTTTTAAACTTATTATCGATAGTAAATATTATCACAATTACAAATTACCCTAAAACAGTCCTTAACACCTTAAACGCCTTAGGGGTCACCGTGACCGACGGTAGCGGAGGATTAACCTTCAACAGTTTTTTATTGGCAGTCAAAGGCTTAACCGAAGAGCTTAGAAAACTTAAAATATTCTACGTTGTATGCCAGTCGACGTAGATTTCTAAAGCATTAATGATTTTATAAAGAAATGTGACAATAATTTCCACTTTCATTCGCAGGTGAAAAATGACAAACTCGATATGGCGCTCATAACAAAGCAAATTGACATTCTGTATCCTCCAGAACTCAAAGAGCCAGTCAAAAAGTCTGTTGCAGCATGCTTCCATAGCCGTAAGTATCTTTAAATGTTAGGTAATATTCATATTACAGATAAGATGACTGATAAAGAAAGAAATAAAGAAAAACAGAAAAGAAAAGAGTGACTGATAAAGAAAATAGAATAGGAGAACACGTTCTCTAAGTAGCTAAATACAGTATGTTAGGTTAAACGAGGGACATATTCAAACCCATAATAGTGTATACTCACATGAACCTAACAAACATATTATAAACGAAACGAAAACACTAATAAATAACAGACAGAACCATAAAAACGCTTCGGCTTACGCTTACGGGTTACGGCTTAGCGGGCTTAAGCGCACTCTAGTCATGCTAGCTAAGGAGGAGGCGGGACGCGTGAGGCAGCGAAGCGCTGCCTCCTCGCAACCCAGCCATCGCGAAGGACACACCGTAAGCGCGGGCCTGCGGACGGCGAGCATGGGTGGCTCCCCGTCCGACCAGAAACAGACCCGAGCGTACGGCGCGACGCGTTCCGCGCGCGCCTCAAAGAGCCATCAGACCACCACAGATGGGGCCCAATAGGGTCGATGCCGATTCGGAGTCGCGGAGAACCTAACGCGTAACCGGGGCTCCGGCTCGACGTCCACCAGGAGAAGGAACGGGGTGGTTTTTAGTCAGTAAGAGTCTGACACTCCCTTCCGCCTCACCCAGGCGGGAGCAGTCATTCGATGATTTTCCCCCTTAAAAAAAAAAAAATCCTTTTCGGCAAGATCGGCGCATGTTTGGCAACGCGACTTACTTTATGTAAGTACTGTTTCTGTTTACAAGGTCAGTTGTTGCGCGCTTAGTGTCCATGATGATTTATTTTATTGGACAATTACTTCAAAAATTTTGATTATAGGTTTTTTACATATTCGGGACGAGAATCGAATACTGAATACCCTCCCTCAATAAGTCCCTCGTTTAACCTAACACACTGTATAAGGACAGCAAGAAGGAGTAAAGAGTATAAAGCGTAATATATGAAACAAAAATAGATTGAAAAAAAGCAGCAACAAAAGATTTACGAATAAAGACGGATTGAAAGAGGCATGCCAGAATCGTGAATAAACGTAATTATCTTGCTTACATGAGTGATCCTCAGCAAGGAAACTTATAAGACCCTTTTAAATTTCTTTTCAGAGGACAACTACAGTGACTTTTGTGAAGGAGTATTTTACGCATCGAAATGTTTGTATGAAAAGGACCCAGCCAGTTTCATCTTTCCTTAATGTATTATTCTACGGAACATTAAGTACATTAATGTTTTTCGAATTAATAAATGGATAAATAATTTCATTTTGTAATTTTCATAGTTTATTGATCGAGTATAAATACAAGTATACTCTGGTACGTAGAATATTTTCAATTCCTTCTGTTAGTTGTAAATAGAGCTATTTGTTTAACTGGTTGTTTTCTTTTTAAACTGTATCTTGTCATTTTTAAGTGTAGTGTTCTTGTGTGACAAGTAACACTTAGCTTAGTAATTAAAGATTTTGTTGTCTTTATAAAACAACTTCATAATCATTCGCTATTATTGTTCCATCTTCAGATTCCTAAAGAACTTCTATTTAGAATGTATTCCATTAACTGTTTTATTTTTTCGGTTATCTTGATTGTGATGTTCAATAATTGTTTCGTTTATTCGGTAAGTATCAATTTTAGCTTAACTTATTTTTGTTTATCTTTATTCAGTTTGTCTTCTACGATATTCTTTAAAATGACAAATTCTCGAGAAATGTTATCAGATTCTTCCACGCCTTACCAATAACTGAAAATTTGTCTAATTTTTTATTACAGATGACGAGAGAACAAATAAAAAATTCTGGGAAGCTAATTAAAAAGACGTGTTCTGCAAAAAACGATCTTACTGAAGGTAATTATTTTGTAACTATGTATTTTTTTTATCTTAAGTCATACCTCTAGAGTCCAAAGTCTTTTGGTATTATGTTAGTTACAAGTTTCTAAAATGTATAATTTATTTTTTACAAATTTTTGTTGTTCTGAATACTTGTAGTAACGTGGGTTTGGGTATGTGGATAAATTCTGTGCCTATGACAAAGCAAAGTCTCCTTCCACTTTAAACATTTTGTGTCGCGTGTTGCCGAAAATTGAATGACAATTTTTTTTAAATCATTTCGTAATCAGCAGAAGTTAAAGTTTATTTTACCTCTTTATTCATCCTTCTTTCATCATTATTACAGACGAAGTAAAAGATGTAGACAAAGGCAAATTTATTGAAAAGAAAGACTTTATGTGTTACATAGCTTGTGTCTACAAAATGGGACAGAGCGTAAGTTTCAATGTACGAATAAAATTCTGCTAAAGTTATATTAGTTCTACCTCTATATATACAACTCAGTTCATATATTTATAACTGTTAGGTTAAAGGTAGCACCATAAACCATGATATGATGCTGAGACAAGTGGATATGATGTTTCCCAATGACATGAAGGCACCAGTTAAGGCCGCTATAGAACATTGCAGACCAGTTGGTGAGTTTTTAAAATCCATTAATATTTTGACTGACGTAACCTGACTTCCTCTTATCTACAGATATATGAGACACAATAGAAAACTGATTGTGTTTCGCGTAGATCCAGCATACTACAGGTTATTAAACATCCAGCCAAAAAAAAGTAGTAGAAAAAAACTAGAAATTGCATCTTGTATTCGCTATCCCTCGGGACTCAAAAAAAATATAGTTTCAAATATTTAACAGTCGTATTAAACTCAAAACTCAACCTTTGGATTTACTTTATTGCCTTAAAATGATCAAACGTTTTCTACGACCTTGATTAGCTTTAAATCATCATAGACGCTCAATGTTACTGTGTGTGTGTAACTATGCGGTCATATTATATAACCTCTTCAGAATGTTTTGTTACATTATCAAATATCATACCATGTTATACGACAAAATATTTATATCATCTTTTTTGTGGTTTTTACTTTTTATATTTAATATTGTAGCATTCAGTCTCTATAGGATATTAAATAGTACAACCTGTACTCATTTGTTTCTTTTTTGTATTTGATAGGCGCCGGCGCGTTTGGCCACTATCTCGTCTGCTATTATTATTATTTTACAAAGGATTACACAATAATTTACATTTATATAATTATTTTTTATATTTTCTGTCTTATCTTCTTACCTATTAGTATTATATTACGCGGAGAGTTAATCATTAATGACAGTAACTAGCTAAATCTAAACTATGCATTCAGTATATAAGAATTTGCAAACTAATCATTTTGTTTTTTTACAGCGAAAAATTACAAAGATCTCTGCGAAGCATCTTATTGGACAGCGAAATGCATTTATGATTTCGACCCAGCTAATTTCATGTTCCCTTAAACATCGTACATCGGGTTTGAATGAAGAAAAATATAATGAAACTGATAATAATGTAGTTTTATTTATTGCAATTAAAGATAATAAACCGTAACGCCCGAAGTTAAAGTACAAAATGAAATCTTTTTACACAAGCATCTATTGTTTCAGCAAGAACGTGACTATTAAAATGTATATAATTTGAATATTGAGTAACACGTGGTTCATTTTGATATAAGAAGCCATATAAATGACGTTAAAAATGAGCCTTGAGTCAGTTTTTGTATAAAATCGTACTTTAACAGAAAAAAAGACATTATAAAAAAGTCATTATATTTACATTTAGAATAAGTATAGTTTAGATTACAATCCAGGATATTTAAAAAAAAACAACGAAGGTATAAAACTACAATAAAGCTTGTTGTAATCAGCATTTTACCTCTAAGTCTTGTTAGGTTATGGAAAGACGTTAACTCGTTGATTGGAATAGGATAATTTATGTATTTGCTTGGCTAATGATACGCTGATGAGTATACAATCAGAGTATAGGGACGTCGTATATATGGTAACAAGTAGGTTTTAAGTAAACAGTGCATTTGAGTAAGGGACTAGTGAGTGTCGTGATGGATCAAATAAGAATATGTTTATTTGTGATAGCTATGTTTTTGGCTTCTGGAAGTGATGCCGTAAGTACAAACAAAAGTGAAATTAATGATATTATAAATGTAATAGATGAAAATGAAAATATACGAAATACTGAGTTTAAAGTTAGTGTTCTATGTGATAGGAGACCTCCTTAATATCTTACAGATGTCTAGACAACAGTTGAAGAATTCTGGGAAAATGCTGAAGAAAAATTGTATGAATAAGATCGGTGTGACAGAAGGTACATAACAATACTAATACTTCAATAAAGCAATGTTATAAACGATTATAGATAGAATGTTAGCAAAGTTTTCATTGATTGATATTTTACAGACCAAATTGGCAGTATAGATAAGGGAAAGTTTATAGAAGACAGAAAAGTTATGTGCTATATAGCGTGCATCTATGAATTGACGAATGTGGTAAGTGATCGCAAAAGGTGCTAATTGAACATTGTACCAAAGGAGACATATTTAAACTTTACACTAGAAAATAGTTTAAGAAACCTGGAAGTGCCATTTCACCATTCAGTGGTTCATTAAGAAAAGTATACAAATGTCTTTAAACATTATTGATATCTTTCAGATAAAAAACAATAAATTAAATTATGAAGCTTCAATTAAACAGATTGACCTCATGTATCCACCTGATGTGAAGGAATCGGCAAAGGCAGCTGTGGAAAAATGCAAAGACGTCCGTAAGTAATATGACTTGCTTTTAGTTACACCGAAACAATATTTTGTTAAGAAAAAAAAAATGTGTATGTGGCAGATGTATCAATCAGGGCTGGTACACAAAACTGTGTTGCGATGCGATGCGAATTCGCAACGCAAAAAATTACGATGCGAATTGCTGCGATGCGATTTTGTGCGAAAAGGCGTCTCCCAGGGAGACCATTCCTTCGACGACCGTCAACCGTACTAAACGTATTTTAAATTAAACTAGATCGTGACATAGTTCGTAAAAAGAAGTGTGCACTCCTGTTATTGCTTAGGAGATACAGGAACAAGAAATAAAGAAGATATTAGGAATATAAGATTTTGATGCGCGATGCGAATCAATTCGCAAGTTCTTGCGATGCGTGGAGGATGCTCGCACATATTTACGTTGCGACGTCGCATCACAGTTTTGTGTACGAGCCCTAAAGACAATTAAAGATTCTGATAAAACACAATTTTTATTATTCTTACCAATTATTTAACTTTATAAAATGATTTATACACTTCTGGGCACATCTATTGGCCCACCTTAGAGTTTAGGTTTCGATTGCCCTTACCGAAATATAATTGCTAGATTGAACAAAAACTGTTAATGCAGTTTTAAACCTGATACATTTTACAATTTTTTTCGATCGTATTGTTTTAAATTTGAATTCAGAATACCATACGACATGGATCTACGACTAACAAATCGGATATGCGCCTTGTTGAAGGCAATTGATTTTTGAATAAAAAACATGTTTTATCAATTATAGCCGAACGTACCAATTATAAAAGAATTACAAATTCATTGCAAAGATTATTTCTAAGCATAGTATTTAAAATTTCAGAAAAGAAATACAAGGACATCTGCGAAGCATCGTTTTACGCAGCGAAGTGCATGTACGAGTTTAAGCCAGAAGATTTTATTTTCGCATAATATTAGATTAAATAGATTAATGTGTTTGAATGTGCTTTATTTTATTAGTAGCTAAGCCATTGACTTCTCTCACATATGATTTTCCATTGTCTCACCTTTCAAACTCTTCCTGGATTGGATAAACTTAAAATTATAAGGATAAACTTATTCTATCCAGTCGTCCTAAAGAGCAGTAGGTTATTGATTTTTATTTCATAAGGATTTAAAAACAATTTTTGATATAGGTTGCCTACTTTAAGAAAACTGTATTTACAAATCAAGAAAATAAAACTATGTTATAGTGAATAACAAAAATATAGTAACAGTGATATAAATAGCTCTACTATAATTAAATCAATCAATTCTAATTCCAAGAAGAATTATTTGCCGTGGCGCTGAGATTGCTCCCAAGGCCGTCACAATACGTGTAGTCATCATGATGAGGTCGATCGAAATTGTTTTGTTATTATTACTTTTATTAATATATCTGTTTATTTTATATGCATAATCTTGATAAGATTTGTTACATAACAATTTTTTTCACTTGTTGCACAAGCGTATTACATCTGCTAAACAACGAGTGATCGCGCTTTGTTGTCGGGCAGAATACAATAATAAGTTTTTGATTTCTATTAGTATAGTCTCTGCTTACCCCCATTAGAGTAAGCCGTGAAGTTATTTATGTATGTATGTTTTTGATTTCTTGAATTCCCATTAGAGACATCGAATCCAGAAATAAAGTTTGTTGGCATTAATTTGCTTCCTATTTCAATGAAACTTGTAAAATAGATGACTGAAGTTAAACTTCTAAGTAGATACGGTACCTCTATCTTGCTGTTCTAGGAAAGACGTATACTATGCACATAATTGCTAGTAACTATGCTGTACTTGTACAGTATTAATAATTGCATATGATTAACTCGCAGGTGGTATTTAGTGGATCTTATAGTGATTTAGCATTTTTTTTTCTGTTAATCTTTGCGAGTTAATTGTGCAGATGTAACGCTGTTTTATGTTGATTTGTTAAGACTGCCTCGTTGTCCGAGTGGTCGCAAGTGCGACTACGCGGGCAAGGGGTCTCGGGTTCGATTCCCGTGTCAGGCAAAGTAGGTACTACTATTTTATAAATTCTCAGTAGTAGCACGGAGTCTGAAATTGTGCCCGGTATATGTCAATAGGGGGTGACTATTACATGGGAGTCATAACATAAATAGTGAAAAGTTGGTGGTACATTGTACAATGGCACACCTCTGCCTACCCCTTCGGGGATAAAACGCGTGATGTTATGTTATGTTGTTAAGATTAGATAAGGAAGTCATCTTCGGGACGGTGATTGTCAGTCTCTTATACCACTAGTCGAAAAATCTAAAAACCATTTTCCTTCTCCACGAAATAGGAAAATTTATGTTCATTGTCACTAAAGAGGTATTCTACAGACATTTTAAAGCTATATTTCGTTTGTTTCTTATTCATTAACTACTAGTGTCAAAACCTCCACTTAAGACTTAGAGATCGAAGTTTGAAAAGTTCTGATTTTTTCTCTGACAAACAAGGCAGGCAGTATAGAAGTGTCGAATGTAGAATACATTTGCGCCGGCTTAAAGGAGAACATAATTGGCCAAACTGGCAAACTGCACTTATGCATTAATGCATTAATTTATTGTTATCTACAATTTTGCAAACCAAAATCCTCGAGACCCCAACATTCCTAAAATTCCTAATCCCCAAAAGGCCGGTAACGCATTTGTAACCTTTGGTGTTTCGGGTGTCCATGGGCGGCGCCGATTGCTTACCAACAGGTGATCCTTCTGCTCGTATACCGGTTTATTCCATAGAAAAAATAACGACGAGTTGCGCTGTGCTAAAAAGACTGAAAAGTATTAAATAGTAATGACATTATTTGAAGTTCTTCGCCCCAATAAAAAAGTTTTGACCACCACGCGTATATTCTGTAGAACATTCACGTGATTAATAGCGAAATCGTGTATTGCGGATGTTTATATATTCGCATGTTACATTTCCATTCCGCTGATACTATAATTGTTTAGGTATTACGTAACGACGATTAATTGTAAATGTACTGGCTTAATGTATTCATAACTTTTTGTACACTCAAGTTCAAATTAATTGTTCGAGACGGAGTTTCATTGAAAATCTTTTTTTGTGTCGAATTTAAGAAATAATGCAGGAGCATTATTTCTTTCTACATTCGACTACTTCCTAGTAGTATACCGTTTTAGAATCCTTATTAAATGGGCTAACATGATGAAATTTACCACTACTAGAACAGTAGGTACAATTTTTTTCAGTACAATCGCTTTAAGATGAAAAATGTATTAAGAATACTTGGTTCGACATAAACGACTTTTTTTCCAAACTAGAGCAGTTGGCTCAGAATTTATGATTCCATAATACGCACTATTCAGGATAACGTGTGCACAAATACAGACGATAAAATAAAGAATTGCTGCAACAAAAATCAAAAGACTAGCACAGGGTGTACGTTTTCGTGGATTACACGTATGTTAATCATTGTAATTTGAAAGCTATACGACTTAGAATTATTTTTATATTTTTCTGATAACTATTGTAACCTTGCCGATCATCTGGTGCCATTTGATCGTCAACTTCAGGGACACTCACAGGACAGTGTATATTTAGACCAGTATCAATTAAACATATACAATGTATAACAGTGACGTCACTCCTTTTAATATTCGGAGCTAGTAAATAAAGAAAGGGTAGGCAGAAGTGCGCTGCAGTGTAACGTCCACTATTCTCCAGTTTTATTCGAGTCTCATGTTATAGTGGGTGAGCCTATTGCCATATACTAGACATATTTCTAGAAATCCTGTTATTTAATGAGATATTTTTGATAAACTTCATCCAAACGTAAAATTGAACCCAAGACCACTTGCTTAACATTTGCACTTGCAACTAATTGTTCAACGAGACAGTACTTATTATACGTTTAAGAATTTAACTAGCAACCTCCCTTAGCTCTCGTACGAAAGTGGGGCCTTATTAAATAGGGATGATGACGGGGTACGAAAAAAAACTAATTGGTCTGTAAGTTAGATATGGAATAAAATAGTAAACACGTATTTTTTATTTTGTCGTGTAAGGTTATTATACTAAGATAAAACAAATCATTATTTAGGAGTGGGAGCTAAAACGTCATTTCTACGTATAAAACATACATAGAAGTGACGTCACGCGATATTTCAAATCAATATATCGTCGAAAGTTTCTGTATCATAATAAAAATACGTATCTAATGTTTTTAAATAATCTACCAGACCGACATTAAAACAAAAATTAGTCATCTATCCTATTGGTGCCGTCCTTTAAAAGTAATGCAAGCCTTCAAGAAAAGAGCGTATTCCTTTTAAAAGGTCGGCAACGCACCTGTGACTCCTCTGGTGTTGCGGGTGTCCATGGGCGACGCTGATCGCTTACCATCAGGTGATCCGTCTGCTCGTTTGCCTACTATTCCATAAAAAATTACATTTTGACTATACATTCCGAGTTTTATATAGTACAAACAATGTAAGATGCACCTAACAATTATCACCGGTTCACAATCAAGATTGAGGACATTTTATTGTCCTGTGAAAAATGTTATAAATTGTCATGATCGTGAGATAGCGGGAACAACATACATAGTAATTGCAATATCTCGTGTCCTTGGTGAGTTTAATTATACGCTGTTTTCTGTTATTATTTAATATTTTTTATTACGGACCAAGTTATAGTTTGTATATCTGTATGGAGATCGATAGATTCAATGGCCATTTTGGCATACATCTTTCGCTTCATCTGCATTTATCAATGTTTCATGCATGCTTGTCAAAACACTATTCAATAACTTCTTAAGTTCTAGTCTTTTTAACTCCCTATTTTTTTTCATAATCATGGTCTTTTTCCACTCTACTTCTTAGTTTTTCTTCTCTGTCTTTTATTTTCTTGATGTTTTCATTTGCATTTTTTATGGGATAAGTCGGTAAACGAGCAGACAGATAACCTGATGGTAAGCAATCGGTGCCGTCCATGGACACCTGAAATATCAGAGTCGTTACAAGTGCGTTACCGGCCTTTTGGAAATTGGGAATTTGATTCGGGGATTAGGAAGACTGGGGAAGGGTTGTAATTGGGTCTCCGGTAACCTCACACACAGGACGAAACACCACGTAAGCGTTGTTTCACGTCGGTTATTTGTGAGACCGTGGTATCACTCCGGTTGAGCCGGCCCATTCGTGCCGAAGCATGGCTCTCCTACACTTAAAGTTGTTTTACGTAACAGCTTAAATACTAATAAACTGGTGCAATTTCACAGAGACATCTAATTTACGGATGAAAATTACCTTAGCAGTTTTATCAAAAAGTATTTATAAATCATATGATTTGGTAAGGATATTCCTGCATTTTGTAATAATAGTTTAAAAATTTAAACGTTCATCAACTTTCGGCTATATCAAAGTCGAAATTATTTTCAGCAACAATTTGCAATTTTTTGTGATACCTCTGTGGCGGTAGATGATAATGTACTTTTAAATACACACAATTTATTGGACGTTTGACGTCCCTCGTATTTTGCATCAGGTGTGAAACTGATTTTAATGATAAAATTGTCGTAATTACCGTGGCAAGTGTTTACCTGCATTTTATATAAATGTTGCAGTTGTCACATTCATCCTCATATATAAACCTAGAAGACTGGTAAAGTTGTTCTTGTAATTTGAAAAAAAAAAATATTGCAAAATGTCCATTGTGCGGTGTTCCTCGTTTTTGGTGGCGCTTTTTTGTTTTGTGAGCGTTAATGTAAGTGACTTTATATTAGTTTGCAGTGGAGAAAATAACCCTTTTTTGTTCTTTGTTCTTTTCATTCGAGAGTTGGATATTTTTTCATAATTGAATAAAGTACAAGTTTAACTAGCAATATCTCACATTTTATGTTTACATTAAATATCACATTCTAGTTCACAAAATTAATATACTACATACTACCATAATATCAATGCCGCTTGGTGAAAAATAACTGTGACATCTGATCAGGCTAAAATCAGTCAATCAATCACAAAAGACGCATAAACTATAAGATGAAATCACTTTAAACTAACATTCCAGGCTATATCTGGAGATGAAGAGGCAGGTATAAAAGATGCTTTGCGCCCTTTTGTACAAGAATGTGCAGATGAATTCGGAATCACTGAGGAGCAATTTGAAGAAGCAAAGAAAAAGGCCAGTGCTGCTGATATCGACCCTTGTTTCATGAGCTGTTTCTTGAAGAAAGCTGAATTTGTAAGTATTTGATTGGTTGATAGCCATGTAATGGCGTTAAATATATTTTTTTACCACCCCTAGTCTCACCAGGACTTAAAGTCCCTACTAAGGGACTTCGTGATTATCATAGTTTATGTAGCAGTACTCTCTAATAACTTGAAGTGAAATTTCTAATCCGCCTCCCAGAATCGCAATTATGCCAAATCCTCTTATGGATAGTAGGTCCATAAAGCAACAGAAGATTACCAAGGACTGTTGATATAAGGCCTTGTCAGTAATAACTTGGTATACTAATATATCTATGTAGGTAGGCAGTGGGTAGATTTAGTTCTGGTCACTGCTTTTCGAAGTGATCTTTTTCTGTTTCTATAGTACCTAATATGTTTGATCTCTATAGTATTTTTAATCGGTAGGAAAACATTTAAAACTGTTGATACTGATCTATTTAAAATTAATTTCAGTTTGACAGCCAGGGTAAATTTGACGTAGACAGCACCATGGCGTTCGCCAAGGAACATCTGACCAGTGAGCCGGCTATGAAGTTCGTTGAAGCTGTTGGAGACGAATGTGTCAAAAGTGAGTTTTATGGTGCTTTAGATAATTATTCCAATTTATAAGATTACACAGTTAGAACAGACTTTCATCAAAGCCGTATCGATTTCGAGATTGGAAACTTAACATTATTTTCTTCTCGGAAGGATTGATAGTCACATATTCATGCACTTTTTGGTAGTTATGCCGTGAGATCCATGTATTGCATGGAGAGTATTGCCGTACAATAGGTCAACTAGGCAAACAATCGTAACTACTGAGTTTAAATTTATTGTCCATTAAATCAACCAGATAGCAAAATGATCGACCAGGGAACTGGATTCGAAATTCTTTGCTTGCCGTCTCGTTATCAGCTCTTGAAACATTATTATTCAAAATATTCTAATTTTTTTTATTTAATGTCATACATACATTACTTCAAGCCTGTCTCCCGTGGGAGTAGGCCAATTGCTACAATTCTTAAATCTTCTTTCACTTTATCAACAGTATCAGTCTTTCCATCATAATTTAATGTCATGTTTCAAATAAAATATTCTTTAATTTCAGTAAATGATGAAGATGTTAGCGATGGAGACAAAGGATGCGATAGAGCTAAACTTCTGTTTGAGTGTATAGCTGAGACTAAGAAGAAGGTAAGTAATTAGATGGCAAAATATTAACATAACACCAAGCATTATAATTTCAGAAGCGATGTTGCTCATGTCATATGTAACTCACATTTTGATCAGTTGAGGACCTATACTTTTACTATGGGTTCAACTCATAAATGTCCCTAACATAGGTCTAAAAACCCTAAAGATATTTATAACAGTGCATTCTTAATAACGGCCTCACAGCAATGAGGCCTACGTAACAGTGATCCGAGCCAAATATTTCAATGTAATTGAGCTCCTCACTTAACAGTCGCATCTGCAGCCACGTATTCGGTTGAAGAAGCCAGCTAGTAGATGCTATACAACGCATTTTTTCCCTGTAATTTATACGTAATTTTCTGAAGATTTATTACCTCTAGTAGTTCGGTAAAATCTTTCCTAGTATCGACAAACATGTCAAAAACATGGATAGGTTATGTGAGAAATGATAGAATAACTTAGGTTAAAGCCAGGATGATGGCCAATTGATAGGTGAAAACTCATCTCTCTCAGATTGATGACATTAATAACACAGTGATTTAATTAACGTTTAAATGTTTAATTTTCAGATGGAGTGATATAAAAACAACAGAACTAAATACTGATACACAAATGAAATTTTCTATAATTTTGCTATTTAAGAAATAAATACTTGATGATACCACATGAAAAGTTTGTTTTACTTTAAGAAATAGAAATGATGAGGACCATACAATGATACAACATATATCTCCCTATGGTGGATCTAATTGTTTAATTGTTTATCCATACAACTAATATCAGAACTACACTCAATTCATTTTTTTTGGAATCGACCTCAATTCGATTGACTTAATTAAGATTGGATTTGTCATTAGTCGGTTTCAATAGATAGAGATGTAAGCTCGTTATCACTGCTCATATAAGGAAATTAACATTTTGTTTCATTACCAATAAGGTATGATTCAGTTTGTCGAAGGCATGTTTCATACAATACAGTATTCTATTTGCACGTGATAGATAATTACCGTCACGTTTTCTTCTGGATGCACAAGCACTGCATGTATCTTGTAATTAAAATAACTACAGTCAAAGAACGTATAATTTGTTCTACGTGTGTGATGCACAATATGTCTCACTGTGAATATAAGAAATGTGCTTCGTAAATATCTATGTTTAGTTTATTCAGTTTTGTTTTTTGTTTTAGGCTAGTAGTAAAAAAGAGCCTAAAACTATGCTTCGTTTTACTAGTATCGTTCCTATCCTACAAGGTCTAAGTACATTATTCTAGAGTGACTCTTATTAGCGTTATTTATTTGTACCATTACTTTTTTAAATTTCTACTGTCTCGGTAAACGACATCTTCACGGTTTCCTCAGTTGATGAATGCAATACAAATTCTTGCATTTTGCGTAGTAACAAAACACTATCCACGTTGCAGCAACGTCGTCAGTCGCGTCAACCGTACGTCATGCGTCCCTAATAACAAATATGCATTTGGCAGCGTCAATTATGAATGATGCATAATGAAGCAACGTGGATAATAGCCCTTAGAAATCTTATTTTCCTCCATCTTCTGTTAAGACATACCTTTCTCATCGTTAGTCATTACGTTATCTTGAATGCAATGTTTTCTTTTTGCATCAATCCTCTTCTTAACCCTTTTCTGGCTCATTTATACTACTTCTGTAGCTAAGAATTTGTGTACTTCCATTATATTAGTGCAACTAATATAATATAATACGGCTTTCATTGAATGTGTGAAACATGGTCATTATGTTTGTTGAGAATTAGCCTGATGGATTTCTATTGTGTGTAGTAAATAATAGATTCAGGAAGTAGCAAATGTATTGTATTGGTACTATTTCCTATGAGGGTTACGTTGTTAGCAAATTAGGGTTGCATAGAAAGTGAGAATATGTTTTTCTTTAGTTTTAGTTTTAACAGTTGTAGTTAAATGAAGAAAAAAGAAAGAAATAATTTATTTGCTATTGGGAATGATACACCAAATACACAAACATGAATATTAAGATCAAAAAATAAAGAAAGAAATACATAAAAAATAATATATAAAAGAATAAGAAGGTGGCAACATGCCCATGACAAAAGGGCTTGCCAACTCAGTATGAGCTGGGCACAATAAGCACCTAACATTGGTTTTCAGTTGGCACCCTTGCAGCTTTCAGTGACGCATGGACGGTAGCAACTTATTATTTTCGACATGGTAGCAAAAACAGAAATAGAAATGGTCACACTTGTAATGCAGGAAAGACCTTTTCGATTTTAGTTAAGTATGTAATTTAAAAAAATGGTGCAAAGGGGCGAACGAATTGGCAGACATGTGACGCTAACTACCTCTAATTGGCTGCTGCGCAACGTTTCGCATATACGGCTATCGCAGGTTAACAATCTTTATGTGATCCGCCAACCATTAGATGTTCTGGAACTAGGTGGGCATGTGAACTTACGTATTTTGAAATGCATCTATCTGCTATACAAGGAGAAAATTCAAATGTCGGGTGACGATTCAAAAAAAAAACAACAGCTGGATTTAGGAATAAATATTAAAATGATGAATCTCAAACATTTTACTATTACTACACATTTACTTTGCCATATGCCAAGTTAAGAATCCGAACATACCTATGTAGAGGTATATCGAGCAGATTGGCGATATATTAAAGAAGGGCCAAATTAAAAGTACCATTAACCGACGAGCATGCAAGAAAATAATGATGTCTGTTGATGAAATGAAAGAGGCATGTAAGAATCGTAGCAATTCGTGTTCTATAATTTCTGCCTACCGAGACAAGAGTGAGGTATGTATTTGTATTTATGCATGTTAAGAACCCTTACATTCATATTAAAAAAAGAGTTAACAGAGTTCCAAACATTTGTGAAATACCAAAGATTAAATGTACCTCTAATTATCTCTCCACGTTTATTAAGCTGGTCATGAATAATGAGAGTTGTTGAAATTACATGATTTTGACGACGATTAGCGAAATCATCGCGTTATAAAATGAGATGTGAGTATTTTATTGAACCTTTGTCATTCCAAAATGTGCAAGTTTAGGGTGCTGTTGCTATGCTTTGCAGTTGTGGCGGTACATTTTAGAAATGTACATGTAAGTTTTTCTATTTTTATTATAATTCAGTGTTATGTGTGTTGTAAATTACATGGTACAATTTCATTTTGGTGAACTACAAATGAATCTAGATATTACAATATTTTTATAGTAGCAAATTCTGGTGCAAATGTGGTTACTGAAGGGTGTAGTGTAGGGCGCCCTCCACCTAGGTGGAGTGACGACATCTGCAAGGTGGCAGTGGTTGCATAAGAAGAGTTGAAGACCGAGCTCAGTGGCGTGCCTATGTCTAGCAGTGGACGAACACGGACTAATGATGATGATGAAATTTTAAGGCACACTATTGTGTTTGTAGACGCACCCAAGACTTAAGAGAAAAAGTTAGTGTCTGGGACCAATTTATTTAAATATATGATAAAAATAAGGTTACTTATTTTACAGTGCTTATCGGATGAAGACAGAAAAGTTCCACTGGATGGTCTGGAATCTATCGCTCATGACTGTTTGCATGGATGTAGTATTGATGAAAAGGAAATAGAGAGTTTTGGTTCCGACGACAGTCTTGATCAGTGTTTCAAGAAATGCGTTATGACAGATGCTGGATTTGTAAGTACAGATACTAAACTTAAAATGTGGCAGAACACTAAAACAGATAAAAAGTGTAGGTGCAATGAAGTGCCATCAGTATTATGTGTTTGAAAAGTGACCAATAAATATGTTTTTTATTAAACAGAAATAATAAATTCGAATTTTGAAATACGAGTATTATCTGATTGAAGCACAATTTTTGCAAAAAAAATAATGAAACATCAGCTAATAAAATTAAATATTAACACACCTGTTTAGAGGTAAATAGTAAAAGTAAAAATTTCAATTAATATTAAAAAATACATTTTCAGTTAGATTTAGATGGCACATATAACAAGGAAATATTAAGTGAATCTTTGACGAAGGTAACTGGCAAACAAGACAACGCTGAAAGGATCTTAAATGAACTAGACCGATGCTTTACTGGTAATATTATTTAAATTCTACAATTATTAATAGATTTTGAACACTTAAAATATATTATAGCATTGAATTTCACTATTATCCTAATTATTTCCACATATCGTTGTCCTCAGAAAATGGAGATAATTCAGAAATGAATGAAGAAGCTCACATGAAACGTGTTGATATTCTGTTCGCTTGTCTAAGAGAAATTAGGGAGGTAAGATTTTAAGACACCATTTGGCAACATTTGGTAAATGAAAGTGGTAAAAAATGTTAAACCCACGCTTTCGTCCACGTAGAATATGATTCCTATTTTATCCCATGTGAGCAATTAATCGGGATAAAAAGTATTATATCACCTAAGTCAGCCCATACCCTGCCTCTATATCAAACATCATCAAAATCTGTTCATTAGTTTCAGAGCGTTTGATGGACAAACAGGAATCTTTTATATTTATAAGATTAGTGTGATAAAAACATATAACTAAAATCTACATATAATATTGCTAATGTTAACGTTTGGGCTTTATCACGTCAGATAGGCAGGATGAAGCAGGATGGAAATTGGCTATACCTACAGTAGACTATTACAAAAATATCCTGGTAACGCTTGCGAAGCTAATGGAAGAAACTAGTAAACAATATAATGGTGACTCAGGTATTTTTTTTTCCAGTAACCTAACGTAAGCGTCAAAGGTTGAGACCTCCACCAAAGGATAAAAAAGATATATGCTGTATTTAAGATGCAATAAATAATGAAATGACGAATATTTCTGTTATTTTATTTATTAAGATTTCCTTCGCTAGCGACTGTCTGCATCACATGTATGCTCTTAAGCAATGGTGCTAATCCGCAGAATGACTATCTGTCAAATATTTACATATATCAATATCTTGATTGTCCTGATTTCTTCACCTGTTTTTCGGTTTTGTTATAGTTAAATTGCGTGCGCTTATGGTTAAGTTACTCTTCATCTCTTTTGTGATCCTTATTTACTTTGAATATGTATTATTTGTGTAATTTTTGAAATTTTACAGTAGTTTATGCCTTTAAAGATTTTGAAATTTTAAAAGCATAGCATTTTATGGGCCTAAGCAACGTTTGACCTGGTAGTAAGCGATGATGTGGTCTACGATGCATCATGTCGAATGTCATCATGTTATGGGAATAAGCAACCTACTCACTCGGGCCTTGAAAACACCCAAGTTATATCCTTCAGGAAATATAGATACTGGTAAAGAATTTTACTCCTTAGTATGCACAAGGGAAAATTGGAGTCTTTGGGAAAATTTAAGTCATATTTCATGTTGTCTAGTTACCCAATTCGTTTTACCATGAATCGAATTGTATCTAGCTTAGTCGTCAGTTCAATTGTTCAAACCTTAGGGCAGAGTTCCGCTAGCCAAATCGAAGGTCGAGGTTTTCCAAATCCACCATTCATCTAGTTTAGCTGTTTCATCGTGTATTATCAGTCTATTTTATATAAATAGGATAAGAGGAATTTTGACATCATACTGATATTGTGGATTGACACGACAACACATTTAGTTTTCAATTACCGAATTTGAAATTACTACTTTTACTGCGTTATATTTATTGTCCTGTGATTCACTAGTTATTGTATGAATATAAAATATTGAATTTTTTGAACTAATTTAAAATTGATTTTTGTAACTAAACAGACCTCATTTTATTCAATATTACTTATAATTACTACTTTTCATCATCATGAGTTCCTGTACTGACTTGATTCGTATTGGATACGTTATGCTGTTTTGGTTCTTAATAAAAAATGTTGCGGTAAGTTTATATTCAGCATTATGCTCTTGAAATTTATCTGTTTAATTTGAATTTTTTAAATTAATCTTATTTTTATAAATTCAATATTAATATATTATATTCTAGAATTTTAACGTGGTGTATTTTGTTCTTTCTTCCAGGCATTATCAGATAGAGAAAAGTCAGTTATTCAAAAAGAGTTAACAACAGTTGGTCTTCAATGTATACAGCAACATCCCCTATCATTGTCTGATATCAGGTCCTTTAGGAACAAAATGATCCCTGATGGGAAGAAACCAAAGTGTTTCGTAGCCTGCCTGTTCAAGAAAATCGGAGTGGTAAGTAAAGTTTGGCACTAGAAAAAGAAAAGTAATATTTAGTTTTCTGTCTCTGCATTTAGATGGTCGTGCACCTTAAAAGTTATTTAAATATATGTATTGCCACATGATGACTCTTCTAATATGGCTTGTTTAAAAAGAAATACGAGTAAGTAGCAAGTTGAGTTTGGCTGGAATAAACTCGTATGGGGTAGGTCACCTATTACCTTTTAATAAAAAGTAATGTCAGTCAGTAAGTAAATTAGTTTTACTGAATGACTGTAATCATTTTATATTTAAAGAAAATAGAATAATAGCAGAATAGCTTTCAATTAAAAAAAATAGATGTAATTTCATGTCTGTGGTTGTAGATGGATGACATGGGAATAATATCACCAATGAAAGCGCAGGAAAATGCCAAAAAGGTCTTCAAAGACAACGAGGAACACATTAAAAATGTCAATGAGATTATAGAGAAATGTTCTTCAGGTAACTTTCGAAGATATGTGAAATTAAATTTACATCATTTTAATAATACAAAATAATAATGGAAGCATAGTTTTGTAGTCACAGATAATATTGTTTTTTTTGCAGTGAACCAACAGAACACGAGTGATGGAAACAAAGGATGTGATAGAGCTAAGTTAGCTTTCAATTGTTTCACAGAAAATGCTGACAAAGTGAGTTCACTCAGATGAAAAATCAGTAGTAGCCCGCTATATCGCTATATGGCAATTTTCACTGTTGGAGAGCCATGCTTCGGCACGAATGGGCCGGCTCGACCGGAGTGATACCTCGGTCTCACAGAAAACCGACGTGAAGCAACGCTTGCGTTGTGTTTCGTCGTGTGAATAATCTCCCCAATCCCTGAATCCTCAACGATCCTCAAACTCCTAATCCCCAAAAAGCCGGTGACGCACTTGTAACGCCTCTGGTGTTCCAGGTCTTCAGGGCGACGCCGATTGCTTACCATCAGGTGATCCGTCTGCTCGTTTACCGGCTTATGCCATAAAAAAAAATAGGTTCACCTCCTATTCCATAGGACAAGTAATGAAAAGTGGGTGTTACTGATAATGAAAAGTGGGTGTCACGATGTTACATGGCATTCATTATTATTTTTACATAACATAACTGGTAAACGCTGGGTGCAACATTTAATAAGCTTGTCTCTCTGGTAATCTGATTTTAATAGAAATAAAAATTATTATGTAGATTAGATAATTTCAAACCAATATCAATTATATTAATTGACGTTGCTATATGAAATGTTCTAGTTTTTATTAATAAATGTTATGTTTTATTAGTAAATGTTCTTATTAATAACTGTTATGTGTAAGCAATAAGAACCGATACCTTCTTTATCAGTTTTTTGCTGTAATCCCAAATGCAGATGAATGCTCACGATTTTAATATTTTTGTTGTAATTTTTTCAGTATGGATTCGACTTTGATTTCTGATGAGTCATCGTTATCAGCAGTTTCAATGGAAATATTTGAAATTATTATTTTATAGTATTTATTTAAGTTGTGTTTTTTTAATGTTTTAAATAAACTACTAATTTATTAAGTACGTGTCAGTTTTTTTACTATTACCATTTACATATATATATTTTTTTTTTAAAACGTTGCCCCACACTAGGATTTTCTCCTGTGTCGTGGGTGCGTTTACAAACATACAAGTTCACATACACAATTGCATCGTTATATTGCATCGTTAAAGGTTAGAGTTAGTAGTTTTTGCAAAATCGTTATAATTTTAATCGGTTTTCAGTTAGACTGCTTCATTGACTTATGGATAGGTCGAGAAGGACGTAGCAGGTTACTAGGTCTACAGCTGCAGGAATAGGAACGCAGTGGTTTTTAGTCAGAGAAAGAGTCAGACACTCCCTCTCGCCTCACACAGGCGGGAGAAGTGGTTCGATGGTTTTCCCTCCTTAAAAATGTTTCATGTAATTTTCTTGAATAGAACTTGAACCTTGAAAACTTTAACCTTAAATACCCAGGTAGGTAGGTTCAAGTTTAATGAAGGTTTTCCACCACCTTCACGCTTGGCAGACGCCAAAAGATAATGTCAAACCCTTTTATCTTGAGGAGGCATCACGTCCAGTAGGCGACTGTCATACTATGTTATAGGAAACTTAACTCTTAACTGGACCCATTGTAGTGGCCTCAATGAATATAATGTAGAGAGATGGTAATTATTATCATGTTATCAAACACAAGACGTCTCCGGAGCTGCGGACAACCTAACGAGTTACAGGGACTCCGGTTTAAAGCAGAAGTAGGAACGGGATGGTTTTTAGTCAGTAACAGTCTAATACTCTCTCAAGGTGGAAGAAGTTATTGGATGATTTTACCCATTTAGCCACAAGATGTTTAATGATGAACATAGGGGGTCATATTAACTTAACTTTTCTTAAGTTTAATTATTGGTTACTGAAATTAGTAATAAGATTTGTTGTAACAATTAACAAAATAGCCGTGCCTATGGACTCTGTGTGTCTGAAATAAATGATTTTTATTTTATTTCATTATTAATTTAAGTTCATAACGTAACCCTGACGTAAATAGAGAGTTATCATTTTGAATGGTTATACCACCCACGGAAATATTAAAGACGGTATTATATCTATGATGCCACTATAGCTACTAAATTAATGGACCAATTAGAGTGCAGTTTTTCATCAAAGGTCTTATTCACTGCTTGTGTTTCTCAAAATCAGTTGAGTATGCTAGGAGCCACAAGCAGTATATGCAGACGGATTGGCTATATTTTTTAAAGTTTTAAACGAAATTGACTCAAAGTCATAGTATTTATTTCAATTAAACCATAATTCGGTACTTTTGAAACGTCAATGAATACAAAATAAATAATAGTCTGTCAGTCATTCCGTCAGTGAAGCTAGGTAATGCTAGGTGCTCATTCCAAAATGTAGATACGAATGGAGAAGAACGAGCAAGAAACTCCATTCGTCCAATTTAAAAAAAAAAGTATTTTTACAATGTCTAATTTGATCAAAGTTTTTAAATCAATAACTTCTTTCGTTAATTAGGTAGATTTTGAGACATTATCTGATATTGATATTATTATTATATTTTATTCTGGTACGCGATTCTTACCATTTTTAATTTTCTTACTTGTTTTAATTTTTATCTTTTTTATTATAGTAGGTATAACATGCTAGTGGAAATAATTCAATAGTAGTTCAATCGTGAATAGCTGATAAAATCGTGTGCATCACATTTATACTAGAAAAAGTAATTTGTTTAATAGTAAAGGTCACTGTTGTTGATGGCTGTATCATGATGAGTTAGCAGATTTATCAGTTCTATCCAGTTGTAACTGGTTTCTAGGTGTAATTAGTTTGACTTTCAATATTTTAAACTAGAGACTTCAAATAAACTAGCTTTTTTATCTGGTCTGACAGTTCAATGAAAATAACATTTTCTGCTCGTATTTATGATAAAGAGTTTCTACTGACCTTATTTTTTGTGGTAGACAAATAAATAAACATCCTTGTTATGGTGATGTGTAAACATCCTTTTTATATCCACCTTTTTTGTAACGTCCTTGTTATGGTGTAATTAAAAATGCAGGGTTTTAGAGATGAAGGGAATTGTCGAAGGTAAATCAAACAGAAGAATATAGATGAATTAATTATAATATGATTAAAAGTAAATCTTACAGTAGGTCCGCAATCCGTGATGTAATACTAATGCTAGCTCTCTAACACATAACATTTTTATATTAAACCTTATTGCATATAAACATAAGGGTGCAAATATTTGTAGTGCATCCACGTGTAGGTAATTGGAAGCAGTTGAGGAATTATCTTCGCGTTTCCTTTAAAACTCAAGGTCGAATCCGAGCTGTGAAAAAAAGAAATTTGCCAGTATTAATTATCCAGAATTAGGGAATTCGAAGTTCTGAATCGTTAATCACTATGTCGTGGTAGCACAAGGGAGGTCGCATCAGGCGGCGGCTAATTTAACGGCGAGAGCGGTTACGACAGTCGTTGAAAGAATCCGGCAATTGGGACTCGAGGTGGCGCTCCACAAGTCCGAGGCCATGTGTTTTCATGGCCGCGGGAACGCGCCACCTCCGGGTGAGTCCCAATTAACGGCGGGAGGAGTTACCATCGGCGTCGAGACGACGATGAAGTACCTAGGACTCGTCCTCGACAGTCGGTGGAACTTCGTGGAGCATTTCCCACGTTTGGCTCCTAAGTTGGAAAGGACGGGGGCGGCGCTTAAGCGCCTCCTACCCAACCTCGGGGGGCCAAACGCCTCCTGCCGGAGGTTATACGCCGGGGTCGTGCGGTCTATGGCCCTCTACGGCGCCCCTGTGTGGGCGCCGAACCTGATGCGGCGGCCCGCTCGGGCGCTGCTCACATCACAGAGGGTCATGGCGATCCGATTGATACGCGGATATCGCACGATCTCCGGGGAGGCGGCGAACCTCCTTGCCGGATTACCGCCGTGGGATCTGGAGGCGAAAGTGCTCGCGCGCGTGTTTAGTTTGCGCGCGGAGGCACGTCGTCGGGGCGAATCTCCGCTGCCGCGCCAGATTAATGCGTGGCGGGATGAGCTCCGGCGTGATCTCATGGCGGAATGGCAGCAACGACTGTCGCAACCGAAGGCTGGGCTCGCTGTCATTGCAGCGGTAAGTCCCCTCTTTGAGGAGTGGCTTGTCAGGCGGTAGGTGAGGACGCCGTAGCGTCTACGGCGTCCTCACCTACCGCCTGACGCAGGTGCTTACCAGACACGGAAGTTTCGGTAGGTTCCTGTTTCGGATTGGGCGGGAGGAAACGCCCGGGTGTCATCACTGCGAGGATCGCCCGGAGGACACGGTGGAGCATACGGTGGCGGTGTGTCCTGCGTGGACTGAGCACCGCCGTGTCCTCAGGAATGTGATCGGCGACGGCGACCTCTCGCGTCCGGCTCTGGTTCAGACCATGGGACGGAGCGAGGGGCACTGGGATGCCGTCTCCTCCTTCTGCGAAGCAGTCATGCTAGCTAACGAGGAGGCAGAGCGCGTGAGGGAACGAACCTCCTCACGACCCGGCCGTCGCGAGAGACACTCCGGGCGTCGGGGATCGCGAGACGATCTCCGGCCACCGTAAGCAGGGGCCTGCGGACGGCGAGCACGGGTGACTCGCCGCCCGACCAGAACCAGGCCCGAGCGTACGGCGCGTCGCGTTCCGCGCGCGCCTCAAGGAGCCATCAGACCACCACAGATGGGGCCTAACAGGGCTGATGCCGATACGGAGCCGCGGAAGACTTAACGGGTTGCCGGGGCTCCGGCTCGAAGTGCAGGAGTAGGAACGGGGTGGTTTTTAGTCAGTAAGAGTCTGACACTCCCTCCCGCCTCACCCGGGCGGGAGAAGTCATTGGATGATTTTCCCCCCTAAAAAAAAAAAAAAATTAAATAAAATGGCGTTATCGAGATTAAGAAATGTAGTAGGTTTTATAAAGCAGTTTAATTTTTATAATGCGTGAATATATATATGTATGATAGATAAGTAGAATTAGTTGTACGCAGATTTACATAGGTACATATAAAAATGAAAGTCGTTTCCCGTTGTCATAGCATAACTTCAGAACGACTAGATCAACTTGGCTGATATGTTTTGTTGTGTTTGTTATTGCCAGGAGAAGGTTCATGTGATAGTAAAAAAATCAAGAAAAACCATGAACGGCAGGGAACGGCATTACGCGTACTAAGTTAGTTACTAATAAATCACGATAAAATTAGACTAATAACAGTGATATATACTTGTTCATAGTTTTGAATGAAGCAGTTGTATGCCAATTTTGCTCTCTCGCAGCCTTTCTCTCCATCAGATACTTCTTCGTCGTTTACTGAAACGTAAGAACAAAGATAAATTGTAGCAGGTCTTCGTATGACGTCGTATATACGTATGTCGTAAACATACGTGTCATCAATGAGATATTGATGTATTGTTAACAGAACCGATACCTATGTCTATTATTCAAATTGCACATAGTACTTGTAAATTGTGCCCTTGATCTCTATCATTTCAGAAAACTATCGGTTAAGTTTAATATAAACGAAACCTTGTTAAACTTGTTAGACTGCCTCGTTGGCCGAGTGGTCTCAAGTGTGACTGCCGGGCAAGGGGTCTCGGGTTCGATTCCCGGGTAGGGCAAAGTATTACTGGGTTTTAAAAAAAATCTCAGTAGTAGCACGGAGCCTGGATATGTGCCCGGTATATGGCAATAGGCTCACCTCCTATTACATGGGACTCTTAACATAAATAGTGAAAAATGGGTGTTACATTGTACAGTGGCATTAAGTGCCGTAATGTGCACCTCTGGCTACCCCTTCGGGGATAAAAGGCGTGATGTTATGTTATGTTATGTCTTGTTAACCAATATTTCTATAATTATGTTTAGGCAATAAGTGACAAACAATTAATTTTTGATGCCGATCGCCACCATCAGCTTCTGTTGGGAGACTACTACGGCATATCCCTCGAGAGGCCTACATTAAGAAGAATCAAGTATGCAATCTAAACTTATGTATTACCTTTAGCACAAGTGGTGAGGAATTTCTCAATACTTTCCAACTCTCCTTGATCTTTAAATACTTTCTTGGCGTTGTCTAGCGCTGTCAGGTGGGACAAAGTACCTTTATCGTCAAACTGGAAAGCAAATAATAATTTCGATTATTTTCACGGTTTTTGTTTACTATTTTAGTTCATTTTGTCACTTAAGTTTTTCTTATTTCATGTATCATCACAGTCAAGGAAACAGGGCCGTCCAAAAATAATTTGGAGTAACGAGGCAGGGAACTGGGACAACCTGTAATCAGCACTGGTGCTCATGTAGGTACAGTGATGACATGATGACCATACAGCGAAGTTTAAGTTATCTTTTCAGTATGTCTTTCCCTTTTTGCTCGGTTAATACTTTCAAACTTTATTAATATTGAATAGACCTTTTGGGCACCCTACCTCACGATAATGATGAGGAAAATTTTTTTTTTGATGCCTTATTATAGCTTATTTATTTATTATTACCTTTTTTTAAGGTGTAAATATTTTAGTTCATAGTTATTTATATTTTAAGTTGTATATATTTTCATTTAGCTATAGTTAATATTAATTGTATATATTATTTCAAAAGATTTTGTATTACAATAATAAATATCAACCAAATGTCGGTTAAATCAAATATTGTAAGTAGTTTTTACACTGTATTTTAATTAATTTTCTAGTTTCTTGATAGACCTTTATAATGATTGTGATTGCAATTGCTAGAAGGTTTTATTTAAAAAAGTGTGTGGACAATATTTACCAATCCAAGTTTGTTGAAAATACAAGCTGAGAAGCATCCAGCATTTTCGCCGTCAGGGAAAACTCTGTTCTTAAATCCAGACAGGTCTTCAATTGTTAAGGGATGTTCTTTGATACATTCCGCACCAACTGTCAAGAACTTTGCTTCTATGTGAGCTTTCAGCTCATCAGTTATTGCCTGGAAATAAAAAAACATATTAAGTGAGTTTTGTAAAGAGTGACACAGATACAGTAATTAGGGACTTAGTGGTTCTTCCCTTTGGTCTGTTATTTAAGTTAGGTTAGATATGATAACTTGTATATGGGATAAGCCGGTAAAAGCCGGTAAGCAGATGGATCACCTGAGGGCCAAGCACGAATAACTATCGCATTCGTATCGTAACAGTATTGAGCGAGTTAAGCGTTCTGATTGGTTGGTTCACTTGAGCCGGCCAATCAGAGCACCGAACGCGCTTGATACTATTACTTTACGAATGCGATAGTTATTCGTGCTTGGCACTCTGATGGTAAGCAATCGGCGTCGCCCACGGAACCCTGAGACACCAGGGGGCGTTACTAGTACCTACGCTACCGGCGTTTTGGGGATTGGAAATTTTAGGATTGTTAGGGATTCAGAGATTTGAGAGATTGGAGAAGGGCCCGGTGTAATAGGGCATCCGAATGAACTAATGACTAATGAAAATACGAAAATACAAAGGTAAATTAGATGCTGTCATTGCCAGAGTTAACCTAACCGATGACAACACTAACTGTCGCTCGAGTCCACTTAAAGAATTCTATGAAGAACATAGCAAATCCTTGTAAAAGCTACTAGTGGAAACTTACGCAATACTTACCGAAGCATTCTTTAGGAACACCGCAACAATAATACAAAACACAACACCAGAGTTCAACATTGTTAAGTAGGTAATTCTAAGTTGTAAATCACAATGAAATTCGAGAAACAACTGATACTTCATTGTTGCATTTGGTGGGTTTTATACTAAAACAAAAGGAATTAAAGAAAACCAATATCCTGTGCAGACAAGGCTTCGATACGGAGACAAATCGATTACGTCTCCATTAAGAGATAACAATAGAAATATAAACAATGCTGATGTTTCCTTTACAACATGATTGGATTTATTTTAGGTACAGAAATGGACGAATTGGCACCGCAAACTACATTAACTCCTGATATGCCAGGGACGTACACACGGCTACACATCGAGCTTTACATAACCAGTATAAACTGAACGTTAAATGTGCGGAAAGATGATGCGACGCGACACCGGGATATACTGGTTTTGTATAGGTTGATGTGTGGCCGTGTGTACATATACGCGAGACACAATGTGTTTTCTATTGTGTCTCACATGCCGGCAGATACCCATTATCTGCCGACTTAAAAAACAATCCATAATGAAGATACCTCTTTAAAATCACCTTAGTGGTCACTGTCAGCACCCGTAAGACAGCACTGGGTCTCCTAAATAGACCAGGTCCAAAGGTCACAAAACGACCTTGGGTCTATTCCAGTTCTTGCGTTAACACGTGGAAATCAACTCAAACTCACTCAGGTTGTTAAACCAACCTGTACGCAGTCTAGAATACAATAAGGTAGTACCTATGTATGAAGTAAATTAATCTTTAATTTACAAAAAGATCAGTTTAATTTGAAAACATTATCTATAATGACATAACGTATTATGCGTGTGTACGTAATGATAATTATTATTTGATCTGTTATGGCAAAGTCATTGATAAACAAAAGGGATATTTTGATACATTTCCTGTCGTTACGGGTATTATGACATGAAATACTGACGATATCATTACATAAATCGCTTTATAATATTTAGTGATTAAATATAAATAGGCTTGCAGTATTGATTCTAAAGCATATCCAGCAAAATTTTCGAAGGTGTTAGGAGTGCAGAACCATTTAAATCATGTATAAAATAATCTGTTTGGTTGTCTGCATAGCCGTGTGTTTGAATAGGGTTCACGTAAGTTCGTCGTTGTAATGAATATTTTCATAATTTTAATTTTAATTCACAAATTGATTATTTTCCTATCTCTTTTTAGGGAAATGCAGAGGACAAAATAGCTATTATGACTGCTGTGAAACCATTTGTAGAAGAGTGTGCTAAGAAACATGGTGTCACCTTTGAAGCACTCCTAACTGCTAAAGCATCAGGCAAAATAGATGGCGTTGAGCCTTGTTTCTACAGTTGTGTTTATAAAAAGACAGAATTTGTAAGTACTGGTTCTTATGAAACGTTATTAATCAATAAGGTACTGTCAAAACAGTTTGGTTGACTATTATTCCTGACTTGATGGTCCTGTTTTAAAAAAGATGTACGTAGTGATTGGAAAGGTGGCGTTCTCTCACTGAGAAAATCACAAATCATATCGAAAGCCCATGAAAGTCAATGGGCCTCCTCTAAAAAGAGAAGTTTGCATTAATCAGATGTATCAAATTGAGGAGGTGCTGCCCGTCGGTTTAATATGATGTATGTATGTAAAATTGGATACCAGATTAGTGGAACCAGAACAAGAGATTAACCACAAAATTACTATTTACTTTCTTTGTTCTAACAATTTATTTAATATTTTTTGTAGTTGAATAGTAAGGGTGAATACGATGTGGATACTGCTTTAGCCAAGTTCAAGAAGTACATTAGCAATGATGATGATTACGTCAAACTCTCACAAGTTGGAAAAGATTGTGCATCAGGTATGATATTCGGATGACCGTGGTATTCTAGTTATTTTAAGATAATAGCTAAGCTACTAAAAATTTACTGACTGCCTCGTTAGCCGAGTGGTCGCAAGAGCGACTGTGGCAAGGGGTTTCGGGTTCGATTCCCGGGCCGGGCAAAGTATTACTGGATTTTGGAATTGTGTTTTTGTAACGAGTTTGGAATTGTGCCCGGTATATGGCAGTAGGTTCAACCCATATTACATGGGACTCATAACATAAAAATAGTGAAAAGTGGGTGTTACATTGTACAGAGGCATAGAGGTAATGTGCACCTCTGCCTAGCCCTTCGGGGTAAAAAGGCATGATTTTATGTTATAAGTGTTAAAAATGAAATATAAAATAACGGTTTACTTAGATTATTAAAAAAATAACGGAAAATAGTGAGAATAGCTCTAATCGTTTCATTTCAAGTCACAACGGGACTGTCATTCATGAGTGGCCGGCACGGTCACTGCGATCGCGATCGAATATCGCGATCGCGAATTTACCGTATAATAAATAGTATTTAATAACTATCGTGCATGTCTCACGATAGTTATTAAATACTATTGAAATTTGTTCCATCTCAAAAGGATTTCCGAGTAACTAGATTTTAGTTTTAAGTGATTGGAAGTGCAATTAAAGCTATGATTATTTATGAAGTTTATGGACACCTCGCTAGGATTTCCTGCATTTATGAGATGAAAAATATTTTGAAATTCGAAGTGATCTTATTATTATTAAAATATACTTGATCACATTTAACCACAAATATAAGAAATTTGTCAAAAAAAATAGATGACTGTGCAATCGTGTGTTGTTTCAGTTAACTCCAAGCCAGTCGGAGATGGAGAGGCTGGATGCGAGAGAGGTGTACTACTGACCCAATGCTTTTTGGATCATAAAGGCTCGGTAATTATTATTTATTAGCCTGTCTAAAATTTATTTTTATCGTATTCTTTATAACATTATTTAATTTTACTGTATTCTTTTTAATCTTATTGCTGACCGAAAAAATTGGTTGTAACTTTTCTGATTTAATAGTTTTGATATGATTTTTATTTTTTTCAGGTACCCATGTAAATCTCTGAAGACAGTTACCTAAAATGCTAGAATAAGTACAATAATACCCACTAATTTTATTTCTTTGCAGTACAGTACTTATTTAATGTACGTTTTCACTTGCAATGCCAATATATTTACTATAAATGATTAAGTGTGATATTTTGCACAAACGCTAAGAAATAATAAATGTTTGCAATTATATTTGTTGCATCTTTTTAATTCCATTTATCTCCTTAATCCTTTAATATTTAAAACTTTGACTACCAATACAAAACTGTTGAAGGTAAATCCTCCGCTAACGCCAGTCACCGGTGACCCCCATGGCGTTTAACTTGTTAATCAGATACTTTTGAAACGAGTACAGAAAATAAAATATACAATACACATATCGATTTTAAATACATTTAATAATTTTTGTAAGTAATTATATTTCATGGATTACGAAACTGTCAAAGTCAGTATTTTTTTTTAATTTATAATCACAACAGTATACAGATATTGAATTTGAAACTTTTCCCATAAAACCGTTTTGGCGGTTTGGCTGTGGGTGGTCAGCGGCATTGCTTTACATAATAAATTTTATAAACTATCTATTAATAACAGAAATAACTACTCAATTATTTTATAGAAATAGTATTTTTTAAGTGGGGAAAATCATCGAATCACTTCATCCCGCCTGAGTGAGGCGGGAGGGAGTGTCACTCTTACTGACTAAAAACCACCCCGTTCCTTCTCCTGCACGTCGAGCCGGAGCCCCGTTAACCCGTTAGGTTCTCCGCGACGTAGAAATAGTATAGAAGTATTAATCTATTATATGTCAAGCTATATCTATACTAATATTATAAAGAGGAAAGATTTGTACCTATTTTTGTATGTTTGTAATGAATAGGCTCAAAAAGTACTGGGCTGATTTAAAAAATTCTTTCACCAATAGAATGCTACATTCTTCCAATTTGACATAGCTAGAGGTACATTTCATTTTGAAAAAAATTAGGGATCCTTGGTAAAATTTGAACAATGTAACCGAAGGTGTAGAAAAATGAGTCTTAAAATGTCCTTCGTCGAATGCGCTTCCGAAACTATTAGCGATAGAACAAAATAATGTACAACAATATTGAAGAACATCATAATGTCTACAAAAAACTCCGCGGTAGCATATGTCCAACTATTGTAGAGGTAGTTATGTCACTACAACAATCCAAATTTCCAAAAATAAATACTTAATTGTCTACCCCGTGCGAAGCCGGGACGGGCTGCTAGTTTAATTATATCTGGTAAAACAGTGCAGTTATTTTATTAGTATTTTTGGTGTAGCAGATGTTACTCTGCTGCACACCTTCCAAAAAATGTGTACACAAACGTGCACAAAACAGCTTATTACTGAAATGTGTCTTAGTATTACATGATGTACGTAGGTACCTAAGCTACTACTGAAAATTGGTCCCTTAATTATGAACACATTATGTTGGGCAAAAAGTACCTCAACGTCGAATAAATCATGCCGGCCGCTATAAGTACTCCGTAGTGAACGAAACCATAGCGCGAGCTATTTCGATACGAACGCCATCTAGTTACATTCGGGGAAATGAATTTCGGCCTGAAGGAAATAAGTATGTTTTTATTTTTTTTCGTGTATTGTTAGTGGTTTCTAGTTTAATACAATATATAGAAATCATTATTTTGCAATAGAATACAAAATAAAAAAATTCGCACTTTAGAATAGTTTAACTTTTACTTTGTAATAAAATTAATTCGAAAAGTTTGTCCTGTTGTATTTTAGGGAAGATGATTTGTGATGCAGCAATTTTTTGACTGCACGGTTGGTGCGGTGGCTGGGCGACCGGCTGCCGTGCAACGTGTCGCGGGTTCGATTCCCGCACGGGACAACACTTTGTGTGATCCACAAATTGTTGTTCCGGGTCTGGGTGTCATTGTGTATGTGAACTTGTATGTTTGTAAACGCACCCACGACACAGGAGAAAATCCTAGTGTGGGGCAACGTTTAAAAAAAAAAAAATTAAAATGTTTCCTGTAATCACTTACATAGTCCGCATTGCACTTGTTTATGCCTCTGGCGTTGAGTCATTGAGTGTGTCCGTAACACGGTAACAGCTTACCATTAAGCGCGGCGTAAGCTTTGTTGCGTCCAATATCACAAATAGAAGGTACCTACATAGTATAAAACACTATATTATTATAATAATAATAAATAATAAGCCCGCAGGGCACCTTGAGGCGAGGTGACGGGCATTAGCGATCCCGCGGGCTACCATCATCCCGAGTGCTCCAGGGAGAAGTCACCGTTCCTTCTTCTCCGGCTTGCCTTAATTGGCTGGCTGGAGTGAACAATGACAAGGAACAGGTCTCCCACCTCTGGCTTGCCTTCATTGGCCGTCCAGAGTGGAGTCGCGAGAGCAGTGATCCTGCTCGGAGGGTAAGAAACTATTCGAAAGTCGCGAGTGGGCCAGGGATGCAGGAGGCTTCGGCTGGAGCAGATGATCTGAGTAGAAAGCGGTGGTAGTTTCTTAACCCTTCAGCCACTCACATTCTCGTTGCCCCTATGTTGCTATATCGAGCAACCATTCCCGGGGCCCGGTCGGTGAGTTGGCGAGTCACCGCCTGCCATTTTTACGTGTAAAAATTACATTGTTTCGGCAGGTGCCATAGTCATCCATAGTTCCCAATTTACCAGTCCACAGCAACCCATCCATAGCCCTACCATTTTTTTTCCATTATTCACAATAGTCCTACACTAACCGGGGACTGTCCTTGGGTGCATTTCCATAGTGCATACAGGGATAGTCGCCGGTTTGTGTCTCCATTACATTTAGATTAAAGTTGTCTAAAGGGCCTCTGCACAGTTGGCTTCGGCCCCTCGTACGCCTCCCAAATGACCGGGACCCTGTGGTCCCGTGAATGGTAAAGACATAAATAATAATAACTTCATTCACCAAATAAAAGAAGTTACACAGTTAAAACATATGAGCTGTAACAGATTTCATAAATGTATAGGTACAGTTATTGTGTCCTTGCTGTAGCTTCTGTTGCTGAACTAAGTTTATGACCTGTATTTCAGCAATCAGTTGCCTCTACGTATTGTATATTATGTACGTTTTGTGCACCCAACATTGGCCTATCTATTAGTAGCTTGGTAACAATTCATTTCGTTTAGCCCAATTCCGAACGTATGCAAAAGAAATATGGAAAAACCCGACATAACTTTGAACCACAACTATTATCGTTACAAAGTCTACTCAGCTAATTATAGGATGTTCTTTTTACGTTACGTTAGGGAAGTACAATGTTAAATTATATTATTTATAGTATTCTTGGAACTTAAGAAATGGACTTTGTATTTATTGCTTTGAACTTTGTATTACTGTAACAGCAGATACCGAAATGAAATATTCCCATTTTTTTTTGGTGTGACGTGGGTATTTGATGGTTTATAATATAGGTGATATTGCAATGCCAAACTAGGTTTTGGGCTAATATTTTTTTTTATGGAGCACAGCAACAACAAGACAGGCCTTTATCCCCGAAGGAGTAGGCAGAGGTGCATTACGGCACTTAAATGCCACTGTACAACACCTACTTTTCATTACTTATGTTATGAGTCTCTTGTAATAGGGGGTGAGGCTATTGAGCTCAATTTTTTTGTATGGAATAGGCAGTAAACGAGTATACAGATCGTCTGGTGCTAAGCGACCACCTGCGCATATGAATACCCTCAACACCAGAGAAATCACAAATGCGATACTCGGCATTATGAAAACTTTTTTCTTGAAGCATTACAATAACGCCTCAGAAGATAATTCGATCAGATAAAAGAATATGAAAATATACTACTACGTTGCAGATATTTCCCGTCCCATTATTGTTTGGCGACCGCTTAGGTGAAACACGTGAAATATTTAGATAATATTCTCGACCACAAACTTAGCTGTTCTTTCAGAAAATATGAAGTGCGTAGCTGTAATGAATGCAGCAGGAAATGCACGATGAGTCCTGGAACGACTGACTCCACGTTGCCTATAAAATGCCTTACTTACAGGTAGTTCATGAAACGACTCACAAAGTATAGTACTAATATATCAAAAAGACTACTTCGTTGGCCGAGTGGTCGCAAGTGCGACTGTCGGACGAGGGGTCTAGGTTCGATTCCCGAGTCGGGTAAATGATTACTGGGTTTTACTCAGTAGTAGCACGGAGTTTGGAATTGTGCCCGGTATATCGAAATATGCGCACCCCCTATTACATGGTATAAGTAATGGGAAGTGGGTGTTAGTTTTTTTATGGGACAAGCCCGCCTTATCATCCCAAAACCGCTGCAACTCCTGTAATCTAGGATCTATAGTAGATACTATCATGAAAACACTGGAACACTGAAGTCCGGCCCGTCTTAGGGACATGAGTCCATACTTAGTCATACCTAGGTATGACTATACCTAGATATACCTAAGTACAGAATTTAGACCTAATTATACCTACAAAACCTAGGCCTGAATTCTGCTTTACATTTTGTCATACAATCAGAAAACAAACTTATAAACGTTTCATAAGAAGGTCATCCCTAATAGATTCTTGAGGACCTTAGAATAGTCGAAACAATGCACATGCTATGAAAAAGGCACGGATGAAGTAAACGAACAAAGATATATTTTTTGCTGCGTTTCCTATTAACATTGATCTAAGCCGCTCTGAGATAATATAATGATAATTACTTTGCGTAAAATTACCCAACAACGAGTTTTATATAAAAGACGTCTGTTTACGATCCATGGCACACACAGTTGACGCTTCGAAGGATTAGGAGTCCAAAGTTGAATAGTACCTACAATATGTCCAAGTTCACTTGTTTGGTTTTGTGTGTTGTGGCTGTCAGCCTAAGTGGGGTTCATGTGAGTGTCAATTATGATTTTGAATCTTTTATATTCTCCTTAAAAAGTTCATAATAGTATATATCAGTTATCTTTATTGTCAGTAAGTCAAGGTTGCCTACAATCGTAAGTCCCAAGTTCAGTTGAAATAGCCTTTACTAACAAAATAACACTGGCACATAGATATTGTGAAATTAATTTTCCTTTTATCATCAAAATAATAAAAAGCTATTGACTAAAACTTTTGAAGAAGTTAATTTGTACTGACATTGGAAGGGTGTCTGACTGCAAAATGATTTATTATTTCATTTGAACAATATTTTTACTAAACCAACGATTTGCTGAGCAATTCTTAAGTGAATTTCAAAATATGAAGATATAAAAGCTTTAATTATACTCGTAGCCTACTAACTAGTAGATGTAGAACTGTATAATCTATTACGGCATGACCTGATGATAAAAATAAAATTGTATAATAAATGTGACACTTTGTTAGTACATTTTGAAATTTATCCCGTTTCAGGCAACTGCGGAAGAGAAAGCTGCTTTTATAGAAGCTGTGAAGCCCCACGTACAGGAGTGCTCAAAAGAACATGGAGTTACTCCTGAAGATATTAAGTCCGCCAAGGCGGCAGGCAACGCTGATGGCATCAACTCCTGTTTCTTAAGCTGTGTTTATAAGAAAGCTGAAGTGGTACGTATGGAATCTAAAATTATTCAAAAATCATAGTAATTACCAATAGATCAAAGTAGACAAAACTAGGCCATTGGTCACGTAGTTACTAGCGCCATTATCAAGGGGCAGTTATGTTCCAATCCAGGGAACGCAAATGTAGTGTTGGCAGCTAGGCGTAGCCCGTTACTTGTCTTTCTTCAGAATCTTGAGGTCGATTAGTATTTTTCTAGAGCGACCCCGATCGGGTATACCCTCACGTTACGTAATTTTACTGCATAATCTAGTAAAATTTCGCAGAAAAATTATGGCTAAGGTCAGTAAATTAATGAATGACTAGTAAGTCATAAGACATAAATATCGATCCAGCAGCTGTAGCTAAATGCTATTTAGCGCTTGTCCACTTGTAGAGTAGAAAACCAAATTATATGGAATTGACGTAAATTTGGACGCCGTCATCTCCATACATTTAGTTTTCTACTCTCTCTGTAAACAAGGTCATCCAGAAAGATACTCATTCCAGTGTATATTTTTGACGAATCGTTAGGAAATAAATCACACTGTACATTCAACCAGCTGTTTTTATTATTTATCAATTACAGATCACCGAAAAGGGAGAATACGACGTCGATAAAGCCTTGGAGAAACTCAAGAAGTTCGTGAGCAACGAAGATGATTATGCTAAATTCGCAAACATCGGAAAGAAATGCGCTTCAGGTAGTATTGTATTTAATACCTTAAAGTATATATGAATGTATTTTTCAGAACAATTAAAGCAAATAATAGTAATTTGTGCAGTATGGTAATTAAAAATCTAAAGATGTTAAAAATCACATCTGCAAAAAGTACAATAAAAACAGCAATTATTTCTTGTAACAAAAACGTATGCACGTTATCTACACGCATAAAAACGAATTAATTATTTATGTTCTGGAATGGAAATGGAAGATTAAGTAAAGATGGATTATAATGGATGGAGATATGATGAATGATGAACACTATAAAAAAAATAGTTAAGAGCATGATGTGATAGTGTTAGATAGGGATAGGATAGATTATAAAAAATACACTGAACCTGGTAAAGAAAAGTTTTTGGTAAGACCACCCCAAGCTGACGCTTTGATTTTTTTTTAACTAAATTTATTTTTTCAATGATTTCAGTCAACGAAAAGTCTGTAAGCGATGGAGAAGCTGGTTGTGAGAGAGCTGCGCTGTTGACCTCATGCTTTTTGGAACACAAGAGCGAGGTATGTTCTTTACTGACTTAAAATAGATTTTTTTAAATAGAATAGTTTTAATTTACTGTCCCGGTAGTATCAAAAAGCTCCTTCTCAATATTTTTTTTTGTGTTTTATTTTGCGTAAGACATAAACGATGGTCAAATTAAACAATAAGATTGAATCAATTTATGTTGGACCAATGATTGTTCCCTGTGGAACACTAACGATAATAATTATTTGATATATAATCGTTTTAAATGTATTGCAATAAGGATTTGCATTCCTGGTAGTGTACAGTCAAACACTACTAGATAAATTGTTACGGTTAGTGGGCGGCCATTGTTGGTACCACAGAACATATAAAGAAGTTGGTACTATCATAGATTGTAAAAAGCTACATAATTATATTCGCCGTAAAACTTTACGACAGACTTGCATTTAAATTAAACAATGAATAAGTGAATATCTTTTATATAGAAATCAGGGCAGCCATCCGTGAATCCGGTGGAGCAACAGAGATCGGGTCCACGAGTATTAGCGCGACTTGTAGAAGCCGCACATGGTTTAGAGCAAGCCCGAGCTTCTGTGCCAAGACTCTCGTTGCTCCGTGATTTTTCACCTTTTTCTAACCGTGACCGCTCTTAGAACAATGCAACTATTATATATACTGTACTGTATCAGGTTTGCACCAGTCCTTATAGCATGAATGCCTTAGACTAACTACATGATTCTGCCTGATTAGGTCTGTCTCAAGTCGCCTTGAGTACCTAATTGATTATTTAAATTGTTTTCTGTTTCAGATCTCCGCTTAATTTACTAAAGTGGCGATGCAGTCTTGCAAGATAAATTCTTGTTGATTTTCTTTAATACTTATGAATAAAGCAGTTTATTTTATTACACTTATGTTCGTTTTTATTTAAATTTATTTAAGAATTAACATTGATACCTCGGGTTTAATCCTGTATATTGAAGAATGACATGTATAGGTATAATGAAGTTATACCTAATAACAAAATATGATTCTCTACATCATAGTTCAGAGATATTTTTTTTAGTAGCATGTAGAGGTGATAAAGATGCAATTTGTTTTATAAAACATAATAATTATAGTTTACTAGTACTCTCAGAATTTACAAATACGTGCATTTCCGCTTGGCATCTAAATATAAATAATGTACGAATAACAAAATAGTTTTTCACAAAGTTTTTATTGCATTGAATCGAGCTTTGCAATATTGATAAAAACTTGACATTTGAATTAACCAAGGAAATAAGTTTAATATATAGCCGTTAACTTTTGGATTAAGACATAAACAGTCTGAGCTTCTAGATACATACATACATACATAACTTCACGCCTGTCTCCCATGGGGGTAGGCAGAGACTAAGGAACGCCAATTACTACGATTCTTACATACCTCTTTCGCTTCATTAACAGTCATCAATCTTTTCATGCATGCTCGTCGGTTAAGGGTGCTTCTAGATAACAGGAGTGATTACTGAATACCTAATAAAATGGCCAAGCTCTCTTGTCTTGTTTTGTGTGTAGTGGCTGCGAGCTTGGGTAACATTCATGATTCATTTAGTTTAATATTCTCACATCCTAATATAGGATCACCCTCTGGTGTATTAAATTGTATATCAGCAATATGACTTACATAACATAACATCACGCCTTTTATCCCCGAAGGGGTAGGCAGAGGTGCACACAGAAGTAACACCCACTTTTCACTATTTATGTTATGAGTCCCATGTAATAGGGGGTGAGCCTATTGCCATATACCGGGCACATTTCCAGACTCCGTGCTACTACTGAGGATTTTTTTTAAAAACCCAGTAATACTTTGCCCGACCCGGGAATCGAACCCGAGACCCCTTGCCCGGCAGTCGCACTTGCGACCACTCGGCCAACGAGGCAATATGACTTACTCATAGCTAGATGTATCTACACATAAAGTGAAAGTCAAAATCATTTATTTCAATTAGACCAGGAAGGCACTTTTGAACGACAGCAATAGAAATTTAAAAGTGAAGCTATTTGCTCATTCCAAGATGTAGATTCCTATGGAGAAGAACGAGCAAGAAACTTCATAGGTTACTCTTTTCCAATCAAGTTCACAATACAATTCTCCAGTTACACAGTTTTATTGGTTCGATTGTGCGAGAACAATGTAACACCAAGGTGAAAAATTTACTTCGCACAAATCATAATCTTCAATGGCAAAAATACACATCGTCTCATCGGATATTGGACCAATTTCACAATTTTCAACCTTATATCAACTTTGAAGGTTGCTAAAGGCGAATCTCTCCGGGAGTCTTTGAGACCCGTGATAGTGGCGTGCTCTCAAGAGCATGGAGTCACTGACGCCGAGATCCAGGCTGCTAAAGACGCGGGCAGCCCTGCCAGCATCAAACCTTGCTTCATCGCCTGTGTATTCAAGAAAGCTGGATTCGTGAGTCTTATCATTATCATCTTTTATTAAGTAAAAGTTCTATTTACGTGTGCATATAGCATCTTTCCAAAAGTAGGGCACTGAAAATGATTTAAATTTTCGGAATCAGATTTCTGTCAATATTTTAGTGGATATTATCAGTTTACTTAACTGAATTTTATCCTGTGCTGAGTTCGAATAGGCGCTGTCTACTTGTCGTCTACAATGGTCGTCAGACTCATCAGCATGCGATACTTTGATTAGCCTAGTCACTTCAGTGTACTAATGCTGTGCGCTTAGTATATAACTTGGTTTACTATCGAATTACTTTTGAATTCGTAAGTGCCTACTGGTAATATCATAGCAGTTGTACAGAGTGGTGTTCGTACTGATAATACTGATGTTTTGTACTTTTAGTAACAAATAAGTAAATTTCTGAATTTGCAGACCAATGAGCAAGGTCAATTAGACCTGGAAACTGGATTGAAGAACCTCAGACAGTTTGTGAAGGATGATGAACAATACAAAAAATTGGAAGAGGTTGCAAAAAAATGTTCACAAGGTAATGTTTTGTTTGGACTTTTAAATTACTTATTATTTATTTAATTTACCATTCACTTTTAGTTCTAATAAGTAGAGGAAAAAATGACACAACTTCAAGGGAACTTATTCGTTAACTTATGATATTTACTAGCTAACTAGTTTAATGCCCTACATGTAATTATACATAACAGTATTTTTTCCGTTTTCGTAAGGCATTCCGCAAAGGAACATTTTGTACAATCTGGTTCTAAATAATTTGACAATTCTATTGATACTTCTTGGTTACTTCCAGTGAAAGATAAGGCAGTGAGTGATGGAGCAGCTGGATGCGAGAGAGGTGTTCTCCTGGCGGGTTGCTTCTTGGACCATAAGACTAGTGTAAGTTATTCACTGTTTCATTTACTACAACTTATAGTTGATTGTCAGAAACCAGTTCCTATCTGTTTATAATAGCAATTTATGACGCTGTGATTGCAATAGTATCTTTTTTTATAAAATAAGCCCATAACGAGCAGACGGATCATTTGATCGTGGGCAATCGGCGCCGCCCATAGACACCCGAAACAATATTGACGTAACACATGTGAATGGGAGGGGGATGTGGGAGGAAGTTGAGGAATGGTGGGGATTCAGGGATTGGGGATGGGGGGAAGGGAAGTTAGGCCTCTGGTAACCTCACTCACACGAAACCTAACGCAAGCTTTGTTTTTTGTCGGTTTTCTGTGAGGCCGTGGTATCACTCCGGTCGAGCCGGTCCTTCCGCGCCGAAAGTATAGCTCTCCAACACTAATTTAAATAGTTAAGTTATCTAACTTAGAATATAATACATGCAGTGGCGTCAGATATGGCAACCAATATGGTATATTAAAAGAAAGTTATTTAAACTGTGAAACACCAAGCGGTCACCGGTGACCGCAAAACCATTGTTCTATAATTGTGTCTATAATGACGGAACTCAACGAGTTAAGACGTTAATTGTATGTTTGGTTACAGATCATCATCTAAACGGATTTCAGACCCGGACCTACTACGATTGGGGCTAGAATTATTATGCAGCAATCCAAAGACCACTTCAATCATTTTGAAGCACAATCTGTAACTTGTATTATAACACAAACATCTGATAAATAAATGCTAATGACTAAGAACGTGAACATTTATAGAACGTGCTTTGACTAAGTAAAATTCTTGTCACTATCGCACTTATAGATTTCTTTATGTGCGAGACAGAGATGGAGAAGTTTCTTAGTCAAAAACGAGTTAACTTGTGTTTATTTTTCTAAAAATTATTGTATAGTCTCTGCTCTTAATCTGCAGTGAAAATCATCAGCCCCATTGCTTTGTTTAATTTGAATAAATTGAATATTTTGAAAGCAATTCTTTTATTTTTTGTGTCTATAAGGTGTGTTATTGTTAAAACGTAATTTTGGTAGAATAACTTCCTTTCCTATTTATGCGGATGTGGTTTTATTTAGATGCAATGCAAATCCTACAATGACTAGCAATTATGAGCAAAATGTTAGCAAATTGTAACGTAGTTTAGAGTGTTATTATGATAATGACATCATGCCCCATAATTTTGTAGAATATTCATATAAACTGGTGTCAAGTTGGTTTGCAGAGTATATTCGTTTGATGGCAGTGAAATGTTTCGGTGCAATATGGTTAAAGTTACTTACATAGCCTTGTTTGTAGTAGCTGTGAGCCTTAGTAGTGTTCAAGTAAGTTTCGGTAGTAACTTATTGGTATATCTATTGTGAAAAATTGTCTTAGTACAGAGACAGTAAATAGCTACTGTTGTAGAAAATTGTATACCTTGCGATTGTATGTATTCCAATCAAATCTCTTGTAATCATTAATGGTTGGTTCAACATAATCAATTACCCATGTTAGACGTTATAATAAGTCTATTTCTTCATTCATTTCTTTTATTTTAATTTACTGCCTCGTTGACCGAGTGGTTGCAAGTGCGACTGCCGGGCATGGGGATCTCGGGTTCGATTCCCGGGTCGGGGCAAAGTATTACTGGGTTTTAAAAAAAATCTCGGTAGTAGCACGGAGTCTGGAATTGTGCCCGGTATATGGCAATAGGCTCACTCCCTATTACATGGGACTCATAACCTAAATAGTGAAAAGTGGGTGTTACATTGTACAGTGGCATAACAGTGCACCTCTGCCTACCCCTTCAGGAATAAAAGGCGTGATATTATATTATGATGTTATGTTTAATCATCTATTGTTTTTTTATAATAAAAAGGCAGATGATAAGAATTCCAAGCCTGAGTTTAACCTGGATACGATTACATTTCAATGCGCCCAGAAGTTCGATATCTCTGAAGAACAATTTTCTAAAGCTATAATGACCCTCGATGCGAGTGTACTTGCCCCATGTTTTTGGAGTTGCTGCTTCATGAAAGTTGGAGTTGTAAGTGTTAATTCTTTGATAATTTACTCTATATTATATATATATGTATATTCGACTGCCTCATTGGCCGAGTGGTCGCAAGTGCGACTGCCGGGCAAGGGGTTCGATTCCCAGGTCGGGCAAAGTATTTAAAAAAATCTCAGTAGTAGCACGGAGTTTAGAATTGTGCCTGGTATATATATGGCAATAGGCTCACCCCCTATTACATGGGACTCATAACATAAATAGTGAAAAGCGTGTGTTACATTGCACGGCGGCAATGTGCACCTCTGCCTACCTCTTCGGGGATAAAAAGGCGTGACGTTAGGTTAGGTTATGTTATGTTATGTAAAAATACTTCTGTGAATGTGTTTTCTTCTCAAGTTTCACTAAGCTGCATATAAAAGTCTGTATATAAAACATAGCCGCCCGTCCCGGCTTCGCACGGGGGGACTTAAGATTTTTTACCTCTACATAGTTTTACGTTTTATTTATATTTATTCTCAGTTTTTTTTATTTAGGAAGTATTTACCTTTTGAAAATATTTTTCCGGACTTCATTTACTTATTTCATTTATTTAATTAATTATTTTCTTCTTAAATAGGAACCTACCTATTTTGTTGTTGTTTGTTTTGGTTGAGGTAAAAGTTTGTTTTTAAATTGTTTTTTTACATTTGAACCATTCATTAAAACGATTGTTATCGGTAAACTATAAAAGGTAGACATATGCTCTCGCGGACTTTTTTAAAAATAATGTTAAGATGAACAATTCATCTATAGAGCATTTTTGTATAACTTTAACTATGCATATAGTTCAGCGCACGCCACGGAAGGCCTCAGAAACGATACATTTCCCCCGTTTTTAAAACATTTTTGGTTACTGCTCCACAACTATAGGACCTAGCGTGATATTATATAGCCTATGTTACTTCTGAATAATGCAGCTTTCTAATGGTGAAAATTATTGCAATCGGTCCAGTAGTTTTTGAGTTTATTCATTACAAACATACAAAAATACAAATCTTTCCTCTTTATAATATTAGTATAGAAGTATAGACTAACTCGTTGATAATTCTTTTCTTTTTTAATTTGGTATGAAGTACTTTTTCTTATTTTACTTAGTTCATCGATTCTAGTTACTTATTAACTATCTTTGTTGTTTGCAGCTTAATAGTGAGGGTCAATACGACTCTGATAGTACACTGAATTTAGCTAAGAACATGTTCAACAATGAAGAGTACAAAAAAGTTGAAGAAATTTTAAAAAATTGTGTATCAGGTAGGTACTATGAAACATTTGACTATGGAAACAATTTTTTTTAATTTTTTTAAGAGGAATTACAATGATTTGCTTTTATATTCAGATTTAGAATACAACATTACAGTACATATAATGTACTATACACACAGTTTATTGTTGACTGTCTCGATCTGTACAAGGGGTCTCGGGTTCGATTCCCGGGTCGGGCAAAGTATTACTGGCTTTTTATAAAAAATCTCAGCAGTAGCACGGAGTCTGGAATTGTGCTCGGTATATGGTAATAGGCTCACCTCTTATTACATGGGACTCATAGCATAAATAGTGAAAAGTAGGTGTTATATTGTACAGAGGCATAAAGTGTCATAGTGTACACCTCTGCTTGTCCCTTCGGGGATAAAAGGTGTGATGTTATGTCAAGTTACAATTTACTGTACTATCATTAAAACTATATATTAAACAGAAACATAAGTGATTTTTAACCATTAGCTAATATACTTAGAAATGATAATCGTTTAAAAAATCTTTTTTCTTTCAGTAAACGATGAGTCGGTAAGCGATGGAAGTGCTGGATGTGAAAGAAGCTTTTTACTAGCAAGTTGCATGTTCGAAAATGCCAAGAAAACATTCACAATTCCGTCCCGTCCGACCGTCATTTGAATTACACTTTTTTTTAATCCTTTCTTAATAAAATACACTGAGTGTCGTCCAATAATAAATACAAAATAAATAAATAAAATGTTTATTTCTCTTCTACAAATAATACAAACTTACCAACTATCTTATCACTACATAGTATAAAACAAAGTCGCTATCCGCTGTCTGTCTGTCCCTATGTAGGTATGCTTAGATCTTTAGAACTGCGCATCGGATTTTGATGCGTTTTTTAACAGATAGAGTGATTCTTAATGAAGGTTTATATGTATAATACATGCATATTGCACCCGTGCGAAGCCGGGCCGGGTCGCTAGTAATACATAATATTTTATTTTATAAAGCTGAAGAGTTTGTTCGTTTGAATGCGCTAATCTCGGGAACTAATGGTTCGAATTGAAAAAAAAAATCTTTTTGTGTGGGATATGGACACTCCATTTATCGAGGAAGGCTTAAAAACAATACGTTCCGACCAACAGGACCCGAGCCGAAGCAGAAACCCCACAAGAACGGGAACATCGTGGTAAAATCCTGGGGTATCATTTTCTTTAAAGTACTGAACCTATTTGACTGAAATTCTGAACAATGATAGTTTGAGTCTCGAGAATGGGCATAGAATAGTTTTATTCCGAAAATCTCACAGGAACGGGAACTATACTTGTAAAGTTGACTAGACTGTGTCAGATAAATCTCGGCGCAGATTAGAGTGAAATATAGGAAATATTATTACAACTTTTTATAATTCATATCCTACGGAAACGAGACCTATTTGCTTAGAACTATAATTATGTATTTTGAATCACATAATCAGTCACATTCTCAGAGTAAAGGAAAACTAAAGTACTGACTTGATTGAAATGTAATAATATCTTACATAGAAATAGGCCATGAAAAAGGGGACAAGTCATAAATGTAAATTTTGCCTCATGTTATTAATCTGTGGACGAAGTCGCGAGCAAAAGCTAAATGGCGTTCTGTTTTAGCCATTAATTTTACCATTATTTAATTAATATTTTAAAGCTTTACATAGTTAGGAGTTTAAGAAGGGTAGGCTTTTGCCGTGCCGTTTGATAATCATGAGTATAAATAAAATAAAATAGTACCTACCTGCTTTAGATCACAATTTGGTTATTGAATCTTAGCTATTCTAGTACTGAGGCTATACTCAATATCCCACAGTAGAACAGTTATCACTGGTATTACATCTCATCCGACATATCCCAACTATAAACACGCGCGCATACACACACACCACACACACACACACACACACACACACACATACATACATACATACACACACCCACACACACACACACACATACATACATACATACACACACCCACACACAGACACACACACACACACACACACACACACACACACACACACACACACACACACGCACACACACATACTTATACATAGATACACAAACCTAAAAATCACACATACATTCATACACTTCCATAACTAGTATTATATAAAGAATACTGTAAATTTATCGTTTTCATTTAGTTTCCTTTTTTTTTTTTTTTTTATAATTCTTTTTTATTTTGTCTCTCATTTGTATTATAACGTTTTGCGGACTGAAAGAGACTGGGCCTCACGACACAGGGAATCCTAGTGTGGGGTCCAGAGCCATATAAATATGTAATGTGAAGCTTTTTGTCAATAAAAATATTTTTTATTTTTTTTTTATTTTTTTTTTTATTTTAAATAAATATATTATATACTTACAACACATTAATAATAGAAGTGGAGAAAGTCATGACTACTAAGTAGTATCATTTTCTTGTGCCTATTTTCCCGGATAAAACATACGGAAAATTATGTATAACTTGCCTTTTTGTTTGCAATGATAATGCATAAGTAAGAGATGGAAATGCTGGATATGAAAGGACCGTTTTAGTAGCAGCTTGCTTATTCGATATTAACAGTATAACTTTCCTAAATATTTTTTATGATGCTTAATATTTCAACTATGCTTTTACCGAAATACCTCCATGAAGTATTAAACGTTAATGTACATTGAATGCTATATCTATTTAAATTTTATCGTTTTTATTAACAGTTGATCTTAAATACTTCTTGTAAGTTTCCATAAGTCTATACTATGGGAAGGGGTAGGCAGAGGTGCACATTATGCCACTGTACAATGTAACGCCCACTTTTCATTATTATGTTATGAGTTCCATGCAATAGGCTGACCTACTCCGTGATACTACTGAGATTTTTTTTAAAAACCAGTAATACTTTGCTCGACCCGGAAATCGAACCTGAGATCTCTTGCTCGCCAGTCGCACTTGCAACCACTCGGACAGTGAAGCAGTACTGTGTGTGAAGTATTGTCTAAATGCAATTTTAGTAAAATAACTAACCCTGCTATAATTATGCGGATGTTGTTTTATTTACATTCAATATAAATCGTCAAATAGTGTTGATTTGTGCAATTATTAGCAAATTACTTGCAAATTATATCGTCGTTTGAAGTATAATTATGATAATTTCATCATAATATTATTGTCCCATAGTTTTGTACAATATTTATTTAAACTAGTGCTGAAGTTGGTATGTAGTCTGTAGAGCATTGACGTTTGACGGCTTGAAGTCTCAAAAGTAGAATTTGTTGGTGTAATATGGCTAAAGTTACGTGCATAGTCCTCTTTGTAGTAGGTGTGAGTCTGAGTAGTATTCAAGTAAGTTATAAGTTCTTTACCTTATATTTAAAGCACGACTGCACGGTTGGTGCGGTGGCTGGGCAACCGGCTGCCGTGCAACGTGTCGCGGGCTCGATTCCTGCACGGAACAACACTTTGTGTGATCCACAAATTGTTGTTTCGGGTCTGGATGTCATGTGTATGTGATACCACCACCACCACCACGATACAGGAGATAATCCTAGTGTGGAGCAATGATTTTTTAAAAAAAAAATAAAAAATAAACGACACGCCAGCATTAAAGATATTATCCGTAAAAGACATGCTCTCAGCTCTGGAGTGCCACGTAAGAAGCTGATTACAGATAGTGGATCATCTTCTTAAATCTTCGCCTTAAATCCGCCCTTATCTTACATACACATTTTTTTTAAACGTGGCCATCACATGGGTTCTTCTTCCATTCTCTTCTTTGGATTTGGTTAGAATTCATCCTATTCATTTTAACTTCTTCATCATTATAATTTACAACAATAATTTAATTTGTATTTGGAAATTCTTTGCCTTTCCATCTTGTGTTTAAGCCCCGCTGGTCATATACCTCTATTACCTGGTGTTTGATTTCTGTTAATTAACACTTTTCTGTTCTCACTTAGACAAAGACGATGCTGATGAAAAAGTCCGATTTGAATATCTATCCTCTTAATTAACTAAAATAAACATAAAATATGAATTTGTATGTATATATATTATATTTTGCCTTCGTATATTTAGGTATATACATATATGTCCCATACGTATTTGTCTACTGTTCGTTTTGCATTACGTATGTATTTTAATACTTCTTCATTATATTTAATTAGTATATATTGTGTGATATGTATAATTAAATATATCTACATGTCAATTTATGTTCAAAACTCACAACAATGTTAAACGTTTACACCTACTATTGTGTCTCTCTGCATCACCCTAAGGTTGACTGTTAGAGAGTGCCACTAGGCATTAAGTCCGCCATTGTATACAAAAAGTGTAAATAAATAAATAAAAAAAGAATAATGTATACATTTTTTTTATTAAAAGGCAGATGATGGCAAGAATGAATCTACGGTTGAGATAGACGTGAATCAGATCATAGACGACTGCATCGAGGAGTATCATATACCACGTCGACTATTTTTAGCAACTGCGGAGACGGGTAGTACCCATGCACTTACCCCATGTTTTTGGAGTTGCTGCTTCAAGGGAGTTGGTGTTGTAAGGGTTTTAACCACTTCTTTAATAGGCGAAAAATGAATTAATTATTCGATGTTTTTATTCATTATACATATTATTAATCTTTACATAATACCAAAAAATGTGGAGTATTTTTTAGCTGGGTAATATTGTCTCGTTAAATATTTTCACACAAATTGCCATAAAAAAATTGAGAGAATAGAAATATTTTTTTTTATAATAACTATCGTGAGACATACTAAATTAACTAAAAATCGCTTTTCTCAGTATATTCACGTGAGTAACCCGCGATTTTTAATTAATTTAGAATAGAAATATTTTTTTCTTTTCTTACTAATTTTATACACTGGATTTATGGCCCATCTTGGTATTTGCAGCTGAATAGTGAAGGTCAATACGACATTGATGCTACATTGGACTTGTCCAAGAAAATATTTGCAGATCACGACTACGAAAAAGTTGAAGGAATCGTAAAAAAATGTGAATCAGGTAAAATATTAATACTTATCTATAATACGAATGGTAAAATCGTGTATTACATCTTTTGGGTTCATTCCCCGGAAAAACGTGTTGACTGTATTGTATCAAATATATGGAAAATAATAGGTATTTATTTTTTCTATATAATGTTTATTCTTAAAGGACTGCCTCGTTGACCGAGTGGTCGCAAATGCGACTGCCGGACAAGGGGTCTCGGGTTCAATTCCTGGGTCGGGCAAAGTACTACAGTATTCTTAAAAAAATCTCAGTGGTAGCACGGAGTCTAGAATTGTGCTCGGTTAATGGCAATAGGTATTACATGGGACTCATCTCATAAATAGTGAAAAGTGGGTGTTACATTGTACAGTGACATTAAGTGCCGCATTGTACTTACACGTCTCTGTCTACCCCTTCGGGGATAAAAGGCGTTATGTTATGTTATGTTTATTTTCTGCTTGCAGTAAACGGTGCACCAGTAAGCAATGGAAATATTGAATGTGAAAAGAGTGTTTTACTAGCAGATTGCTTATTCGATAATGCAAAGAAACACTTCCCAAATACGTTTGGTGGTGATTATTAATATTTTAATAACACTTTTCCGAAAAACACCAATGAAATATTAAACATTAAAATACATTGAATGTTATATAATTAATTTTAATGTACTTATCCTATCCTTTGTGTTATTGTAATTCACATACCAACATATTTTTTCTACAATTTTGTCTGTCTGTCTATCTGTTTGTACTGGCTGATCTCTGGAATGGTTGGACCGATTTTGCAAAAAATTCCAGAAAGCTGATGTACTTATGAGTAACATAGGTTATCTACCTAATGAAAAATCGAAACAATAAAAATGTTTTAATATTCATATTCTACGCGGACGAAGTCTTACACCTAGAAATGACAAATACATATATACCTCTATATAACAATGTTTAAAGTAAGGCCGATTATAAGTTTTCGCATATATTTACTAGGCTTTGACTGCCGACAGAAAACTGTTGAAGGTAAATCCTCCGCTAGCGTGGACCATACGTTGTCCCCCATGGCGTTCAAGGTGTTAAATATCGCGATTTGCCGACAGTAGTCAACAAATCACAACTTTCAACCACTCACATACTTATCCTCTGTTCAATATGTCAGTAAACAATACGAAAAGATTTTTTTATTTTTTATAAACTAAGAAAGCACAGGCGACCCAGAACGAATCCAAGTGACTAGTTACAATGTGTGAAAAAGTGGTTACACATCATCCTGTCATCATCATCATCTCATTTCGTGACACTGATGTTAAAGATATCACACCTCCCTACAAACTGCATTGAGCGTGTGACAAGCCCTGGCCATGAATGAATTCTGCCGATAAATGCTTGCAGTGGCAGGATTATGGGGAAGGTTATGCCTTCTCAACAATGCAGAAGGTGCGCAAGCCAAATTTGCTCACCAGCTCGAATACGTCCGCCAATCTAATCAAGACTTTCCGTAGAAAGGAAATGTCGGTTATTTTCCTTCGCTCCTGCAGTGGAAGCAAGTGAAACCTTCGGCAGCGGCTGAAATATTCAGGCAAATATGTACCAGTGTGATGTTGAATATACCTCAGGAACTTCTTCTGGACGTTTTCTATACGATTTATATAGAGGTAGGTATCGTAGTTGGGGTTCCATACTTGTGAAGCGTATTCAAGGTGACTAAGACTAACGTAAGAACAATATAATATTTTTATTGTTTTGATGTTCTTAAAATCTTTAGACACCCTTAACGCAGTATTTGCCTTATCAATTGCGTTACAAATGTGTACATCGAATAACAGAGTCAAATGTTATTCGTAGGTCCCTGACGGTACTAACTCTAGCTATTGTGGCACCCGACAGTGTGTATTGACAATTTACTGGGTTACACTCATGTGTTTAAGTACAGACATAGCATTTGGATACGTTCAGATCCAACTTGTTTCTAATGCAGTACGCCTGAAGTCGTGGTGGTCCGGAGGTTTAAGACGCCCAACTTTCATGCATGAGGGTGCAGATTCGAAGCCTACCAACAGCAGGTACCAATGTGACTTTTTCCGAGTTCTATGTACTTTCTAAGATTATCTAGACACCACTGACTAACGATGAAGGAAAACATCGTGATCGCCAACCCGCATTGAGCAAGAATTGTGATTAATGCTCAAACCTTCTCCGTATGAGAAGAGGCTTTGCTCAGCAGTGGGCACTTATAGGTTGTTGATGATGTTGCCGCCTGAAACCGATAGAGATAATCCTGCAAGTTAACTACACAGTTAATACCACATAAAATATGGTCTCTTGAAGACACCTTCAATGATGACTGAAAACATATTGTGACGTCATTTATGAATATATTGAACAATAATGGCCCTAACAAGGATCCTTGTGGGACCCCAAAGGAATTTCTTTCGCCCTCGTTGACGAGTAACCATTGAGAACAACAATCCGACTCCTATTTTCAATAGATATATAATGAGAACCATCTAAACAGGTCACCACGTATACCCTTGCCTATGCCTATATGGCACGGATAATTTTGAAATGCATATAAAGTTGTTGGTTCTGCGCTTAAATTTAGTCATTACACGACCAAGTGTAATGACTCTGTCGGATTGCCATCCCATGATGGTAATAAATGATGACCACGTCGGATTGTCATCATAGGATTGCTCGATAATAGAGGTAGTATCGAGCCATGAGTAAAGTAGTATCCGTAGGGCGCACAAATGAAATCCAGATTACATCAGATATTCCTCGGAACTACTAACTACACCTACCTATTGAGTACATCAGAAATAAACATTATTTGGCACCTCAGTCACTTGATGATCACATCACAAATGGTCTACAGTTTACGTATTTTTATTAAAATAATTGCGAATTTTCGGAAACTTTTGACCAATTCACAATGAAGATAATGGATTGTTAGAATACCGGCAGATTATGAACACATTTAGTTGAAAATTATCATAATCACTTCCATGAGTTCATTTATTTATTTATTTATTTATCTATTTATGCACAACACACAGACAGTACACAGGAGAACACATATATGAATATTGTGGAGGTACATAGGTACTACATATTCCCGAAGGAATCTCTTCCTGCAGTCCTTCGACAGGAAAAACGGTAAAAACAGAGACACTGTGCGTTTAATGTAGTTGTTATACATATAAAAAGGCCTTTGCGTTAGTAATTAGTTAACACATGAATTTTGAAGGTTTAGGAAGGTCAACTGTACAAATAACACAATGTCTAAGTTTATTTATTTAGTATTTTCTTTAGTGATAGTAAGTTTAAGTTGTTATAAGTATGTTTATGTAAGTAAGCATTCCAATATAACGAATTATTTTAAGTATTACGTTTTTAATCATAGGTATGATAAGAATGAACGGTTTGTAGATTCATGCATTTTTGTTCAAAGGCATACCAAGATGTGGAATCGGCCAACAACAGACGTCAATCGATTATGGCGAAATGCGCTTACAAGTTTGGAGTCCACAGATAATGACCTTAGAACAGTCTTGAGATCAGGTGATGTGGATGCCATCGATCCATGTTTCTGGAGCTGCTGCTTCAAGGGTACTGGTGTTGTGAGTATTGTCGTAAACCCTTTTAAAGGGCTATCCCTAGGAAAAAAACAAGCAGACGGATCACCTGATGGTAAGCAATCGGTGCCGCCCATGAACGCCTGCCATACCAGAGGAGTTCCAAGTATATTGATGGTCTTTTGAAGAGATGAGGATTAACTCCTGTCAGTTTTAGAATTTGAAGTAGGTTAATTTACACATACTTGAAACAATACAAGCCAACAATAAGGTCAGTATGAAATAATTAGGTAGTGATTAAAGTTAATACTATTTCTTTACCCACACCATTAAGGGAAAAACGGTGTGTCAATGAAAAATGTAATATAATCGTCTGTTGCAGTTGAACAAAGAAGGCCTTTATGATTTAGAGGCTACTCTACCTTTCATCAAACTTACATTCCGTGATGATGACTATAAGGCAGTGCAAGAAATAGCGAAATTGTGCGAAACAGGTAAAGGCAACGAAATAGTTCATTAGAATTTTTTGATTTCATATCTTAAGGTGAAATATTGGTTGATTTTAGAGGATGCTTAAGCACTGATATGTTTTTGAGAATCTTCAGAAATTGATAAAATATTACAATGAGCAGAGGATTATACCTAATTTATTTTCTTTCACATTTCAGTAAACAATGAAATCGTAAACAACGGGAATGCTGGATGTGAAAGAGCAGCCATGTTGGTGTCCTGCTTCTTAGACGGTGGTAGTGATCGACACTCTTACTGAATGTTGGAGCTAAATTAAACATAATAGTGCCGGCAACGCACCTGTGACTCTTCTGGTGCGCTGCTGATCGCTTACCATCAGTTGATCAGTCTGCTCGTTTGCCTACTATTCCATAAAACAAATGTAATGTTTGTTATTGAACAAAAAACTCCTTAAATAAATTAAATTAGCAAACAAAAGTTACAATAAAGCTGTGTTGGTACGGTGTGACGTGTCTTTTTTTAATTATTACACATTTTCTTGTCTCCTACTATGTGCTTTTTTTTGTTTCCTTTAAATTATGTTCCTCATTGATGTAATCACAATACAAAAAAAACTGCTAGTAATTTGTAGATGTACCCCGTATTACATAATGGCCAAGGTGCTGGACGGTCTGCTTGATCCGGCATCTGGACAGGCACCTAAAGCTTCATGATGCCCAGTTCGGTTTTAGACCTAGGCTTTTCCTCACCTACCGCCTGATCTCCTCACCTACCGCCTGACGCAGGTCCTCACCGGACATGGAAGTTTCGGGAGGTACCTGTGTCTGATGGGGCGGGAGGAAACGCCCGGGTGTCATCACTGCGAGGACCGCCCTGAGGACACGGTGGAACACACGGTGGGAGAATGCCCTTCGTGGGCTGAGCGCCGCCGTGTCCTCAGGGAAGTGATCGGCGATGGCGACCTCTCGCGTCCGGGCCTAGTGCAGGCCATGATGCGGAGCGAGGGGGATTGGGATGCCGTCTCCTCCTTTTGCGAAGCAGTCATGCTAGCTAAGGAGGAGGCGGGACGCGTGAGGCAGCGAAGCGCTGCCTCCTCGCAACCCAGCCATCGCGAAGGACACACCGGGCGTCGGGGATCGCGGGACGATCTCCGGCCACCGTAAGCGCGGGCCTGCGGACGGCGAGCATGGGTGGCTCCCCGTCCGACCAGAAACAGACCCGAGCGTACGGCGCGTCGCGTTCCGCGCGCGCCTCAAAGAGCCATCAGACCACCACAGATGGGGCCCAATAGGGCCGATGCCGATTCGGAGTCGCGGAGAACCTAACGGGTAACCGGGGCTCCGGCTCGACGTGCAGGAGAAGGAACGGGGTGGTTTTTAGTCAGTAAGAGTCTGACACTCCCTCCCGCCACACCCAGGCGGGGGCAGTCATTCGATGATTTTCCCCCCTTAAAAAAAAAAAAAAAAAAAAAGACCTAGGCTTTCTACCTAATCTGCTATTGTGTGCCTCAAGCAGACGGTCCAATACTACACAGATAGGAATACACCTGTATTTGCGTGTTTTTTGGACCTCTCCAAGGCATCCGACCTTGTCGCATATATGTCAGTGAACTTAGCTGATCATTGTCCAGCAGATCAAAAATAAATGAGAGTTCTCATTGCATGCAGCTGAGTTCTATAGTTCCTGACACCTTTTAGAAATAGTTCCGGCGTTTTTACCTTAAAAAAAGACAATTAAAAAAATGATCTGCCAACTTCCGGCAGCAGATCAATTTCTAGCAGATCATAAATAAACGTCAGTTTTTACTACATATAAGTTAGTTCTACAGTTCCTGATAATTTTTAGAAATAGTTCTGGCGATTTAACCTTAAAAAATTCAATTGAAAAAAAAAATCCAGCATACCAATTTCAGCACTTCAAATGATATTGTAAAGGGCTACAACTGGCCCAATCCCTAGAATTCTTTTGTTTCTCACAGAGTCGTATCAGAACTACAATTTGAAACTCTAATCGAGTCCAGAACTCCCTTTAATGTGCCAGCAGAGCATGTCTGAAATTGCAAAAAATCGAATTTTATCAATTTCAGCACTTCAAATGATATTGCACAGGGCTAGAACGGTTCCAATCCCTAGAACTCTCTAGTTTCTTACAGACTTAAATCAGACCTAGAACCTAAAACTCTAATTGAGTCCAGAACTCACGTTAAAGTGCCAGCAGAGCATGCCTGAAAGTGCAAAAAATCGAATTTTATCAATTTCAGCACTTCATATGATATTGCACAGGGCTAGAACGGTTCCAATCCCTAGAACTCTCTAGTTTCTTACAGACTTAAATCAGACCTAGAACCTAAAACTCTAATTGAGTCCAGAACTCACGTTAAAGTGCCAGCAGAGCATGCCTGAAAGTGCAAAAAGTCGAAATTTATCAATTTCAGCAATTGAAATGATATTGTATAGGGCTATAACTGTTCCCATTCCTAGAACCCTCTTGTTATTCAAAGATTCGTATTAGAACTACAATTTAAAATTCTAATCGAGTCCAGAACTCTCTTTAAAGTGCCAGCAGAGTATGCCTGAAAGTGCAAAAATTCGAAATTTATCAATTTCAGCACTTCAAATGATATTGTATAGGGCTAGAACTGTTCCGATCCCTAGAACTCTTTTGTTTTTCTCATATCCGTATCAGAACTACAATTTGAAACTCTAATCGAGTCCAGAACTCACGTTAAAGTGCCAGCAGAGCATGCCTGAAAGTGCAAAAAATCGAATTTTATCAATTTCAGCACTTCAAATGATATTGCACAGGGCTAGAACGGTTCCAATCCCTAGAACTCTCTAGTTTCTTACAGACTTAAATCAGACCTACAACCTAAAACTCTAATTGAGTCCAGAACTCACGTTAAAGTGCCAGCAGAGCATGCCTGAAAGTGCAAAAAGTCGAAATTTATCAATTTCAGCACTTCAAATGATATTGTATAGGGCTATAACTGCTCCCATTCCTAGAACCCTCTTGTTATTCAAAGATTCGTATTAGAACTACAATTTAAAATTCTAATCGAGTCCAGAACTCTCTTTAAAGTGCCAGCAGAGCATGCCTGAAAGTGCAAAAATTCGAAATTTATCAATTTCAGCAGTTCAAATGATATTGTATAGGGCTAGAACTGTTCGCATCCGTAGAACTCTCTTGTTTGTCATAGATTTGCATTAGAACTACAATTTAAAACTCTATTTGAGTCCAGAACTCCCTTTAAAGTGCTGGCAGAGCATGCCAGAAAGTGCAAAAAATCGAAGTTTATCAATTTCAGCACTTCAAATGATATTGCACAGGGCTAGAACGGTTCCAATCGCTAGAACTCTCTAGTTTCTTACAGACTTAAATCAGACCTACAACCTAAAACTCTAATTGAGTCCAGAACTCACGTTAAAGTGCCAGCAGAGCATGCCTGAAAGTGCAAAAAATCGAATTTTATCAATTTCAGCACTTCAAATGATATTGCACAGGGCTAGAACGGTTCCAATCCCTAGAACTCTCTAGTTTATTACAGACTTAAATCAAACCTACAACCTAAAACTCTAATTGAGTCCAGAACTCACGTTAAAGTGCCAGCAGAGCATGCCTGATAGTGCAAAAAGTCGAAATTTATCAATTTCAGCAATTCAAATGATATTGTATAGGGCTATAACTGTTCCCATTCCTAGAACCCTCTTGTTATTCAAAGATTCGTATTAGAACTACAATTTAAAATTCTAATCGAGTCCAGAACTCTCTTTAAAGTGCCAGCAGAGTATGCCTGAAAGTGCAAAAATTCGAAATTTATCAATTTCAGCACTTCAAATGATATTGTATAGGGCTAGAACTGTTCCGATCCCTAGAACTCTTTTGTTTTTCTCATATCCGTATCAGAACTACAATTAGAAACTCTAATCGAGTCCAGAACTCACGTTAAAGTGCCAGCAGAGCATGCCTGAAAGTGCAAAAAATCGAATTTTATCAATTTCAGCACTTCAAATGATATTGCACAGGGCTAGAACGGTTCCAATCCCTAGAACTCTCTAGTTTCTTACAGACTTAAATCAGACCTACAACCTAAAACTCTAATTGAGTCCAGAACTCACGTTAAAGTGCCAGCAGAGCATGCCTGAAAGTGCAAAAAGTCGAAATTTATCAATTTCAGCACTTCAAATGATATTGTATAGGGCTATAACTGCTCCCATTCCTAGAACCCTCTTGTTATTCAAAGATTCGTATTAGAACTACAATTTAAAATTCTAATCGAGTCCAGAACTCTCTTTAAAGTGCCAGCAGAGCATGCCTGAAAGTGCAAAAATTCGAAATTTATCAATTTCAGCACTTCAAATGATATTGTATAGGGCTAGAACTGTTCCGATCCCTAGAACTCTTTTGTTTTTCTCATATCCGTATCAGAACTACAATTTGAAACTCTAATCGAGTCCAGAACTCACGTTAAAGTGCCAGCAGAGCATGCCTGAAAGTGCAAAAAATCGAATTTTATCAATTTCAGCACTTCAAATGATATTGCACAGGGCTAGAACGGTTCCAATCCCTAGAACTCTCTAGTTTCTTACAGACTTAAATCAGACCTACAACCTAAAACTCTAATTGAGTCCAGAACTCACGTTAAAGTGCCAGCAGAGCATGCCTGAAAGTGCAAAAAGTCGAAATTTATCAATTTCAGCACTTCAAATGATATTGTATAGGGCTATAACTGCTCCCATTCCTAGAACCCTCTTGTTATTCAAAGATTCGTATTAGAACTACAATTTAAAATTCTAATCGAGTCCAGAACTCTCTTTAAAGTGCCAGCAGAGCATGCCTGAAAGTGCAAAAATTCGAAATTTATCAATTTCAGCACTTCAAATGATATTGTATAGGGCTAGAACTGTTCCGATCCCTAGAACTCTTTTGTTTGTCACATATCCGTATCAGAACTACAATTTGAAACTCTAATCGAGTCCAGAACTCTCTTTAAAGTGCCAGCAGAGCATGCCTGAAAGTGCAAAAAATCGAAATTTATCAATTTCAGCAGTTCAAATGATATTGTATAGGGCTAGAACTGTTCGCATCCGTAGAACTCTCTTGTTTGTCATAGATTCGCATTAGAACTACAATTTAAAACTCTATTTGAGTTCAGAACTCCCTTTAAAGTGCCAGCAGAGCATGCCTGAAAGTGCAAAAAGTCGAAATTTACCAATTTCAACACTTCAAATGATATTGCACAGGGCTAGAACGGTTCCAATCCCTAGAACTCTCTAGTTTATTACAGACTTAAATCAAACCTACAACCTAAAACTCTAATTGAGTCCAGAACTCACGTTAAAGTGCCAGCAGAGCATGCCTGAAAGTGCAAAAAGTCGAAATTTATCAATTTCAGCAATTCAAATGATATTGTATAGGGCTATAACTGTTCCCATTCCTAGAACCCTCTTGTTATTCAAAGATTCGTATTAGAACTACAATTTAAAATTCTAATCGAGTCCAGAACTCTCTTTAAAGTGCCCGCAGAGCATGCCTGAAAGTGCAAAAATTCGAAATTTATCAATTTCAGCACTTCAAATGATATTGTATAGGGCTAGAACTGTTCCGATCCCTAGAACTCTTTTGTTTGTCACATATCCGTATCAGAACTACAATTTGAAACTCTAATCGAGTCCAGAATTCTCTTTAAAGTGCCAGCAGAGCATGCCAGAAAGTGCAAAAAATCGAATTTTATCAATTTCAATATTTCACATGATACTGAAAAGGGCTAGAACTGTTCCAATCCCTAGAACTCTTTTGTTTTTCACATATCCGTATCAGAACTACAATTTGAAACTCTAATTGAGTCCAGAACTCACGTTAAAGTGCCAGCAGAGCATGCCTGTAAGTGCAAAAAATCGAAATTTATCAATTTCAGCAGTTCAAATGATATTGTATAGGGCTAGAACTGTTCGCATCCGTAGAACTCTCTTGTTTGTCATAGATTTGCATTAGAACTACAATTTAAAACTCTATTTGAGTCCAGAACTCCCTTTAAAGTGCTGGCAGAGCATGCCAGAATGTGCAAAAAATCGAAGTTTATCAATTTCAGCACTTCAAATGATATTGCACAGGGCTAGAACGGTTCCAATCGCTAGAACTCTCTAGTTTCTTACAGACTTAAATCAGACCTACAACCTAAAACTCTAATTGAGTCCAGAACTCACGTTAAAGTGCCAGCAGAGCATGCCTGAAAGTGCAAAAAATCGAAATTTATCAATTTCAGCACTTCAAATGATATTGTATAGGGCTAGAACTGTTCCGATCCCTAGAACTCTTTTGTTTTTCTCATATCCGTATCAGAACTACAATTAGAAACTCTAATCGAGTCCAGAACTCACGTTAAAGTGCCAGCAGAGCATGCCTGAAAGTGCAAAAAATCGAATTTTATCAATTTCAGCATTTCAAATGATATTGCACAGGGCTAGAACGGTTCCAATCCCTAGAACTCTCTAGTTTCTTACAGACTTAAATCAGACCTACAACCTAAAACTCTAATTGAGTCCAGAACTCACGTTAAAGTGCCAGCAGAGCATGCCTGAAAGTGCAAAAAGTCGAAATTTATCAATTTCAGCACTTCAAATGATATTGTATAGGGCTATAACTGCTCCCATTCCTAGAACCCTCTTGTTATTCAAAGATTCGTATTAGAACTACAATTTAAAATTCTAATCGAGTCCAGAACTCTCTTTAAAGTGCCAGCAGAGCATGCCTGAAAGTGCAAAAATTCGAAATTTATCAATTTCAGCACTTCAAATGATATTGTATAGGGCTAGAACTGTTCCGATCCCTAGAACTCTTTTGTTTGTCACATATCCGTATCAGAACTACAATTTGAAACTCTAATCGAGTCCAGAACTCTCTTTAAAGTGCCAGCAGAGCATGCCTGAAAGTGCAAAAAATCGAATTTTATCAATTTCAGCACTTCAAATGATATTGCACAGGGCTAGAACGGTTCCAATCCCTAGAACTCTCTAGTTTCTTACAGACTTAAATCAGACCTACAACCTAAAACTCTAATTGAGTCCAGAACTCACGTTAAAGTGCCAGCAGAGCATGCCTGAAAGTGCAAAAAGTCGAAATTTATCAATTTCAGCACTTCAAATGATATTGTATAGGGCTATAACTGCTCCCATTCCTAGAACCCTCTTGTTATTCAAAGATTCGTATTAGAACTACAATTTAAAATTCTAATCGAGTCCAGAACTCTCTTTAAAGTGCCAGCAGAGCATGCCTGAAAGTGCAAAAATTCGAAATTTATCAATTTCAGCACTTCAAATGATATTGTTTAGGGCTAGAACTGTTCCGATCCCTAGAACTCTTTTGTTTGTCACATATCCGTATCAGAACTACAATTTGAAACTCTAATCGAGTCCAGAACTCTCTTTAAAGTGCCAGCAGAGCATGCCTGAAAGTGCAAAAAATCGAAATTTATCAATTTCAGCAGTTCAAATGATATTGTATAGGGCTAGAACTGTTCGCATCCGTAGAACTCTCTTGTTTGTCATAGATTCGCATTAGAACTACAATTTAAAACTCTATTTGAGTTCAGAACTCCCTTTAAAGTGCCAGCAGAGCATGCCTGAAAGTGCAAAAAGTCGAAATTTACCAATTTCAACACTTCAAATGATATTGCACAGGGCTAGAACGGTTCCAATCCCTAGAACTCTCTAGTTTATTACAGACTTAAATCAAACCTACAACCTAAAACTCTAATTGAGTCCAGAACTCACGTTAAAGTGCCAGCAGAGCATGCCTGAAAGTGCAAAAAGTCGAAATTTATCAATTTCAGCAATTCAAATGATATTGTATAGGGCTATAACTGTTCCCATTCCTAGAACCCTCTTGTTATTCAAAGATTCGTATTAGAACTACAATTTAAAATTCTAATCGAGTCCAGAACTCTCTTTAAAGTGCCCGCAGAGCATGCCTGAAAGTGCAAAAATTCGAAATTTATCAATTTCAGCACTTCAAATGATATTGTATAGGGCTAGAACTGTTCCGATCCCTAGAACTCTTTTGTTTGTCACATATCCGTATCAGAACTACAATTTGAAACTCTAATCGAGTCCAGAATTCTCTTTAAAGTGCCAGCAGAGCATGCCAGAAAGTGCAAAAAATCGAATTTTATCAATTTCAATATTTCACATGATACTGAAAAGGGCTAGAACTGTTCCAATCCCTAGAACTCTTTTGTTTTTCACATATCCGTATCAGAACTACAATTTGAAACTCTAATTGAGTCCAGAACTCACGTTAAAGTGCCAGCAGAGCATGCCTGTAAGTGCAAAAAATCGAAATTTATCAATTTCAGCAGTTCAAATGATATTGTATAGGGCTAGAACTGTTCGCATCCGTAGAACTCTCTTGTTTGTCATAGATTTGCATTAGAACTACAATTTAAAACTCTATTTGAGTCCAGAACTCCCTTTAAAGTGCTGGCAGAGCATGCCAGAAAGTGCAAAAAATCGAAGTTTATCAATTTCAGCACTTCAAATGATATTGCACAGGGCTAGAACGGTTCCAATCGCTAGAACTCTCTAGTTTCTTACAGACTTAAATCAGACCTACAACCTAAAACTCTAATTGAGTCCAGAACTCACGTTAAAGTGCCAGCAGAGCATGCCTGAAAGTGCAAAAAGTCGAAATTTATCAATTTCAGCAATTCAAATGATATTGTATAGGGCTATAACTGTTCCCATTCCTAGAACCCTCTTGTTATTCAAAGATTCGTATTAGAACTACAATTTAAAATTCTAATCGAGTCCAGAACTCTCTTTAAAGTGCCAGCAGAGTATGCCTGAAAGTGCAAAAATTCGAAATTTATCAATTTCAGCACTTCAAATGATATTGTATAGGGCTAGAACTGTTCCGATCCCTAGAACTCTCTAGTTTCTTACAGACTTAAATCAGACCTACAACCTAAAACTCTAATTGAGTCCAGAACTCACGTTAAAGTGCCAGCAGAGCATGCCTGAAAGTGCAAAAAGTCGAAATTTATCAATTTCAGCACTTCAAATGATATTGTATAGGGCTATAACTGTTCCCATTCCTAGAACCCTCTTGTTATTCAAAGATTCGTATTAGAACTACAATTTAAAATTCTAATCGAGTCCAGAACTCTCTTTAAAGTGCCAGCAGAGCATGCCTGAAAGTGCAAAAATTCGAAATTTATCAATTTCAGCACTTCAAATGATATTGTATAGGGCTAGAACTGTTCCGATCCCTAGAACTCTTTTGTTTTTCTCATATCCGTATCAGAACTACAATTAGAAACTCTAATCGAGTCCAGAACTCACGTTAAAGTGCCAGCAGAGCATGCCTGAAAGTGCAAAAAATCGAATTTTATCAATTTCAGCACTTCAAATGATATTGCACAGGGCTAGAACGGTTCCAATCGCTAGAACTCTCTAGTTTCTTACAGACTTAAATCAGACCTACAACCTAAAACTCTAATTGAGTCCAGAACTCACGTTAAAGTGCCAGCAGAGCATGCCTGCAAGTGCAAAAAGTCGAAATTTATCAATTTCAGCAATTCAAATGATATTGTATAGGGCTATAACTGTTCCCATTCATAGAACCCTCTTGTTATTCAAAGATTCGTATTAGAACTACAATTTAAAATTCTAATCGAGTCCAGAACTCCCTTTAAAGTGCTGGCAGAGCATGCCAGAAAGTGCAAAAAATCGAAATTTATCAATTTCAGCACTTCAAATGATATTGCACAGGGCTAGAACGGTTCCAATCCCTAGAACTCTCTAGTTTCTTACAGACTTAAATCAGACCTACAACCTAAAACTCTAATTGAGTCCAGAACTCACGTTAAAGTGCCAGCAGAGCATGCCTGAAAGTGCAAAAAATCGAATTTTATCAATTTCAGCACTTCAAATGATACTGAAATGGGCTAGAACTGTTCCCATCCCTAGAACTCTTTTGTTTTTCAGAGATCCATATCAGATCTACATAAAAAATCGAATATTATCAATTTCAGCACTTCAAATGATATTGTATAGGGCTATAACTGTTCCCATTCCTAAAACTCTCTTGTTCTTCTTCTTGTCCTAGGGATCGGAACAGTTCTATATCATTTGAAGTGCTGAAATTGATAAATTTCGACTTTTTGCACTTTCAGGCATGCTCTGCTGGCACTTTAAAGAGAGTTCTGGACTCGATTAGAGTTTCAAATTGTAGTTCTGATACGGATATGTGAAAAACATAAGAGTTCTAGGGATTGGAACAGTTCTAGCCCTTTTCAGTATCATGAGAAGTATTGAAATTGATAATATTCGATTTTTTGCACTTTCTGGCATGCTCTGCTGGCACTTTAAAGAGAGTTCTGGACTCGATTAGAGTTTCAAATTGTAGTTCTGATACGGATATGTGACAAACAAAAGAGTTCTAGGGATCGGAACAGTTCTAGCCCTATACAATATCATTTGAAGTGCTGAAATTGATAAATTTCGAATTTTTGCACTTTCTGGCATGCTCTGCTGGCACTTTAAAGAGAATTCTGGACTCGATTAGAGTTTCAAATTGTAGTTTTGATACGGATATGTGACAAACAAAAGAGTTCTAGGGATCGGAACAGTTCTAGCCCTATACAATATCATTTGAAGTGCTGAAATTGATAAATTTCGAATTTTTGCACTTTCAGGCATGCTCTGCTGGCACTTTAAAGAGAGTTCTGGACTCGATTAGAATTTTAAATTGTAGTTCTAATACGAATCTTTGAATAACAAGAGGGTTCTAGGAATGGGAGCAGTTATAGCCCTATACAATATCATTTGAAGTGCTGAAATTGATAAATTTCGACTTTTTGCACTTTCAGGCATGCTCTGCTGGCACTTTAACGTGAGTTCTGGACTCAATTAGAGTTTTAGGTTGTAGGTCTGATTTAAGTCTGTAAGAAACTAGAGAGTTCTAGGGATTGGAACCGTTCTAGCCCTGTGCAATATCATTTGAAGTGCTGAAATTGATAAAATTCGATTTTTTGCACTTTCAGGCATGCTCTGCTGGCACTTTAACGTGAGTTCTGGACTCGATTAGAGTTTCTAATTGTAGTTCTGATACGGATATGAGAAAAACAAAAGAGTTCTAGGGATCGGAACAGTTCTAGCCCTATACAATATCATTTGAAGTGCTGAAATTGATAAATTTCGAATTTTTGCACTTTCAGGCATACTCTGCTGGCACTTTAAAGAGAGTTCTGGACTCGATTAGAATTTTAAATTGTAGTTCTAATACGAATCTTTGAATAACAAGAGGGTTCTAGGAATGGGAACAGTTATAGCCCTATACAATATCATTTGAATTGCTGAAATTGATAAATTTCGACTTTTTGCACTATCAGGCATGCTCTGCTGGCACTTTAACGTGAGTTCTGGACTCAATTAGAGTTTTAGGTTGTAGGTTTGATTTAAGTCTGTAATAAACTAGAGAGTTCTAGGGATTGGAACCGTTCTAGCCCTGTGCAATATCATTTGAAGTGCTGAAATTGATAAAATTCGATTTTTTGCACTTTCAGGCATGCTCTGCTGGCACTTTAACGTGAGTTCTGGACTCAATTAGAGTTTTAGGTTGTAGGTCTGATTTAAGTCTGTAAGAAACTAGAGAGTTCTAGCGATTGGAACCGTTCTAGCCCTGTGCAATATCATTTGAAGTGCTGAAATTGATAAACTTCGATTTTTTGCACTTTCTGGCATGCTCTGCCAGCACTTTAAAGGGAGTTCTGGACTCAAATAGAGTTTTAAATTGTAGTTCTAATGCAAATCTATGACAAACAAGAGAGTTCTACGGATGCGAACAGTTCTAGCCCTATACAATATCATTTGAACTGCTGAAATTGATAAATTTCGAATTTTTGCACTTTCAGGCATGCTCTGCTGGCACTTTAAAGAGAGTTCTGGACTCGATTAGAATTTTAAATTGTAGTTCTAATACGAATCTTTGAATAACAAGAGGGTTCTAGGAATGGGAGCAGTTATAGCCCTATACAATATCATTTGAAGTGCTGAAATTGATAAATTTCGACTTTTTGCACTTTCAGGCATGCTCTGCTGGCACTTTAACGTGAGTTCTGGACTCAATTAGAGTTTTAGGTTGTAGGTCTGATTTAAGTCTGTAAGAAACTAGAGAGTTCTAGGGATTGGAACCGTTCTAGCCCTGTGCAATATCATTTGAAGTGCTGAAATTGATAAAATTCGATTTTTTGCACTTTCAGGCATGCTCTGCTGGCACTTTAACGTGAGTTCTGGACTCGATTAGAGTTTCAAATTGTAGTTCTGATACGGATATGAGAAAAACAAAAGAGTTCTAGGGATCGGAACAGTTCTAGCCCTATACAATATCATTTGAAGTGCTGAAATTGATAAATTTCGAATTTTTGCACTTTCAGGCATACTCTGCTGGCACTTTAAAGAGAGTTCTGGACTCGATTAGAATTTTAAATTGTAGTTCTAATACGAATCTTTGAATAACAAGAGGGTTCTAGGAATGGGAACAGTTATAGCCCTATACAATATCATTTCAATTGCTGAAATTGATAAATTTCGACTTTTTGCACTTTCAGGCATGCTCTGCTGGCACTTTAACGTGAGTTCTGGACTCAATTAGAGTTTTAGGTTCTAGGTCTGATTTAAGTCTGTAAGAAACTAGAGAGTTCTAGGGATTGGAACCGTTCTAGCCCTGTGCAATATCATATGAAGTGCTGAAATTGATAAAATTCGATTTTTTGCACTTTCAGGCATGCTCTGCTGGCACTTTAACGTGAGTTCTGGACTCAATTAGAGTTTTAGGTTCTAGGTCTGATTTAAGTCTGTAAGAAACTAGAGAGTTCTAGGGATTGGAACCGTTCTAGCCCTGTGCAATATCATTTGAAGTGCTGAAATTGATAAAATTCGATTTTTTGCAATTTCAGACATGCTCTGCTGGCACATTAAAGGGAGTTCTGGACTCGATTAGAGTTTCAAATTGTAGTTCTGATACGACTCTGTGAGAAACAAAAGAATTCTAGGGATTGGGCCAGTTGTAGCCCTTTACAATATCATTTGAAGTGCTGAAATTGGTATGCTGGATTTTTTTTTCAATTGAATTTTTTAAGGTTAAATCGCCAGAACTATTTCTAAAAATTATCAGGAACTGTAGAACTAACTTATATGTAGTAAAAACTGACGTTTATTTATGATCTGCTAGAAATTGATCTGCTGCCGGAAGTTGGCAGATCATTTTTTTAATTGTCTTTTTTTAAGGTAAAAACGCCGGAACTATTTCTAAAAGGTGTCAGGAACTATAGAACTCAGCTGCATGCAATGAGAACTCTCATTTATTTTTGATCTGCTGGACAATGATCAGCTAAGTTCACTGACATGTCGCATATGACGTGCTCTGGAGGAAGCTGTCGGAGGATACTGGGTTACCCAGTGAGTTGATTGCAGTTTTCGAACATTGGTACGGCAATCAGCCAAACTATGTCAGGTGGGCGGGGTCGCTATCGGATGCATATGGGTTGGAGTGTGGGGTGAGGCAGGGGGGGTTGACCTCGCCCAGGCTCTTTAACCTGTATATCAACGAGTTGATCGAGGGGCTCAGCGGGGCCGGAGTAGGTTGCTCAATCAATGGTAAATTTATAAACAATATCAGCTACGCCGACGATATGGTGCTGCTGTGCCCATCGATTAGTGCGTTGAGAAAACTCATCGGCATCTGTGAGCGATATGCGGTGAAACATGGACTTAGGTATAACGCAGTAAAGAGTGAGCTTCTAGTTTTTAAAGCAGGTAAAAGAGTTACAATGCACCTACGGTTACCTTGGCTGGTACTCCACTTAAAAGGGTGTCGATATGGATATTGAAAGGGAACGCAGGGCGCTGGCAGTGAGGTCGAACATGCTGGTCCGTAGGTTTGCACGGTGTAATGAGCAAGTGAAACGGACATTGTTTAGAGCATACTGCCAGTCCTTTTATACGTGCAGCCTATGGACCAAATACACTCGGCGAGCTTTTTGCGCCTTGCGGGTCCAATACAATAATGCATTCAGGGCATTGATGGGGCTGCCACGTTATTGTAGTGCATCGGGGATGTTTGCAGTGGCGCAGGTTCTATGCTATTCTGCGCAAAAGAATTGAATCCCTGATGAGGCGCGTGAGGGGCAGTCCTAACAGTCTCCTGAGTATGGTGGCAGATCGAATGGATGCCGACTGTTCCATTATGAGACACTGGACGATGGTTCACGTTACCTGTGAGCCTTCGGCAGGTGCCCTAAAATTTTAAGTTGTTGCAGTGGTTTATTCGGTTTTATATTTCACTAACATAGTTTATAAGTCTCTTTTTTACTAACCCAATATGGACCAAGTAGTCTGAAATAAATGATTATTATTATTATTATATTATAAAAACCTTATTGAAAGAAAGTAATTTGAAAAAACTGGAGAAACTTTCGTATTATAATTCTTTTCAAAATAATTTCAATTAAGTAATTGTTGTAGTTGATTCATGTGTAATCACGTAACTCTTTGATGAAGTAACTAAACTTGTTTCAAGTCATGCTAGAGGCTCATAGTCTCGCGTCCGGCCCTAGTCCGGGTCATGATGCGGAGCGAGGAGGACTGGGATGCCGTTTACTCCTTTTACAAAGCAGTCATGCTAGCTAAGGAGGAGGCAGGGCGCGTGAAGGGAGCGAAGCGCTGCCTCCTCACATCCCAGCCGTCGCGAAGGACACTCCGGGCCTCGGGGATCGTGGGACGATCTCCGGCCACCGTAAGCACGGGTCTGCGGACGGCGAGCATGGGTAGCTGGCCGCCCGACCAGAACCAGACTCGAGCGTGCGGCGCGTTGCGGTCCGCGCGCGCCTCAAAGAGCCACCAGACCACCACGGATGGGGCCCAATAGGGCTGATGCCGAAACGGAGCCGCGGAGAACTTAACGGGTTACCGGGGCTCCGGCTCGAAGTGCAGGAGTAGGAACTGGGTGGTTTTTAGTCAGTAAGAGTCTGACACTCCCTCCCGCCTCGTCTAGGCGGGAGCAGTCATTCGATGATTTTAACCCCTTAAAAAAAGGACTCATAGTGAATATAATTAATCATTATCGAATAGAAGAATCTAGTACAAATAAAAAAAAATAAAACTTACAGTAAACCTATTCAAATCAAGTTATCCGCAACATAACGACTGCGTACATTTTTTTGTATTTTTTTAAAGCGCTGGGTTACAGAACCCATGCACGTGTGTCACACACAGTCACTCTATAGATGGGGCTTATGTTGCTAGAATAGTAATTCTGATTTAAATTATGCTATTTTGCGCTTAAACTCAAACCTACCATTAACTAAAATTAGTCTAAATATGTGTAATAAAATGTTCAAATAGGTATGATTGGTGGACAAAATTACAATATCTAAATAAATAAATTGTTACTATGAGTAGGTATATTAGATGCTTCAAAGTCAATGTTTACTACAAAAACAGTCGACGATTTGTAGGAAAAGGGTAATAATCTGTCAAGCGACATGTCGTTCTCAAGTCCAGTTTGGTTTGCAGTGATTTGCATTAGCGCTGTGTGTGTTAGTATGAAACATTTGAATATTTTTAACCGAATTTCCAGAAAAGAGCTTTTTTATGTGTATATTACTCGGTTTTGAATGATTATTTTTTGTTGGAAATACTCTCGAGGTGTTCCCATTTCCACCACGTTCGGATCTGACGATCCAAGGAAAACCGAAGGGATCTTATAAAAACTGTGGGGGATTAGTGCCTGTCTTAATTTTTTACAGTAATATACAATTATTATCTAACTTCAAAAAAAATCAATCTAATTATAAATTCTTCTATGTATCTCTCCTCTTTTGTATCTTTCGAAGAAATTCGAATTGTGTAATTTTAACTGAAAATTGGCAAACGTAGTTTCCCGTTCGGCTTTTGCAATGTATTTCTTTAACACACCTGTTTATCTGTGTACAAAAATAGAAATAATATTTGCATTTTTTTTAATACAGGCAGATAAAAGACCTTACGATAAAGAAGCCATCTTTGAATGTATTGAAAAGTTTGACATTCCAATGACAGAAAAGGGTTCGTTTGAAAATAACGACGTGTCTTCGGTTGATCCCTGTTTCTGGGCTTGCAGTTTCAAGACAATAGGTTTTGTAAGTATTTTGATATTTTTGCCCCAGCCTTCTCGATGAAAGTTTTGTTTCTGTTTTTGTTTCAATATAAAAATAATGACCCACAATATACATGTTTTATACGTAGCTCATATACTTAATTATTTTAATTTCAGCTCAATAGCGAAGGTCAATATGATCCGGAGCTAACACATTCTCTTTATAAAAAGGAAGATTTAGCTTTTCTGGGTGAAGCAAAATTTAACAAATTTGAAGAAATCGTGGTAAAGTGTGATGCAGGTATAAATTTTCGCATGAAAGAAATTATATCGAACAAAGTATTTTTAAAATCAAAACACCTAATTTTTTTTTCAATGCCGTAACTGAAAATGACGTCTCATCCTTCAAGTCTCAAAAATATATCATTTGTTTTCATACATTTTAACCTGGCTTAATAACTTTGTTTCAGCTTTGGAGAAAATAACAGGGACCGACTCGAAAGCAGAATGCGACAGAGGGCTTCAGCTTGCAAAATGCTACATAGAAGATATGAGAAACTTAATTCTAGATGATTCTAGAAAATAAATTCAATCCTCTGACTTTAGAAAATGATCGTCAATATGGAAATATTACAAAACACATGTACCGAATTGTTAATTATTATTAAAGTGTTATATGCATACAGTTGTACACTATTTTATCTTATTACTAACTTCTGCTCGCGTCTTCGTACGCGCAATCCCGTTTTCTCCCGTTTCCATAAGATTTCAGGATTTTTCTATCATAAGAACCTTATCCTGACAATAACAAACACAACAAAAATAAAATCAGCCAAATTGGTCCAGCCATTCTCAAGTTATGGCGGGACAACGGGAAACGGGTTTCATTTTTATATAATATATAGATTAGTTTAGACTACGGTTCACGCTTTCAAGAGCGTTGCCCTGTTATCACAAAGAATTTGTAGTGACAGAACTATAACTTAAGCGCGACTTAAAATTGAGTAGCCTTTCAGTATTTGGGCGTATGTCTTGACTATACCATCAAACAGTTTGCCTAAGCATTAGTCCAGCAGTGACTAATGCCTAGGCAAACTATCAGATGTCAACCAACTTTTCTTAAACAAGATCGAGTAAAACCATGCAACGTCAATAAAATGAATGCTGATAAGAGATCAGGGATTGTTAGACGATGCCATTTATTAAACTGGCTAGGCTATAAATTGAACAGCCACATAAGCAGGACTAAATGAAGGACTTACACTCAACAAACCTTTCATAAGGACATAGGTAGAAGATTATATGAGAGTTATGGTACAACATTACAACTCTAATTATATGTGCAGTACCAGTTTTAGCACTAATAGCGCCATGGGCGAGCTTTCTTCAGTTTTCCAGCCTTTCTTTTGGTGGACTCTTTTATTACACATTCAAAGTGCAGGGGTAGGAACGGGGTGGTTTTTACTCAGTAAGAGTCTGACAGTCCCGACTCACCCAGATGGGAGAAGACATTCGATGATTTTCCATCCTTAAAAAAAGTCCATGTTTTCTGCTTTTTCATTGACTAAGTTACTAGGTTTGAATCTAGATTACAGGTTGGAGTGCCTTTTAGCTTAATACATTATTTCAAAAATCACTCATTGAAAATGATCATTAAAATTTATATTTTAAACTGTCAAACACCAAGCGGTCACCGGTGACCGCAACCTATTGTTCTATAATTGTGTCTACAAAACCGGTACTCGACGAGTTAATCATAATTCTGGTGCCATGTCATGACAGTAGATGGGTCATCTGATGATAAACCAAAGGCGCCGTTCATGGATACCCGCAACACTAGAGGAGCTACTACGCTTCGAGAATTGCCTTCCTATTTTGGGGTTGCTATTGAGAGACAAGATTGGGCCATTAGTAACCTCATTCATAAGTGAAATACAACGCATACATTGTTTCCTGCCGAATTTCTGTGAGGGTGTGATATAAATCTGATCAAGCCATGCCTTCCTAAACATGGCTCTTGCACGTCTTAAAATATAAAACGACAATTATAACATACCTGATTTTAAAATTCAATGCCTAAATAGTTATATTCAGTAGCAATGTACGTAGGTACGTAAGTACCTAGTTACTAATATGTAACTAGGTAGATGATAAATTGGTATACAAAAATAAAATAAATTTGCCTCTATAAAATAATTTGTTTGCGATACATGAATTTAGGGGGATTCCCATATATGAAAGGAAATAGAATATTTATAGATGATTGACAATCGCTGGTGGAAATTTTTGACTCATCGGTCAATTAGTAGGTACTAAAGCAGGTACTAGTCGTTAATTCTAATATCTCCTACCTAAAATGGCAGATAGAGGTTCATAGAACTTAACTGTTGAGTTAAGTTATTTGAAAGCCAAGGATACAATAGAGAACAAATGTCCCAATACATGTATCGGTGACATATCGAGCGAAGCCGGCCGATGTCGTCTGACATATACAGTAACAACGCGCGACTTATGTCCACGGCGACGTTGATGATGCCAGACATGTCGACCAAAGTGCGCCACGTACTACTAAAGCCAACGTCACTGGCGACATGTGTCGCAGGACATTTATTTGTACCCTAGTATACCCTTGGCTGAAATGTCGTGTAATTTTTATTTATTTAAGATTTATACAATTGCACCAGGAAGACTTAATGCTAACAGCATTCTCTGCCAGTCATCCTTTGGGTAGTGAAGAAATTAAATGTAATGTGACCAAGATTTTAAAAACAGAGACTCGGTTTGAAGCTGGACAACGAGGTTTTCAAATGAAATGCGGATTCAGTGCAAAATAAACATTAAAATTTGAAGGCTAAAATGTAACTTAAAGCAATTTGCAAATAATGTTTACATTGTCATGTGCAAATGCATTAAATCGTTAACCAAACTATTCTAAAATTTTACATAACATGAAAATAAGCCAATTTCAAAAATGAGGCTTAACAAGAAGATAAAAGAGATAAGGCGTTTTTGCTACGTTTTAAATAAATACAACATTGTCGCTATTATGAACAATTACTTTAAAATTTCATATAAATAAGCGTAAAGATGATGTTCAGGGCATAACATATTTGATAATTCAAAGGAGAGTTTGAGAGCACAGACCAAAAAATATATCAAAATGTCTAAACTTTCTTGTATTGTCTTTTGTGCAGTAGCAATGAGGTTATGTGTTTTCGTTGTAAGTATTTTGAGCTTTTTATCACCATATTTTATTTGTGATTTCAAAATCTTAAACGTTGAATAATATGTTATTGTGGATAAAACTAACATATTTTCTATGTCAAACGATTTTACAATTCTCCTTAGAAATTTGAAGTTCAAAAATTTTTTTTTTTATTTAATAGGCGAGCGAGGACGCCAGTTCTATTTTCCATGCAGCTATTAAACCCATAGTAATGGATTGTGCAAAAGAATATGGACTTAGCGAAGATGATATTAAGAAAAACCGGGGTCTGGATGGATTGAAAAATTTACCTCCATGCTTTATACGGTGTGTTTTCAACAAATTTGATATTGTGAGTTAACCTAATATGACATGTGTAGGTAATAACGCCTCTTTTATGCCCCATCCACACACTTGATGCTTGCCTCAAATACCAAACACAACATGTGTGTTGTCAACAAGGGTGGGGATATATCACAAACTATTTGGTGAACAGCCTTTCATTTGAATAAGAAATAATAAGGACAGACACACATGACACACAAACAAACACGCATCCAGATGTTCTCGTTTTTGTTTGTTGTTTGCTGTTTGCTATCGTTTGCCAAGCACGTAGATTCGGCATTAGACTTTTTTGAGTATAACAGATACAGAACTGAATAAATATATAATAATTGAATATTGTATTTAGGCTGGTAGACTTTGAGACGGTATGTAAAATTTTATGCTTTGGTTTAAATTGATTAATGTCATGCTCCAGATAAACGACAAAGGTCAATATGACGCAGATTCTGGTATAGCCACAATCAAAGGATTATTGCCAAGTAATGAATACTTCGAAAAGATAACAGTAGTTTTGAAAGATTGCGAGTCAGGTAAGAAGATTTCTTATATTATGAATCATTAAATACTTAACCACTTGACTGCCAGTATATGCGACATGGAAGTATGAAAAAAAAATTTAAGCAAAATTCACAATTAAGTGTAATTAATTGACAAACAACAATTTTTGTTTTAGTGAACGAAAAATCTGTCAGTGACGGAGAAGCTGGGTGCGAAAGGGCTTTACTGGGAGCCATGTGCTATTTGGAGCATAAAACTGCTGTAAGTAAAATTTTGTTTCTGAAATGATGAGAAGATGATGATAATGATTTACAACTCCCATAGGCAGCGCTGATTGCTTAACATTAGATGACTCGTTTATGTGCCCTGTGAGCCATAAAAAACAGTAATTTATTTTTCTACCTTACTTACCTTCTCCGTAAATTTCACGTTATAAAACAAAACTAAATTTGTCACGTTACCAGATCACTGTAGTCACGTCAACAGTGAAACTAAAACCCCCAGTTTTCGTTTCTCCATATTTATTTGGTACTGTATTATTATTTAATATTAACTAAAGTTCCAAATTTATTATCCTGGGTTGCACCAGAACTTTATTATCCCGGTATTTTTGTGGTTAGTCTCCACTGTAGATCCTTCAATATGGTACACAAAGGTAACTGTTGAAATACATACATACCTACAATAATATTATTTAATTTTCAGGTCCTAGCTTAACTATCTGCTAGAGAGACTCATCAACACCATGATACAGATAGATAAATCAAAACGAAAATGCATTTTGTTATTGTAATAAAATTAAATTTCTAATTAGCTGTGTGTTGTTTTAATTTTTAACAAAGTTCTTATAAACTATATAATTAATTAGTAAGTAATTAAATCTAGGTATGAGTGGAATTGGTGCTACATGCGTCATACAATGAGAAGTCCTTGAGCTTCGAGTTTGAATTGAAGTTAATGTTCTTGATATCTAGATGCATCTTCATATCAATTAAAATGTCAACTTTTTTCTGCCTAAGTTATTTATGAAAAAACCACAATTTTTATAAACTTACCTCTGATAAGTATCTCACACCTACAGTTTGTCAATAAAGCAAAAAGTGTGAAAGAATGTCATAGAGTGTCGGTGTATGGTCACGCTTTGGCACTAAAGGTCAGTCTCAACCGTAGTCATACCACGGCCCCACTGAAAACCGGCGTGAAACAATGCTTGCGTTATATTTCACTGCGTGAGTAACGTTAAAACCCGGGAGGTATTGGGTTTTAACGTCACTCAACGTTTTATAAAAGCTTAATGTAGGACAAAACATTTAACAGATACCCAGTTGTACAGATCTTTTTTTATTTATGGCATAAGCTGGTAAACGAGCAGACGGATCATCTAATCGGTGTCGTCGCCCATGGACACCTAGAACACAAAAGACGTACATTTCTTATAGACACGCGGAGAACCTAACGGGTTACCGGGGCTCTGGCTCAAAGTGCAGGAGTAGGAACGGGGTGGTTTTTAGTCAGTAAGAGTCTGACACTCCCTCCTGCCTCACCTAGGCGGGAGCAGTCATTCGATGATTTTCCCCCCTTAAAAAAAAAAAAAGAACACAAAAGGTGTTACAAGAGCGTTACCGGCCTTTTGGGGATTAGGAATATGAGGAATGTTGGGGATTCGTAGAATGTCGTTGGGTCTCCGGTAACCTTACTCACACGACCGCCGAAACACAAGGCAAGTGGTGTTTCACGTCGTTTTCTGTGGGGCTGTGGTATCACTCCGGTGGAGCCGGCCCATTTGTGCCGAACTCTCACACTTAAAACTGTACTAATAAACCTCAACTTTCTAACGATCTCAAACCCAGTTGCTAAGTGTGGAGATTATGGAACACCTCTCTTACTTATAGGAGGTCCATAGTCCAACAGTGCATGGACTGTCACGAGTTCTTGAAGATGAATTTGATAATATATTACCTGACACAAAACTACAGAAATATTCACATTTACTGAATTTCAATATTGTGTTTCCCTAACCACAAATGCTATGCACTTAATTATCAAATACTAGCTACGTTTCTTTAGACGTCTGCTTAGCCCGACACCCATGTCTTGAGTGTCAGCTATTTGCTCAAGACTTTTTCACGAAACCATTAGCAATTTTCTACAATTTTCGAGGACAAAATGACACTAATTTGATGTAAAGTGACAAGTGCAATTTAGGAGACTGAAACGTTGAGTAGTCAGTTTGTGATGTTGCAATAGATATTAGGGAGTAGCTATGATATTGCCATTTGCAAATTGGTGGACCTTTTAGATGCATGGAGGAGTTTGACCCAGTTTTGAATGAAAGGATTATGATGGCAATTATAGAGGTATATAATGACTCTTTTAAGTTAAAGAAAATCCAGAACTCCGATAAATTTCTATTTGATCTTGACTTTAATTTTCTAAATTCTTTGATACCTGATATTTCTTATCGTAATTTTTTTTCTCTTCTATTACACACTGTGTCTTACTATATGTTTTAATTACATTTCCTGTCTCAGGTCTACTGGAAGAAATTCCAACAGGAATAAGTAGCACCTATGTACTCTTATTTTATATATGTGTTATCCTCTGTGCTGTTTGTGCGTACATAAATTATAATTATAGAAATAAATAAAATACATGATTTTCATGGCGCTTTCTGTATTTGCACGTGCACGTAAAAATGAATGTTACACATGCTAAGAGAATATTTTTGAAGTTCATTTATTAGGGTCATAACCACAATATGCGTATCTAAAATAATGATGCTATGTAAATTTTGTGATACCGCGGCGACGTCTTCATTAATTATTTATTAAAACTAGAATGTTTCATTTTGATGTAAAGTTAGGATATATAAACACTTAGTTTTTCTCTAGAGTAATCATCAAATGCTAAAACCGAGTCTAAAAAATGGGTAAAAAACAATTAAGCCTTAGTTATTGTTTATCTAAAGAAGTTCCAGTGCGAATTTGTGGCTACTAATAATATTGTTGAAACAATAGAAAATTCCTCTACTTAAGGAAGTAGGTAAGTAGATAATGTCCAAAAAGTCAGCTTTTTTGTTGTATTTTGTAACATTGAGTAAACCTTGGTGAGATATTATAATAATTGCCTCGCATCACGACGACTTTATGTACAAGACAGATTTTGATATAAAAAGGTAACTAGCCAAGATTACAGCATAACATTTTGGACAGTCACAGCATCTAGTGCAACGCCAAAGAAATATAAAAAGATGTCGAAGTTTACCTGCATTATCCTCTGTGTTGTGGCTGCGAGCTTGACCAAGGTTTCTGTAAGTATCACATCCAAGCAGTTCTTCAAAATGCCTATTGATGTTCAGAAATTTTCATGATCCTAGAATCTACTAGGTTAATTAATACAAAGTTATCATATCTGGCCGGTGTCGGTTTCCATAATGGTGACTGGGTTCTAATTCTTATCATGTTATTTCAGCATGCAGCAGTTACTGAAGAAGAGAAGGAAGCCTTCCGTGAGGCGATGGCACCCATCATAGCAGAGTGTTCCGAAGAACATGGAGTGAGTGAGGCTGACATTAAGTCCGCGAAGGAGTCAGCCAGTGCTGATAACATCAAACCCTGCTTCTTAGGCTGTGTGATGAAGAAAATTGAAGTGGTACGTATAGAATGTATGAACGATTTGTGACATTTCGATGATCTTGCGACTTTTTCTAATAGATTTTTAAACAAATATGTTAACAAAGTTGAACTTTTTCACTACGAATTTTTAAAGTATCAATTTTTGTAGAACAATTATAAATCAGTAAAAAGATAACAGAGACCCAGTGTATTATAATTATATAGATTAATATTTAGTAATTAATGTTGGCAATGAAAGTAAAACTGGACTTTTATTTATAGCTGGATGCCAAAGGCTTGTACGACGCTGAAACTGGACTTGGTAAACTAAGAAAGTTCGTCAAGGACGATGATGAATTCGCCAAATTCGAAGATATCGCCAAGAAATGCCTTAAAGGTTCGTATCTGGTCCTACTACTGAACAGTTTCGATGACTCTCCTTAATTTTTAAGAACGACAGTTTGCTTAACTAAATGTAAACAACACGTGTTTGAAATGGTTCTACTAATAAAATCTTATTGTTTAGTAATAGCTAAGGTGTGTTAAGTATTATCACTTTATTAGATTTGTTGTTTATCCTCAGACATTTCTAAACTTTTTTCAAATAATTTATTTATTTATTTATTTATGTACACACATACAACATAAAGGACAACACATACATAAAATTAAAGTACAAAGGTACCACCTATTCCTATTGGAATTTCTTCCTGTGGACCTGGAGCAGGAAAAGTAATAATAATATAATGACACAGTAACAAATAGAAAATTGGGATAGGAAACAGACTTAAAACTAACAGATAAATAACCAAACAACTACATACAATATATAAATAAATACATACAAAATATAAACTATACATATAAATGAAGAAATTTACATATCAGGAGGAAAGGTAATGGTATTAATTATGATGGCGTTGTATGTAGTTTACTTAAGTGCCTTATATTTTTACAGTTAATGATGAATCTGTAAGCGACGGTGAATCGGGTTGTGACAGAGCCAAGCTTGTTCTGGGTTGCTTCATAGAGCACAAAGTTGAGGTGAGTATATTTTGAATTATATCTAGCACGAAATAAAGCTTATTATCCCCTAAAACAAGTCAGTTATGATACGATTACAGGACAAAATTATTTACTCACATTCATCCTTGTATCTATTCTAAATTTTAAAAGCCCAATTATGTTTTTTATTAAACATAGTCATTTAATTATGATATAATGGAGTTTTCAAATCATTAATACTAATTTGCACTACTTTTTCCAGATGCCGTTCTAAAGCGTTTGGAGATGCGGATAAGATTTAAACCAATACCGAAAGAGGCACGAATTGTTTCTGTTTTGTAATTTATTATGTTTATTTAATTTGTAGTTAATATATAAATAAAGCAATGTTCATTTAATGTTTTGGTTTGATTCATAAGTTTCAACACAAGAACATTCTCCTATAATGCATCTTGTCTCAGAATTGCCAGCTTTTTGTGTTACGACAAATCTATCTTCAAATAGAAAGCAAATAAAGTACTTATTTAAACAACAATTTAATCCATTCCAAATGTAACTTAAATTAACATAACATAGTATTAGGGGTTAATCTTAATTCTTCAAATCATCTCGTATGTTCGTAGAGGGCGTCAGTTATCTAAAATGATGCTCAGTTAGATGTCGAAGCCAAACTGAAAAAGAAGAAAATGTTAAGTTGATTATTACTCAAATCGAGTTCCTAAGCTCTTCTAACATATTTTTAGAAACTTACTTAGTAAGTAATAAGAAATTTGAGTGAAATTCTGTTTCATAATATTAGTTATTATCAAAAGTAGGCTTAAAAGTGACGAATACTAAAAATAACTAACTTTATTATTTAAAAGTTCTTTATTCTTCAGTGATGTCTGGACAAAATTTTCTTGATAGCAAACCTGCTATTGGTATTGGTAACCACCAGAGAAAAAAATTAACCAATAAGTTAATTTTGTTCTAGATTTGGTTACTTTTTTGAGCACCCTTTTGAAAAACTGCCATTTGAGACATGCTGAGATTGTTTGAGGCTCCTGAGAGGCACATTATACAACTTCAAAGAATAAGTTATTTAAACCATTGCTATTGCTGTTTGGATTTCTTTGAATGTTAATGAAGACTGTAAGGTTGGTGCAGTGGCTGGGCAACCGTTTGCCGAGCAACGTTTAACGGGTTCGATTCCCGCACGGAACATATTTTTGTGTAATTCACAAATTGTTGTTTCGGGTCTGGGTGTCATGCGTATGTGAATTTATATGTTTGTAAACGGAATACAACACGAAACACGACACAGGAGAAAACCCCAGTGTGGGGTAAAGTTTAAAAAAAAAGAAAAGAAAAAAATGACGATCTGTTTCAACGACCGCCTACTACCTACCTAAATCCTGTTAATAGTATGTATTATTAGAATATAATAATATTATCAAAATACGTACCTTAGAAGCGTTCTCTGTCATGCATTTATACGCCAGCATAGCGCGCTCACAACCAGCAGCACCATCACTGACCGATTCAGTGTTAACTGAAATTGTAATGGGGGAGAATTGAATAAAAAAAATATACAGGCCAATTAAAATACAATTAAAACTATTGTATTTATGATTGACAAGTTCTTCATTTATAATTATAGAGGGTAATCCTATGATATCCTTGCTACGAAAAAGAAAGTTTATCTATGAGATCAACTCAGAACGCCTGAACCAGAATCTATTGCGATTCTGAATTCCCTACGCATGAATTTGTTCTTTCACTTATAATTTTTGGTGGTTTTAGTATGATGAACCATAAACAAATTGACGTGCATCTTCACAATCTTGCTCTTATAATATTAGTAAGATAAGACAGAGTTAGCTTACTGTGTGAGCAGGAATGTAGATAATCTTCGATTGCCTTCAGTTCTTCTGGATCGTCGAATACCGCTTTAGCCATTTCGAGTGCTGTTTCCTTCTGCACCATGCCATTGTCATCCATCTGGAAATCATCGAATTTTGGAATTATTTAACGTACTTTCATTTTCTGATGTATGGCATCGCATCAGAAAGTACTTGAGTAGTATAAGTTTCAAACTTTAGAGCAATTCTGGAATACTTTGTTAAACAAGCTTTGTGATTATGTGATACGTATTTAACGTACTCAGTTTTATTAGTCTCTTAAAAAAATTTTTGGATAATAACGCCAGAGTGGACAATTTAACTCTAAGAACGTAATCAATTATTCCATCATAGATCTTTACTTCAAGTCCTGGAGCCATCACATTCAAATTGAAAGAAGTTTTATAGTCAGAGTTGCCTTTTCAGTTTTTACTATGTGGAATTGAAGATATAGTTAATTATACTTACAACACCAATTTGCTTCATCATGCAGGCCAGGAAGCAAGGAGCGTTGGGACCAGTCGGGATCTTCTTAGCTCGGAGATTGGCGATATCGTCAGCTGTTATCATGTTGCTGTCTTTGTTACAAGACTTACCAATCGTTTCAAAGTGCTCATGAATTAGAGCTTTCTGTTCAGCTGTCATGGCCTAATTAAAAAAGGATTTGTATAAATACCATAGTCTAACATTTAAATTAAAAAGGATTTTTTCTTTACATTATTAGCACTCAATAATTATAGCTTATTATTTTAACCAATAAGTGGGAATGAACAGTCAAATATAATGAAAAGTTCGGTTTAATAAAATTGAAAATGACATTTTTACCTCTATAAATGTATACCTCTATAAAATACTAGTTACTTTATTAGGCATAGTAAAATACTTACAGAAGCTAAATATGGAGTTAAAGCACAGAAGCACAAACAACACACAAATACCGATGAATTGAACATTTTGAGTTTAGATTTTTGGGACTGTCCAAGTGTTCACAAAATGATATCCAGAGACTTATGGATATTTTTTGGAGATTTACGAATTTATATACTAACGAAGTAGTAATGATAGATCCCTTACTATGTCATTACTTTTCATAACATCAAATTAAGCATGCCACATTAGTACTAATAAGTAGATTTCAATGTCACGATGACTCAGTGATATGGGCTTAGTGAATTGTTGCCAAAATTGTCAGGATCATTATCCGATCAGATTCCAAAGTACAAGAACGTCTAATGATTGGTTTCTAAAATCTAGTAGAAGATGTTTCCAAGAAAAAAGAACCTTGTAGACTGTAAGTATTAAAATGGTATTTCTATTGAATTTCTTCTATGTGTGTCAATATGCTGACACATAGAAGAACCATGATCAAGATAACATTATTATTGTTTCTAGCCAATTTTGTGTTTTGAGGAATTCCGAATATAAACCAGAGCAAGATTTGAATTGATTTTTATTTATTTTTTGTGTAATCACTAATTTTCTGCTATATAAAATATCGTGTAACGTTTTGTCACGGGATGATTCAAATTATTTATTTGTCAACAATTTTAATGTTGTAATAACAAAAAACTATTATGAAACAAATAATAGCAAACAGGTAGATACTCATAATAATCGGGATATGCTAACATGGGCTTAAAAACTTCGGTGTAAAGTTGAAATTGCCATAGACGGTGCTCATTTCATATTTATAAAATGGATTACTGATTGAAATAGTGTGAATGTTTTGTTATTACCCACTGGTTATTCACAATTGCTGTTAACTCTATATATAGGATAATTTGTATCATTTGACACATTTGCTTTACAAATGCGTAGGATTTCGTTGGTAGACATGTTGAATTCGATATTTTTGTTGTTCACCTTTGGTGTTTTCTGTTTATATGCTGAGGTATGTTTTACCGTTACTAATCATGTGTCATTTATCTTTGTAAAGAAATTCAAATCCCTTATATATGTAAATATTTAATGAAATTTTCTTTTCCAGGCTTTATCGATGGACGATCTAAAGCAGAAGTATGTGGACAACATATTAGAATGTAGTAAGCAGTACCCTATAGACCGAGCAGATGCAGAACAGCTCCAAAACAGAATTATGCCGGATAAGGAGCCCATCAAATGTTTGTTTGCCTGTGTTTACAAACTGGCGGGAATGGTAAGAATTTATTTATTTAACACTTTTTGTATATTCACTTATACAATGGCTTTCTCTACCAGTCAACCGCAGGGTGATGCAGAGAAGTGTTAAAAAAGTTTGTATCTATTGAGAAACTATATACCTACAATATACTCTATACTCTTTATGAATTGTATAATGATTTGACTGCGCTGTTTGGAAGAGGCTGGGTAATTGGGTACTCTACAATGTGTCGTGGGTTTGATCCCCAACGAACACAGAAGTCATAGTAAGTTTATAAGGAAATTTAATATTGCCTCTATTTACAATCTTTTTCGTTTTCGAAAAATGTCGAAGTGGCTTGGAGTCTAAGACAAGAAGAGTATATCTCATGCATGAGAGTGCCGGTTCGAAACCGACCAACAGCAAGTATATGTACTTTGTAAGATTATTTAGACACCACTGACCAACGGTGAAGGAAAACGTCGTGAGGAAACCTGGGCTTATAATTTCTTATTATAAGTTTGAAATCGTCAACTCGCATTGAGAAAGTGTGGTGGTAATAATTTTCAACCACCTTTTTGATACAATCCGTTCAGTCGATTCCATGAATTTGTACTTGATAATTTGTATGAAAACCTATGCAATACCTATGTCTCTTAACTCAATCAATGCGCACACATAATTGCAAATAATAATACCTAGTTTACTTTTTGCTTCCGAATATCAAAGTCCACGAGCCTCTGGACCTATGTAATTACAATAATGGAACTTACGAGAATAAGCAATTTAAATGCAAGATATCACAAACATCATATCCATGCTTGGCAGGCGGGTAGCAGTTTGTAGTTACTATTACAAACATCCATCATTAATATAATCCATTTTTTCTTTTTTTTATGGCATAAGCTGGTAAACGAGCCGACGGATCACCTGATGGTAAGCAATCAGCTTCGCTCATGGACACCCGGAACACCAGAGGCACACACAAGTGCGTTGCCGGCCTTTAGGGGATTAGGAGTTTGAGGATCGTTGGGGATTAAGGAATTGGGGACATTGGGGAAGGGGAGGGAAATTAGGCCTCCGGTAACCTCACTCACACGACGAAACACAACGCAAGCGCACATCACGTCAGTTTTCTGTGAGGCCGTGGTAACACTCCGGTCGAGCCGGGCCATTCGTGCTGAAGCATGGCTCTCCCACACTTCTGTCTGATCTGTCAGTAACATTACTTTAAAAATAATTCTTCCCTTCGTTGTCGTTTAACCCGTGCTTAGGTTTTTACATTAACTGGTATCTCATAAAAACCACTTCAAATTACACCATTTTTATCATGATATTGTTATCACTAGCAATAGGTACAACAACCTAACTATAATAGGTATAAAATAGTCATAAAATAAATAGCTTTGAGCCTAATTATTGCGATTTCGGATCTGTAGTTTCAGTTTAGTTCCCAGCTTATGTAAAATTACGCAAGGTCGTGTGATAAGTACACCAATTACACGGTTCGTAGACAGTGTACAAAGCCTTCGTGGCCGCTATTACAGCGTGTGTAATGCTCTTTGCCCACCGGAAATGTATTTTCCTATGGAACTGATGATGGTCGCCTTTGTGGTTACGTGTATTGAATATATTGTATGAAATCCATTTTTCTCTGGAATGTTTTTTATGGATGAAAAATTGTGATAAATTAGGTAATCTACGCTAAAATGAAATAAAATGATATGATATTTATTTCTGCAAATAGTTCACAAATGTTTGCTCAACAGTGGGCACTTATAGGCTGATGATGATGATGATAAATTTACACTATTCTTCTTGATTAAAATATAAACTTAGTAAGTTGGGTAATTGTAAATCGTAGCCTCACACTGAGACTTACGGAGCCGCGGAGAACTTAACGGGTTACCGGGGCTCCGGCTCGAAGTGCAGGAGAAGGAACAGGGTGGTTTTTAGTCAGTAAGAGTCTGACACTTCCTCCTGCAGTCGGCAGGACTGCAGGAGGAAGTGTCACCCAGGCGGAAGAAGTCATTTGATGATATTACCCCTTAAAAACACTGAGACTTTGCAGTTTCGTGGATTCACAGATGTGTTTGTACAAACATATCTGTGGATTACTCAAAGAATTGTTGTGGAAACTTAACTTCTGACGCGCTAGGCAACAGTCAATTTTATTGCAGCAGTACACGCAGCAACCATTGTGCCAGTCATGCAGTAATGTGCATTATTTCTTTTCAGATGAACGACCAGGGAGAGTTATCAGTAGAAGGTGTCAATGCAATATCACGAAAGTATTTGGCTGAGGATCCAGAGAAGTTACAGAAGAGTGAAGAGTTTACCGAAGCTTGCCGAAGTGGTAAATATTTATAATTGTCTAATTAAGTACAAGTCGTGTGATGACAGCAGAGTACAGTACGATTGTCACCGCCCTTATCCCTTATAATGATACAAGAGCCCACTAAGAGACTACAGATGTAAGAGGCACTGTATTCTAAAATAAACTTGAGATACTCATAGTCCAAGAGTAGGCTGTCAGAAGCTTTTCATATATGTGATTTTTTTTTATTGCATAAGCCGGTAAATGAGCTTACGAATCACCTGATGGTAAGCAATCGGAGCCGCCCATGGACACTCGAAACACCAAGGCGTTACAAGTGGTTATCGGCCTTTTGTCAATTGGGAATTTGAGGATTGTGGAGGATTCGGGGATTCGGGAGACGGGGCCTAGGGAGGGGTAATTGGGCCTCCGGTAACCTCAATCACACGACGAAACACAACAAAAGCGTTGTTTCACGTCGGTTGTCTGTGAGGCCGTGGTATCACTCCGGTCGAGCCGGCTCATTCGAGCCGAAACATGGCTCTCCCACACTTACATTGATTTGAAATAATACGTATTTTATACCATACTCTCAAAATAAATGGTAGTACGACTAATAAACTTACAGTTAAGAATTTAATCATTTCTTCGATTTCTGCAGTGAACGACGCTCCAGTCACTGATGGAACGAGAGGCTGCGACCGAGCTGCTCTAATATTCAAGTGTACGATTGAAAAATCTCCTGTTGTGAGTATATTTTATTTAACGAAGTAACCTGAGTATTTTACTTTGAGACCAAATTTGTGTTGTACTTAACTTAACTGAAAGGTAAAAAAATACTCCTATATTTCTTAATAATATTGCTTGCCGACAGTAATATCTAAATACCTACGTTTCTTTTTTTTTAATTTAAATATTAGTTTTTTTTATTATGTTTGTAAAAGTTATATTATATGTCATAATTATTATCTTTTCAGTTCAACTTTGTATAAAATCTGAGCGACAAGAACGACTGAACCGTAAATCCTGATTTCAAGAAAACCGATTTTGTCTACGTTTATCTTGTTCTAGCTGTAGGAATTGTATCCTTTACTGTATCATTGTATAATATACACGTTTATTATTTTTTTGAATAAAATCTTTTGAGTTATTTCAAATTCATATCTTATTTATTTATTTCTAAAGATCATATTACGTATGTACTTAAATGTATATATTTTTTTTAGATTATATCTAGCTTTGAGGTTCAAAGGTCGAATAGGTTGGCAGAAATGCAGATTCGATCAACACAATATATCTACAAAATGGAAAAGATTCTTATCTATGAACTGGACAGTAAAATCTCCTAATTATAATTAAAGCTATAATCTACGTAATAACAACTAAACTTTAATGTTATCGTAAATATATAATTTCCTTTAATACGAGTATTCGCCAATTCAGTATTTATACGCGGTTTTATTTCAGTTTTGATTAGTTCTGGATTTGATAGGACATCGCTATGTGGAATTTATTGGTTGTGTTTTTGGCAATATGCAGCTGTGTGTATGTGAGTACCAACACTTTTGTATCTTTTTCTAGAGGTATATTTAAAAATGTTATCCTAATTATTATTTGCTCATATCTCTTTAGGCTCGAAGAAGATCTAGTGGTGCTGAGATAAACGTATGTTAATGAGTGGCTTTAAAATAAGTAATCGGTAGAAATAATATTTCCTATAATCGTACAGAATTGTATTGTTTGTGTAGTACATTATTTTTCTAATAATGTTTTAAGGTTCAGTAAGTATCCTAGTAATTTTTTATTATTTTGTCGCATGACGACTTGTTCAGTATTATGTTTTAAAATCGGGGTTAACCGACATTTGTAAGTACAAAGTCATACATAAGTAAGAAATGTTGTTTGCTTCTATAGTTGTTTTGGTGACAACCGAGAATTTTGTAATAATTGTATGGGTACCTATACAATCGCTTTCACTGCTGTAAATGGACAACCGCTTTGATGTATACATATTTAGTTATAAGTCTTTTTTAATAGCCATAGTAATTTAACAAGCAGTAAATGTTCAACACAATGTTCCTGATGTATGTAATTAAGTACAATGTACTGAAGACCCTAAAATCCATATTTCCATAACTTTATTGACGTAACTATTCGCTATAGGGTCTAACAGAAGAAGAGCTCAAGATGGAGTTCACAAAGTTGATAATGAAGTGTAACAAGGATGGAGAGGTGGACATGACGGAACTGGTTCAGCTGCAGAACTACGTGGTCCCGACGAAGCAGTCGACAAAATGTGTTCTAGCATGCGCTTATAAAGCTGCAGAAGTCGTTAGTATTTTTTTGTTAATGTAATGTTATAAGATTATCTAAACAAAAAGGCTTGCCCATATATGTATATTGCTGATGTTCGAAATTTTCAGTAATAGCATACAGTTTGGAAATGTGTCAAGTATTCTTGCCCTTTGCTAAGTGTAGATACTAAATAGTGATTCCAATTGGCAAAAATGGGTGTTATAGGTAATATTAAAATAAAATCTCTAGTTGCTTCATCTTGGAATGGGGATTTAGGTTTCATATTCAAGTTGTGTAATATGCTTAATTTATGTTAAACACTATTACATACATAACATAACATCACGCCTTTTATCCCTGAAGAGGTAAGCAGCGATGCACATTACGGCACTTAATGCCACTACAATGGAACACCCACTTTTCACTATTCATATTATAAGTCCCATGTGGTAGGGAGTTAATTATTAATTGCCATATACTGGGCACAATGACAGACTACACGCTGCCAGTGAGATTTTTTAAAAAAACCTAGTCACACTTTACCCGAATCAAGCCCGAGACCCCTTGCCCGTTAGTCGCACTTGCGACCACTCGGCCAACGAGGCACTATTAAAAAAGGTTAAACATTCATTCAATCACATGTATTTTCAGATGAATGCTAAAGGCGAATACGACATCGACCATGCATATAAAATAGCTGAAATGATGAAGAACGGAGATGAAAAACGGCTGGTTAATGCAAAGAAAATGGCAGACCTTTGTGTTAAAGGTAACAGACACTGTTTTCTGCATAGAATAAGAAAAACTGAATTATACGTCGTTTATTATTCACCTCTACACATTAAAAAATAAAAAAATGTCAAATTCATTAACTGCTAAATTAAGTCTTCCTTATTATCAGGACATCATGGTCTGTTGTTTAAAAGGTTGTCAAAGAATAGACGCAAAAAAATGTACAATATAATGAATTGAAATGTTTGTATTATTTGTTGTTTTTAGTAAACGAACTCAGCGTATCTGATGGTGAAAAAGGTTGTGACCGAGCAGCTATGATATTCAAATGCACAGTTGAAAATGCACCCAAGGTACGTAAAAAAATATTATATTATTAAAATTATCTGTATTTGTTTGTTGTTCTAAGAATAGATCTGATATACCAGATATGTCAGCCATATGCACCTTTTCTACTTCTTATTTCTAAATCTTACATTAAGTAAGATTTATTTATCTATCCATTTTATCCCTTATTTATGTTATCATCAATTTGTCCAGTTTGCATGCATAAAAAAAGAATAATCAGTTTTCTAATAAGTATGTTTTTTTGTTTTCAGTTTGGATTCAAGTTATAAATAACAATATGTCGTGATGCTCCACAGTATTTATTTATGAAATAAAGTTTTAATTACATCTTCTTTAATTTTAATCATTTATTTTTCCTTTCAAAGTTTGGTGCAATATAGATATCACTGATATACTACCTCCTCGTTCTAGACATCTCACTACTGAACACGTTTCTTGGTTGAAAATATTCTGAGCACTATGTCGGATAAGGCATGGCTGGCGTGTGGTGATAGGTTTCTACAGTATACGTTATGGACTACTAATAGAAAAATCACTGATAAACAATGGACAATAGTGAAACTTAGTTTGGGTTACGATGGGGCCTATTGGTTAAAAACCCCTATAATAAAATAGATTAAAAAACAATATTCAAACTTGACGACATGATTTATGAACAGATGTAGTAGTTTTTTTTTAAATCTCAAAGCCACGCCATCTATTGCAGACATAGTAAAGTTACATCTCTGTGTTCACTTAAGTTACTAGTCAGCAGCCATGCTTGAATATGGTTTAACGTTGGTAGTTCAGTACTTATCCAATAGAGGGCGGTTATTAAAACTAAAGAGTCATAATAAAATTATGGTCATAATAATGAACATTTTATCTGGTGCTGGTGAATTGTAGTAAGTCTAAAATAATTTATGTATGTAGTAAATATGAATGAATCATGAATGATTGAACTTGGAGCAATGTAGGTAAGTAGGAGTTTCAATGTTTTAAAAGCATTATTTAAATCGAAGCTAATTCCTAGTCACAATATTTAAAGAATTCTTTGATAACCCAAACGTTATCTTTACAATTTAATATCCATAACCAATAAGAACGGCATACAATAGCAACGTGTCTCACCATGACTCACACATGGGCATTTTAAAGCAAGTTTTTCAACACCCCATGCGCTTGAGCACGTTCAGTCTGCTATACGCGTGTGCGCACACATAGAAAGGTCAACAGGCAAGCAACTTCATTCAAAACTGTCTCGTGGTTCGAACTTCACTCGTTTCGTAAGTCAAACACCGTATGATCGGGCATTTGATGACGTTTGACCAAACAATTGTCGGTTTATAGTTTGTTTTGTCAATATTTCTGTGTGTATTGTTTGTGAGTGGAGTCATATACACTGTACAAGTGATATATATGGTCCAGTGTCGTTTTGAGTATCTCATCGTGTAATTAATTCTGCTTTATTACCAACCAATGAGCTGTTTCGAGCCTGTTTTTCTACTGTTTTTGCTGTTTGTGTTCTGTGTTTTAAGTTGTAAGTGCAGTGTTCTTAGAAAAGGACTGTAGCTTGAAAAATTTTACCATTATTTTGGTGAGTACTATGTCAATTATTTCATATTAGCTAAATTCCAATAGGATTTTTATTTTTACAATAAATAATGTTAAACTACAGTATGATATATTTTAAGAAAATTCAAATGTATTTAAGCTACTTAATTAATTACATTTTAATCAGTTCCATTAGGTGTTTTAAATTTTATGGGAATAGGGATAAATCTGTTATCATTATCGTCATAAATTGGAGTTTCTGGTTCTTGGTTGGTATTTCTCTTGACTGGGTAATGCACTTTTTTAAAACGTGTATTAGTTTCCATGTCCTTGGGATTATTGTTTAATTGTCTCCTTTTAGCGGTCTCAGTAAAAGATGTAATTTTTAAAACTCTGTTTTCTTTCATTTTTCCCCTTAGATTCTCTTTGATTTGAAAATTTTTTCCGACATTGCTTAATTCTTTTATTTTTTCTTTATACTTTGTGAACATATCAGATGCATAATCAGGTCCAGTTATTTCTTCTGTGTCTCGTCTTCTACGTTTCCCAGATATGACTCCAAGCTGTAGGAGTACTGGATTACTAACTAGTGCTGCCGCTGCTCCTAGAAGTGCTATTCCAGCTATAGGCCACAGTACTGCCTTTGTTGCTAGCGCCTGTGAAATGAGGAATTAAAATTATATAAGATTAAAATTTCGTCATTATATTTTAATAACAATGACATCCATAATACCAACGGCAATGATAGTTTTGTGATGCAAACACGTGATGGATCTCTAAAGGGTAGTTAATCCACTTTTATCGGTACCAAGACACACTAAAAATCTTATAGGATTTTTTAATTAGGTACCTAAGAAAGGTTTTCAGTAATACCCATCAAAACAGTAAGAACTGAATAAATTTTGGATGGAGTATAAATTATTATAACATGTGATATTCACATAATGTATCTGCCACATTAATATTGTTTTAAAAATATGAACGATCTATAGCATACACATAAGTACCCAGTAGGACAATGTTGATGAAGCTCCATACAATATTAAGTTACACTTAGTAAATGAATAAGTGTAATTAGCAGTATTTTATCGTGGAGGTACAAATGCGTAGGTTATTTGATCTAAGAATAACAGCAACCTATTTCCCGAGGAGTAATCAATTTTGCAATATTGCAATGATAATTTTAGATTCATTCAGACGTACGTAATTGTATAACTATTATGTATACAACATGCTGTGTTGCTATGTTAAAAATCTTTCTATACTCTGAATCAATCCCATCATCATCCTCAGGAATGATATCGGGTCAAAAACAATTCCAAAACTCTATAGAACTCGTAAGGCAGTCTTCAAAGAAAGCAATATTACGAAAAGAACGTGCTGAGTTACGCCTTTAGACAAATCCAGCATTTTGTATAAAAGGATATGCATTCAAGCTATCAGATAAAAATACTTTTAAACATCTTACAATGTTACCAATCACCATTAGTTGTTACCCATTGAACCTTCAACTTCAGTTCAGAAAGTGGTTTGCAACTATTGTTCGTCGACATCACAAAATGACAATTGTTCTATTGATCCATTGAACAATGGATGTGGATCAGACACCTGTGACGAGTGATAGAAATTACCTCTATACCAAGAAAATTCAGTGCTGAGTAAAAACAAGAAGTTTGTTTAACAATACTGGACGATTAAACCAAATCTGACCTCAGAGTGCCCCTGACGTCGTCTTCTTTTAGTTCAGGAGTATAAAGATATACATAAACAAATCCAACTGTACTCGCTTCAAATCACAGTACTTCATAACAATTTACTTTATGAACCTGATGATTAGCTCTTGTTTAAACTTTTGTATTAATAACATAAGTGGTAGAAACTGCCTCATTGGCCGAGTGGTCGCACTGGGTTTTTCTCAGTGGTAGCACGGAGTCTGGAACTGTGCCCGGTATATGGCAATAGGCTCACCCCCTATTACATGGGACTCATAACATAAATAGTGAAAAGTGGTATTGGCTGCTGGAACTTTTGCAAAAGAGCAGAAACTATATTTAATATTATGATCCATACTTACATGTTTATAATGTTTATCATAGTGCCCATGATGATGACCGTGGGAATCGTGATAGTCATGGTGATCATGCGAATCGTGATGGCCATGATGATCATTGTGGTGATATCCGTGATAGTCATGATCAAAAGGAGGACCATGACCATCTGAATGGGAGTCATAAAGATGGTAATCGTGACCATGTGTGTAATGAGGACTCTCTTCATATTCATTTACTGTGTAACCTGAAAGAAGAATATGACAACCACACTTAATTTTTTCAAATAATCTGAGAAAATTGACACATTTATGTTAATATCAAAAGAGGAGGATTGCTGTGTAGTCCTGAACATTAATTATGTTCGTTATTTAAACATTGGCGTGACCAGAGACAGAGAAAGGCAGAGAATAGTTTTGGAATCATACAGTAATCCAATGAAGGTGTTCTATCATAATATTTTGAACATTGGCTATATAAAGGAATGTGAAGAAAGCAGTTACGTAAGAGATAAGGTCTATTGTATTAGATACTGTTATAGTTATGATGGCACATGATGCAGTTTGTCAGACAATAGTGCTCACACTAATTATTACCGGTGCAATTTAGTTAAGAAATATGGTGACATAACACCAGAAGCACACAATAATATGTTAGAAACAGGAACTGAAGTGGCCGATGGAGAAATAAAAGAAAATCTTGAAGTTAAAATTACTGCCATTAGAGTTATATCTGTCTTAGAACAAAATATGAATGAATAAGATGTTACTTTTACCTGAATGATCATGATACAGCAAGCCTCGACCATTACTTGAGCTGGACAATGCACTGTCGGGTATTTCCTGCAAATTGGCGAAAATGATTCATGCGTTTATATCAGAAATGTTCGATTTTGCTCTTGTCTTATTAGTACCAATAAGGAAAAGTGGGTATGATGAGATACATTTTCAATTGAAAACCTATGAATTCGTCGCTAATACTACAGTTAAATGTTCTCATCGACGTTTACAATGAATATCCTCAGAGTTTTATTTTCGTCATTGTAAAAATGTGCATTCATGTTCAATCATTTAATTTCTTTAGAACCCCCAGTCTTCCTATTGAAATAAAAAGTAATATTCGATTTAAAAGATGTTTCTTTCTGATAAATTAATTAAATACAATTAACCTTTGGCTGCGGTCCGATGGTTTGATACGATCGTCTGAACACCGCCCCTTTTCACAGGCTTTTAATGTTTCTACTTCAATTGATGGCGTTACATAGCATTGCTTTCCTTTTAAAATGTCCACAAAGTTATTACCATTTACTTCTTTGTACGTTGAAGTTTTTCTTGTGCAGAATTTAAAAGTTATATACGTGCACTAAATAGAATTTAAAATATTATGATTTTGTCTGTAGTTATTATACCTACTTTTTCCATTCCTCGTGAAAGTAGGCATTCGTCCCAAGACTTATTTAAATATTTGAATACAATCGTCGTCTAACTTGTCATGAATACAATTCGAAAGGGTGTGAGTCATGTATTTTTTTCCCATCTCATATTGAGGTTTCGTTCCGAAGCGTTATTCATTACTACGGGGAACCGATCTGATATCTTACTAACTGTTGCTCTGAGGTCGAGGCCGTCACGGGAAAAGATTCTCAGCTATGCATCTTAAAATCCCTCTTTCAATGGCAAATTGTTCTCATAAATTATTATCTCTACACCTACATTATATGTAAAGAGTGTAATGAACTTTTCATTTTAATATATCATGGCTTTTTGATATGTTTTCGTTTTTAGAGGAGTAACAAGAAGAAATTTTGAACTACCTACTGCAGGTTTTATTGTCAAATGGGTATGCCACTTTATTTAATGCTGTTATGAAGTTTTATAAAGAAAAAAATAAAAACAAATGACACTGATGCTAAAGAAATTATGGCTATAGGTCAAAGCATTACACAGTATTCCTTGTAGTATGTAGGTGACAAGTTAAGGACATATTGGTATATAAAAACTGGGACACTGCGATAAGCAGCTGATAGCTTGTGTTATGTAGTCGCTGATCACATGCATTTTAATTATACATAAATAGTATAACTTTAAAACTACCGATGTAATTTTATATTGTATCGACTGCCGGTTGAGTCACATTTCCGTTCCAGCAAGTTTATCAAGAATGTGGGCCATGTCAGTGATATTCCCACAAGCAGCCTCGGCCTGTCGTATTTCTGCATTTGAAATGTGCTAAATGCTGTCAGTTATGCGGCGAAGTAATTGCGCCCGGTTTAAGTAATCTCGTTATAAATACAAGTTAGCCCTTCGACTACAACGCGGCCCTATTACTGAATATTTATCAGCAACATAATTACGGTCGAGTCCAATGGTGTTATAATTTTGAATGATAAGAAAATTATGAATTGTTGGAATTCCCACCTTGAATTTAATTGGGTTGCTGGCTGGTGTAAACGTTGCATATTTTACTAAATCTTCCTTTTGCAAAGTTTTCACATTTGTTATGTTCTGGAATTAAAACGTATTGTTTAACAACTTTGTTTATTCTCTTAAGTTTATTTTAGAAGTTGCTTCTTTCACTTACATTTACACCTGTTGTTACATAATCTCTAATGTTTGAATTGAAATTCTTATTAGAAATAGGATCACATTTTGCTATACCATAAGTTGCAGTCAAAACAAAGCTGAGTAAGATTTGAAATTTGTTAGACATGAACCACATAGTCCTCACACTAATCACAAACACAGAACCACAGAAAACCAACAGGAGACTTATGAGTACAGAAGTAACTATGACGCTGGAGCGGCTAATACGGTATTCTTTATAAAAAATGGCAACGAAGAAGAGGGGGCTGGTTTGGATGACAATTTGATAGTAGACCAAACAATGGTGCAGTCCAAGATATGGTCACAGCCTGTTAACTCGATTGCGAAGTCGTTTCTCTGGCTTTGTTCATAATAAATTATAATGATGGTCATGTTTGTTGAATTGTTTCATGGTGGATGCGCATTGCCTCGGATGCTTTTCAAATTCCAGAGTATGTGCGTTTTGTTGAAGATGTAATGTGACGTGATGGCGATGAGAAACAAGATAAACTTTGTTAACGCAATGATGATTAATTGGTGGGAAATTTTAATGTTGATGAAAGATTTAACAATGATGTTAGAATGTTCAATAGTTTTTATGCTAATTGTAGGTACTCCTCGTACATGCTTTGAACAATCAATGGTTCTTTCTATGAGAAGATCCTTTCAAAATGTACTGCACAATGCAATAAGTAAATGCATTAAAATTAAATTTAGACGTACATTTCTTATAGACACGCGGAGAACCTAACGGGTTACCGGGGCTCTGGCTCGAAGTGCAGGAGTAGGAATGGGGTGGTTTTTAGTCAGTAAGAGTCTGACACTCCCTCCTGCCTCACCCTTAAAGAAAAGACGTACATTTCATATCTTTGTTTTAAAACTACGATTTAAAGCTACTGACTCCTTTAGAAACATCAGTCTACAACATGTGTGCCACCTCTGTCGTAAATAGAACATATTGTACTTAACACATCTCATTCTATTACATTATTCGCTAGAAATCTCACTCAGCGACCAGTAAGCGGCAAAGGAACAAAAACACATGTTCATACAACACGAACGTTTAGAAAGCAATGCATTTCCGTAATGCATAATGCATTTTCTGTATACATTATTTCTAATTACCACTTTAATATTACATAATTATTCTTCTGATAATATAATAAGGTTTAATTTAGCTTGAAGATCTGATTTTGCAGTTGTTAGCGTTTGTTGTGTCTCATTGTGAACAATAGTATCGCACTTGCGTAAGATGTGAGCCTACTAATGTACTAAGGTATAGCAAATAGTGTTTAGAATACAATACTATGAAGAAACCTGTTATTTTGTCATTTTAATGAAACAGCACTTGGTATTGTTACTAGAACAGCTGTTATTTTCTTCCTGATTGTTTTTTTTATTATTAATGAAATGCTTAGAAATCCTTTAAAATCAGTTATTTTACTGGTTTTAACTATTATCTTTTTAACTCATTTGATGACAAATGGTTAATCAAGCTCCAAGTGAAGTCCAGGTGAGCTTCTACAAAACAAAAATATATCATTACTAGGAGAACAATTTTCGAAGATTGCAACTAATCTTGATGCCATCTTGACATCACAATTTATATTTCATGTAATCAACTCGGCTTGTACTTACATTTTCTCCGAGATTTCCGAATACGTTCCGTGTTTCGAATATAACTAAGACACCCAAAACATTACGGGTGAAGCCCGTTTTTATTAGTTTTAAATTATTTATTTCGCGGCAACAGATTTACGATTGGCACCGCGATATATCAGGCGCCCGCCAATAAAATTCACTCGAACCACAGAATACACATAACTAGAAATGACTGCCGTTCTAACATAGAAATCATACAAAATACGTTTATTTCCGTTGTTATTTTTAAGAAGGATGAAAAAGTTACACGATGTATTATCATTAATAAATATTTATTTAACTACTATTACAGTTGTGTAAATCTTGTCTAACATAAATATAAATAAGACCTTTTCAATTATGGAAAATGCAAACTCACGCGATTACTAAATTAGATATCTTTATGAAAGTAACCAATAGAAATTAGGTATTCTGTGAAATAATTACGTTTCTACGTGATTTTTAACTGTATAACTTAGGATTATATACAAAGATTATTTCATTTAATTTCTAATTTTAAATAGACCTTATTTTATGAATTGTTCATCCAAAATTGTTTATGTTTGGTAATTTTTTTTGTTTGACTTGTTTTGCATTGTTATGTTATGATTTGGATTTTTGATATTGTATTTCTTTTATATTTTCTTGACATTTCTGTAATTTAATTTAATCTAATTTCATTCAATTGCTATAAATGTTTGTATGGGCATGATGTGATTCCCTTTAATTGAAGGATCACAAGGTTATTGTAACGTGTGGTGGATTATTTTTTTGCATGTAAGTGTATCTTTTGTTGGAAGTCCAAATAAATAAAACATAAAACATATACTTAATGAAGTATTTCTACCTCATATCGTTTAAAGCTGCTAATTGGATACCTATATCTAGAAATGTCTTTTACAATAATATCTAGGAAAGGAACAAACCAAATAGATAACATTTAATATACCTCTACATTATTTAACAATATACCTACAATTTTATCAAAATATACAATACGTGTGTCACTTCTAGCGTCAACAAGTCTTTGCTTTCTCTTACATTTTCCAGATATCAGGGCAGGTAGCTCAAACCCCCTTTTATTTTACGACGTTAAATTCTTCACGAGGTACATAGGTGAAAGAAGAGTATCCAATGCTATTTCGATGGTAGCGTTGAAAAAAGATAAAATTTCGAAACAGGGTGGCTTGCCGGCCAAATGGCCTGGCCACGATTAATGGTTCATGTAATTATTTTCAGTGCATCCTTCGAAATTGCACAAAGGGAATGGTTCGAAAAGGCGAAATGGTAATTCAACGAATAAAATATAGCAGCAGTATTTTAAAACAGAATTATAAATAAGTAAATTGGTTCCCACACAATCTTGTACCACAATAGACTAGTTCTTCCCATCATTGAATACTAAACGCCTACGGTAATCGTTACGTGGAACAAAAGATTCCTACCTGCGTACAAGTACCAGTTTTCCAAGAGATTTTCAAGCATTTTCATCGACGTTATCGTATTGAAGAATCGTGTTCGTTCCAATCTAATTTCTGAGCTTAGAAAAGCATCGATCAATGTCTCCCTGCTTCAAAGAGCATATCGGAGGCAAAGCAGAAGGTGTCACTGTAAATGGATCGACGCTTAAACGAGTATCAATAGAGCTAAGATTCATGCGATTTGTAATCCCATTTTCTAGTTGCCTTTTTTGATTTTCAAACACCTCCTTTGAAGACATTTCGTCTAAAGTTCGTTTATTGGATGAATCTTATCAAACATTTCATTCAGCTCCAAGCTAATATTTCAATTCTGAAGTTCAAAGGACATTTTAATCCAGACTTTTCGTCGAAACGTGCAGAAGCATTTGCGAGCGCATCCGCCGATGAGACAGTCCCATTTGGCAATATGAAAGTGACGTCTTATGAAAAATGCGGCAATACCAGTTGAGGCACCGACATTAAACCATCTGAATATGCGAGGGGTTGTAAATGTCACGTGTGATGGGAGCTTAAAATAGAAGAGGGTGACTTTAGATGATATTACAAAAATATTTCTGGTAGAACTAGTTAGTTATAAGAAGGGAAGGAAGACATTAACGATATCGATTCATATCGATACAAGACTTTCTGTGAGATTTGCGAAGCAATTTTTCATAAGTATTTGGTCTGTATACAATGGACGAAGCAAACATCATTGAGGACTTGTAAACTATCGGAAATCTTGTTTGTAAAATGTTTCTTGTTGTGAGACTTAAGTTTGTCTCATGGGAACTTTATCATTCAAGTTGAATGCACTATGTAGGTATAAAGAAGTGGACTTAAACATTTATAAATAGGTAGACTTTAGCTCCGTCTGATAACGATCCGTTGTCCAATTTGCATGTGATTCGATTAGCCATCATTTGATGACTAATTTGTGGGTTGTTTGTTTAGATCCACAGAGGAATGTGGTATGAATGAAATTATGTTTGCGGTAGACAATTTGGGAAAATGTTGATGGAATTTGTTTAGTATTGCTATTTTACTTTTTGTTAATACAAATATTGGTATAAAGATAGCTGTAGTATGGTAGAGAAAAAAACAAGTTAATAATTTTTGTTATTGCATATTAGGAACATTTACATTACTTATTTACCATTACTGCTCATTGCCAATACTGAAACAGTAAATAACAAACACCACATGGGTTGATACAAAACAAACTTGAATAATAGATCAATGGCCCCACCAGAAGTAACTCGTAAAAAAACACTTTTCCGCCGAAGAATGGAGGGCCGAGAAAAATTGCACTCGTTACGGTACAAGGAATTGGCGTTAATAAAAAACGCACCGTAATTCGGAAATAAGGGTGTTGACAAACGACGAGACTAGAGCCGGACTAATGAGCCACAGCTGAAGCACCTGACAACGGTAAAATGCCTATCCGAGGGACTTTACAACCTATTTGTTTTTACCTTTTTGCTAGAGACTTTGTAATTTTTACGCATAAATATTTTGTGGTTGTTTTTTTTTGTTGAATAAACGGTTATTCGATAATGTAGGCTGTTTTGTAGTTATGTTTATATTGTTTGTTTTATGAGCAGTTTAGAATGAGTAGGTCATGTCGACACCTGTTGTAGTGTTGCCACCTGCGTCTAGCTGCACCTTACCTTTGTGAATATTTATATTTAACTTAAGAATGAATAACTAAGGTGAGTGGAGTCATAGTGACTTCATTAAGATAGTGCAATACCATCTATCGTATATAATGATAAACCATCTATTATTAGAGGGAGGTAGGTACTAAATTTATTTTTATGCATCATGCATTTGGTATCTCTGATTAATAAAATATATGTGTGTGAATAGAGGATTCACAATCGATTTCAATAGCTCTGTATTATAATCGTCCCAAAGGGACTACCACTTATCTGTCACACAAAATTCATTTATTCATGTTCACGGAACAATTTACTAACATAAATTCGATATACAAATACGAATATCAAAATTGAACAAATCCCGAAATTGGGGAGGTAGACCAAATAAATCGGAAACCAAAATGATGCCCTAACAATCCCATAATCCCTTACCTCGGACTATACACGGATTTGAATCCGCGCGATACTAAAATGTTGCATTCATATTTTACAGTTTTGTTAATATGTAGGTATTACGAGTTCAATGGATAAAGTCTCGATCACATATGTATTGTTACATATTATTTGAATTTGATCATTCCAGGAAATATCATTATCATCATAACATCACGCCTTTTATCCCCGAAGGGGTAGGCAGAGGTGCACACAGAAGTAACACCCACTTTTCACTATTTATGTTACGAGGCCCATGTAATAGGGGGTGAGCCTATTGCCATATACTGGGCACATTTCCAGACTCCGTGCTACTACTGAGAATTTTTTAAAAACCCAGTAATACTTTGCCCGACCCGGGAATCGAACCCGAGACCCCTTGCCCGGCAGTCGCACTTGCGACCACTCGGCCAACGACGTAGTCTGGCATTCCAGGAAATACTTTCCTTAATAATGATTTGCCCTGTTAGGTTTGGTAATCAGTAGGGGTAGGTTTTTGGAATAACAACGATGATAAAAGAAAAAATGTAGTGTCAGGAAACGCTATTTTAAACGAGATCAACCGCCAAGTAATTAAACTCTGATGATAATACTCCATGTAACAATTTAGCTACCTCAAAATACAGGTTGTTAAATTTTAAAGCGTCCGGATCAGGGATCAAAGCGTCTATTATATCCATTTCGGCACGAACCGTGTTGTAGTGATCTGTGTACGGACACCGCACTCATCATTTTGGGAAGGTCCCACCAGAGTCGCACCCTGTTAATCCCAGCTCGTATTTTGTTTCATATTACTAAAGGATTGCGGACGAATAAGAACTTGCGTTGTACTCTTGTATTTATCATGTTTTGTCTCTAATTCTAGACTTGATCCTTGTTTATTTAAGTTTTATACAATTGCATAAGGAAGACTTAATGCTAACAGCATTCTCTGCCAGTCATCCTTTGGGTAGTGCAGAAACGTATGTGCTAGGTGCAAAAATGTTATGAGAAATAGCGGTAATTATCAAAATTAATATACGAGCATCAAAAGCATAAATAAAATACGTACATAATAATAAATATACATATAAATATATTTCCGACCCGTTTATAAATGTTGTGAATTAAGAATTATTTTTTATATTAAATTTTGTAGTAGTTGTCCCTTAAGTTCAATTTACAAACTTCAATATAAAATTAGTATTCACTCAACCTCCTTCAATTAATTATTCGATAAAACAAACCTCCGTTATATTCCATTTATTTTCTGTGACAAGATTTAACAACAACTCTGATTTAGACGCCACGCTTTTTCACGCAATCAATTTCCTCCTAAATTTTGTGACGGATAACGTCTACATCCCAGCCTATTACAGTAAGACCAATACAAATTTCGGAGATACATCCACACATGTACCATCTATCATAAACACTCATCTCGCGAAAGCTTTCATCCCCTTATGCAAATTGGCCACATTTATGGTGTGACTACGTAACTCACGCACGACCGCCAACGGGTGGGTATAAAAGGCCCTGCGTACCCTTTTTGTGAGATGACACTCGTTTTTGGTACCCAGGAAATTGCGACTAACTAGAAAGCCTTGGATGTAATTTGTTTGCGGTTTTAGATAAATGAAGGTGTCATAAATTGTCTGTTTTACATGTGTTTGGGTTTTTATGTAAAGAGTATTGTTGGTGTGGATAAGATGTTAGAATTTATTTTTTGTTAACATTGGTTCTAGCAACGGTAGCCTTAGAATATAAGTTTCTGAATGATGCAGTAGATACGCACTTCGGTGGTAAGCACCACAAAAACCACCAATATCGGTAGCAATTTGAAGACGAAGTACAACAATTTGAGGGCTCACATAAACAGTTGTGCCACAAAGATGTTACATAATGTGTCTGTTTATTTTGTAAACACATCTACAACAAAGGAGAAAAGTAAATAGCCCCACCATTTGCTTTTCCGCGTGGGGTAACGTTAAAAAATAGGTACATTCATATACTCTATATTTTTCTAATTGATATAAGAGACAAAAATTTTATGCAAAACTACGTGGAAATACGCTTTTGAATAGTTTCATATTAATCTATTCATGACATGCAACTCATTGTTTAGAAGCTTGTAATCACAAGACTTTGTGTATGAAAGTTTATTAATGCAAAGATCTTATTTGGTCAGCGGATTAGTATTACCATCCAAATTGCATCTCTATCACTATACTATCGAAAGAAAACCAAAAGGCTACTGTGGTTTGTTTTTTGAAAACTTCAACTTGAATTCCGTCAACTAAATAAATATTATTCTACTGTTCAAATTCATAACTGTTTTTTTAGAATCCCTAAAACAATCAATCTATTTGGTCCATTATTGTCAAAACCATAACACAATGAATGAAAATATTGTGTAACATGCCTTAAGTTATGAAATCAAACCTTATGTCCAAAACACCGTACCTAATAACGTTATATCAATACAAACAAGCCTATAGTCAGCGTCATTTCGTAAACATGATTTGGCGTAAACGGCTCTGGTTGCCTAGCAACGGATCACGTTGGACACTCGAGCAGTTTGCACGCAAATTGCTGCGTCCGAGTTTATGAGGTGTGCTCACACTGGGTCATTATGTGTAGTTACGTAGACTGAAATAGTACTGAATAGTAAACGTAGGTATAAGCTTCTAATCTAGCTGTCCGCTGGATTAGAAGCTTATACGTAACAGTATAGTTATTTAAAGATAGTTGGTATTTACTATTTACTTATATAGTTATTTACTTTTATATTTGACCGTGTTGAGTGCGCGTTTATTTTTATTCTTATTAACTTAATGTTTATTCTTATTAATAGGAAATAAGGAAAAATAAATTAGATTACTTTAATATTATTATTTGCTATACGTTTAAAGAATTTGAGGAAAAGCAAATGGTCAATTTTACAATAAATAACTGCAAATTACGAGTAACAGTAAACTTAATATTTTTAGTATCTACAGAACTTACAGTACTTTTCTTTAACAGTTGGTCAGAAAACTAGTCTGCTCTCTGCTTCGAATGAGTTTGAGTGAGCGGTGGACCTTTTTACTTTAGGGGACACTTTAGTGAGGGTGCAAACAAATAAAACGAAATGTTTGACGGGGTTCGAACATTCGAACAACTCGAGAATTCTCCCTTGATCTTCGAATTACTTCATTCTTAGGAACATACTTCAATTATCGACTTCTGGAATTTAGGTTATTTTTGCCAATTAAAAAGTTTGAAGGAATCTTTCGTTGATGGCGTCTTGAATCTTACCTATGTTTCTTTGCAGTTTTGTTAGATTTGATCGATGATACTTTTATTTTCCAGTTCAAAGTGTAATCATTGGAAAATAGATAAAAATAGCAACTGAATTAACCATCGTTGAAGCACCCAAATGCTGTAAGCATTTAACACCTACAGAGGAATAAATGGAATGGATAGCATCCTATGTATAATTATATATCTTTTTTACATGATAAAACAGGACTATTAAAAACTGGTTAAGCTATTGTATGTATGTAGGTAACATACTCATATTTCTCAATCAATCTCATATCAATTTGGCCATCTGTATACAAATTCTAAAGAATATGTATAATCTCATCCCGAGACGTGTCCTCACGTGTGTTGAAAGGATCTTGATATTCATTCGGTCTGGCTAGTACTTAATATTTATTCAGATGTCATACTAGATACGTGATAGGTTTTGATGTGATGACTACTAGTCATCTTGTACCAGAGCTACACATAGAATTATAACCAACCAGTTTATCATTATCTCGCTTTATATAATCTTTACTCACATTCGTATGTCAGTTTATACAAAACTTATGTGTAGTCGTATGTACTGCATCACCTATATTTGAATGTCAAATACTTCCTAATATAACCGATTTTATATCTTTGATAATAAGTTTATTATATCATGTCTATAGGTGTCCTATTTTAATTTTGTAGTCTGTATTTATTTCATGTAACTGGCTTGAAGTAATATGAACTTCTAATACTAGTTACAATGCAAGTTTTAATATTAATTTCTTCGTCTCAAATGTGACATGAAATCTACACCCGAGTCACATGATTAGGTCTCATATAAGAGTAGGCAATGTAGCTGCTTATGCGAAACCGATGATAAATGATATTCAAAGTTGAATTTTTTAGATAACTGACAATAAAATTGTGATAATATAGTTTTAAGTATACCTTTATTACCTCTATAGGTAGGTACGTTATGAAACTAACAACTAGTGTTGAAGTTGTCGCGGAGAACCTAACGGGTAACCGGGGCTCCGGCTCGACGTGCAGGAGAAGGAACGGGGTGGTTTTTAGTAAGTAAGAGTCTGACACTCCGTCCCACCTCACCCAGGCGGGACTATTCGATGACTTTCCCCCTTAAAAAAAGTGTTGAAGTTATTTCTGGCTACTTCGATCTGTTTACTATTCAATATTCACCCGAGAAGTAGAAGACAAGATGAAAGTAAAGTTTAGGTTAGGTATGTGTATTTATATCATAACTTTCAAGAGACATACTCAATTAAATTAAATCGCCGCGAGCCTCTAACATGACTTGAAACTAGTCAAGTTCCTCGTAAAATAATTACGGGAGTTAGCCGAAAGACATATCTAATAATTAATTAACTCGTCGAGTACCGGTTTTGCAGACACAATTATAGAACAATAGGTTGCGGTCACCGGTGACCGCTTGGTATTTGACAGTTTAAGATATAATATATGTAATGAGATGGATTAATTTGATTAAAACTAAAACATTTGAAATAAAACTTAAACCTTTGTTGTTAAAAAACCATTAAGATTAAACTGTCAAACACCAAGCGGTCACCGGTGACCGCAACCTATTGTTCTATAATTGTGTCTACAAAACCGGTACTCGACGAGTTAAACCACTTCTTGTTAAAGCTTCAGTTGAAACTTGGAGTTGGAACTTAAAAAACGAAATAGAGGAGCGGAGGAGATATTACAAATATAGCAATTGTTTACATGAACTACGTACAAGTCCGATTCTATTCATTGTGTACGTCTTCGATTAAACATTCCGGATGTTCGTACTATTTAAATTTCGTCGGCCAATGTGGTGATTGGCTGTAAACTCTAACGAAATCTGTGCACGTGTTGGTATCAGTAACAAGTAATACTGACTTGATTAATCCTGTGTATTAGATGTTGTTAAGAATATTAATGATAGCTGATCTGCGCTATTGGCGTAGTAGCAACGTGTTTTATGATTCAGTAATTGTTGTTCTAGGTTGGATGATATATGCATGCTGAATAATATGTTTAAATTTGCACTTACGACAAAAGAACATCCTAGTGTGGGACAACACCGCGGAGAATCTAACGGTTAACGGGTTACGGGAGTAGGAACGGGGTGGTTTTTAGTCAGTAAGAGTCTAACACTCCCTCCCGCCTCACCCAGGCAGGAGAAGCCATACGATGATTTTCTTCCCTTAAAAAAAGTGTGGGACAACGTTAAAAAGGTAGTCTAGTAAAGGTAAACTTAGTTTATCAATTTCTTTTCATTAAATAACACTACTAGGTACAGAAAATAATTGGTTTTAAAAACACTTAGTTGATAAACATATTTTGTTTATTATAGTTTATTTTTAAAGTACTTTGAACTTTTAATAATACAGGAGTTAGTATAAAAGCCCTTCTTACTATAGTTTGTTTACTTACTCTACTTAGAGATAATGTAGTACAGATATGTCCAAAATTGTTTATCAACTTCTACCGAGGATTAACACTGGTATGTTGTATTTATAGGTACGTGGTTAAAGCTAAGGATTTGATTACGGAACTAAATATTTTTGTAAATTGTATTGTTGTTTGTATTTACTAATAGGTTACTCAGGGCTTATCTTAATAATTGAAATTAGCAGCATTTTTTGTTTTATTTATTTTATTTATTTAGACTTAGTACAAAAACATATAAGTACAGGTGGACTTAATGCCTTGGGCATTTTCTTACAGTCGACCTTAAGGTGCAGAGATGAAAGTGGCATACGTATCATGTAAATTAAAAATCTTGCGTATTAACAAAATGAAATCGAGACCTAGGGATTATAGAGACTTAGGGATTAATTGCGACCAGTTAACAAATTATGTAGCATCTAATATTCCCAATAAGAGATTTCTGACAAATCGAACACGAAAAAAAAAAAACACCAACACCACAAGTGGTGGTGTTTGTTTTTTTTTTATTTTTGTATGTTTTAGGAATGCCTAATACACCATTTTACAATAAAAACAATAGAAATCAGTGACAGTATTGAAACTAGGTTTCAATGAATGAGTCATTAGACACGCGGTTTGCCAAACCCACCTGGTAATAGTTAGGAAACTATGTAGGCACTTACTGAGGCTTATGATATCGACCTAGATGTAGAAGTGAATGAGAATGGCGTTACATTAATGACTCAATGGATACATTTAATTATAATTCGTAATTTAAATGTTTGCAGTACTGATACTAATTTATTGATGAGATTGCAGTGTTTGGGTCTTATCTATACGGAGGATATGGAAACGAACGTTCGGGTTTCATCGCAATAACCGACTAAACGACGTGCTCGCTTGTTCCCTTTGGCCTTATTAGGCATTTCCAGATCCCAAAAAATGTTGCTTAATGCTATGGCAAGGCCTTAAGATATTTAATTTGCTTTAAATTATATTTAAAACAATGATCAATTTAAAACAATAGGTACGTATTGTAATATCTACTATGATATAGTTTTTATTTTCTCCTTTAACTACGATAACTTTGGAAAGTTAAACCCACTGTTTAGACAACGAATGGTAAGAACTTTTTCTATCGCACAATTAATGTCAACACGACCATAGAACTCAAAACCCTAACGAAACCAGCCAACCAACCTTTTAGACAGATCTTTACACTCTGGTTGTTGCTAAAATTATTCTTGCAAAAGATAAAAATAGCTAAAAAGTTGTTTGTACAAGACTTTACCTGTTTGGATATTATATTGGTCCATTCAAAAACTTTAGGAAATGTTAGGATATGAATCCACAATTGATCAAGGTAGACTCAAGTTGAGAGAACGATTCCTGAATATTAAATACTGTTTGTCTTAGTTAACTTCGACGTTAAAATCAGTGGCGATTATCATCTATGGCAGCATTTTTAAGAACTTCTTCAGTTCTCAGACTCCGCTTTAGATCTATCGATATTTATTTGTTTCTAGAATGTTTAATCTGAACTGGAAATAATTCTAACTAACAGAAATAAATACAACTTTTGTAGGTGCCAAAATTACAGCTCATGTATCTAATTTCTTAATGCTACACGAAGCTTTCCATTTCACTTCACCCTTCTCCATTTTATTATCTCCCTTGAGATCCTACTGCTCCTTATTTGAAGGTCTTATGAAGGTCTTCTAGTTTATGGACATCCATTGAGCCAGAGTCGATACCTCCATGAATTTCTCATTTTATGTTTTTGTGTCTTTTTCTAGAAACCATTGGTCGTAAGCTTTTTTGGATATATCTGATCATGATCAAATAGGTATTTGTTAAGTCTTAAACTAGGTTTTTTCACAAAACTATATAAATACTTTAGATTCAGTAAAATATATTTAGATTTAAATGAAATATTCTATTGCCAATTGAATTTCCAATAAAGTGCCAATCATCTTCTTGGCAAAGTTTTAAAGAGATCAGAAAAAAAGTAAAAAATCTATTATTTAATTATTTCAAGGCGATGTGAACTAGGTATGTGACTTACAAAATCAACTGTCGACAACCAATAGGTTAAGAAACATCCCGTAGCTAGAAAATTGTATCCGCCCCAAGATCACGATTGAAATGACATTGGTAACAATCCCATTGTCTCTAACAAGGCTGTTGTACTTTTCAGAGTGGAAAATGTCGAACATTTGCCAACGTTACATCAGGCGGCATTATGAAGAGAAGGCTGGAGGGTCCTACATGAAGGTATGTACGGAAAAAATATACCATATACCGGGCACTTTTCCAGACTCCGTGCTGCTACTGAAATTTTAAAAAACCCAGTAATACTTTGCCTGACCCGGGAATCGAACCCGAGACCCCTTACCCGGCAGTCGCACTTGCGACCACTCGACCAACGTAGTCTCAGATGAAAATTGAATGCTTAGAAAAATAATCAAATAAATAATGTAAAATTTCAGTAGGTAAGTTAAATGTTCAATAGATCTTAATAGGTGCAAGTTATTAAAAAACCCTAGCGATACTTAGCTGTCTGGAGGACCGCTATTTTTGGATTCATAGCCACATTTGCGGTAGCGGGACCAACATAACATTCTAAAATATGTACCTATATGATACACTAACTCTAAAGGTTCTCTATGGATGAACCAGATACAACTGGATCCGTCGTATATTTCGTCTAACCGATATCCCTTGCGTGCTCCTAGGCTATAACGCGATCCCACTCAAGTTGTAGATGATTAAGTGCCCAGTTAGGGGCAAAGGCTTTCTTTTTATTTAATCTTCGAGACATTGATGTATAGGACTAGGTGTTATGAAATGTGTTGCTTAATAATTTGTTAGATGGTATGTTTATCGTCAAAGTTTTAGAAGATGAAAATAATTGATATTTAAGTCTGCGTTAAGTAGTTTAAATATGTCTCGAATGTCACGGTGATTGATAGGGACACTTCTTTAAGGTCAATGAGCATGTAGCCTCTCACGAATTATATATTTTTATAAAAAAATTGCTCTAATATAAAATTATAATTATAAAAATCCCGGGCTTTTTAACTTTATAATCGCAAAAATGAGAGTAGGTATATCCAGAATTTATGACCATTTACTCTTTCAGGATAAAACATTTGTGAAATTGAAAAATGGAACATCCATTTGCGATATAAATTTTAAATTTTCCCTAACCACAACAAAGTACTTATCACATAAGTAACAATTAAGGTTCAATTTCCTATACACGACTCCGTCGCATCATTTCAATACGCTCGACATGCAGTGACCACAAGCAGAATCAATTCACTGAATGCCATTTAATTTTTGCCCCCAGGCTTGCGATGTGGGTGCATTTGACATTTTCCATTTCCCGATTTAAAGTCCAGAATGACCACAGTCATTTGACGGGTGAAATAGACACGCCTATCATTTTATTGTCTGGTTTGGGTTGAAATTTAATTGTTCGAAAATTAAATTTGAAATTGTTTAAGTTTTAAAAGGTTTTAAAATAGGAATGATTATTTGATTTAAATCTATAACTTGTCTGTTATATTTGTTTAGGTACCTACAATATATTTCACGAAATTAAAAAAATATGAATATTCAAAACTGTAATTATTATGCGATTAGGTACATTGTATTGATTGTAGCTTTTAAGTAACAGTTTATGGTTAATAGGTTAAAATGCGTCTACAAGTAGGTAAGTAGTAGGTATAAGTACCTACGCCTTTGTTGTGGTTAATGTAAATTAATTATAACTAGTCACAACCATTCAAAAAACAATAAGAATATATTTTACCTCAACTTATTTTTATGAGCATCGAGCAATATTAGTTATGGATTTATTTAAAGTGCCTGTAGCGTTAGTCATAGCAACAACTTGTAGTAGTGTGTTCAGCCATCATTATTAAATTTTATTTGCGTGACTTGTTAGGTTACATATTTAGTATTTCCATAAAATGTATTTCACTAATACTTTGAAAGTTCAAAAATATGGAATTAAGCTTAAAGAAGTGTAGATAAAGAGGTTCAGTACGAATAGGTACAAGTTGTCAAACTACAACTAATTAAATTGATTGTAAATAGACTTTAGCAAATCATGTATTTATAGAAAAACAGTCAATGAAAATTCAAAGTAACCACGCAAAACATATGTCTACAAACAAAAGGTGTTCGATTAAAGTTGTCGAGTAGTGCAATGGCGTTCAATTTCCGATATCAGCATAAAGCGGCGCCGCTCGTCCGCTGTTTCCTTTTGCGGACTGTTATCTAGTAGGCTATGGTCGGATCGTAGGCACAGCCTATTTTGTATGGCGGTGGCTGTGACAGCAAGTTGTATACAGAGTGTATTATTGGCGTACGTTATGTGTTATGGTGATCGCGGGATTTTGAAATGTCGTGATGTTTCACATTCGGTGTGACTATTACCTAGTAGGTTTTTTGAGAAGTAGATGTTTGTTTATTTATAGTGTCTGTTTTGTGTTAAGTTAAGTAAGTGACAAAATGCACACGATAGTTATCTATATGAAAAACTCAAAATGACGTAAAAATAGAGTCAAGTTTTAATTTTTGTTTATTGTATAAATGCGATCGTCAATGAAGTCAATCTACAACTGAGTTATACTACACACATTACTCATCAGTCATCACACAGGGAAGCCCGGTAGGTAGGTACATCTTTTATTAAAAAATCGATACTCAATAAACTTTAAAGAAAATAAATAAACAAAACATGGCGTCGGCGTACTAGAACAAAAACAGCTTAATTACAAGTTTCGCTGTACAGCAAGCAAAACAAAAGGGTCTCAAGAACAATCGGTGCTTTAGGGGAAACATAACAAATGAGAGAACAAATCAGGCGCTAGTAGGTATAATTTTGCTTAATAAGAAAAAATAGCAGTACAGTTATCCAGACTGTAAATTCCCCAACGATACGACGCGATGAATCGCACAACTTTCTTCATTTGACCGGAGGAAAAATAATAATGTCTGTCGATGTGAAGTCATAGAGAATAACATCTACAGCACTAAATATGTATTTGACGGACGGATGACGGAAAATCCTAGTATGGGGCGTAATACGTTTTTTAAAAAAAAAAATTTAGGAAATTTGTAATTAGATTATATTTCTGTACTCGTAATTAGATGTGTAGGTATTATGCAACTATTTGAAAGTTCGTAGCATATAGCATTAGATATAAATAATACCTACATAATAAAAAGATCATCGAATTGGGAACTTTACGATTTTTTATCAGTTAAAAATATCACGTATTGCAATGAATAATTTTTCAATTACGAAATGTTGCAGTACGTACGTACTTCTATCTCTATTTACATGTCGTCCTAATACTTTTTTCTCGTTTTCTTCTTATTTTTGTTTCGTGTCAATGCTACGTAATTGACTTTTGGCAACTTTTTAATAAGTTCTTTGATGTAGACAGCTGCTGGTCCCTTGGGCATTTTTATTCCATATTTGTAATTTGAAAGTTTCTCCTTTGGTTTAAATAAATGTGAATGTTTGACCCTACGAGTTTTGTAATTAAGACATTCAATATTGATAGACCGATGTGGTGAAAAATAACTTAGATTTTTTTATTTCTCCTTCTTAGAAGATAAAAGAAAATAGCCATGTCGTGATCTATTTTGGTATATAGTATATTATATGTATATAGTATATATTATATATAATATATACATATATAGTATATATATACCTCTAGAGGTAGTATATATATACATATAGTATACAGTCCAGTTATGCATTAGTTATCTTTTAATTTTACTGAAAGAAAATTTTCTTTTTATGTTGCAAGATTTGAACTATAGAATTGTATCCCAAGTTCATCTTATTTTACGATGTCAAAATTTTAGCATCCCTCCCAACTTGAACCATCTCAAAGTACATAAAGTAACTCGTTAAGAAATTACAAGTGTGTTTGTATAAAAAGTGTCATTTAACAGCAGCAGTAAAGATGTGTCATTATTCATATACCAGGCAGCAGGGGTGTTGAACCGACACCCCGGGGACGCGCGTTTTAATGTCCGTATTTGCATTTCCCCGTATAAGTTAGATTTTTAGATAAAAATACTTGGTGGAAAATTTTATTCAGTTTCATTTTGATTCGTAAGTTAAAGGTGGCACTGTTGTGTTTTCTGATCCGTAGACGAGTAAAAATTGGTGTTATTCTCGATTTTGAAAACTTTTCTCTTACTTATTTAACTTCCTAGCAGTTTTATGTTTCACGGTGACTGATAAACAAGGTTACACATATTTATTTTAAAATTACAGTCTCAAAGAAGTCAACCGCAAAGTTTCAGTTTATGATATTATCAGCTATCGCCATATCAGTACCGCCTCGTAGCAGAGTATAGGTGGAGAGATCACGATATTATATTTTCCACCTGTACAAAAGATTCTTCTGATAATTTCCTATATACTACAATATGAAATATCATCAGAGCCATTACATTAAACGCTGGAAAGAAATAAAGAAGTTATAATAAGTCTAGCGGACCCTCGCATAGCGGGACACTTCCAAACAATTAGAGAGTCTCGTTAGCTTTACGAGATATTTAGCGGGACCTTCCTACTTCACTGCATTTTATTAGTGTGCAGTACGTAATACAGTTTATTTTTCGCTGACAATGACTTTAGAGTAGGTTAAGTGACAATAGTATCCAAAACTGGAGATATAGGTACGGAAAGCATCTTCTGGGTAAATATTACAGGTTTAAAAATTTTATTTTAAGAGATTCCAACGTGGATATGATAGATTTTAAATACGTAGTGTTTTTAATTCGACGGTATTTTTTTATATTTACTTTCTAGACACCCTATAAGATCCCACCATAAAGACAGATAAGGTCGCATCCAATCGCCTAAAGATTGCGATTTATCTAGAGGTAATTTACAATGCTGATGAATTGTCAGTCAATGTAGAAGGATTAAAATAGTGTGTACTTATCTTATTAATATTTAAAAATATTTGATTCCTGTTCTATGTACTATAGTAAGTTTCCGTAGTTAACGGGTAGACTAGCATAACTCACGAATGTGTTACAAAATTAGTAGTTAATATGTTTTATAGGTACAGGTATAATTAAAAATAAGCCATTACAGGGTTAGTCAGCTAGTTTATTAACCTAGATTTTATTCAATAGCTAGAAAATCGTATTTAGGTAAATTGTTTGACCTGGTTTTCCTTTCAGGCGAAATAGATAGATCCATGGTACGCTTTATGCAAATGAACCGTTAATATAGCAAGTCATATAATTGATTAAGAACTATTATTACGTAGGTATATAGTTATGTTTAGTACCTCAAATGAATGATTTATATCGTGCTGAAAATGAGGAGAGGACAGTACTAACGGTTTTAATAATAGGTAGATGACTAATTTTTATTTCAATGTCCGTCTGGTAGATTATTTTAAAACATTAGATACGTATTTTTTATTTTTGTTTTATTATCTTACACAAACAAATACTTTCGACAATATATTGATTTGTAATATCGCGTGACGGCACTTCTAGTGCTTGACTGCCTCGTCTAAGTCTAAGTTTAGGAGTGGAAGGTTGTTACGTCACAACGTGCTACATTTTGTTGCACGCTGTGACGTCACAAGACATTTCAAATCAATATATCGTCGAAAGCATTTAATTTTGTGAGAAAAGAAAAAGTACGTGTCAAATGTTTTAAAATAACCTACCAGACGGACATTAAAATATATTTTTTTTTTTTTTATATTTGATGGGGCGACGTTTGACCACTATTTCGCCTGGTGGTAAGCTATGATGCGGTCTACGATGTAGCACGTCGTCCCATAAGCAACCTATTCACTCGGGCCTTGAAGACTCCCAGGTTGTACCCTTCAGGAAATACAGATTCTGGCAAAGAATTCCACTCTTTAGCAGTACGCACAAGGAAGCTTGAAGCGAAGCGCTTCGTGCGTGTGGGCGGAACATCTACCATGAATCGGTGACGCTTCGCCGATTGTCTTGTGGTACGATGATGGAAAGGACTAGGGGGAATCAAGTTGTGCAATTCCCCTGCACACTCACCGAAATGTATCCGGTAGAAAACCGAAAGGCTTGCAACCTTACGCCTGTGCTCGAGGCTTTGAAGCTGAGCCTTCACAAGCGCATCATCGTCGATGAGCCTCTTGGCACGCCTCTCAATGTGCTCTAACGCGTCCAGCTGATATTTTGCCGAGCCGTCCCAAAGATGAGAGCAGTACTCCATACAGGACCGAACCTGTGCCTGGTACAGGCTCAGCAATTGTTTCGGCGTGAAGTACCGTCTCACCCTCCATAGGATACCCAACTTCCTACCAGCCAGTTGCGCTTTTGACTCTATATAAGAGCCAAAGTTGAGTGTGGGCGTCAGAGTTACACCAAGAAGCTCAAGATGATCGGTCATCGGTACGGACACATTCCGGAAAGTAGGAGTCAGCGGAAATTGACTCCGTTTGGCGAAGAATAGACACGCCTGGGTTTTGCTAGCGTTGAACCTAACCAAGTTGGCGTCACCCCAGTCGGAGACCGGCTTCAAGGTCGAGTTCAAACGATCGACCATGGATTCTCTTAAAGACTGGATCTGTGTTCCGCTAGTCCGCGCACTGGACACACCTTTCAACAACTGTGCTGTCATCTGCATACCCAAAGATACCGGGCTTAAACTGTCAAACACCAAGCGGTCACCGGTGACCGCAACCTATTGTTCTATAATTGTGTCTACAAAACCGGTACTCGACGAGTTAAGCAGGTTATTAATGTGCAGCAAAAAGAGCGTCGCTGAAAGTACTGACCCCTGAGGGACGCCGGCATTAATACCGAATTGGTCAGACGAGCAGCCATCGATGACTACTCGTATTGACCGATCCCTCAGAAAGTCTGCTATCCATCTGCACAGACCAGTAGGAAGTCCATATGCAGGAAGCTTGCCGATTAGACTGTCGTGCCAAACCCTGTCAAAGGCCTTCGAGACATCGAGGGAGACAATTTAGGAAACAAGCCAACTGTTCGTGATAATGAAGGATCATGGATATAATCCAGAATTGTCACTTTCCAACTTTATGTGATAAAACGACTTCAATAATTCTATCTTACAACCATGAAGCTAACGAAACAGTTAAAGTTCACAGAGGAGTGCCATGAAGTTAATGAATTTGAACACTAAGTAAGGAATTCCTTTTAGAACGTCAATCCGTGCAAATGAAGGCGCTTGTTCTCTTAATTATAATTAAACTAAGTACATAGTTGAAGGGATTTTGACATCATGGTTGTTATTTTTCGTCAGGGTTTGTAGCGGAGTATTAATATACCTCTATAACATAAAATCACGCCTTTTATCTCCGATGCGGTAGGCAGAGGTGCAATTTTTCCACCCACTTTTCACTATCTATGTTATTCCTATGTAATAAGGCATGTAATAGACTGCCTCGTTGGCCGAGTAATAGCAAGTGCGGCTACCGGGTTCGGGTTCAATTCCCTAGTCGGGCAAAGTATTACGGGTTTTTAAAAAAAATCAGTAGTAGCACGGACCCGGTATATGGCAATATGAACATATGTGTACTGCATATGTATGGTATTTACAGTTTTATTCTCGTTTTTAGTCATATTAATAAAACCTTTGTTATACCGGTGACCGATTTTGTAATATTTACCTATAATTCAGAATTTTTTAATAAATAAGTTTCCATAACAAACACTTAATGTTAGTCGTTATTACGTTATATCCATGTAACCTCGTTTGATAAACGAGGCAATCAATTCAGTCGATTTATTGTATTTATCAACAACTTACTGAAAATATTCTGAACTCCTGAAGGAGCACCTAATTATGCTCATAAAATACCTAATCAATAATACATTACCGATCTAACGATCCATGTAATGCACCTCTTGACCCGGTTACTTTTGAAAACTAAATGATAAAAAACGTATTTGCAATTCCGACCTTACCCCATCGAGATAAGGTTGCATAGACTTTAGTGTTGTTTGTGTTTCTTTTTATTGCTTAGCAACGGCCTTAACTTCAATGAAGCAGTGGGTCGATGACCTTTGTGGTACTTGATAGACAGGAAAATTATTGGAAACTCAAGTTTTCCTGCAACAACGTTGTAATTGTAGCACTTTTGCATGCGATTTTGAGTTTTATTAACGAGCACTATACCTACTATTTTGTATTGAACTTATTGACAAGTTTCCTTGAAAAAGTTACCATGATAATGTTTCTTAGGGCCTGTTTCACAATATCTGGTTAGGCGCTATCTACCACATAAAATTGAATTAAGAACGTATGTTGAATGAAATATCTGTCACATAAGTTTATCAGTGCCTTTAGCCAAACGCCACTTTAGCGCTTGTCTACAGAGAGAGTAGAAATCAAAATATATGGGGATATCACTGACAAGTGTCAAAATTTACGTCAATTCCATATAATTTGGTTTTCTATTCTACATACATGTAGCCAAGCGCTAAATGGCATTTGGCTACAGCTGCAGGTACTTATAAGGAGGTGGTGAAACCGGCGCTTTGTCGTGGAGAACCATTATGTGAGTAGGAACGGGGTGGTTTTTAGTCAGTAAGAGTCTGACACTCCCTCCCGCCTCACACAGGTGAGAGAAGTCATTCGATGATTTTCCCCCCTTAACAAAAAAAAAGTGTGATAACGTTTCTCTTACGTGTATACGTAAGAGAAACGTTATCACACTACGTAAAATACCTGTAGGTATGTATATACCTACAGGTATTTTATCATGACCTAACAATATATAAGGTGCCCATTATTGTTTGCAAAAACATTGTACCTATTGTCTAATTTCCCAGATGTTCTTTGTACCAATGTACTAAAGATACAATGTAACATTGTATCTTTAGTACCAAATTAAATGTGTTTTTTAATCAACGTAAAACAGGATAAGGGCAGATAAAACCAGTGAAGTTAGAAGTAAGAAGAAGAACATTTAAAATGGTTTTTAATGCTGAATTAATGGAATGACTGTCTCATTGCTGAGTCGCAATTTTGTCTATTTTGATGTAAGTGGCGACTGAAAATATTTAATTAAGGCAATCATTTTGATTTAGGTACTATTTAGTTTTTTTATTTCCAAATTTTAAAAGAATAGAGAATTGTGCCAGTTTCTTAACAATAATAATTATGTTTCTCAATCATGACATAACATCACGCCTTTTATCCCCGAAGGGATAGGCAGAGGTGCACTTTACGGCTAAAGTGCCACTAAGTGTGTGGCATTAAGTGCCAACTTAGTGCCACTGTAATTTTTTTGTATATATTACATTGGTAACACCCATTTTTCACTTTTATTTTATGAGTCCCATGTAATAGGGCCTATTGCCATATACCGGGCACAATATCAGACGCCGCTGCTACTAAGATTTTTTTAAAACCTAGTAATACTTTGCCCGACCCAGGAATCGAACCCGAGACCCCTTACCCGGTAGGCGCAATTTTTTTTTTTTAAGGGGGGAAAATCATTGAATGACTGCCCCCGCCTGGGTGAGGCGGGAGGGAGTGTCAGACTCTTACTGACTAAAAACCACCCCGTTCCTTCTCCTGCCCTATTGGGCCCCATCTGTGGTGGTCTGATGGCTCTTTGAGGCGCGCGCGGAACGCGACGCGCCGTACGCTCGGGTCTGTTTCTGGTCGGACGGGGAGCCACCCATGCTCGCCGTCCGCAGGCCCGCGCTTACGGTGGCCGGAGATCGTCCCGCGATCCCCGACGCCCGGTGTGTCCTTCGCGATGGCTGGGTTGCGAGGAGGCAGCGCTTCGCTGCCTCACGCGTCCCGCCTCCTCCTTAGCTAGCATGACTGCTTCGCAAAAGGAGGAGACGGCATCCCAATCCCCCTCGCTCTGCATCATGGCCTGCACTAGGCCCGGACGCGAGAGGTCGCCATCGCCGATCACTTCCCTGAGGACACGGCGGTGCTCAGGGCATTCTCCCACCGTGTGTTCCACCGTGTCCTCAGGGCGGTCCTCGCAGTGATGACACCCGGGCGTTTCCTCCCGCCCCATCAGACACAGGTACCTCCCGAAACTGCCATGTCCGGTGAGGACCTGCGTCAGGCGGTAGGTGAGGACGCCGTAGCGTCTCTCAAGCTACTCCTCAAAGAGGGGACTTACCGCTGCGATGGCAGCGAGCCCACGGTAGTCGCACTTGCGACCACTCGGCCAACGAGGCAGTCTCAACGAGTGTTTCTCGATCAGTAGGTGTTATAATTTGACATAATAATACATTGTTTTTTTCTCCCTAATTAGCTAAATGTTTTGTTTCGTTTTATGCTACTAATGAGATTGAAATCTAATATAGGGCAAGCTTTGTTATTTATTAACATTCATTCTATGTATATCTGAAATCAGTCAGGGCCACGTTAACTAAAAATGATAATATACATTTCTGCTAAATTAAAACCAAAAACCCTCAAATGTTCGCGCGTATTATTGCGTAATAATTAACATAACATTATTATCATATTCATATGCAAATATTAATAATACGCCACGCAGCGTATCCCTCGGGATATCGTAACATTGCCAGTCGAGATAATTACGCCAATTAACGCTTATTACGCCGCCGATTTCATTACCGGGGGGAAGTTTAAAGAACTATTATAATTGGAATTCAATATTCTTTCATATCTTTTGGATTTGGATTACCTCGCTCATTATAATATTGGTTTCAAAGTGTCTTTAATAGGTATTTAATTCGTTTTTCGTATTTCATGTAATAATATTTTTTCATGTGGTCTCTTTTTAATACGGAACTGGTGTTGTGGTATATTGGTTGTTTGGTAGATAGTAATAAGCAGTATATTGAGATTATTATTTCGGTAAAGATAAACCACATTTCATAGTCTAAATCTAAAATTATTAATCATAACCACAGTAAACGTATCTTTAAGTAGGTTAAGTAAAAATTAATAAGTTGAATTTTCAAACCACATTTTGTTGGTAGCACTAATCACGATACCAACAAGAAAAGATCCTTGGCAATTTTATTTAATTTTGCGCTAGCCAATTTTATGCTCTAGCGAAGTCAGTGCGTGAACTAAAAGCGGCTTACCTTTATGTCCAAGTACCCTCTGCGTCAAAGTACACGCACTCGGGGGCATGCGCCATGACAGCCGGATGCGACGGTGTTTATACTGAAGACACGTCAACACAATGTTTTGTAACTTGTAGAATGGAGTAGGACTTAAATATATTGAATTCGATAGAAAACCGTCGACGGTAGTGTTTCTTTGTTGCATTAAAAAGTTGAAGATGGTCTTTCTTGAACTAAACTCATCTCATTATATTATGCAGTTCAAGGAAAGAGGTCAGACAACGAAATAAAGTTTTGATTTCCTGTGTAAAATTAGTAGCTATTAGTAAAACGCTCAGAAGGATGATGATCTTAATTAAAACTCAGACTTCTTCAAAAATAATTTGTATTCACTTGTTTTATGTTGTTTTACAAAAATTTATCCGTTACTGTCAAAAATAAAACCGCGCGAAATCCCGACAGGAATAGTGTTGCCACGTTCGAAAACTAAATAAATCCACAATATTACTATTTGGCATTTTAGTGTTTGAAATACTTAGACAATATTATTAGTTACAAATATAAATATAGTGAGCGATAAAATATGTGACTGTAACATTAGGTAAACACAAGGTAGTTGAAAAATAGGCGGACACAGTCTCTTGAAACAACGGTAGTCGCACCTAGACACGATAACACAAAGGACATAAGTCGCGTGACATAGGCCGTCACTACGCTTCATTCATTACGATGTTGCAAGTCTAAGTACACAATAATTACACCACTGAAATTTTGGCGCTTCAATATTTTCTAAGTGATATTGTGTTCGCCTTTTTCCAACGCCCTTGGGTACACAGTAGAAATTAAATAAAAATTAAATATTGGAATTAATTTTATAAATAACTAAAACTTAGAAAAGCGAACCTTTAAATGACTAGGTAGGTACTAACAACTAAAAACTACCACAAAACTAATTTCGACGGTTCATTAAACTGCCGTCACCACTCGACACTGGCAGTATAGTCGATAAGATCGTTTTGGAGACTCGTTTGCCAAAGAAGCGAAAAAAAAAAACAAAAGAAATCTTTATGGGGGAAAATTATCCAATGACTTCTTATTGTAATTAGATATAATCAAACCACATAATAAATAGGTAAGAAAGAAAAATAATTTATTCGGTACTACTCCATGCACAAACACAATACAATAAATACAATGCAAACAAAAATAGGAGTGAAATAAAAAAAAACAGCACAAAATAGATGTAGGTATATAAAAAAATTTAAAAGTTAAACATACCAACAATATTATTTACAATTATGTAATGTACTTAGTTAATGACACCTAATAAATTGTGCTCAAATTTTATTTTTACTAGGAGACTACAGGACACACATCGACACGTTTATTAATGGAAAACGTAGCTAAGTATTAAGTAGAGTAAAATAAAACAAAGTCAGCATAACATGGGGTGTCACGCGTGAATGCTCGCACCGCCAAGAGATTTTTATTTGACAAACTTTTTTCACAGCCACCCCGTCTGCCAACTAAGCATGTAGGTACTAGGTACCTTAACTGGTGACACACTGGTTTCTGAACGAAAATTGTATTTTTAACTAAGATTTGAGTGAGTTCTTTGTTTTTGGGAATATTATGATAGATATATTATAGCCGTCTATTATGTCGCGGAGAACCTAACGGGTTACCGGGGCTCCGGCTTGAAGCGCAGGAGAAGGAACGGGGTGATTTTCAGTCAGTAAGAGTCTGATACTCTCTCCCGCCTCACCCAGGCGGGAGGAGTCATTCAATGATTTTCCCCCCTAAAAACCGTCTATTATGCCTATAGTGAAAATTGTACGTTCTTTAAAAGTTCTATTCTGCCTTCTTTCTAGAAGTACCTACACCTGGCAGTAAAGAAATGGAGTCACGGGCGCTTTTTTTTATTTTATCGAGCCATATATAAATATAATAAATATTCCTTTTACAACATAATGCTCCCATTTTAAAAGTACCTAACTAACTTAATTGACGTTTATATGACATATGTTACCTACCAATCCCTAGAATACTTGTATAAGAAAATATTTACCGAGAAATGAAAAATAGTAAAAAAAGAAATGAAACGAAGCCAGTAGGGCTTCGTTTCTTAGCTCTCTAGTTTACATTTGTGTTCATAATAAAATTAACGACTGACTGTGTGTGTTTAAAAGCTCAAGGTAACCTTTACAAGGTCGTATCTCAAGTGGAACAAACACTCAAGTTACAGCGTGAGAACCATCATTTGTACAAAAAGAAAGGAATTGTAACTTTATTGAGTTTTCATTGAAAGCATGAACTAAGTACACACGGTTACACATCGAGCTTTACATAATTAACCAGTATAAACTGAACGTTAAATGTGCGGAAAGATGATGCGACGAGACACCAGGATAAACTGGTTTTGTATAAATTGATGTGTGGCCGTGTGTACATACTCATTAGTAATGCTTAAGTGGCAATGGCAATTTGAAAGTAGAATTTTACTTTATCAATGGTTGTCATTGTGGTACAATAATTTGACATTTGCAAAGATAATCTACGTTTATTCTGCGTTCTACTCTATGCGTCTGTATGTCTCATATTAGAGCAAATATCTAAACCTAGAGGCCGTGGCGAACGAGGTTTAACTCATTTCCCGTACGTTTCCAATATGTGGGGTCGCATAGAAAATCGAACAAATCGGTCTTACTGAATAATGGGGATTATGTGGTATTTTTATTTTCTGAGAATTTTTCTTAGGAATTTTCTAGAATGTGGGATATATTTGGGTCTTTATTATTAAACGGGTTAGTTTAGCCTGCCTCGCTTGTTTGTTTTGGCAAAAGTAGTCGGATTTTTAGCTCCTTCCTGACGAAGAATCAATCTGATATTTGGTACACTCTACACACTCTTAATCTTAATGACCATACAACAACTATGTCAATAGGGTAGTTTCCTAAATTTTATTTTAATGTCCGTCTAGTTTTAAAACATAATACACGTATTTTTTCTTTTCTCACAAAATAAAATGCTTTTGACGATATATTGATTTGAAATGTTGGGTGACATCACAGCGTGCTGCAAAATGTATCACGTTGTGAAGTAACTACCTCCCACTTCTAAACTTAACTCAATTTTATTTAAGTATTGTAACTTTATACGAGGAAATAAAAAATACGTGTCCAATATTTTCTTATTATCTAACTGACGGACTAATTACATTTTTATTTTTCTTACTCTGGCAACTACCCTATTATGGATATCAAACGAACGAGTTTAATTGGTAGATTCATTAATTGGGTCTCAGTTAACCTCACTCATACGACGAAACAAAATGCAAGCGTTGTTTCACGTCGCTTTTCTGTGAGGCCGTGGTTACACTCCAGTCGAGCCGACCCATTCGTGCCGAAGTTTGGCTTTTCTACACTTACTTTATATTCATACTTCTATTATATATTTCGCTATATGTATGTTATGTTTTTCCTTTTTCCAGCTGCTGAACACGTTGTCATCGGATTTGGAGGATATGCTAACTGAACTGTATGAGGAGAATATATCCAGGTGAGTGAGAATTACCTTGTATGTCAGTGAAAAAGATAATAAACAACAATTTGATATATTACAAATTACATAGGTACTGCAATGGTATTAAAGTTTTTTTTTATATCACCCTGTGGGTTATCTATAGTAAAAAATAAATAAGCTTACCTTTGTATATACTACAAATATGTTCTAACTATCTATTTCATTAGCGCTTACATTAGCCAATTATTCAACGTGAAAATTACATCACATAATTTAGTGACCATACATAAATAATGATTGCATGTACCACTGCAACTAAAAGAACAATAAATAACAATCATGTCTCAATAAAACTAAGATAATTAATTGGCGTATTGCTTTACGAAGTACCTACCCAAGTAAATGCATACTTTGGTTGCGATGTATCATCGCAAAATAAATGATGACATTTATCATTTTCACTGCTTCTTTACTGAGCATTCAAGTAATTTTTCACCAATTATCCGCTTGTAATTGTAATCACACTTCAAAATCCAATTAATAAATCTATCAGACAAAATACAAACGAAAAATAACTCTTAAACATAAAAAATCTTTGTCAAACAACTTTCGACCTTACGCAAAGAAAATAAGATTATAAAACGTTTTCCAGATCGTAATAAGTGTAGTGAAATCGTATTATGGGAACAGTGGCGCGCTTCGGCGGCGAATAAATCGAATTACATGCGGTCCTGACTTCAACTCTTGACTTGAGCGGTTCCTTTGATACTGAAACCCTTTTCAAATATTTATGAATACGTATTTTAGGGACGAAATTTTGCCTTTCACACCCTTTTCATTTAGCTTCAATGAATGAAACTTAACTACACATTTCATTTTACATCGATTAACGAAAGTGATATTGTATTCCCAACTAGAAAAATCAAGTTTCAGTTTCATAAACCAATTGAAATAATACCAACTTTATTTCTATATAGATCTTAATAAACTTTATGTTTAAGCACAAAGAAATAGGTGCAACCCTAGCTTAATAAAACATACATATTTAATTTATTTATTAATCATACAAAACGGCCAGTCCGCCAGACAGGATCAAACAGAGACCGCAGTGTTCCAAAATTAAATTAACAGTATGCTTTCAATTCCACGCACAGTTCAATCTAAAGCCCGGCTACCACTTTTTACCTTTGTTTCAAACCAGCCAATCCGTTGCGGTCTATTGTTTGCATACACTGGTTAGCCGTTTACGACTGTGTGACGTTACAAAAAAATTTAGAATGTTACATAAAGAACATTTTGAATATTAAAATGCCCGTTATTCAACCTCTTCTAAATTTCAAGGAACCCCTAAGGTAAAAATAGGTGACATTTAATGACGTTTTCATCAACCTGTTTGTAACACCTAACAGTCAGAGAAAGGGGTTATTTTAGGTGCAACGTCACTCTAGATAACTTTTATCTAAAAGATAGTTCAGGGGTGGTTGGTGCAAATTTCCATAACTGGAATCTAATTTATTGTAGAGAAAAACAAATTGAAAATTCCAATTTTCATTTCCACTATTTTTCACAGCAATAATTTTAACAATCAACACACCCGATCTCCCCTATCCAATGCCATCAGTATTGTTTAAAAGCGCGCCTGAAATATATTACTGGTATCAATTTTAAAGCCAATAGCGTGTCCATGACAAATAAATCAAAGAGAAACAAGATGAGGCCGGTATCGAAAGACCTACAAATCATCCAACTGGTGCTGACGTTAACTGAGAGCAGAGCGAAAAATAATATGAAATAACAACGGTTTTACGTATGGCCAAAATATTGTTGAACATAAATAAACTAGGTACAGACGTGTTGTATAAGATAATGGTGTTATATTGCGAGGTAGAGGAATATTTTTTTTTGGGTTAGATAGAACTTGTAAGAATGAAACAATAACATTATCATGATCACATGCCAATCATGGCATGTTAGCAATATGAAGATGATTCTCATTTTCAGGTAGGTAAGTGATGTAATAAGTTTATTAATGTTCAAATACTCAAACGCCATTCAAATAGTTTTGTCACTACAAATTCTTTGTAAAATGACAGAGATGGCACTATACTGAAGTGCAACTTAAAATTGAGCAGCCTTTCAGTATGCGGGCGTAACACCTATTCTGGTTTTGTTATTTCTTTTTGTTAAAAAACTTATGCATATTATGACACTTACTTTCTGGAATGCAAACGGATCTGAATTACCTTTAGATGCGTTGGTGTCGTACTTCAGACGGTGGTGATTGCTTACTTGATGTACAGAACTCCTTATATGGTATATACATGAGAAATGTAAACAATTCAGAAGTTTTATTCAATAGCATTCTCTTTCACGACAAGTATTTTATTATGCTACGCTTCTTACTGCCGAAGATTTAAGTGGGAAACCACATATTTCACGCAAAACATACCGTTCGCACCTCAACGGATACACATAAAATCCGCCCACTACGCAGATTTACCATATAAAAATCCACGATAGTCGTCCCAGCATCATCACATTATGCAACCGGTGTAAGATTATCATAAACGTATAATACACGCGGTGTTGTGCAGGAAAAGTAAGTCGCTTAGTGTTCCCTAGTATTTTATTCCACAAAGTATTTTACTTCATCCAAAATATAAAATTGCTTGGCTATAAAACCATCCCCTTATTCCGAGATTAAAATAAACCCTTAAGTGGGAAAATAATTCATTATAACATTGTAACATTTGTTTAGGATGGTACAAATACAGTGGGTTTAATATTTGCTTTTGTAAATGAAGCCTTGGAAAGCTACTGAACTCATTTGAACACTCAAAAGTGTCTTGTATGTAGATTCGGATAGATGAAAATATGAAACGTCAAAAACAACAAAACGTGCCCAAACCAGAAGCCCGAAGTTACGGACAAAGCATTATGAATAATGAAACACCCTCTGTACAAAGGTTCGAAGTAGGCACTACCTATGGATATAACCACAAAACTGGGAATTTTGCGGTGGGGTGTCGCACGGAGAAAAAAACTGGAGCGCAAAGTGTTTTTTACGGCTTTAATACGAGTTTATTAAAATATTTAAAGCGAAACTTTAGCGAGAATTTCCCCGAAGACATCTCAAAAAGGTCCCCCGTCGTACCGATATGAAACTTTCAGGCTAGGTGTTGGAATGATAAATTAAAACGAGGAGAAAGAGCGTCGACATGTGTTAGTGTAATGAGATTTTTTCGCTCCGCCTCATAAATTATAGAAAAGTGATTTCTTCTTCTCTTTGATGGTGTGGAAAAATGTTCATTTATCATCAAGCTACTTTTTACTACTCTAATTGAATTACGTAATCAAGATAATAACCAGTCAATTTGCACATAAATATAAGACAGCAGCATTCACAAAGCGAAATTCTCCATTCCGGCTATTCACATTCAGTTTTATTGACGTCGAATTAAATTTCAGAAATACTTTTCCAAAATTGGTACGTATTCAAAGCGTCCCTTTTGGAAGAACAATGGAACTCGATTGGCGTTCGCGCTAAATTGTCTAGGGCCCCTAAATGGACTATTAGGCACAGACCTCGTCTGATTTTGGTGCGCTTGCAGAGAGGAACTGTGATTTAAGGAAGGGGACTGAACGGAGGGAGCTTACATAGCTAGGGTAGACAGAATACGTGCTCCTGTGGTACAGGTGTGGATTTTTTAAAAGTAAATAACAATTATATCAAAGTTTTTAAGACTAATTTAATATAGATGCTATCGTAAAACGGCACTTCTAATTTTATTTGATTTTTAAGGGGGCGCCTTGCCAATCAAATAAACATTATATTACCGTCATTCTAGTTTTAAGTTCTTTCAGTAATTTTATTTTGTTCTCTATTCGTTGCATGTATCATCTACACTGTGTCTTATGTCTTATGTTTAATTTCCTTTTCCTGTCGCAGGTCTGCAGGAAGAAATCCCTTAAGGGATATGCAGTACCTATGTACCTCATGTTTGTAATGTGTTGTCCTTTGTAATATTGTCTGTGTGGTGTTGGTACATAAAATGATAAATAAATAAATAAATAAAATAAACGCGGATCTTAAAAATACCTAGCTTTAGCTTTTTAGCTTTTCATAAAAAATTGCATACCTACATCCCGTAATGTTCATAACAAAAATAATAATTCCAGCTTGCATTTAGGTAATAAGTGAAAATAATATCTGAAACGTCTGAAAACTTGGGATGATAAGCAATATTGTTGTCGGTAATATCTTATTGTACGTTGAAGAGTCTGAGTTTCTCATATTTTCTCTTTGTACTGGCTAGACATTGTAGCGAACGCCTTTTGTGGTTTTGAACTCGCCTGCACAGCACAGTACTGCGCTTTTAGTTCTTAAAACCACCTCCCGTATACCTTTATATAGGCTTCACTTAGTGTTGTAGAAGTGTCGATGAAGATATTTCATGCACATTTTTTTCGGTGCGTATATGGATATTAGTGTCTATCATTTCTCCGTAAGCATGAATAAGGCAAGACCATTTTACATTATCACCGAGACTCGATAACCTACAAAAGTAATTTGGTAAGTGCTTCGGTTAATTTATCAGACAACTTTCAACTCTGTAAAGTTAAATACTCTTCTAGACTCAGTCTCTATCGATATCGACAATTTGTCATTTGAAAGTACAGCTCTCATCAAAATGGCAGTACTTTTGAGTGATTGCGAACGAACTCCACAAACAATGCCCACACCGAGTCAATCTCGCAGTGAATGCACTATAGTTATATGACTCAAGGATGGCGGACTACCTATCGCAATATTCAGAGATAGTTGATGACAAAAATACACTTTTAGCTGTAACAATACGAAGGGAAATTACAGAAACATTTTACTGCTGAGAATATTATTGTTTCGAGGCATCCATTGTGGTATTTTTTATAGGATCTATGGTTGGGAAATATTTTTTATGAAGCTTTTGCGTATACGTCATTATTTCAAAGTACATTATTTACAGAATTCTCGATTGTCCTATCTATCAATATACACTACAGTGAGATCACATTTCTTATTTTAGTGTCCTAATTAGATATAAATTTTTGCACAAAGTTTTTTTAATTAAGGATTTCTTCTACATTTTCGTGTTTTTGGCAAGAAGCTAATATTGAAATATCGTCCGCGAACAAGACACACGGCTCTATCATTTCGAGTAAGTCTTTTATGTAAATCAAAAACTAGAGACAACTTATGACGCTTCCTTGGGGGATTGAGGCATTAATTATTTTACTATGAGATTGAATTTTTTCGATTTCGTTATTTTTGTAGTTGAAGTATTTTATTTCAACTAATTGTTTTCTGTCCCTTAGATAAGATTTTAATCATTCGTAAACCTTTCCGCTATTCCGTATAGCTTGTTCAAAAGTATCTCTAATTATTATTAAAGCTATAAGGGTTTCTAGTTCATGATTGTCTGTGCCAACCCTATTGTTACAATCAGGTATGTATGAAGTGTAGGTAGGTACTATAGGTATAGTTGCAACCGCTATCAGTTTGTACGGAAGTCTGTGAATCAATAGTTACTGTTTCTGTTTACAGCACGCACGTAACTGTTGTCATTGGGAAACCGTTTTATTTGATGTTTTGTTTTATATGCAGTTAGTTGTAATAATTTTATTACTCTATTTTGTTGCAAAAACAGTTAAAGCTATAATTTCGCTTCAACTAGTACGCTTCAAGTTGCTTCTGTTTGTTGACTAATATCTAAATATTTTGTTTTGACAAGTCCTGGAAACATTACCTACTTTTTATTTGTTATAGATAATAATGTTTAGGAACGTATTTTTTTTTGTTTCACATAAGCTAGTATTACGTATTATAATCCTAACACCGCGGTTAGGGGAGAAAACAGAAATTATTTTCAGATAAACGGTAGCCAACCGCCGGCTGTGCTAAATTAAATTGAACGACAACCCTCGGATGGACAACCATCGGGCCGTTTACCCTACGTAATGGCGTCATCAAAATCTACGGCAAAAATGTGTTGCAAATGGCACTCGCAATGAGGTCATCAGCCGTTACTTATGTATTTTATTACATATTTATATAATACAATTTTATGACTGCCTCGTTATGCAAGATACGGGGTTCGATCCTCGAGTCTGGACAAAACTTGATTCATTGATGATTGATAATTTCTTTAATTTTTTGTTCTGGTCTAAGACTTTAGTTTTAGTTTGTCAAGGCTCATATGATGAGTTATTGATTACACGTAGATACACTGTACAATTGGGTAGTTTTCTAAGTTTAAAAATTTATTGTTTCGACTTAACAATGCAATAAATAATTAAAAGGTAATCATACTCTCGTCTATTGATTTGATGATTTACGTACTTTTGGATTTTTTCTCGCTAATTTTAAGGAAATAAGTATGCTATTTAACACAGAAATATGATGACGTCACAGGTTGCGATCCAATACAAAATTCATACAAACCTATTGTTTTTGACATTTCAATAAAAGTATTGAATTTGACTAACTGTCAACTACCGTATTATTAAATTATACACTTAACGCACTATATTAAACTAATATATCCTTTCAACAAACGTACACTCAGAGTTTTAAAATTTACATTAAAGAGTAAGTTATCCTTATTAAAAGGTGTTTCCTTTATAGCACGTGTATCAGACAGGTGGACAGCAGAACACCAGGCTATTAGTATTCATGTGTTTAACAATATCCGCAGGATGGGCAGATGTCAATAAAAAACGACATCAGCTGATGATGATACGATCGAACTCAATTGAACGAGTTATTTTAGGATTAAAAGTTTTATGAAGTAACTTATTTAGTTGTTATCTTGAAAGGAACACTGCTTTACCATCAACGTTGCTTAATTAGGATTTAATTATTTTACATCTGCTTTAAACGAGCCGTTACCAAAATATGTAATAAAAATATGCTGTAGCAAATGATTTTTTGAATTTAAATCACTTCTTTTCATGAAGAACTTTTTGTTAAAAAGCTGAACTCCTCATGAAGTACAGACTAACACGTTTAATTAACCATATAAACACACACTTCTTGATGAAAACTGTATCCTAAGAAAATAAACACAATATCTGCTGCGACATTTCATTCCATTTCACAATTTACGGCATCTCACTCGGGCCTTGACGCCACAAATATCGCAAGAAATAAAAGCAAGCGTTTACCCTGTATAAATATTACCCCAGTCGTAGCCAACTAAGTGTTACCAACTATTACTAGCGCCGAAGAAACAATAACTATAACAGTAATATTCGTCTAGCGTCACCCTGTTTGTTGAGTAAAGCCAATTCATGGAAACCTACATTATTTTGCCGGTTCCAAATCAATATTTGCACGATTTTAAACCTTGTTTTGTTGAAATAGGGGTTTGTGGTCAAGAAATGTGGTGTAAAATAATTTTGTAACAGTTTATTAGTCGGATACAGGCTGAGGTTTTGAAACGCTTCTGTCGATAGAGACGCTTTTGTTTGACGTGTCTATGATAGTAGAAAATTGTTTACATTTTTTTTTATAAAACGTTATGTCCCACACTAGCATTTTTTTTATAGCATAAGCCGGTAACCGAGCAGACGGATCACCTGATGGTAAGCAATCGGCACCGCCCATGGACACCCGAAACACCAAGGCGTTACAAGTGCGTTACCGGCCTTTTCGGAATTGGGAATTTGAGGAATGTGGAGGATTCAGGGATTCGGGAGACTAGGGAGGGGATAATTGGGCTTCCGGTAACCTCACTCACACGACGAAATACAACGCAAGCGTTGTTTCACGTCGGTTTTCTGTGAGGTCGCTCACTCCGGTCGAGCTGGCCCATTCGTGCCGAAACATGGCTCTCCCACTTCTTACATTATGTTGTGTACGCATCTCACCTATACTCGGAATAGTAATTACTTCACATCATGTAGAATCGTCCTATACGTGGATTGCACGACGCGCGCAGCTGCTAATGCGCCAACCGTGAAATTTTCGGAGGCGTTTACTCTCTTACTTTGGCGAAAAATTGCCAAAACCCAGAAAAATGATAAAAAAATTAACAACAGAAATAATATAGCAAACACTTGACATATTAAAATGAAGCGACAATGTTTACGCGAATGAGTGAGTTCGCTATTTATTCCTCCCACATGCCATAAATAAGGAGATGTTTCCCATAATAATCTCCACTTTATCAGTGGAAACAATGCACCAAAAATATACTCGGAGATATTTTTACGAGTCACACCAAATCCCTGTGGAATCCGTTGCTTCATCGTGCGTGAAGTATGGCAGATAGCGCCATCGTAAAGGTGAAGGCACACAGCATTAAAGGTGTTCAAAACATTATTTGAGCTTGACTATGAAAATGGCGATAAAAACTGAATCTTAATTCAAATTCAAGCCAGATATTGATCAATATTGGAAATAATTACTATATTTATTCATCCCATCAATCCAAGTGTCAAGATGTACCCGGGCGTACGGCGCGTCGCGTTCCGCGTGCGCTTCAAAGAGCCTAATAGTGCCTAATACTGCTAATGCCAATACGGAGGTGCGGAGAGCCTAACGGGTTACCAGGGCTCCGGCTCGAAGTGCAGGAGTAGGAATGGGGTGGTTTTTAGTTAGTAAGAGTCTGACACTCCCTCCCGTCTCACCGAGGCGGGAGCAGTTATTAGATGATTTCCCCCTTAAAAAAAGAGTCAAGATTATACCTAAATGTGAATGTTTCTTTGTTTGGATGTTTGACTGTGAATCACGGTCAAACTACTGAATGAATTCGAATGAAATATAGTATACAGGCAGGTTATGGGCTGACTTAGGTGATAGGATACTTTTATATCGATTAAGTGCTCCCATGGTATAAAACAGGAATTTTATTCTACGCGGATGAAGTTGCGGGCAACAGAGTACCTAGTAAATCTTTTGAAGAAGATGTCCAGAATTCAGCAAGTGCAGTATTAAACAGTGATCTGTCACCATTGAGTTGATGACTGGAAACAATAATATAAACGATTAAATAAACAGTTAATTATTGTCAGTTATATTTAATTATGATAATAATATTAAATGTATAATTTGTTTCAACGAGGTTTTTTTGTTCTCCGTCATTGTGTATGCACCTTAAGCTTGTTCACACAGTCGGTATGGGCAAAAACATTACCCTCTATTGTGAACTAGCAGATGTGTTTGAATAATTACTTTTGCATTAAGCTTTTTCGTCTTCGTTCTTATAAAGGGAACTTTGAGAAATTCTTTTATTCCACCTGCGTATTAGAAAAATGGAGATGAATTTTAATAGGTATGTTTGTATTATTGTAATTCTATAAGTTCTATAATAAAGTATCTATAATCAGATACAGATTTTTCAGCAGTCAATAACGGCCAGAATTGTTCTTAAGACCAATTTTTCATAAGCTAAAATTAAAACATAATTTCAATGTCAAAGTGAAAGTAAAAGCATTTATTTCAATTCATCCTTAATTAAGCGCTTTTGAATCGTCATAACTTGAATGATCCGTCCATGTGTCTGTCAGTGAAGCTAGGTGCTGTTCCAAAGTATAGTTTCGAATGCAGAAGAACGAATATGAGACTACATCGTTACTTTTTTATATACATATTTTACATACATACATACATACATAACTTCACGCCTGTCTCCCATGGGGGTAGGCAGAGACTAAGGAACGCCAATTACTACGATTCTTACATACATATTTTACAATTTATATAAATTCAGGATACGATAGTGTATCAATGAGATTTATCAATTGTATTTTTTTTGAGAGAATTTAAAAAGAAAACGCGTACAAGATCGCACCTTCTTAAAAAACCCTAGACAGCTGTGAGAAAACATCAGCAAACCGATACTAATGAATCAATCCATCCAATGATCCACGCATCCTCGAATCAGGGTTTAATGTTTAATTTAATATGATCTAACAGAGATTAATTTCAGTTGCTCAACGCCTCGGGTCTGCGGTCAGAGACACGACACATGCATCACGCTCTAAACACAATTAACGAGCCGGCTAGGGTTACCATTCATCTACGTTACACTGAAATTTGTCTTCATAATGATCATGAGGAAGTTTCTGCGATAGTACCATATATCTTATTTTGTTAAGACTTGATGTGAAAGGTCTTGAAGATATTAAGTGAGAATCATTGAGATTTTTTGTGGAATTATATAACAAAGTATTTACAGCAATCAATGTGTACTATAAAGATATGAAATAGACACTATTATTGTTGACAAATTTTAAGTAGACATGGTTGTATCATATTTTCGACTATGATCAACATCATAACCTGATTTTGTGTCGCGGAGAACCTAACGGGTAACCGGGGCTCCGGCTCGACGTGCAGGAGAAGGAACGGGGTGGTTTTTAGTCAGTAAGAGTCTGACACTCCCTTCCGCCTCACCCAGGCGGGAGCAGTCATTCGATGATTTTCCTCCATTAAAAAAAAAAACCTGATTTTGTATTGACTAGACTAATGTGTGTGTGAAAGTCAATTAGTTTGGTAAAAATCGAGACGTTTTATAAAAAAAATATAGAAAAGAACATAAAGTTAAGCTATAAACATAATCTTGTTTCCATTGATTACTTAATTTCATTTCAGGATCCAATCCAAAACCAAATTAAGTTTTTAATAAAATTCGATATATTTCGTTTCTTCTTCGAAATGTGTTTTCAATACCATCTAAAAGCTTTTATTGAGGCCTTGTTTTCGTTTTTCTAAATTAAAAGTAAACGAATTTAAGAATATTTTTCTGCCAGTAAATTTTTCCTTTTTTTTATTTCATGGTAGTCCTGTGCGAAGTGGCCGTACCTTTCGACCAGGCTAGTTAATGTAAAAACCTCGTTTTGCCTCGAAGGCAGAAAAGGATTAGCCCGCCATATAGGATTATAACTTTATTTGGTTACTTTGTGTTTAATGGACTATGGAAACATCGTATGTAAAATTTCTGAGAGCTTTTAAATTAAAGGCAAAAGGATGTACTTAAATCATACTAGCTATAGTAGCGTCAATGTAAACAATAAAAAAAACTCCTTTTTTATACATTGCTATGAGTAGTTTACTCGTTTTATCTATTGGTTTATGTATTTACTCATCCATGACCTCGTTAACAATAATTAAATTATTATTACAATAATTATTTTAACTGGGCACAGCACTTTTATTTATATAATAACAAGTTTGAACCAGTGTGTGTACCAATGTATAAACTTTGCCATCGCTCAGGATTGTTTCTGTCTCGTGAGATGTTTATTAACCTCTTGTCTGTCGCAAGGCAGATCTATGCGAGACACAATGTTTTTTCTATTGTGTCTTATATATCGACAGATAAGAGGTTAAAACATTTCGTTACCTAGATTCAGAATGACATAAATACTAACTGTCTCGTACACTTCAACATTCTTATTGGACACATTTTCTTTCTTACTTACCAACAGCTATCACGTAAAACGAACCATGCACGCACAAAATATACAAAGCAATCAATATTTCACAACGCACGTGCATTTTACACGGATCCCAAACACGATACGAAAACCGTAAATATAGAGAAAGTAGGAACATTGCTTGTTTTTATAACACAACAAAATTTACGTCGACCATTAAAGCTTGTATTTACTCGAAGCTAAAAACAGTTTCGTCGAAAAAGTCCATTAAACGTATGTTTTAGTGGATAAGTACAAAATTCTGTACGTGATGTTACGGTAAGCACCTTGGATCCCAGGAGTGAGGTATTATTATTTCATAGCGGCTGTACAAGGCATTAGCATAAAATATCTAAGTAGCACTCTGGAAATTGAAGCGGGAAATTTGTTCGCATCGAGCTATGATGCTTCTGAGTTATTTAGTACGAGCTTGGCTATATAGAGGCTATTTTATCAGAGGATGGCTTTGAAAGGGTTAGCTTTAGGCTTTTAACAAAGGATCAAATTATTGTGTGATTGTAGGTGTTGTCTTATCTGAAACTAGGTGCCTTTTTTGTTTGATGACGGCGAAACCTCTAAAACGATCCCAAATTTATGGGTACAACGGTCAAAATTCGTCTAGTAGAATTTTTTTCTCTACTACTTTTGATAGAGAAATATTTTGTTTTCTTTCGCCAGGTTATTGTTTTTTGATATTAAAGCGGCCTAATCTATACTTTTGTAAATAAAAGAGTATACGAATACATACAAGCCTACTAGAACGAAGAGTCGCCTAAATATTAAAGCCCAACAGGTTACCAATGCATCAATCGTGCCTATCATGTTCCTGGTAAATATATGTTCGTTCTAGGCTTTGCATGAAACATGTTCCCGTTGGCTACCCGCTGGGCATGTGTGTAATCTCTCTTATACGTTATGTGAGCTAGATATTGCTTGGAGATCGGAGAGCGATCAAGTATTTCGATTATATCGTCGGCAAATATTGCAACTCGTTTCATAGTTTCTTCGTTCGGATTGGAGGAGGATAGTTATTAAAATTAATGTTATAAATAATTTAGACGATTAAAATTTCTAATATTTATAACTATTCACTCAAAACAAACAAGTAATGGAAGCATAAATATATATTAATGAAATAGGCATTCCGTTTTCTATTAACTCATTAATATTCCATTTGCTATTCCATTGCAACCATCCAAACAATAAAGTAACTATCACCGATCAGAAACTAGTCCCCATAGACTTAATTTCATCCAACCAATCTAAGCTCGGGAACACTAGTTAAACTGCCTATATCTAAATATCAGTTAACCACAGGGAACAATTCTGTTCTATATTAGATTCCTTCTCAGATGGAAGTTTCGGCATTAGATTACTTGTAGTTGAGCGGAGTCCCTCCGGGCCGAAGTGCATATCCTTGTTTGACATGAGACTCCGTAACTTATTTCGACTTGTACGGTACAAAGTTTTGGCTACATGCTACACCCCTTTTAGCTATGGGATTGTAACAGAAGTACGGTTTGATGAATGCCTTCTCATTGTGTTCGTTTCATTAGGCCGTTTGGTGTTTGGGATTCAAGCGATGCGTGGGTTCAAAGCTTATGGAATTTTGTACTGTATGTATATTCCTAGTCTAATCCAGCATAAATATTAGTTGAAATCAGTGGTAAGTAGTTTGAAATTATTACCTTAAAGAGTTAAAGTTCTATAATATAATTCTTAACTTAAAATTGTTCTTAGTTAAAATAGATTTTTGTATTATGAACTAATAACAAAATAATACATCTTTAAAATACCCATCATTAATCACCTTCGTCAGGCTCTCACAATAAATTGTATGGAGAGCAAAATAAGCAAAGTTTGCGAAGAAACTTGAAACTGTGGAGACGATGTATACACTTATTAAAACTTACATAAATCTGGGCCTTTTGATTTATAGTTTTAATCAGAAAGAAACTGGAATACTGTCGTAGTTAAAAATGTTTCATACGTTTAATAGAGATGTGTAAACTGACGTTCACATTGAAGGTGAAAATCGAATAGACATTATAATCTTGATTTAATGATAAGTTCAGTTATGTTTTTATTATTAAGGTCTGTTTACAGAGAGAATGGATCATGAAATCATTGTTAGTCATTGAACAACTAAATTTGGATTTAATTTTGACTTTAATAAGTTTTAAATACATTAAAAAGAGCATTTTTAAAAAAACAACGCCAATAATAACATTTTGTCTATGGGTTTTGGTGAAGCTACATAATGTATTTGCTAATGCCCGTAGCGTAGAAAGAGCAAATAACACAGTATTCTAGAATATTGCGAAACTAATAACACACATCTTTAATGTTGCGTTTTGCTTCCCTTCGTTAGCATAATGCACTGCTGAACATTGGTCGTAATGCACTGGTGGGCATCAGGTCAACGGTCAGGGTCCAATAGAAAAAGCTGTCTGAGACTCTTCAAAAAACTATTACATAACATAACATCACGCCTTTTATCCCCGAAGGGGTAGGCAGAGGTGCACATTCTACCACAGTACAATGTAACACCCACTTTTCACTAGTTGTTATGAGTCAAAAAACTGTTCTTTATTTAAAACCTATTTTTAATTGTTTCAGGTATGTAATTTCAAATTGCGTAGGTATTTCGTTATGGTGGTAAGTTACTTTTTTTTATTTAACGTGATTAATTGTAAAGTACTTTAATGATGAATCACATGAACTAAGTTCCTTGATATTTATATTCTACTGTCATTTTCCATAGTAGCGCTTGATTAAAGATTACAATTTGGTACAAGAAAATACAGCTTACAAAATCCGAGAAGTCAAAAAAATCATACTCTAATTTTAATGAAAGAAAACTTCGCAGATTTATCTATTAAAATGTACCAAAAATAAGCTGCAAAATATATATAATTAATACGGGTGCACCAACATTTTTTCATCTTTCGTTTTCCCGCACTACCTCTATAGCTGTGCCTTACCCGGCACGCGCCTCAGGCGTCTCTGTAATTATTCAGCAGCCATTCACAAGCATCTGCGCGCTCCCAGAGCCGACGGATTTTTTTATTGTCTTAAAAAATATTTTCTTCTGTAAAGTTTTGGCCATACTTAATACAGCTCTAGATTTTTCGTAATATTGTGAAATAATATATGATCTTAGATACGTTAGAGTTCTTGAATTGTGACAATGTTTAAATTTTTTATCAATCTCAGTAAAATAACTATTAAGTACCGTGCTTGTAATTAATTTCTACAGGTCTTTTTTAACACAATAGAAAGCCTAACGGCATTGCTTTGTAACAATACCTCTAGTTTTTATAAAAAACTAATTTATTGCCTTAGTATATGTAGATCTGAAAATGTAATATTTATTTCATCTTAAATCGACATCTAATTTACCTCCATTTAAACTTGGGACACCCAAATAATACACACTTGACAAACGCAAAAATAAATCGGCTAAAAAATCGTTTTCAGTATGAGCAAGACCTTATAATATTTTTCTGTATAAAAATGGTCGACAGCGTATAACCGGAGGGGATTTAATTAGACAGCGTAACCGCGACTTAATGTACTGTGAACGTGACAGATATAAGGGAGATTTGTAATGACGCATGCCTATTGAGTGCAGAACTCCTTTTGCACATAATTAATATTCTTTTTTTGCTCTTTACACATTTGTATTAGATATATCAAAAGACTCTTGCAATTTTGTTTTATTTTTATTTTGAAACTTTTCTTTCAAGGGTTTCGATTCGATATGGAACTGATAGTTTAGGGCGTCTCATGTTCTAATATTATGTAATTGAAATCATTCCCAAACGTTTTGTCTATCATTTTCATTGTCCTAGCCATATCTGGCGTCGCGGAGAACCTAACGGGTAACCGGGGCTCCGGCTGGACGTGCAGGAGAAGGAACGGGGTGGTTTTTAGTTAGTAAGAGTCTGACACTCTCTCCCGCCTCTCCCAGGCTTGAGCAGCCATTCGATGATTTTCTCCCATAAAAAAGCCATATCTAGCATCACACTCGAACCGTAATTTTTTCCATATGTAACTAAAACTATTTTATATTTTCTTGTTATTAAAGGTATTATTTTCCTAAGTGTTGTGTAAAACGTTGGTTGTTATCACGTTTAATAACTCTCTCATAACTAGAAAACTCATTACTATTTTGTTCGCTTATGAATGTTCAACTTGACCTTCTAACTTCATCCCTCCAGTACTACTTTAACTTTCCTACTTTGTCCATACAGCTATATTACAAAGAAGCACAACAGGATAGCACATAAATGTATAGAACATTAGATAACAGTATTCCATAACACATCTGTAAAAACGTGTTGTCAGATCGCAATCCAGTTATGTTATTGCCAACGCGGTATGGCGGATGACACTTTTAATAAAACGGTTTACGACACAAACGACTGTTGTCGTCGACTTTTTGTCGCAACGCTACGCCAGTGTTTTGTTTTACTTTTTTCTCTTTTTGTATGAATAAAACAGAACATACTAATATAATAATACAGTAAAACACTTATATCGTGAAGGTAGAGAATGTCGCATGTTTGCGTAGCGTATGCGTTTTGTGGCAAGTCTGGTCTAGCTTTATTTGGTAGTATAGAAATGTAATAATGTTAATTACACTATCACATTTCGAGTCCAATTGTTTTGCTGATTTCTTATAACGATGTGTTGTGTATTATTTCCTAAATATCCTTCCTATATTTAAAAAAATAGTTTTGGAAACTAATTGATGTCATGTGTGAGTAAGGGACTCGTGCCAAGCGACGCCGGTGCTGTCATTTTTCAATTTAAATTATCTTGTACCCTGTGGCGTAATCGTGATTCCTACAGCATGTAACATGATATCACCGCATTATTAATAGCTCCCAAATAGTTATAACCTAAATGTCAGTCAATTCAGTTCACAGTTCTATCAACACAATTTCCTTCATTAAGCTATTTGGGTCATTCGATATAGTTGCATCGAATCGTTTAAATCGAATCGTTAACATCATGTTCAATCATCGAGAGATTGTGCATTGATTGCTTCATGCGATGAATGTTTTCGCATTAGCGATTAAACACGAGTTAATCGCCGATCAGTTAAACGACGATTAAGGGTAGTGTGACATCAGTTGTTTGGAGAGTGCTATGTTTTTGGATTAAAAAATTCAGTGTTGATTATGATTATAAAATACATGGCACTAGTTTGTGTTAAACAATAAGCATTGACATCGACAGCGAGCCATTCTTTGCATATTAGCGATCACTTTTAGCACAATACATTTTTTTTTAGTTATTTAATCCAGACCAGTGGTACCTGAAATCACTTAGAAGCTCTGTACACAGAGCTTCATCATTATTTACAGAGACAGATTTAGCACAATTTTTATACTATACCTTCAGGTAGAACACTTAATTTCACACCATCTACCGTACCTATGTCTCATTTTCAAGCCTCTTTTCCAATAATGAGTAATACAGCCATACAGGTCCCCTCCATAGGTAGGTAGGAAGGTAGTTAACAATAGCCCGTGATTGCGTGGTACGCTCTGTTCCATGCGGTTCCACCCTCCTCACCGCAGACAGGCTGCGGCCTTATGCACGAATATTTAATACACCATGTGATTAAATCTGTATTAATTAAAGATTCTTCTGCAACTGTTCAAAGTTTGAAGTATGGTGAATGTTTCAAACATGCTGTATTTTCGATGAAGGGTTGAGTGTTCCTGTTTGACAATGGTCAAACACTGATTATGTCGAAACAAGGAGTGTTGTTCTTTTTCTTCAGAATCTATTCTATAGTCTTTCCTCTGGATAGGGGAATATTTTCCTGCTATCCTTATTCTTTTCGAAGCATGTATTTTCAATAAGCAATAAGTAGTCGGTTATTATTAATACCTCCCCAAGGTGAAAACAAGATTGCAATGGCGAGGCATCAAAGAAATTCGCCAAGCTTGCTATTTCATTATTTATTTATATTCTTCGGAGAAAATAAGACTTGTTTTCTAATAGATCAATCGAATTCCAGTGAGGATACCACAAAAGAAAAGCGCTTTGATTACTCCTGGAACACGAATGTGACGTCCAAGAAACGACTCAAAGGCTATTTTTACAGACGCAGAGATTGCGGAACTCGTAATTCAATTTATTGCGTCTACCCTCCGCCAGGGGGCGGTGGCGATAATGCAATTTGATCGAGTCACTTATTGGCCCTTTACCTTTTCATTATCGCGACAAAATTTCAATTGAAAAGAAAATTCTCTTTTTTATTCTAAAAGGGTTGATCTCCACTCTGGAGAGCGTGTCGGTGCAAAAGTAGTCAAGTGTGAAAATATTTCAACAATAACTGTTATATTCTTATTGTTGAAACTCAACAATAAGAACTTTTTACTTTGCCTCTTGACACCTGGAAGGCGGGAGATGAATTGTGGAACACAACGTAATGTTACAAAAGTTATACAGTTTATGTTTTTGAAGCGACGCCGCCGCCGTCACCCCGCTGTGAATGCACAGCCCTTTTTATTTTTCAAGGCGATTAAAAAACTTCTATCCCTTTTACAAAAATGCTTTAATGTTTCCCCTTCATAGAAAACAATTTTCACGACGTTTATTTATATTTGGATGAAAAATATTTCCCTTTTATTTATTTACATAGTCCTCTTCATGTAGTCTTTATTGTCAATCAAAATATTTTCAAATACAATGGGGGAGCTCGAAGGATGTGTGAAGATAATATTGAATATAAATGTAGTTTCACCCTCGCCGGGGATTAGGAAGAAAACAAAAATCCTATTTTGAAGCACCTGTACTTACGAGGACTGTGTTTGCTTTGCATAGACAAAGCAGGCATTTTGGATAGATTTAAAGTATGATTAGGTATATTAATTAAACTTAGAAGAAGAAAGCTTGTGGTGCTGTGTGGCTTCAATAACTAAATCTTCTATCAAAAATAATAGCTAAATCTTCTATTGTCTAGCTCTAGAGGACTGTAAATACTTACTGATATTCTTATTCATTAGGGCTGATTTTTCAATACTCAGTTAATTCTTAACTGAGAAATAACTTTGAATATTTAACCATTTTTACATACTTACAAACTGTCAAATATCAATTTTATTCTACAGTTAAAAATTGACTGATGATTGATAAATTGACCCTTAGTCATCTTACCCTGTCTAGGCTTCAAGTTACCACGATAATTTAGAGCTCGTGAAGGACTATAAAAAACGAATATCTATCCGCACCTCACAACGCCATTTCATCTCAGACCCTCGTCCGTCGAGTTAACTAACATTAATTATTCTCTAACGAAGCTAACTGTTTAAAAGTAACACGATACGTTAATAAAGTTCAACAACAGTCCAGTTTATCTAAATGAAACAACAATGTTGTAATTATATAACGAACTTGGACAGGGGTGGCTGACTGATAAAATATTTATTACAGTCAATGGAAAATTTTCAAAATTCACTTTTGGACAGGACCTTTGTTGCTGTTGATATAAGGTAGGTTTTTGCGAATCAAAATGTTATATTGATGAAGTTATTCTGTTACAGCCCTGTTCGGAAGGGTTTCTAAGGTCGTAGAAGTTTTCAAGTAAACAAATGGATGGAGGTCGTCTTGTTTTCGTAGTAGTAGATTCCTTGAAATTTGTGTGACGTGGTTTTGTGTTAAGTATTTTATGTTGGTGGTTCTATATGAATGAAAATAAACATGGTCTAAAAAGTCGTGGTGGACCGGAGGTTTAAGACACCCAGCTTTCATGAATGAGGGCGCGGGTTCGGAGCCTACCAACGGCAAGTATCTACCAATGTGACTTTTCCGAGTTATATGCACTTTCTAAGATTATCTAGACACCACTGACAAACGGTGAAGGAAAACATCGTGAGGAAACCTGGGCTTATAATTTCTAATTATAACTTTGTAATCGCCAACCCGCATTGAGCAAGTGTGGTAATTAATGCTCAAACCTTCTACGTGTGAGAAGAGGCTTTGCTCAGCAGTGCTGTGCATATAGGCAGCTGCTGATGATGAATCATGTTCTCGTGTTGATTGATTAGTTGAGATGCCTTTAATTGTGACATGGCCTTCACTATTAAAATATTGCGTCTTTGGTTAGTTTATTAATTAGTGTTCTCATCCACAAACTTGATATATCACAATACACAATAAGACCAGTCAATTTTTACTAAATAAATTCATTACTAGTATAAACAGAAATATTGACGCATTTCCAGACTGCCTCGTTGGCCGAGTATTCGCAAGTGCGATTGCCGGGCAAGGGGTCTCGGGTTCGATTCCCGGGTCGGGCAAAGTATTACTGGGTTTTTTAAAAAGTCTCAGTAGTAGCACGGAGTCTGGAAATGTGCCCGGTATATGGCAATAGACTCACCCCCTATTACATGGGACTCATAACAACTAGTGAAAAGTGGGTGTTACATTGTACTGTGGTAGAATGTGCACCTCTGCCTACCCCTTCGGGGATAAAAGGCGTGATGTTATGTTATGTTAACAGAAATATTCTGTCTTCAGACTGCCTCATTGGCCGAGTGGTCGCAAGTGCGACTGCCGGGCAAGGGGTCTCGGGTTCGATTCCCGGGTCGGGCAAAGTATTACTGGGTTTGTAAAAACCTCAGTAGTAGCATGGAGTCTGGAAATGCGCCCGGTATATGGCAATAGGATCACCCTCTATTACATGGGACTCATAACATAAATAGTGAAAAGTGGGTGTTACATTGTACAGTGGCATTAAGTGCCGTAATGTGCACCTCTGCCAAACCCTTCGGGGATAAAAAGGCGTGATGTTATGTTATGTTATTCTGTCTTCACTGTGAACTGGAGCTTAGTCCTTGAAGATTTGAATATAAACTCCTGTCTCTTGGTTTTAAGGACTACGCTCAGGATTTATTATCGTACGGAGAGAATTTCCCGCATAATATCGAGATCAGTTTTATTAAAACGAAAAGATTATGTCTAGGGCGTGGTTTGTTCGAGAAATGGATGGGCAATTGAAAATTGGTTTAGCTGGAAGTAAGGAGCTTTTTGCAGTGCTCAGGAAGCACCATAATTTAGTAACAGGATTTTTTCTTTGGGTTGTTCTCGAAATTTAATTGCGTTTAAATAAAAAGCGTTTAGTAAAATCTACAATCGGAAAGAATTCAAAATTTTAACAATTGCTAGTTATTTTTACATCAAAATTTCAGTGAATTCAGGTCGCGGCGATGTCGCGCAGCCTACCACGCACGCTGCTCATGAGGAAGAACCCCTCTGTGGTTCGAAACAAGTATAGTTTTTTTCAGTATATTCACATGAGTAACCCGCGATTTTTAGTTAATTTAGTATGTCTCACGATAGTTATTATAAAATTTCAGTTATTGTAGATGGAAAATGACCACACTGTTACAACAAATAATCTTTTAACTGTTTACCTAGCAGTGTTTCTGTTTGTATTTGGTATTTTCCTTTCCTTATACTTATCGTTTTAATACGGTTTTTAATTACATAATTGAAACATCTTTTAACCTCTTTAGACACAACAAATCCCTCTCAAGAATCCTTTTTAATAATAAACCGAAACCCTTCAGAAGCAGACTTAGGACGCCATAATTCTGTGGTTTTCCTTAAAATAGGCGAAAACTGAAGGTGGAATATGAGCAGACACAGTGGGGCGCAGTATAATTGACTACATAAATCAAAAACCATCGAAAATGAGATGTGATCCTTCATAACTTTACCGTAAAATAGTCTTGGTTGAAAGACCATGGGGGAATGTAGAATAAAGAATGTCTTAACCATATCTTTGTCTGATAAAAAAAGTGTTAGATGTGCATAGACGAGACAAAGCGATTTTGTTTGTTGGGAATTGTTTGGTACCAGTTGCCATGGTGATGGTTTATGGGTAGTCAGGGTTCGCGGTTGTGTTCCGGCAAGGTGTGTTTCTAATTGTTATATTATGTTTAGGATTGGAAGTGTGTGTGTGTGTTTATTTGAACGATAAATAAGTAATCTTACTGCGTAGTTGTTTTTTGATTTTTACCTCAATTAATTTTTTATTTTTAAATTCGATTATAACTACCTATTATATTAAATCTGAATACTACCTCTACAACCAGAACTATACTCTATGTCTCTTTCTTGTATAAGATGACGTTGAAAAAGGAGGACATATGTAATGCCACATAGAAATGATTGAAGCACCAAAACATCAGTAGTATTTTCAACGTCCTTGCTTGTATGAGGTATATTAATAAACATTACTCTCGATCTCATTTCCTTCAACCCCTTTGCTCAACAAGACTCAACTATCAGACAAGAGCCTCCTAAAATGTACTACACTGTCAACTAGTGCGCTCACTGAGAACAAGAACCTTTTAATTATAAATGAGATTTATTACGGTACCTAACTCTGTCTAGAGTGCAAATCTTCATGTGAATGCAGTGAAGTGGCCTTGTGTTATATGTGTTCTTTAAAAGTTAACTTCAAATCAGTAGGTACATTTACAATCTGTAGTTGTAACTATGAATGCTGTACACAAGGTCGCGTAATTTCTTCACAAAGCCAGGAAAACAAAGAAAGGAGCATAGTTTATTTTACCGCTACAGAAGTAAAAAACGCCTACCTACTTTTTTTTAACTTCCACATTTTACAAATTTGAGTTGCGACTTATTATACATTTTAGTGGTAGTGATCTGCAGTTTAATCGACACGTGGCGTGCCCTCAATACAACCAAAAGCATTTTACTATCTAAAAACTTCTTTAACAAACACAAATTCACGATTATAATAAGTTTTATCGCCCATTCCATAAGGTCTAAGATCGTAAATATAAAAACAGCTTAACAAAAGTGTGTGGTTGGATTTATGTCCCAATATCATACGACCCCTTGGCCCTTGGCACCTACCAGCCTCTTATATTACCTACACTATTGATTCGTTCTGACTAATAGCTTTAAATCACGCTAGGATATTAGGAGATAATGATAGTCTTTGATATTGGTTGTCCCAACTTCAACAGAAATTATGTTTTGTTTGATGACACGTAAATGGCTTATGTATTTTTGTTTTTTTGATGATTGGTTTTGGTTTAATAGTTACAAGGACGTTAGTAATGTTTTGGGTTTCATTCATAAATTCAAGGAATTTGGAACGATAAAAAAACGATGGAGGGTTTTCCCTTCCAAGTAATAAAGGACACGGTGCGCAAAGTGGGTGTAGCGTTATGTCTCTTTATCTAGATCCCAAAAAAATTATATCAGTCTGACAATTTAAGTAGGCGCCTATATCAGTGTAAATCATATCATGTTTTATAAACATTAAAACATTATTCACTAAATTGAGAGCGCAATTTACAATATAAACAAGGGACCACCTCAAAACAAAACAATAGACTGGTGGTAGCAATTGATATGCAGTACGGTGTCCACGAAGTTGGCGGTCGGCGGTCGCGAGGACATTTACTTAATTCTAGGCTGTATCGAGAGTTGGCAATGCCCGTCTTGTTTGTTTATGAAGACGTGCTGTGTTTAGTACTGATTTATTTTAGTTTTATTTTATGTCAGTTGTTTTTACTTATAACGTAAATTAGATCTAATGTATAGCCATTTGATATTAATAAGAATATGTCTCTTTCATTTTTACTAAAGGAAAAACTTATCTATATTTTAAACTTACGAAGCTACCGTAATATTATCGTACCCCCAGTGGAAAAAAGGCATAAGACGAAAATGGTGATTTTTCAGTATGGCGAAAAAATTGAATTTATGGGCATATTTACTTTATTTTCAAACGAAGAAGAATTATTCTTGTATCAAAAAAAGGAGAAAAAAAAGTTGCACTGCGTGTTGTATTTAAGTTAGTACTAATGTTTATAGTTTATTAGGAATTGTAAAAAAAAAAAAAAAAATATTATGCTATTTTTCAAAATGTAATGAAATACAGGATTCTGAGTATCAAAATGTATGCCAGACTTTGCCAGAAAAGAAAAAATATTTCAAAAAGTATGTTGTATTAAAGCAGTAATGAACTTGTAAATACAAACATTTATGCTAGTTTGGTGATCGGTTGTTATTAGTGAAACAACTTGTTGTCGTAGAACGAATGAATTTATTAGTTTTTTTTTTTTTTATACCGGAGGTGGTTGTTTTTATACAAAAATTGGTACTAGTGCTACTTACAACTAATTCTGTACATTAACCAATTAAAACTATTAAATTAAAAATAAATAAAATTTAGAAATTTGTACACCAATAACATCGCCTAAATTATAGCCAATAGCGTTACACTATTTAGGACAGAACTTTGTTTACATCGTGAACAATGGAAAGAAAAGGATAGCCGATAAAAGAGCGAGATAGTCGATAAGTGTGAGGTCCGTGCAAAGAGGACGCGCCTCCGCAGCGCCGCGCGCTGAGTTTCGCGCCGCTATAAATATTGCGTAACGCGTGCCTCTGTCCTTTCCTCCTGCGACCGTCGAGCCGTGAAGATGCAAACGCCGTGCGCCGTGCCGCGCTGCGATACCTACGCGCGTTGGTCGGCGCGTGATACTGGCAGCGGCGTCGGCGAGTTACTTCGTCTCTTGTAGACAGAGGATCAAAAACGTTCAGTAAAATAGCTCTTCTCAGAGCTGTCTGTGTTAACAGAGGTGGTCAAAAACGTTGAATAATATAGCTCTTTTCAGAGCTGTCTGCTTCTTGGTTTCTGTTAAACGATGGTCTAAATCCTTGTAGCTTGTGCTATGGCTAGTGTGGCTACAGTACTCCCCCTCAAGCGAAGCGTACCGGCAGTTTGACGACACGGCCCGAGCGAGTTTTCTTATCGCCGGGATGTGACGTCGCTGTTGGTTGCGGTACATGTGTTTTCTTGGTAATCTTGCTGGTTTTCTCGGTAATGGTGGTTGAAGGTAATGGTAATTGCTTGGTAACGCTGGGTTGAGGTAATGTGAAGGTAACTGTACTGGAGGTTGGAGGTAAAGTATCTTGAATGTCTTCGGTGAGTATAAATGCAGGCTTCAATCGGTCGATTGATATATTTGCTTGACGCTCGGGTAATTGTACTGTGTATACCTTCTCAGTACGTTGTAACACTCTGTAGGGTCCTTCGTATGGTGATTGAAGTGGTTTTTTTACTGCATCTGTTCTTATGAATACGTGGCTGCACGTGAGTAGGTCTTGATGCACGAATACGCTTTTATTGCTGCTGTGATGCTTCGTAGGTACTTGCGGTTTGTTTTGTTGAATTATATTACGTAGGTTGTCAACGTAGGTATAATCCAAAGTAGCAGGTGTGCAGGTGGTACTTGTAGTGAAAAATTCGCCAGGTAGACGTAGATTGTAGCCGTAGGTAAGTTCGGCGGCACTCACACCTGTGTCTGAGTGTAGCGCGGCTCGAAGTCCTAGTAGTACAGTAGGTAGTACGTCGGTCCATGTACTTGCGCTCGCGAGTTTGGCGCGTAATGCAGTCTTGAGTGTTCGATGCCAACGTTCAATTATGCCGTTGCTTTGTGGATGATATGGTGTAGTACGATTTTTCTTGATTCCCATTAGTTTAGTTAGGTTTTGAAATAGTTGACTCTCGAACTGACGACCTTGATCACTTGTGATGGTAGTCGGGCATCCAAATCGGGCGATCCAGTGTTGGTACACAATATCGGCGATTCTAACAGCTGATATTTCGTCGGTAGGTATTGCTTCGGGCCACCTAGTTAGTCGGTCGATCATCGTTACTAAGTACCTGTGACCTTGAGGTGTTGTAGGTAGTGGTCCGACGATATCAATGTGTAGGTGTTGGAATCGCTCGGTTGGCGGGAAAGATCCGACGTTCGAGTGCGTATGTCGTTGTATCTTGCTTTTCTGGCAAAGTATACAGGTTCGAGTCCAGCAACCGATGTCTGCGTTCATTGATGGCCAGAAATATTTTTGAGTAATGAGTTTGCGAGTCGTGCGTGTACCGGGATGACTGATGTTGTGTACACTGTCAAATACTTGTTTTCTATATGGTTTAGGTATGTACGGGCGTACATAAGAGGTCGATGTTTCGCAGTATAGTTCGATGTCGCTATTAGGTATAGGTATTTTCTTCAAAGTTACGTTTTCTTGTGATAACAGTTGTTTAATGTTGCTGTCCTTGTCTTGCGCACTCGCTATGTCGTTGTAGTTGATTGCAGATGGGAATGTGATGGATTCTATGCGGCTTAGGGTGTCGGCAACAATGTTGTCTTTGCCGCTCACGTGTCGAATGTCGGTGGTAAATTCACTGATGAATAGTAACTGTCTTGTTCGCCTCTGAGTTTCGGAATTTGATTGAGTCTTGGACATCACATATGTAAGCGGCTTGTGGTCGGTGAATATGATGAGATGGCGACCTTCGAATATCTTCCGGAAATGTTTGACTGCCATGTACATTGCAAGTAGCTCTCGATCGAAAGTGGAGTATTTCTTCTGCGCGTCGTTGAATTTCTTGGAAAAGTATCCGAGCGGTTGCCACGTATTATGTAGGTATTGTTGTAGTACGGCACCGGCAGAGTTATCTGATGCGTCGCAGAATAAGGCGAGTGTTGCGTGATGAGATGGATGAGCGAGTAGAGCTGCGTTTATGATGCTAGCTTTACATTGCTCGAATGCTTGCGTCGCCTCTTCGGTCCACGTGATCGGAGTCTTATCGCGCTTCTTGACGTTGTGTAGGTAGGCATTTAGTGGTGCTTGCTTTGATGCGGCGTTCGGTATGTGATCACGATAGAAGTTGATCATGCCGAGGAATCTTCTTAGTTCTTCGATGTTCGTTGGTTTCGGGTAATTAGTGATTGCTTCGATTTTGTGTTGCGGCGGCTTGATTCCATCAGCTGATACGGTGTAACCTAGGAACTGTACTTCAGGTTTGCCTAGATTGCATTTAGCGGGGTTGATGGTAATGCCGTTGTCCTCTAAGCGTTTTAATACGGTGTGGAGATGTTCTCGATGTTGAGTTTCGTTTTCAGATGCAAGTAGTAAGTCGTCGATAAATGGGAAAACAAAGTCTAATCCTCGTAGTACTTCATGTATGTAGCGTTGAAACGTTTGTCCCGCGTTTTTCAAACCGGGGCACATACGTGGGAATTCAAATAGTCCCATTGGCGTGATGATAGCGGTCTTCTCGACGTCTTCTTCTCGCACACTGAGTTGTTGATAAGCGCGGTTGAGGTCAACCGTGGAGAATATAGTTTTCCCCGATAGGTGGTGAGTGAAATCTTTGATGCGTGGCACTGGGTATCGATCTGGTATAGTGATCGAGTTGAGTCGGCGATAGTCACCACATACTCTAATATCGCCATTTTTCTTAGGCACGATGTGTAGAGGTGATGACCAAGGACTCTTGCTAGGTCTGCATAGTCTTTGCTCAATCATATTTTCGAATTCTTTCTTCACTGTTTCGAATCGATGAGGTGGGATTGGTCGAGCTCGGCAATGAACTGGTGGTCCACGGGTTTCGATGTAATGTTGCACGTTGATGTTAGAGTTTAATTTCATTGATGTTAGTCTTGTTATGCCGGGATATTGTGCTAATATGTCGTGGTATGATTGTGACATATTGATGCTGCGTACGGTAGGTACGTCTGACACTCGCACCGGGGCGTTGACTTTTAGGCTCGTGACGCCGTCGATTAATCTTCCGTTTTTTAAGTCGACGATGAGTTGGTGATGTTTGAGGAAGTCTGCTCCGAGGATTGGCCTTGAAACATCAGCTACTATAAATGTCCACTTGTACGGACGTCGTAAGTTGAAGTCGAGAGTTAGTGTTCTCTCGCCATACGTAGCTATAGTTGTGTTGTTCGCAGCGTACAGTTTGAATGGTAGCGGTGTTCCAACTTCTCCTTTTCTTCTCGGTAGCACTGATATGTCGGCTCCGGTGTCGACTAAGAAAGATAAGTTTGTGTTTCTATCGGTGATGTGTAGGCGGTGTGATTTCTCTTGAACGCCGGTAGCCGCCTCCGCCAACGTTCGGTTTAGTTTTCCGAGGTCGTTGCTTTGAATGAGCAGGGAGGTGTGCAGCGTCGAGCTTGTTCTTTGAAGCGCCGATGGTAGTAACAGAATGGTGAAGGTGATGATGAATCACGATTCCGTGAACGTGACGTGCTGCGTGTGCGTTGCTGAGATGGGTAACGGCGGCGACGGTAGTCGGGGTTGTATGCTGGTCTTGACTTTAATTCGGCGATCTCCAATGATAATTTTCTTATCTCGTTGATAAGGTATTGTGTATCGGTGTGTGATGATGACGTGGACTGTGCTGGTGATGGTTGTATTGCTGAGACTTCTGTAGTTGACGCGGACTGCTCCATCATTTTGTCAGCGAGGAGAGCGAGCTCTTCCAGCTCAGTTTTTGTGCTAAATGATTCGCTGACGGCCAGGACGGATCTGATGTGTGATGGTAAGTGGTTGGTCCACATGAGTCGTAACGTGGAGTCAGGGACCTTGTCTCTGGCTAGGTTACGCATGCGGCGGAGTAGCTGCGTAGGCTTCTGATCGCCGAGTTCCATCTCGGACAGTAGTTTCTGGAACTGTCGGCTGTCGGACTCTTCATAGGCAGATATGAGACGTTCCTTGATTGCGTCGTATTGATTCGTCTCCGGCGGGTTGTATAAGAGGTCCATGATTTGCTCGATGTCTTGACGTTCGAGCTGTGCGATGACCATCTGGGCGAGCTGAGCCTGTCCCTTCTTCATGTCGTTGGTAGCTGCTTCGAAGCTAATGAACCATAGACGTGGTCGGTCACGCCAGAATGGTGGAATGCGCATTGTGAGGGATATGCCAGCTGTTTCCGTCTTCGCTACGGTGTGGGTTAGGTCTTCCGTCGGGCAGGGATTTGCCATTTTGATGTTGGATAATAATTTATTTTCTTCCAGCAGGGATCCGTTCTTCCAGCAGGGATTTGTTCTTCCAGCAGGGATTCGTTCTTCCAGCAGGGATTTGTTCTTCCAGCAGGGATTTCTTCTTCTTCTTGCTGTTCTTGCTCGGGGTCACCACTTTGGTGATCGGTTGTTATTAGTGAAACAACTTGTTGTCGTAGAACGAATGAATTTATTAGCCGGAGGTGGTTGTTTTTATACAAAAATTGGTACTAGTGCTACTTACAACTAATTCTGTACATTAACCAATTAAAACTATTAAATTAAAAATAAATAAAATTTAGAAATTTGTACACCAATAACATCGCCTAAATTATAGCCAATAGCGTTACACTATTTAGGACAGAACTTTGTTTACATCGTGAACAATGGAAAGAAAAGGATAGCCGATAAAAGAGCGAGATAGTCGATAAGTGTGAGGTCCGTGCAAAGAGGACGCGCCTCCGCAGCGCCGCGCGCTGAGTTTCGCGCCGCTATAAATATTGCGTAACGCGTGCCTCTGTCCTTTCCTCCTGCGACCGTCGAGCCGTGAAGATGCAAACGCCGTGCGCCGTGCCGCGCTGCGATACCTACGCGCGTTGGTCGGCGCGTGATACTGGCAGCGGCGTCGGCGAGTTACTTCGTCTCTTGTAGACAGAGGATCAAAAACGTTCAGTAAAATAGCTCTTCTCAGAGCTGTCTGTGTTAACAGAGGTGGTCAAAAACGTTGAATAATATAGCTCTTTTCAGAGCTGTCTGCTTCTTGGTTTCTGTTAAACGATGGTCTAAATCCTTGTAGCTTGTGCTATGGCTAGTGTGGCTACACTAGTATAAGTAAGATTACTACATTATTTCCTTTATTACAATTATGTTTGAAATGTATTAGCTATACTTACCCCATTTTTCAATTTAGGGGCTTGCTAAGGTAACTTAAATAAACAAAGATAATTACTTATTCCATTATTATGTTAAAGAAAAGTTAGCTGCATATTAACACATATTACTTAGAGTTAATATTTATGACTAAAGGGAAAAAAAGGAAATGCATTTTTTGTGTTCATTATTTTTTTATTTCAGGCAAATTATAATTATAGTTTTGGCTACAATTAAAGTTCGTACTATCAACAATAAAATTTGACAGTAATAATTCAGCAATGTGGAGTTTCGGTGAAGATTACTACCACTAATGACTTTTTTTTAAATGATTAACTAATCAGTAGATCATTTGTTAAGATTTGTAACAATTAACGAAATAACTTCTTTCTTGGCTCCGTACAACAAAATATTATGTTCTCTCAATAAAAATCTAAGATAACAAGCAAAAATTATTAACAAATAACAAATCAAGGTACTTTACACATTGCCAGTACCTTTTGTTTTAAAATAATCAACAAATAAAAATACAAAAAAAAACCTACGTTATCTTCGTTCTACGAATTCCTTCATTACCAAACATTCTAGGCTATAGAATGTTTGGTAATGAAGGGATATAAATGTAACAAAATATTATTATTTTCTCAATACAAATCTATGGTAACATGACATGCATATATTGTTAACAAAATAAGACCTTTGATACTTTCACAGTACCTTTTGTTTTAAAATTATTAATAATCAATATGTTTATACGTATGAATATAAAAATTCAACAAAATTCAAATTAAAATAATAATGAGATCAAAAATACGGGAACTAGTAAAGTTATTCTTCTTCAGATGAATCAAATACCTCCAAATTTGGAGATTCAGTCGCTGGTAACAAATTTCTATAGAATGTTTGGTAATGTAGAGGTATAGCATTTGTATTACACAGGCTAATTAAGTCTTTGAACAACGCGTCAGAAATAGGTAACAATTGAGCATATGCAAGTGGAAGTTCATTAACATCTACAGCATTGGCATTATTTGATTTGCGTGTGCGCGTCGTCGTCGTACGATTTGTAGTGTCTAGTACCAAATATTCACTTTCGAAATCATATTTAAATAATAATTTATTTGGTGCATCGGGACTTGTTTTGATTTCTTTAATTTTTGAGAAAAATACTTTATGCCCGTTTGTGTCTTGTGACCAATTCTTGCTTGTCGTGACTTGACTTTTTAGGTTATAAAAGTCATTTTGATTCATTTCTTTAATTACAAACTTATTTTGTACTTTTGAATTCATGATTACTTCGTACAGTTGGTCAGGCGAGTACAATGTCTTATTTTTCATATTTTTCTCGATGCAGGCATGCATTGAGTCGCCTTCGTTCTGAGTGTGGCCAGTTTGTAAAAACCTGTGTGTAACTTCTACGTTCAATACACGTGATACATAAATATACATCGCGAATATGAACCGATTTCTGTTCTGGCCCGAACAATTATCTGAATACAGTGAAATTGACTTTATACCCCTGTTAACTTCAGATTTAATGAAGTGTAATAAGCAACTAGCGATTTCATTCGCACCCCTTTTTGCAATTTGTGCATGCCATAGATAACAAAACCCTTGACGGGATATTAAATTGTACACAGTGAAATTGTATGCGGGGTATTTCCTTTTATAATGGAAAATATTCACATTAGATTGCGGTAAACTAAGAACCTTTTCCAAGTCAAAAACAGCTACAGTTTTCACATTAGGATCTGCTGATTCTTTTTCACTATCCTTCATATTTCGTATGATGTTTTTATTTTTTATATGACTGTCATAATCCTCTTTCAGTTGTAATTTACCTTATTCAGTTGAATTGTCGTATTTGCTACATAAATTGCACAAATCCTTCTTCGGCCGGAAAAAAGAAAGGTTAAAATGTGTATTAAATATTTGATTATATTGATATTCGCTTGCCACTTTAGTATTACGAAAGTTTTCATTTTCTGATATCCAATCTTTGTACAAACGATGCATTTTTGAGATATTTAAGTCTTGTGACAAATATTGACGGCTGGAATTTTGTCTAAGATAGTGAGATTCGATACAAGGAAAGGACTGAATATGTTGAATTGCACTCTGTTCTGTTTCGCTGGCTGTTCTATGAGGTCTATTGGTATGTTTTCCTCGAAGGTCTGTTATTTGGTCCCCATTAGCATATTTATCAATGGCAGTGTAAACTGTTCTTTCTTTAATACCTAGCGTATTAAGAAACATAGTTTTGCACACTTTCAAATTAGTCACAAGGCATACATCGTTTTTTGACGGCAAATAATAAACCAGTGTACGATTTCGTTAACGCTTACGCTGAATTTTCATAACTTTAGGTTCTATAATCTCAGTGTTTTACAAAATGAATTGCCATGGAGTTTCATGGTTACCACAAGCCCAAAATTGCTTAAATATTACCAACCTCCTGTCGCTGGGTATTTTTTCAAAGCATTTAAGCTTACACTTGCAAGGCTCTTGCATCTGTTTTTGAGGCTGTTGACCTGTATTTAATTTGATTTTTTTTTGTGTTTGAGACCATTTTTCGGGATTACGCTTTCTTTTTCTAGGATTTGTATTAGCTTCAGTTACTAACACTGGACGAGAATTCGTTGCTTCAGGTTCTGTGGTGGAATTATATCCAGCTGGTAGAGTTTCAACGTGGCAGGCTATGATTGGAGGGTCTGAGTGAGGAACTATAGCTGTGGCAATTGAAGAGACCGGTGGAGTTCTATCAGGGCTTGTAGATATAGGTTCTGTTTCAGGTTCTGTGAGAGTATTATGTCCAACTGGAAGAGTTTCGTCGTTATAACATGTTATGGATGTAGGTTCTGCTTCAGGTAGTATAGCCGGGGTATTTTCAAGAGTCTGTGGAGTTTTTGCAAGACTTGTAGATGTAAGTTCTTTTTCAGGTTCTGCGGCAGTATTATGTTCAACTAACGGAAATTCGTCGCGACATGCTATGGATGTAGGCTCTGCTTCACGAAGCATGACCGTAGTACTTTCAAGAGTCAGCAGAGTTCTTGTAGGGCTAGTAAATGTAGGTTCTGTTTCAGGTTCTGCGGCAGTTATGCTCTTTTCAGGAAGTGGTGCATTATACCAGAACGTGGATACGGGTTCAAGATCGGCATCATTCGGCAAAGGATTAACTCCTTCTATGTAATTTCCTGATGATACCGCTAAATTTTCATAACTGTCTTTGTTACCCATAGAAATTGTTTTTTGAGGATTAGATATAAAAACGACAGTAGGTGACGCTATAAAAATTAAATTTTTATGAGTGACATCCTCGATGCCACAATTATTAGTGTCTATAGGACGAAAGGCTCCGGGTTCGATTCCCGGTCGGACAAACAAACAAACTTTACTAAACTGACTTGGGTCTGAGTGTACGTACCCCTTGCCAAATCCTTTACAGAATCCTTAGTTTAAGACCAGGTAATTAAAGTGATATGGCTGAGATTTTTAGATGTAAGTATATAAATATAACGCCTCGTTAGTTTAGTGGTATAAGTCCTGGGTTCAATTCCCGGGTTGAACAAACTTTGTGTCGGTTTTTTCGGACACAGATCGATTACTTTTATATAAATATACTAGCTTCCGCCCGCGGCTCCGCCCGCGTGGTACCTACTTACGGGGATAAAAAGTAGCTTATGTTACTCGTGGATAACGTAGCTTTCGAATGGTGAAAGAACTTTTAAAATCGGTCCTGTAGTTTCGGAGCCTATTTATTACAAACAAACAAACAAAAAAATATTACCTCTCTATAATATTAGTATAGATTAAACAATAATACCTAGTTAACGATTTTGAAAGTATCATGTACCTAATATAAATATTTACAAATACACATTTTGTTATAACATCTATGCTATGTCTTTACAAATTAGAAATAAAATTACACGTTAGTAACAGAAATTAATTTTATAATAATAGACAGCGAATCATTCATATAGGTTCCCCTAGTTTGAGACCAGACGATTGCTGTAATTGTCTAGCGCACTTACATACTACTTGAACCACTAGCTGGCGGTAAGATAAAACATCGTGAGGAAACTGCACCTTCATTCATTCAGAATGTGTAACCACGATATTGTTTTGGTTCCGGTTACAAAGGTCGGACGACAGTCGCTCAATGTTATTGATTATACAGTAAACACGTCATTGTGGAATAATTTATTTTTAGCTTTTATAAGAATTAAATCTAAATGTACTTACCTATTAACTTCAAAATTCTTCTCGCCCTACTGTGCTGTGACCGGTTATACATTTTCAGGTCACTTTACTTTAAAATAAGAAGAAAAACCACTCAATTGTTGTTGTTTTGTTTTCGCAAATGCGTAAACGCAGCTATTACCTTGACCTAGAAACGGGCACTGACTGTCAAGCGCGTGGATACGCACCACCCCCTCCCCCCTGCATCGACGTATTCACGCTTATGTTCCCGCTGTCTACTCCCGCGCCGCTGTATCAAATCTTACGTCCCGGTGCAATGAAAATATTCTAGTGGAAGAAAGAAGTAATAATTCTTATGTTACAGCCGTGCTGCAGTTTGTAGTCTTATGTTTCGACGTAAAGGAAAGTTTTTAGTGGAAAAAAGCAGTAATTGTTATTATTGTAATTTATTTTAAGTTCATAAGAAGTAAACAGTCATACTGCTGTTTTTATTTTGTAAGTTTATCTTTTTGGTTAAGTAAGCGCATTTAAGATAATTTCCTTACCTAGTTAATATAACGAATAAAAAGATAATCGTGTATACAAGACTAGCGATGTAAAAAAAGCAAACGCATTTAAATCATAATATTTGTTACTATTTATTTTCTACATTAAATTTTAGGTATAAACATATTATTAATTAATATGTCATATTTTTTAATTTATTATTTGCGTTATATCACATAATCTACTAATCCTTAAGAAAAAAAGTGATGGAATATAAATTCTCAAAACTATTTTCTTGAATTAATTCGTCAAATTAAACAAGAAAAATATGAAAAAAAAATTGCGTATGTATCTTTAAACGTACTTTTCAAATATGATAAAATCGATGATTCAATGTAAATTCACTTATGCCTATTTTCCACTGAGGGTACGTTATGTTACTGCAATTAAACTTGAATCTAAATACTTCCATCAAACCCGAACTTACTACCACTAAGAATTTAAAATGTAACGCAAGCACAAAAAGGAAAATTACACCAATCAAATTATGTTCAATACACCACATTCATCGATTTTTAAACCTAACAATAACTGTGATCACACAAATTCTTCCTTATGATCCTCTCAGCTGATATTGATGTTCTCACTGTTCCCCTACTATTTATATTATTTCCTCGTGAAAGTATAAGTTAAGGGAACAATACATCGAACATATCCTACATATTATTTTCGAAAACAAACCTCTTTCATTGCGTCAACAAAGTTGTCACATGATAGGTTTACATTGTACACTTGCGAAATTCATTTAAACTTTTCCCGTTAACTTTGAATAAAACGAAATCGTCTAAAAACCACGGAACAAGAGTTGAATATGTCGTTACAATATATGTTGTTGATTTAATTAAAACAACAAAGTTTCAAGTACATTTCCCTTTGACGCGGTTACGTAATTAGGTACTGCGGTAACTTTGTAAATGACGTTAAGTTGTTATGTAGTTGCACCAATTTGTCTTTTTAGATGATGACCCGGGACGTTGGAGAAGTAATGAATATTAGAAGTTAACATTGTTAGGGAACTCATGAGATAGTTATTTTATAAAATAAAGCAGCCAATACATTATTTAAGCGCTTTATAAGAGTGCATAACAACGTGAAATTGTGTTGTATTGCTTCCCAGAAATTAGAAAAAAATATATATAAAGTAGCGACAAGAATCGTGATGGTACCTACTTTATCAGTTTTCAACGACCATTAATCCTGTGCCATTCTAATGACAAAGACTAAGAACAAAGACTCCAACTTGAAAAACCGCAAAAGTTTCACCACCGAAACAGTGTCACTAAATAAACACACGTAAGTCGTTTAAAACTGTCCCATTTCGCAGTTTTGGCCACGGACCGTGGACGTGGATACCAAGATTTATGTATATGCGGACAGTCTTCTCGAGTCATTGCTCCAAACTTTCTAGGGACACTGATTAAGATTTACAATGGGACTGGTCCTAAATAACTTAAATTGTTGGAGAACCTACTGATCCCTCAGTAGTTCGGTGCCAAATACAATTTATGGAGTTTATACAGTTGAAACTATTCAGTGACCAAGTTTGAGAGTTGTTGGGCATTCGTTAGACAGACTGAAATACTAACAATGTTGGTGCGACCATTAATTTGTCTGTTTAGTTGTTCAAGCCAGTGATTGATGCTGGTTTTGGAATTACAAAGACCTGGATATGATTAATGAATGAAACTTTTGAACCTTAAGCACTAACTCGAATTTAATACGATCCTAATTCTTGGAAAGTTAGACAATTTAATCTGATGTGGAATAGTTTCATGTCTGTAGAACTTACATGCACATTGATACTGTGACACATACTGTGGTTTTGGGTCTGCTGAGTGTCATGTGTAGAGGTAGATATGTAAACATGTATGTTTATAAACCAACCCTCAACAAAGGTGAAAATCCTAGAGGGGGTGCCATTTAAAAAATCATATGCAATGTGCATATGTGAAAGGTTTCCTTCGCTCTTCTCTTCTTCAAGTGACTTTCCGTCTTTCTTCTACATTCTTAATTAAAGGATGTAGTGAACATTATAACTTTCATGGGACGTATTAAATTAAATAATATGTTTTTCGCTTCATGGTTTGAAACCAGTCTAGTGTCTTGACAAACTATTACGTGATTAAGCTGATAAACATAATGATCAATGTAATCAAGTGAATGATTACTATCACCTATATTCTAGGTGCCCATAATCGTTACCTAAACAGTAACGCTATAATGATAACACCCTAAAGTGAACACATTTGCATAAAACATACATGTACGCACCTACATAATGGTATTAGGTACAAATTGAATGTTAACTATTGCGAATAAATAATTAATTAGTTCCGTTGCGTATGATAGGGGCTTTATCAGTATCGTGTTGTGAATGAACTGAACTCTTGATGCCTAAGTTTAAGATTGATACCGCTTTAAAATCTGTATTTAATTGAGAAATAGATAAGAGGTACCTTTGCTACTATAGTAGGTATACCAAATAATTGTCAGTAATATTTGGTCACCAACATGACTAAACTGGCAAGATTATTTCCATAAATAATCCAGATTCCGTGTTTATCAGTTGATGATTCCCAAATCAAACCATATAACAAGTAACTCACTCTATACACAATTCAAAACATTATATACGTACTAATTTCAAATTCAGTGATAACAAAACCAATAAAGAATAAAGAAAAACTCCATGAAATCGTTCCCCTTAGTTAAGCCAACTCCTCAAGCGCGACTGCCTACAAAAACCGGTAATGTTGCCATACCTTGCAGCAAAACGCGGCAATACTAAATGCTAATGACGAAGTTTTCTTTTACCGCCGATCTAACATGGAAACCATACACGTGACGTCACAAAGGTAGAAAATGTACGCAGAAATATTCGCACATTAAACTGTCAAATACCAAGCGGTCACCGGTGACCGCAACCTATTGTTCTATAATTGTGTCTGCAAAACCGGTACTCGACGAGTTAATAGGCATGTCGTAAGTCGCGTGCTGAGTCTCTTTTGCAAACAACAATGAAATGGATTAACTTCTCTCGTTCCTCCAGGCTGAGGGTGTTAGACAAGGAATTTCAGAAGGTTAAATAGGAACATGTAAGATTTTTTATAGGATTTTTGGGTAGACAATAATAATTAATATAGTGAACTTATGAGCTAGTTATGATATGAGAGCTATTTAATGCCGATTTTTCAATCATCAGTTAATTCTTAACTGGATAAAAGTCATATGATAGATTTTAGTATGGAAGAATTGAGTACTTTCATTAATCAAAAATAAATTATTTCGACTGTTCAATACAATAAAATATTAAAAAATAATTACACTTTCATTAATTGATTTAATGACTAACTTCATATTAGTAATTTTTCAGCAAATTTTTAAGAAGAAAGTACGCTGTTTGGATTCACAATGCACAATCTCGTACAAAATTACTGATTTTACTAAGTTAAAAATTATTCTTCAGTTAAATTGTTCGGGCGTTAGAAAAGTCGGCGCTAATGGCTATATATACAGTTGTCAATATAGTTTTAGAAGTATGAATGTACCTTACTTTATACTGATTCTACTAAGTATAGATTAGATAAGTGTCAAATCGTTAACTACCTATAGTTACTGATTTTTAAACTAGCATAATGTTCAACAAACAAACCTACACTAACTCTTCTATTAAGAAAATGAATGAGCCAAAAAGTATCCCTTAAATTCTAATTACACAAATATCTCTTGATATAAACCTTCTGAATATTTCTTGCTTCATGTTGTTATTGTACAATGAGTAGGTTTTCAATTACATACGAGCCAGTACGAGAAAAGGGCGGGAAGTATTGAATACGTCTGAGGAACATCGAGGAGTATAAAAGAGTAAGTATGTATGAATCGGATTAGATTCTGTTGCTATTGTCACCAAGGTGTATCATAATAATTAATTTCTACATTGTTTTAAGAAATAATAGTTATTTTAAATACGTTTTAATATTTTATGATCATAATATAAAATATACTACCTTGAACTAAGTCGGTTAGTTGCAGTTTTCACAGTGAAACGTGTTGGTGGTATTCTGTGGATTGGATCGGATACTATTTAATTTTAAGTAAGTAGGTCCTCACCAATCGACAATCGACCAATCGACAATTTTCTTTCAAATAATGTTTTCCATATTCGAAATTCGAAATTTTATATTTACTGAAGGTCACATGTGTGATAATGCTTTAACAATTACGATAAAGATAAAGAAATAAATAACATCAAATCAAATCATTTATTTGTTAATATGGGTAAATTAAGTTGTTACCAGATAAGTAGATACAGTTCCGACCATATTACGCCTTGAGGCATGCAAATTACAAAAATTACAGCGTCACAATGTTATTTGGAGAAAAATCAAATACATTCAAAATTCAAACTTTCGACACAATTATTGTAATATAAGTGAATTCAAAATATAATGTCACCAATTTAATTAAAGTTGAATGTCAATAAATGTATTTGTCAAATAAAATGTCATGAATTAGATTAAGTAAAATGTCATCCAAAGGACATTTAGGTACTTTATGTCGATTTTGTATAGACATGTGTACAATACCGAATATAGGTCACTATGTACTACCAATGTACTGTCAATATATACTACTATAGCAAATCAAATCAATTACGTTGATTAACCTCACAAATTAACTCGTCGAGTACCGGTTTTGCAGACACAATTATAGAACAATAGGTTGCGGTCACCGGTGACCGCTTGGTATTTGACAGTTTAATTAATTATTGTTAATTACCGATGATTTGCGTCAGTAATTCATGTTGCGATAGTCAATAGACAACTGACAGGTAGAACACAATGTATCGCATGTGTGCCAACATTACAAACATTGTTTATTGCCAACCTTAACCGAAATAAATTCGTATTAGGTACTTTACACAGTTGGAAGTATTGTTTATTTTTATAGCAATTAATTCTTTTTCTGTGTTCGATGTTCTATGAAAAGCTCATTTAATTACAAGTCTTGTATGTACCTATGATTAATGCTCAAACCTTCTCCATGTGAGAAGAGGCCTTGCTCAGCAGTGGGCATTTATAAGTTGTTGATGATGATGTACCTATGGATACTTTTCGTTCTATTACACAGACGCTTATGTGTACATGTGATTATTCCACACATTGATTATTAGAAAAATGCTGCGTCGATCAAGTGAAAATGACCTTGCAAAGTGCTGAAAATTCAGTGAAGTACAAACCATCAAACCGGGAGAATAGTCGAAATCCCGAGCTGCATACTCGGGTCATTCCGTCATTGTGTACTTATATTGTTTTGCTGTCCACGGTAATGTCCGTGAAATAGGTGTCTACATATTTAGTGACTGCACGGTTGGCACGGTGGCTAGGCTGCTACGCAACGAGTAGCGGTTTAATTCCCGCACGAAGCAATTCTTTGCATGATTTACAAATTGTTTTTTCGGGTTAGGTGTCATGTGTATGTGAACTTGTAATGCCTGCTCCCGCCTGGGTGAGGCGTGAGGGAGTGTCAGACTCTTACTGACTAAAAACCACCCCGTTCCTACTCCTGCACGTCGAGCTTGTATGTTTGGAAACGCACTCACGACACAGGAGAAAATCCTAGCGTGGGGCAAAGAATTGTAAAAAACACAACAAAACAACCAAAGACAATCCCTTATTTCAGATACCAGTTCTATAATCACTACACAGGTACCACTTACAACATACATAGTTTCCCCGCTGAATCCCAAGCCGCCATACTGTAACTCGCTAGCGTAGACCAGCCTTTATGCCTTATTCATAGTCCTGACTCCACTCAGGGTTGCCACTTGTAAAATTAACGATGGTTTTGTAAGTTTTAATTTTATAAGGTGAATTATATTCTATGTTTTTAATGATTGTTTATACTTTCTTTTTTAATATAATTCAACTACGTAGCATGCATAAGGTCACGTTTTTTAAACTCTGACGGCGTAGGTAAAAATGTACAATGTTTTATTTTATATTTGATGGGCGACATTTGACCACTATTTCGCCTGGTGGTAAGCGATGATGCGGTCTACGATGGAGCACGTCGTCCCATAAGCAACTTATTCACTCGGGCCTTGAAGAATGTAACACTAACGTTTGACTAGTTATGATTCCCATGTAAAACCCTAGTGAGTTTATTGCTATTCACCGGGAATAATTTCATACTCTGTTATTATACCTACTAATAAAACTATTACTTAAAATTAAAAATCCCGCTTTGTCCAATCTGGGAATCAAATCCGAGACCCTATGCTTGGTAGTAGCACTCGCAGCCAGTCGACCAAGAAATCAGTCTACAAACCTATCTACTACAATGTTTTTTTAAATTCTAAAATAGGATATAAGACTAATTTTATTTTAATGTCTGTCTGGAAGATTATTTAAAACATGAGACGTGTATTTTTTATTTTCTTACGGAAACAAATAGTTTCGAAGATAATATTGATTTGAAAATAATATTGATTTGAAATATCGCATGACGTCACTTTTGAGTACGATTTATACTATAAAATGATGTAGCTACCTCTTAAACTTAGATTAATTTTACCTAAATCTTTCTTTATCATTACGTAGATATAGTACAGTACCAGTATTCATTATTCAACCGATGTATATCATTGACCTCCTACTCCGGCGTTTCATATACGACATAATAAAAAAAAAACGTTTCTAACATTTTTTCATTACTTACCTGACGGACTAATTCAATTTTTAATTTTCATACCTTGGCATCATCCCTATTGTAATCTGCTTTTGTAATAACTGCTCTTTGAGCATTTTCAATGGGTGTCAGCCCTATGCTTGTACCAAAGCGGTGTCCATCAAGTGTCTGCGTTGATTGTGGAGGAAATTAATCACAACACAGAAGTAGCAGGGGCATTGAGTACCTGCTAATGTTTTGTTTTTATATTTATTTTTTTCACGTTATTTGATAGTTACAGACATACATACTCTAAAGTATGTGACATTTTGGTTGGAAAAATTGAAATAATCATCATTTAGGAAATTCATTTATGTTATTTTAATATAATTATAACTACATAGTTATTCATTATCACATCTCTCAGTCATCAGTGAGTCTTGAGATATACCTATTACATTTAACTTTACAATTTTTCATCAGATCCTTCTATGAATGTTTAGTAATTGTCCAAGTACATAGGTATAGGGGATAAGTACAAACCTATACCGTCATATCGTCATCGTTGCTATACATAAATCGCCTCAGCATTTCGAAAACGACTTCAGCAAATTCGCAAATTTCTTCACACATTTATCAGTCGTGTACCACTGAGCCGCCATCAATCACTAATTAATTACACCAACTACAATAAAAACGATCATAACCGCGTACAATATCGAACTAACGCAAGACAAACAACATGTACGCAATTAATTATTACTTATACGAACTAATATCGTGCAACATTATCGTTAACAGAACAAATAACGAAAGTTTTCTGGATAACGATACGATGCGCGATGGCTGAGTTAACGATAGGAATAAGTTTTGGACTGATAATGCGGGCTTGCGGACTGAATATGCTATTGTCAAGTGCTTAACTAGCTAACTAAGTTATGGAGAATATAAATAGTACGTTGTATAGGCTAAGATTGAGTGTCTTGACCTTATTAGATACATAATGACTTTTTTACAGTAACTATTGTGAGATATACGTGTGATGTCGCGCAGCCTACTGTAGTAGAGTAGGCTGCGCGACGTCGCCGCGACCGCCCACGCTGCTCATGAGGAAGATCCCCTCTGTGGTTCAAAACTAGCAGAGATTTTCTCAATATATTCCCGTGAATAACCAGCGATTTTTAGTCAAGGCTTTGATTGGCAATAGACAACTGTTGAAGGCAAATCCTCCACTAACGTCGATCACCGGTGACCCTCATGGCGATCAATGTTTAGTTAATACAAAATGACGTTGAAACTCTAGTCGAATTAGTAGTTACTATGTGTACATACCTACGTTGACTAAACATGTTTCCTGTATAATATTCATTATTTTATAATACACGAACGGTGTATTTAATTTAAACATCTTAAAAGAGTTATAAATATACATTGGCTGAGTTCAGGATTGACATACGTTTTGACATAGTTTGCAGAATATTTCCTTGTATCTTCAGTTTCCACGATGTGGACCACGATAGCTGAGGATTTGATATCGACAGTTATCTAACCGCAGTTAAAACTTGAAATAGCGATTCCATTGAAGATATTATTAATAATAATTACATTAAAGAAGTGAGATAAGCTATAAATACATCTTTAGAGGTATGTGTAAGTATATATAGGACCTAGGTCTTGTTGTTGTTCATTCTGATTATAAAACAGATAACAATGATTTACATAACAGGTATACATATAGTATACATATGCATAACATTCTTTACCGTTTACTGATGGAGGTGGTCCGACATGGATAACATTTTAATGAGTATTGGCGCCTAGTGTCAACGAGAGAACGATTAGATATTTAATTTGTCATTACTCAACACTTATTAATATAGTAGTAGTATTTGGGTTGTACGCTGTGTTGTTTAATTAGGTTGCTTTAGAAGAATATAGAAAGGTATAAACTAACAATGATTTACTGTATTAGGTAATATAAGGTACTCGTAGTTGATTAAGAGTTTAGTTCAGCAATTTTCCCCTTAGTACATATACATATATTTTCATTTTTCTGGATTATAGGTATTATTGAAGACGAAATCGCGGTAATCCTTATTTATATTCTACGGTTTGGCAAAGTATATAATTTTATATAAGTTTCAGTGATATCAAGATTACAATCGTGATGGTCCTATAACACCTTGCCACTACATCACATAGAATTTTCTTATATAAACGGTCAAAACTAACAAAACTTCTTATATAAATAGGGCCCACCCTGTTGTTAAGCTTTTATCAAAAATAACTAATGTGTTTCTGGTAACTAAGAACAGATATATTATATATAATTATATTTGGAAAAGACTAATTAAAAATTCAAATTCTGCAGAAATCATTCTTATACGCGGACGAAGTCGCGGGGAACAGCTAGTAGCAAATAAAACTACAATGTTTACTAATCTAACTGCCGCATTGAATAACAAAAGGCGCGTTGTATTATGATATAATCTATGAATAAACTCTAAACTCTTCTAACTATACATATAACTCACCTACTATATTACATAACATCACGCCTTTTATCCCCGAAAGGGTAGGCAGAGGTGTACATTACGGCACTTCACTGTAATATAACACCCACTTTTCACTATAACTCACCTACTATAATTTAGTGTTGATGTAGGAAACGGGTGCAGGATTATACATAGTCAAATCATACAATGTTAGGTACCTACATATAATAATCTGCTAAGGCGTCAATCACTCGTGGCTCTCTCCATTGTGTGCTGTAGTGAATGTACCATTGTTATTACATTCTACTCAAAATATTATACCGATATAATTAGTTATAGGATTACTGTAGCTAACAATAGAATTAGTCACATTTGTGGTATTTGAGTCCGGAGTATTCTTTCTTGAGTGCATCAATGTCTACCTATAGGTATTATTTAGGATTTGGTGCAACACATTACATGCATGTATACCTAACATGACCATTTATTTTTTATTCAAAACGAGACATTCCTTTATTTCGATTCAGTCAGGCGGCTAGCTGTAGATCCTATTATAGAACCTGTAAAAAATTGTCTAAAACTAGCGAGTTGTGTATGACGCTGTATCGCTCTCGCACCCACTTGAGCCGTCCAAACGGTCGTCGCATAGTTTCGACTATTCAAATTTTCGCGTGTTTCCCGAAAACGGGACAATTTTGCGTTCAGAGTTCATTTGACGTAGGTACTCCATCGTAGACTGCATCATCGCTTACCACCAGGCGAGAGAGTGGACAAACGTTGGCTCATCAAATAACATGACAAATCGGAGACAACGAGGCTCGGGGTTCGTCACAGGGACAGTCCCGTTCACAACGTTCTGGTCACGTTATACATACTTCGTGGCAGTCCACTCCTGGGTCACGGATCTCGTTTAGATGCTTAAGAGTTGGTGGGCGGTATTCTATTTCGTTTTGCTTTTTCTTTAATTTCTGGTATATAAAGGTTTACTTTCAGCGGGTATAACGTAGATATTGTAGGTAGATTTTATAGTTTGCAGTTGTACCCATTTGGTTTATTAGATACCCTTGTTGTAGGCAGCACAGTATTAGAGGTATACCTACAGCCAGGTATATTTTACGCGTGAAAAAAAAACTGTGATCTTCTGTTTACACGTATGTACATAATGTAGGTAGAATTATCTAATACTGAGCTTGTGTATGACAATAATTATTATTTGAATTGTTAATGTCGTACTGGTAATATGTATTTGTTGTGTACAAATTTAATACTCTATTTTGTGATTACGATTTATTAGCTGTTTTATAGGATTGAAACTTTTTGGGATTTCATTGATTTCATCATCATTATCAAAAGCCTATAAGTGGCTACTGCTGATGAAAGGCCTCTTCTGGCACGGAGGTTTCCGCATTAATCACCGCGCTTGCTCAACGAGGGTTGGCAATTTCAAACTTATAATCAGAAATTTGACATGCATGCGTGTCGTGGTGGCCTGGAGGTTTAAGACTGTGGTGCCTAGATAACCTTAGAAAGTACATATAACTCGCAAGTCACAATGGTACTTACCGTTAGAAGGTACTCTCATATTTGAGAAGCGGGTGTCTTAAACCTTCGGGCCACTACGACATGATATTGACTTAAACCAAACATTTCTCATCGTAGAATAACATAATAACTTCATTAGTGACATTGACACAAGGTGTTTTTATTTAAAATGTCGAAATGCTCAGGCATAGAAACTACTTCATTCTACCGTATATGTGACGTCATCACATGTTTAGTGATTTTAATTATTTCATTATACAAAAGTAAAAAAAAAAAAAAATATATTTGAACTCAGGATACGAAAATAAAGAAATGGTATTTTTATTTTAAGGTCGTGTCTATTTTGAAATATTGTCAATTATGTGACATCGTGTTTACCTAAACCTAAATTAATTCTGCTTCGGAGCCGCGGAGAACTTAATCGGGGTTATCGGGGTTCCAGCTTAAAGTGCAGGAGTGGGAATGGAGTGGTTTTTTTTTAGTCTGTAAGAGTCTGACACTAAAGTCATTCGCTGTTCTCCAACCTCAAAAAAAAAAATTAATTCTTCTGACTCCATATGACTATGATTGGCAATATTTATCCAAATACTGGTAAGACATCTGCTCAACCATATTTAGTTTTAGGAAATACTATATTTCTTATAACAAGGCTGGTTCATACATATTTAGTAGTAACGTGGGCGATTGTTTATATTCATTACTCATCGTTGTAGTATTTCGAATAATTTGTTTTTTAGACTATTCGGTTTGTCTTGTTAGGCAGGTTATCGTTTATGTGAATATTTGATGGATTAACAAATTTTTAGTAGCAATTAATTTCAAGCCTTTATTTTTATACCACTACATACACACACACTCATAAAAGTATAATCCCTATGTAAGTCCTATTATATTTTTGTTAGTGTACAAAGAGAAATAAAAGTATTTTTTGCATAACCAAATTTACCACATTGAGTTCATCATAGCGCGTGCTGTTCATGATTCTATGAACTTCTATAACAGCTTGACACTAATCGATCACACTCCTCAAATTAGTTACCTTCGCCAGTAAACTATAATCCATTTTTATTTACGTAAATCATATCTGTTTTCAATTCAATAAAAAGATTCCTATGGATGCGTCCACATCTGGTGAATGCGCAGCTGGCGAGCCGCCCGCGAGCTGCTCGCGTACATTTAAAATTATTATTTATACGAACGAACTTTGTATGAGTTGAGTGAATGCGTGTGCGTTGCTCGCGGTCAGCCCTCAAACGGCTCGCAGCATGTGGACGCACCCTTAAATTATTCAGATGACAGTGAAAATGGCTGACGATTATTTATAACACCACAATACAATAAATACACCACACCTACACAATTTGAATACTACTAGAGTTATAAATATTATCTCATAGTGTCCTTAAAAGTATAGAGCAGATGTATAGTTGAATCATTATTTTTCCAAGGCCACTATGATTTTTATAAGTGAGTGGATGATGTTAATGTATATCTATGCCGATGATAGATCTATACTTAAACCTCCTTTGTATTCATTGCTCATGAAAGGTATCTTTTTAAACATATAATAGTACCTGGATATTGTTGTATGTAATAGCATTAAATCTAAAATGCATAACATGTTGCTGAATGCCTCATTGGCCGAGTGGTCGCAAGTACGACTGCCGGGCAAGGGGTCTCGGGTTCGATTCCCGGGTCGGGCAAAGTATTACAGGGTTTTTCAAAAAATTCACAGTGGTAGCACGGTGTCTGGAATTGTGCCCGGTATATGGCAATAGGCTTACCCTTATTACATGGGACTCATAACATAAATAGTGAAAAGTGCGTGTTATTGTACCTACAGTGCCATAATGTTCACCTCTGCCTACCCTTTCGAGGGATAAAAGGCGTAATATTATGTTCAATCTAACATGTTTGGACTAGAATCGTCCTTCAAATTTCCGACGTATCACGATTCACGATTGGACGTTACAATCTAAAATATGGACCGATCTAGAAAAAATAGCACATATGCACTGATTGATGAAAGCTGGAGATGGTAACAGTAAGTAGTACTTACGTATCAAGTACATACATTTCTGCCGACAATAATTAGGTGTGGTACATTATGTCGTCAATGTAGTAAATACTCCAGCACACACAAGTACGTACAAGTCGTGCATCCGTGAACTGTCACTTGAATGACCTCCAATGAGTCACTCTCACACATCCTTGAGATATCTCAGCGGTCAATTTCTTAACGTGTAAACTAATGAATAGAGGTACCTCTATCCGATACCTAGTTAATTATGACATGTATATGTAGGTATAACATTTGCCTTTTTTTTTTTTTTTATCTTCTTTGGCAACTGAGTCTCCAAAATGGTGTTGTCGACTATACTGCCAGTGTCGAGTGGTGACGGCAAAATTATTGGACCGTCGAACTTAACTTTGCGGTAGTTTTTAGTTGTTAGTAGCTGAAAGGACAAAACAATTGGGTTAGTAAAACATAAACATTATCAACTATTTTACTGTATATATACAGTGGTGTAAAAAATAGTTGGGGGACATACACAATATAGACAGATATTAATATACATCATTGGACACCGTCACATTTTGATCTCATTTTCATTCATAAATTTACATATATAAATAATTACTTTGTGGGAAAAGTGGGTTAAAAGGAGGTGGAAACTGATTGGGAGTGGGTTTTGGATACTGGGAAGTTTTTTATAGAGGTCAAAGGATTGGGAATTTAAGGGACACGAAAAAAATATGTGTTCTAAGGTTCCCTCATCAAGGCCGCATTCGCACAGCGAGCTGTCGCGGACACGGATCTTGTTGAGGAAGACCGGACTACTACAATGCACATTTGCCTTATTATACTTCAAACGATTGGCTTGTAAGTCTTCGAATCTGACTCTAATATTTGACGGTCACACTTTCAAACTCTTCTAAATAAAATGTTTCCTGAAATTTGCGTTGTATTGCCATTCTAAAAACAATGATTTTGTAATAAAATGTGTTATTGAAGGATCTCAACATTCCTTTTAAATCTACCGTTTAAATAGTAGTTTTCAAAACTTGTTAAATACCAACATATTTTTTTTTATATTTTATTTGTGTTATGCAATTAACTACAAAAAAGACATCTAACTGAAACAAAGCTGCGTGATCCAATGTTACCTACTTACTAAAAATAAAACTGGAATTAGAATAATATTTTCACAGCGAATAATATTATGAAGGACCAGCTATTTCTCAAGCATTTATTATCTTGTCGTCTTACCCCGTCTATCTTATTGTTGTCTAGCAGGTACAAACTACTGAATCTAATTTGCTCGAGATGTTTTGATAAGTACCTACCTACCTACCTACTACCTACCTTTGTGACTTTGAAGGACTAATTTACCTGTTTCATCCGATTGCGAAGGTTTTATCTTATTCCTTTCTTTTGTTCCAAGTTTTCAAGCTCGGTGATTTCTTATCTTGAATATAAACTTTAATTTGCAATGCAATGTCTCTCTAATTTTTGTACACAGTAAATTACGTTTTATTTTCGTCTTTCTTCTCTCTTCTAAATGAAATGGATTACCATAATCTCCACGCATTAAGTTTAAAATCTTAAGGTCTGTTAAAAACTATCCGATCTTTGTCCAATCTGTGGTTCTTAGTCAGTTTTTACGATAACCACAGAAATAGTATGGAGTAATAATAAATGTATTCTACTTTACTATCCGTTTATTAATATATTTTGTCAGTAATACTGGTTATATTCGTATTTCTATATCCATTGGACCCACATCTATGGCATGTATGTTTTTACTGATGCTGCTTATTGACGTTCATATAAAATGATGTTATCGAACGTGCGTTTTGTATGAATTATTTGCCAGTTGTATAAATATTATTTTGTAGTAAATGAGGCTGTGTCATTGAACTGTTACTATGGAATTGAGGTTTGTAGATTCATTCGTCTTTATTTTTATAATTATTCACCTACATTATGGTTTTAACAAAACTTTAAACTGCAATTATAGGTACATATTTATCCAGCAGAAGTGGTCGTAAAAAATATGCGGTCGAAAAACTGATAGGTGAGCATTTCGTAGATAATATTTAATTGTATATGTAGATACACAATAGTACGTAACTAAGATAGTTTAGGTTAGAAATAAGAATTTTCTGAGATATTTCAATTGTCTTCAAAATATCTTTCTGCATTCGGTTTCTGATTTCTTATCACATGTCTATTAGTACTTAATTCTATTGACTCTTGACCTCGTCAAATTTCATATTCCTAAAGGTACAAGAACGTTTCAGCATTTGACGCCCCTTTAAAATCGTTTCGGCCCATCTCAGTCAATTACGTCGCTCTAACAATTTCACGGCTCCTTCGATGCTAAATTAATTAAGAACGGTGTTGAATTGGCGAGTCTACAAGATCGTAACTTGGAAGTCTTTGAAAACTTTGAGGTGCAAAACTTTTTATTAAAGATTGCAAGTCAGAATCAAGACGCACATTTATAATATCTTTCAGTTCGGTTAGGTATTGGGTGATAAAATAATAAGATCAAAAGTGTTTTAGAAATCAAAAACTATTCTTTAAATATTTTTTTTTACTTGATAGGTTGAAGCCACCATCTTTAACTATTTTTACTGTAAATTCTTCTGTTTAAAACATGTTGGATACAAACCGTGTTGGACCACAAACAATAGTACAATCGATCAATTTGTCAGTAATAGAGGTACAAATATCGACATCAAGAACATTAAACCTACAAAGCTACAAGATCTTCTCAGCTGAACCGCACTTGAAGATGAAATTATTTAATAATTCTTATAAATAAGCACTTTAAGGGGTTGGTTTGTAATTAATTATACACGAGATCCTAGCATTTCTACCGTGTAATGCACCAATATGTATTCATAGCTCAGCTTCATTAGCCAGTATGTCTCTAAGGTACGGTTTTCAACGTACAACTGATATAAATTTTATAAAACTGCTGTCCAGAGATATGGACGAAACAAATTGTTTTGCCTTTTAATTTTTCCCTCTATTAACGTTACACGTTATAAAAGAAAAAATAACCTAGTTTTTGAACCGACAATTTTGAAAATTGTATACGGCTATTCACATTCAGAAGTTACATCAGCTTAAGTCAACGAGAAGTTCTAGAAATTGCCAATACTTTGGAGTTATTTGGGACAAATCATTTGGCTTCATTCCACAAACGTAACATAAAGTATCCTTTCGAAACTAAAAATTTTGGCATAACCGTTTTATTTGTCATCAAAGTGGCAAAATATCATCAAAAATCAAGTTAAATGTAATACCCAGATTTGGCATAGAAATAAACATTGTGTATGGCTGTAAATAAATTTTACTTTCATATGGACGTTAGCGAACCATTCTATGTAATGACCAACTCGTTTCAACTGACCTTTTTTGCTATACGACTCACGATTACGTCCCATAAAAGGCTATGTCCAGATAACTTTATTCCACATAATGCGTCCCCATCCCTTTGAAAAGGAAAGTTGTATAACATTTTTTGAGATCGCTTCCCTTTAAGGCTCACCCAGTACTTTTTATTGCAGAAATGGATGCGAATAGGAATGTTTGTCGAGAATATCAAAGGGTTCGCCGACTTTGTGGTAGCATATTTTTATTTAAAAAGGCAGGAGACGTCGCGATAAATTGTTTAAATGTCTTCTGTTTAATAGAATGATATATGTTTATACCACTGAATGGGTATTAACATTGTAAAAGGAATAATCTATTGATTGGAAGAAAAGAACAGTAGCTAAAGTAGTTGTTTTGGTTAGAGGCCAAGCACCTTTCTTGTGGTATTCCTCGATGACCGAAGCCTAATAAAAACACGTCCGAAATTGCATCCCGCATGTAGAGTTCCAAGTTCAAATTAAACCCGTCGGCCAGCCGGTAGTCCTGCAGGGCGCGCGCGCTCGCCGCCGCTCCTCAAAGCAGGCAGTGCGCCGGCGCCGATGTTTCCGATCGGACGATTGGATAGCGACGCAGACGCGTGCGCACTGCGAAAATACCGCAAATATATTTACCGTCGCGATTGTGAAAAGTGTACATATACTCTCTTTACACGAGTGCCGTTTCAATCGATTTGAGAATCCAAATGTTTTAAACTTTGTGTGTGTTTTGTGCCTATCGCACCATTTTCGTGATTGTGTGCTGTTTCTGTGACTAGTTTAGAACTCAATTGCTTTATGTGTCTTGGTATACAGGCGCTATCTTGCTTAATTAAAGTTCACCGACCTTTTGAAAACAAGTAACAACTGTGCCACCATCAAATTTCGTCAGACCGCCATAGGTACAAATACTTGGATCACTCAAACATGGTTAAAATAGAGCTATGTTGTCAAATTGAATGACCTAATCGACACCTACTGACTGATTATTATTAACACAAATCTTAATCACTCGTTTGGGAGGCATAAATTTGTCATAGAATGATTGCCTCCTACTATTGGAGTGTTAGGTATAAATGCTGCGGATTTCTGCTTACAACCATATCTCCGAGAATTACGAGATGCAACGGACGTATGCTTCCAGGAAGTCATTACCTTGATGTGACAATAACTTCATTTCATTAGAGAGCTGTTGTGCTTGTTGGAACTCACCCTCATAATAAACTATTAATGCTTCTTTATTGCCTGTCCCAGGTCTCCCTTCGAATTTAATGTGGAACATTTTATAATTATTTGTCTGCATATGAAATATGGCCTACAAGCTGTTGGTGTATAGCCGTTGCGTTGTTCTAGGTAGTGTATTGTTTAGACTCAGGGGCTTACAGGGAACTGATTACAGTCACTATCGTCAGCATTTGAATCATATGATAGCAGCCTTTGTAGTTGCTTAATGCTTATGATACAGCAGCGATAGTACGTGTATTAGATCATGAAAGAAATAATACGTTTACAAAGAAAATAACTTAAATAATATTATTGTCATCGTGTACTTTTGACCTTTCAAAAGCGGTTAGCGGCAATAAAAATAATAATCGTCAATCTTCTTGTAACCTTTATTTTCCAATTAAAGTTTACTATAAATTCTACCATCAATGGAGTTAATTTACTGTGTAAACTGATTGTTACAAGGATTTGTAACAATTGGATTCCGATCCTATATTATGTCAGCTAAATGTGACGCAATTATAAACTTTGAAGCTTCTTCTAGATAATCCTTCTTTTTGCAACTGACATTCATTGTTGCTGGTTTATATTACATCATATAGTGGCTTTATAGTGTGTTTTTGCTGATTATTGTGTTGTAACTATCACTTTGCCATAACTTATGGCTGTTGAATTTTGTAGTAGTTTGCAGTATACAGAACAATAGCATATTTCTCAGCATGTATTTTCTTTGTTTTCAATGATATAAGAAAAAAACTGGTATTCTTTTATCACAAAGTTGAAATTAGTTCACAAGAGGTCAAAATTATAAACGTTTACTGCAGTTAACTGAACTTAAATACAAAATTACACCGTTTATATTAGTCATAACCACCAATTTGTCAACAGATCACGGATATTCGTACAATCTTCGAACAGTTTCCGCACTCCAAAATAGAATGCAAGTGCAGAATTCCTGTGAGTCTGCGAACATGAATGTCAGTATCAAATGCGACACTCGACATTACGAAGTTATTGCTATCCAGTTGCTGTGGCCATATATGGTCTAGTCGGCATCAAGTAGTACCCTCGAACTTGAGGCCTACTCATACGCACTCCAATTACGGTCCGAGAATTCGATAGTTAAGGAATTCAGACAGTATAATCGTATTTCCTGACATCAATTTGTGTGTGGGCGGTGAAATATGGGAAGCGGTGATTTCATTAAAAACGAATGTATCATTATTGAAACAATAAAGTACATTGATTTCTTAACCTAAATATTAGAATGGATGCTTTCTTTGTTTTAGATTACCTGGTGTTTATTGATTAATGGGTATATGTCCTTGTCCTTCCCGAACAATAACCTATTTTCTACATGAATAAAAATTACCAAGATCAAACTGAATCTTGAATATGAATTCTGTCAATAATTTAAGAAACTTTATCTACATTTAGCCCTTAATTGACCTTTGGATGTCTACCGAACATCCTTATATGTTCAAAACAAAACGTCAACAGAAAAGGTCCAAAGAGATAACAGTTCGAATAGCTGATAAGTTTCTTTATACGCTATATTATAACCAGCCAGCCATTGCAATTATCTTTGGCAGATCCTATAGATAAGACGGGCCCCACAGCGGACCGTGGTACTAACGCACCATGAAAGATATTTATGACAGTCATTACCTATTTGAAATGCAGTTTCTAAGATAGAAGTTAGACGTAAACTTAATTAGCCGTATCGTAGAGGTCATAGTCAAGTTGTTGATGATAATGTACTTAAGTAATGTTATCGTTGTTTTTATTATTATCGTTTAGTACGCTGATATCGTTGGTGCAAAGTTTAGGTCGAATATTGCGAATAGGGAGATAGTTTGTATTTTTATGACAGGATGGTGGTATCTATTTTTTCCTTATGGGAATGCTAGCATCATGAATTAGAATGGATTCGTTTCGTTTGTTGGTTCATTATTAATAAACCAATAACACAAGTCGATGTGAGAATATTGACACTGAGACAACTGTTCTTAATATTTTAACCTTGACTTGATTATAAAATCGCATTCTGGATACTCAGTTGCATTAACTCCAGTTTTTTTTGGAATCATCAATACACGGATAAATACCAATTTCTCACAACTCAAGTACAAGTAAACCAACCAAATTGGAGTGTAATAAATCGTAACTCAACAAGCAAACATTCAGCAAAACCGTCTGTACAATCTAAATTATACTTACTTCTATCAACAATCTTTGTTCTAATCAACTGAATAAATGTTTTGTATAAACACATTCGTTGATAACTAATCCTTGATCCAAATACGTTCTAACATGTAGTAAACATTATTCCTCTATCTATACATGTGATGGGACGTTTATTTGTGGAGTTTGGAATACTGGTTCAACGACATCAGCCATTTTGTTTTCTGTAATTGCCTCATCCCTTTATACAATTGTCGGCAGTCTTAGTACTGTCGTGTTGGTCTTGTTTTGTCTTTACGTTGCATCCTGCAAACTTAGTTATTGTTATTAGGTGTTATTTATACTGTGTTGTGGTTTGTGTTTGTTGGACGGCTTGATAATTGTTTGTGCATTAAATGGTAAAACAATAATTATTAATAAGATAATAGTGGTCATTATAGTATGACTGCAACTTGCAGTGCGTAAAAGGATCTACATTTATTTTAATTATACTTAATTTTCCTGCAAAAAGAAACAATAGTAGATTGTATAAATATTCGCTCTTAAAAGAAATTTAGCCTATATAACACAACACAGTTAACAACTCAGCCGCTGGATTAACCTTACCTTGTTTCCGTCTTAATTGTCAGCTTATTATGTCAAAGATTTGTTACGCCATACAATCTGAGCTTACCGCTTTCTTGGATATTCTAGAGCTAAATAGATCAGACGACAAACAAATTAAAATAAGATATTAAAGATTTCTTCTAGTTGGCAAGTCTTTATCATAAAGAAGTAATAAAACAAAATAAGCCTTATTCTCATTGTTGATAAAGACAACATACACACGAATGGCTATATGAATATTCATAACACTTTTATGGTTTCCTCATTTGCCCAATTATCAGTTGCCGTTGAGTACTCATTTCAATGCATATTTATGCAAAATGGACTCGTTTAATTTTGACGATATTGATCTTATGTAGGCCTGAGTAAACAATTTAGGTAGGCCCTTTACGGGTAGAAGTTTTATACATTAAGAATTAAATTTTCGTCGCAGACCGTTGTCTCATTCATACAATTTATTATTCCAACGAATTTAAGTCAGAATCAACTACATTTGATGACTTTGTTTACTTGGCTGACTGTAGGTACTAGTACAATATTTGTCACTATTCGTGGACTAGTCCATCAAAAATTATACACTAAGCTAATAAACGCAAGTAACAATGCAATTACTTTAATACTCCCAGCAATTCCAGCTTATGAGGGAGATATAAACTGAGGTAATAACCCACTGCAGGTAGACTGTAGAGATGACTAATACCTGTGAGCATTCAAGTTCCTTACATAATGTCCGGGTATAGGAATCTTTTAGGGGTTACAATATTGAAAAATGAATAGTAACATTAAAGTCATGATTCCTATCTAAATGTTATAGATGATGTAGAATTATTTAGCTATGAATGTATAAGTAATTGCTAACGTCTTGTAGTCAGTTAGTCCTTAGCAATTCAACGGCTTAATTTCAATATTTATTCAGTTTCCTTTGAAACTCGTTCTTATTACTGACTTTTACGCGTGGGTGTCACGCATAATTCACAATATCCCGTTGTTTGGTCGGAGGGATAATAACGTGTGATGGTTGGTGGTCACTACACCGTGACGCTGCGGATGTCGGCGCAGTCAGTTCACTTGTTGCTTTCCGATGTTACACAAATTATAGAGAAATTACTTTGAAATTGCGGAATTTCAAAGCACGCTTCCATTAAGGAACATAGCGAGATGTAGGTAACCTGAGAACATAAAGTTAATTGGTGAATGAAATTTCTAGCATGCTGGAATGAAATTTGCTTAATGTGTCGAAACGAATAAGCACAGTGTCTCAGTGATAAGTGAATATCGAGCGAAAGTGGCACGCGATGTTAATTACGAAGTACACAGCGATCCTGCTGGAAAGCGCGAGGAGCACGGAGGCAAGGAACATGGCGGTGTCGCGGTCTGATGCTTGGTCTTCGTCACTCGACAGCTCGACCGGTGGACGCAGACCTGTGAGGCGACGGCATTTTGTATACAGGTTCGTACTTAAACTGCTGTTCAGACGATGAGAGAATAAAATAGTTTTATCGTTGGAAGTGTTAAATTTTACGCACAGTGCTAAACGGAACCGGTTTGAATGGTGACAAAAACCTAAATGCAGTCTGCAGATGCTTTGATCTAAATATTTCCATATATAATAATACTGTAGTTTGTTGAGACTCTTGATATTATTGTGCTAAATTGCTATCACAAAACAAACTGTAAGGAACTCCGAAAAACAAATGACAAAGTTCAAGGTCATACAACAATAACACCTTTGTTTTAGAAGCCGACGTGTGGTACACGTCATATACTTTTATTGTGGCCAGTACAGGCCAGACAGAATCAAGTTTGCACAAAACGACGACCAATCACAAAGGACATTAGGTATTCATCGTATGCATCGGTGCAGCGGCATTAAAGGTAGTAAATAGAGACAGGACACATTACGAGAATTGAATTTTTATTAGGCTCAATTGCACTCTCTGTTGTTGCTAGCGAGACGATGCGACGCTTACGATAAACTATTTAACGCTACCTCAGAGGCACATAATGATGCAGTCGGCGTGTTTTTGCATTATTTTATCAGGTTTATTTTGGTTTTAAAGAAATATTTTAAGAATATCCGCGATTTCGAAGATTTGGTCTACTTTTGTTCAAATTCTTTTATTTTCATTAAACATTTCATACGATTACAATTTTTCTACCAGCGAGGGAATTGGTAAACATTTAGAAGGTAATGCCTCATTGGCCGAGTGGTCGCAAGTGCGACTGCCGGGCAAGGGGTCTCGGGTTCGATTCCCGGGTCGGGCAAAAGTATTACTGGGTTTTTCAAAAAATTCCCAGTAGTAGCACGGAGTCTGGAATTGTGCCCGGTATATGGCAATAGGCTCACCCCCTATTACATGGGACTCATAACATAAATAGTGAAAAGTGGGTGTTACATTGTAGAGGTACAGTGGCACAATGTACACCTCTGCCTACACCTTCGGGGATAAAAGGCGTGATGTTATGTTATGTTATGTTATGTTAGAAGGTAATCTATCTGACCTTATCCACTACATTGGTATTTGCTTTTTCAACTCGGTTACTATGTGGGATTAGCAAAAACTATTTTCATATTCAGATCTGTCCCAATCTTCAAAATATTTATCCAACGATTGCAAAAAATAACCATCCAATTTTGTGAAATAGCTTCTAGTACTATTTCGGGATATTTTATTTTGGCTACTATTGGATTTTGTCAATTTCTGTTTTAAGTCATACCCACTTTTTCCCAGTCACATTCTATGACCAAGAATTACAGGCAAACAGTTCTTGAAGTGTATAAGAGTAAGGAAAAGAATAAAGGGCTGGCCGTGTTCTACAAATGATAAATTGGTAACATCCGCGATTGTTCACTATAGCCCATTAGTTTAAATTTACTTGGACATCATTGACAGCTTGGGTTATTGGCAATTATTTCTTCGGTATGAGAGCCTATCAACCATCTCGTTATTGGAAACAATGTGATATGGCCGTATTTGTTTCTTCTGAACTTATTGAATAGTTATTTTCTTCAATGTTATCTTATACTTTTTGAGCTGGTCTTGCAGGTCTAAGTGCAATTGACAAGGATACAGTTCCAAGTGAGACGTAATTTTTATTATACATAGGTATGCGGTCGTGATGCCGCAGCAACTTTGAAATTATGACTTTTCTCGTATTTAGAGGTATCAGTACTAATCTCTGTACCATATAATTGAGTCTGAGTATTAATAGAACTATGATCATGACTGACCAAATATTACACAAACTTTTTACAACTATTACGATAAGTAGTTCTACTAGCCCCTTCGGCGAAATAGCCATTATGTTGACTCCGTAGTAATTTCTAAATCTGCAAGAGCGCATGTTCGTGTGGCTTCACAACAAGATTGACCTTAATAAGACTATTGATAAAATGTTTGAAGCGGTACGAGCGCTTTATTGGGCAAGCCCTCATAAAATAAGACTTGTAGAAACTCGTGCGTTTTGATTGATTCAGTACTTATATAATAACATAACATCACTCGTTTTTGTAAAGGGGCGAAGGACATTTCGATTGTTATTCCAATTTTTAACCAATAGCGTTAGTATCCATATAATAGGCCACTCTCTAACATAAATATCTTCATCATCTACAACAATATCATCATCTGTTATTACCTATTATTATTATCTATTATTATTGTTTACTGCTAGAGTAACTTCAACCTTACCTTTCTATTTACTAAGCTAGTAAATAGAAAGGTAAGGTTATGCTAACTCTAGCGTAGTCTCCCCTAGAGAAGACTCTGTGCTGAAGTTTTTAGTAGTAAACCGATAACTTCGAATTAAAAAAAAATCATTTTGCAGTTGTACTTGTAACATCGCGCATATCTACATGGGTACTTATTAGTCGTATTATTCAATATTTCTAAACAAGTAACTATCGTGATTGCGTGATTGATTTGTATCTCGATACGGTCGGTTGGCTCAGTATGTTTTTGTTGCTCAAGTGATTGAGAGTAAAATATATCTTTCATACACATGTCTCTCGTCATGTAGTGCATAACTGCATAACTTGAGATCCGGTTGCCTTGAAAGGTGTAATTTGAATACTGCTTTTAGTTGTAAAAAATATTTGTGATGAACTGTTTTAAACTGTTATCATAATGTTTCATAATAATGCTGCACTAGTTTGAATTAAGCCTTATTTTGATTGAAGTTCGATCGAGATTCGAATCTTTAACTTACCTAGAGCGTTTATGAAAATAATCCGATCAAGAAAGCCAACGTTTGATTTTCTTATACAAAAAATAACTACAAAAGAATATTGTCGCACTATTAAAGATAATGTGAATTGCCAATATGCAATAAATAACCAATACATACAATAATAATCTTTATAAAAAATACTAGAAACAAAAAATTCAAATATGAATTACGTTCCATGGTTCCATAGACTGAGTAGCACGTCCTGCAATTAAAGGATACAACATGCAATAAGAGGGACCCTCTATTATTTACTGGCCAGCAATCACGACACCCCTAGCAGAGTAACAAGACCTGTACTTATCGACAATTATGTACTAGAACTATGAAAGAAAAAATAAAATGTAATAGATGATTCAATGAAGTTTTTGTCGGGGAATAACGTGGAGAATGTAATAATGTATGAGGTGGAGGACTAGTGCGCGCTCTGGCTTTGCATGGGAATTATTTTATAAATTAAATCTTGACAAATTGTGTTTGTAAAAATATTCATATCGTAACAAACTACATAAAATGAGATATTTATCTTGTGTAATTTGAAAACTGGTACCTGATAATAACCACATAGAATAATATAAAAAATATTATCAATAAATTCATTGAACTTGCCCATAATTGTGATTAATATCTTCAAGGGAACATTCTTTCGTAATCTTATCTATAATCGCGAAACACAATGTAATATAAGGCCATGAGATAATGCAACGGACAATGCACTCTTGCATAATGTGGTCCGCCTACATTTGGCAAATTGTTTGAATATTTTCTTCCGCAAAGAATTTCTTGAAGTTGTTGCTACTGTATTGTTTTAGGTCGTTGAACTTTGCGAGGCAATTAGTGTGAGCTTTACGCGTATGATGTGAGCCTGGTACAATTGATTAATTCTGCGTTGGGTTTGAAAAAAATTTTGCATTTCGTCTTTTGTACGTTGTAGTATGTTAGGTTAGTTTTCTATATACGTCTTGTAAAATATATTTTCAAAAGGTAGTTGCTCAGCGAAAATCTAAATGTTCAATAATAGATAGGCATTCGGGTCGACCTGGCAGTGAAAACACATCGGTATTTTAAACCACGTACAAAACACTGTTAAATTCCTCAATGTGTCATCATATTTACAAAACAGTAATGTTTCAGTAAAATTATTTTACTAGAAAAATCAATAGTTAGTACTTTTACACTAAATAAACCCACATACATTTATTTATGAATCATGTTCTATTACAGTAACAAAATGATACCGTTTTATATACAAATATTGCAACCACTGAATCATAAGTAGATAATTGAATGAATGGAACCTATGAATACAAAGGTTATTTTGTAGACAAGTTTTGTTCTGTATTTGGAATTATTTGAAAACATTAAAATGTTTTGAGAGACGAATGTATGGAACATTTTTTATTTATATTGTAACTTTCGTGAGACATACTAAATTAATTATTATGTTTTCGACTTACTCACTCACTCGACTAGTTTCAAGCCATGCTAGTATGCCAGTAGCAGCGCGACAATCGCCGAGTCGCGGATCGCGGAATGGCTTGAAACTGGTCGAGTTCCTTGTCAAATAGTTACGAGAGTAAGCCGAAAACATAATAACTACTTTTCTATAATTTCTTCCACATATTATTGTTGCGTGTCAATTTAGTATGAGTGTCGTAATACAAAAATATAACTGACCAATATCCGATTTTCAGGTCATCCCATAAAAGATATGCTATGTTTTCAATAAGTATACGTATTCCTGGGTAATTCTGATTTGAGTGCGTTGACATTGATCGTTATTTTTAGTAAATCCGCGGTACATTCGTCGCATATGGAACGCATAGCGAGTTCCTTACGAGTGATGTAATAATTTTGCATACAACTACATCTGTAAGTCCATTATGTAAATTTTCACCTACTTACTCGTATATTTAGAGTTTATTATTAACTGTATGGAGTTATGAGGTTTGTGGTGAATATGTATTGTGAACTTTTGGCCTGTGTTCAGATTTGAATAAGACTAATTTAGGAGTGATTTATTATTTTTGTAAATTTATATTTTTCAGTGATAATGGATTCATGGTTTTTTTGTGCCAGAATATTTTATCAATTGCTTAATATTCTAAGTTTGTAAGAAGAAGGAGTACATTATTATGCCCGAAAAATTAATTAAAGGACAGCTGACGAGCTCAATCTTTTTTATTTTATCAATTTAATAATCTTTTTTTTCAATTTACACACCATTTACTTTACTGCTTATTATAGATACCTTGCGACGCTCTCCTATATGACATGCAAACTTCAGCCATTTTAAATTATGCAAATATTATTCATTGACGGCAAAATGATTCGAGTCTCCATCAGAAAATCTATCAACCAAGCAGTTTTACTGCAATCTAAGGAAAAACGTTTGAAGGGGTGCTCACCTGTCTTGGATAGCTATTTCACAAATTGTGAAATAAGTAGATAGATAGATACTTTGAAATTTTCCATCAAAACTTTCCTAAAGAATCATATACAAGCAAAAAGTAGGTTCTTACATATTTTACTAAATATTATCATTGATTTAGTACTGGATACGGTATTGATGGAATTTCGTGTTTAACTTTTACATAAATAGATCCACAGTTATCTTTTGATAACATAACATAACGTCACGCCTTTTATTCCCGAAGGGATTTTTTTTTTTTTTTTAAGGGGGAAAATCATCGAATGACTGCCCCCGCCTGGGTGAGGCGGGAGGGAGTGTCAGACTCTTACTGACTAAAAACCACCCCGTTCCTTCTCCTGCACGTCGAGCCGGAGCCCCCGTTACCCGTTAGGTTCTCCGCGACTCCGAATCGGCATCGGCCCTATTGGGCCCCATCTGTGGTGGTCTGATGGCTCTTTGAGGCGCGCGCGGAACGCGACGCGCCGTACGCTCGGGTCTGTTTCTGGTCGGACGGGGAGCCACCCATGCTCGCCGTACGCAGGCCCGCGCTTACGGTGGCCGGAGATCGTCCCGCGATCCCCGACGCCCGGTGTGTCCTTCGCGATGGCTGGGTTGCGAGGAGGCAGCGCTTCGCTGCCTCACGCGTCCCGCCTCCTCCTTAGCTAGCATGACTGCTTCGCAAAAGGAGGAGACGGCATCCCAATCCCCCTCGCTCTGCATCATGGCCTGCACTAGGCCCGGACGCGAGAGGTCGCCATCGCCGATCACTTCCCTGAGGACACGGCGGTGCTCAGCCCACGAAGTGCATTCTCCCACCGTGTGTTCCACCGTGTCCTCAGGGCAGCCCTCGCAGTGATGACACCCGGGCGTTTCCTCCCGCCCCATCAGACACAGGTACCTCCCGAAACTTCCATGTCCGGTGAGGACCTGCGTCAGGCGGTAGGTGAGGACGCCGTAGCGTCTCTCAAGCCACTCCTCAAAGAGGGGACTTACCGCTGCGATGGCAGCGAGCCCAGCCCTCGGTTGCGACAGTCGTTGCTACCACTCCGCCATGAGATCGCGCCGGAGCTCATCCCGCCACGCACTTATCTGGCGCGGCAGCGGAGTTTCGCCCCGGCAACGTGCCTCCGCGCGCATGCTGTACACGCGCGCGAGCACCTTCACCTCCAGATCCCACGGCGGTAATCCGGCATTCCCGAAGGGATAGGTAGAAGTGCACATTACGGCACTTAATGCCACTATATAATGTAACACCCACCATTTACTATTTATGTTTTGAGGCCAATGTAATAGGGGGTGAGCCTATTGCCATATATCGGGCACAATTCCAAACTTCGTGCGAGAATAAAAAAACCAATAATTCTTTGCCTGACCTGGGAATCGAACCGGAAACCCCTTGCCCGGCAGTCGCACTTGCGTCCTCTCGTCAGGCAGTCTTCAGGCAATCAGTCACCAACGACAGACATTGACAAGGTGCGTCAGTAAATATTGTACGCAGAAGAATTGAGAACCTACGATACTGTTTTAAGTCGTACTGTTATTAGTTACATAAAATAATGTATTCTTGGGGGTCATACACCGACATAACTACACCACCGCTTCCTCATAACATCATCGTCGTATTCACAACTACCAAGTCTAGCAACTGAATAGAACCCCATTTTAAATCAGTATTATATGTCGCTTCTTTGATTACTTGGAACAGTTATCTATATAAAGAAATAACGAGAGCCCTCAAAGATAAAGGGAAATATAAGATGCAAGCGATCAGAACTTATATGGAAGTGAGGTACTTAAAACTAGAAAGTTTTAAGTTTGCGTCCATACAAAATGGTTTATGATTTTCATCAGATAATATTTATGTTGTAGTTAAAGGTTTTTGAAACGAAGAGTATCTTAGTAGTTCTTTGGCGTGAATAAATCTTCAATCTTATAGACGCTGTGTAGCCAGGGCCGTCTTAGACATTTTTCTAAGGTGGGAAAATCATGGAATGACTTCTCCCGCCTGGGTGAGGCGGGAGGGAGTAGCAGACTCTTACTGACTAAAAACCACCCTGTTCCTACTCCTGCACTTCGAGACGGAGCCCCGGTAACCCGTTAAGTTCTCCGCGGCTCCGTATTGGTATCAGCTCTATTGGGCCCCATCCGTGGTGGTCTGATGGGTCTTTGAGGCGCGCGCGGAACGCAACGCGCCGTATGCTCGGGTCTGGTCCTGGTCGGGCGGCGAGCTACCCATGCTCGCCGGCCGCTGGCCCACGCTTACGGTGGCTGGAGATCGTCCCGCGATCCCCGACGCCTGGAGTGTCCTTCGCGACGGCTGGGTTGTGAGAAGGCACCGCATCGCTGTCTCATGCGCCTCCTCCTTAGCTAGCATGACTGCTTCGCAAAAGTAGGAGACGGCGTCCCAGTCCCCCTCGCTCCGCATCATGACTCGCACTAGGGCCGGACGAAGACGTCTTAGACTACGGTGGGGCCTTGGTTTGGCACACAATAATTCAGAGCCCTTTTTGAATGTTTTTTTTTTACGTTACGCTACTATTTTCCTTCGGATCGTGGGTGCATTTACAAGCGTACAAGTTCACATACACATGACATCTAGACCCGAAACAACAATTTGTGGAGCACACAAAGAGTTGCTTCGTGCGAGAATCGAAACCGCTATAAGTTGCGCGGCAACCGGTTGCCGTGTCCATCGTAGAAATTGTCAGTCCTTAGGGGCATCCTGAGGATGGGGGCCCTGGGCACGGGCCCGAGTGCCCTTATGGTAAGACGGCGTGTGTAGCATGCTTATTTTGAACATATTAGGACATTATTTTTGTTCAGATATAAAATATATGTATAAAACTGCTTGTCTATTGAAATTATTTTCACTCAAAATCAATTCGTTTTTGAGATTATAATTATATTCTAGTTGCTGCTTCCATTTATCATCTGCGCTTGTACCCAGTGATTTCTGGTTGTTGCAACACGCATTTGTATTGTTACCAAGATGTTTAGAGAGTAATGAAAGTGTTGAATAACGACGCATACAAACTTTTCAATCAATCCATCATCAAGATTTAGCTGTAATCCCATTACCTCTATCCACATTTCCCATCATCCAACAGAACTATCAATTTAAAAGAAAATAGTTTTCGGGTTAAAGGCTGAGTGGTTGTCAAGTTCCAGTCGAAATGATTTACCATTAAACACGAGATGAGGTCCATTGAAATAGACTGGCGTAAGTAAATTGCCCAGCACTCCATTAAAAGTTTCCCGAGTACCTCGAGCGACGGTCTTGCAGGAGTTCGTTTCGTCGCAACATTAAATATGTGCTGAGAGGACCGCCCGACCCAAGTAAATTATATCTGAGTCTCAGATCGTATTTCTTTTCTTTTATTTTTGCGGTAAGATACGCTTTTTAGTTTTGAGTTTTTTTTTTTGAATTTATTTTCGTTAATGGAAACGGTGTTTCCTTTTATCTTTCGTAGCAGTAGGTAAGGGTTCGGTATAATGTTCGTCAACTTCTTAATGTTTGGTATAAAGTATTTTTGTATCATCCAGCTGGTAACATCGTTCAATAAGTATTTAAGATCCACTTATATAGCTTAAAACATTACCTTCAAGTTCAAGAGTCAATAGTCTCTAACTGTAATACAATAATAAAATTCAGTTAATAGCACCAATTACATGAACACCTAAAAAGAGAAAATATTAATCAACGACACAAACCCACACATCTCAACTTATATTTACTTACATACAAGCTAAGACGCTATGATTTGTAAGACGCGGGATCCCGGAAACCGGAATAGGGCGAAACTTCGACTGCACGTCCCGTAATAATCCCGCGGAATCGCCAAACTTGTGGTAAGCGCATGAGTCACGCCATTGCAGTTATGAGCTAACTTTCTTTAATAACTCGCATAAAAATTAAGACTTGGATCTGACGTTGGGTTTATGATGTGGAATTGGCGTGTGAGATTAAAATTGGATGGGTGGTAAAAGCAAATTGAGGGCTTAACTAATACTAAAGTACTCGTTTTTTTTTTTAGGGGGAATATCTTCGAATGACTTCTCCCGCCTGGATGACGTGGGAGGCAGTGTCCGACTTTTACGGACTAAAAACCACCCCGTTCCTACTCCGGCACTTCGAGCCGGAGCCCCGGTAACCCGTTAAATACCCCGCGGCTCCGTATCGGCATCAGCCCTATTGGGCCCCATACGGATGGGGTCGTGCCAAAGCCATCACACCACCACGGGGTGGTGTGATGGCTCGTGTACGCTCGGGTCAGGTTCTGGTCGGGCGGCGAGCTACCCATGCTCGCCGTCCGCAGACCCGTGCTTACAGTGGCCGGAGCAGATGAAATTATAATTATCTTAATTCTTCCGTGTGCTATACAATTCATAAATAATTATTACTATGACTAGTACTGTTACAGCTACTGTACCTAAACAGCTATTGTTTAGAATTAAAATCAATTTTTGTGCTATATTAGTATTTACTCATAACACACCTTATCGAACTACAATTATGAGCCTAAAGTTTATTGCGCTAATATGTGAGAAGACAGGAAGCAATTTTCTATTACAAGGATGCTTTTAAAATATTGATTATAGGATTCAGCAATCATTTATCTATATAATTAAATAGAAGTCTAGCTTATGCATGCATTTGCCGATTTATCTATGAGATAATCGCATTATAATTTCCGTTCCCATTTATTTTACGCCTACTGTATGCGAGATTAATAATCTTATGCAAAAGGCTAACCAATGTTCCTAAGCGGTGTTAACGTATCTTATTGTATAATACATTACCCTGAAATAGTGCACATAGATTCTTAATTTGTAATTATACCTTTGTAGTAACAATAGCATTATTTTCTAGACATGATGTCCAAATACTAAAACGCTAATTAATTTCAACTCGCGCTTATGTATAGTTATATTAGTAGGTACCTACAAACTCTTTGTAGAATGACAAGAGATGACATGATATTAAAATACAAATTAAAATTCAGTAGCCATAGCTTTATACTGGTATTTTTTAATTTGCTATAACAGTTGTAGATTGCTAGGAAAGAGGTTTTAAGTCGGAGACGTACACGGCGCGTAAACGCTCGTGTCGCGCGGACGTCTCACCTTCTGACAGCGTCCATAGCCACTCACGGCTATGGACGCTGTAAGGGCACTTCAACATTAGTAAAAATAAAGTTTATTAAAATATTTTTTAAAAAGAAATCGGATATTAAATAATGGCCGTACAGTATCCGGGCGTAAATCTACCAATGTGTATTTTCTCCTTCAAATCGTAAAGAAACCTCTATAGATCGCTTTGTTACCTACCAATAAGCTACAATTTCCTTCAAATCGTGCAACGACATTTATTGCAATTGATGCTATCGTCTAGCCGAAGCCCGGACCATCGGCCATCGACTTACGATCTTTAAATCTAATATGTCATTGCTCAGGGATGGTGAACCTTTACGAACGGACGTTTCATTTTGTAAAGAAATATTTGATTGAGATCATGAATGTGCCTTATTATAATTTGATTAATAGTACTACTTACTATCATTAGCAACTAAGTTTACAGGCCTGTAATGGTAATTTCCGCTACAAGGTACCTACTAGGTCTACAAGACAAAGGGCGTCACATAAGTGCATTGCCAGCTGCAAAATTTGAAATATTATGAATAATGATGAAAATATTATGTTTCGTACCAATTGTTCCTCTTCCCTGTCATAGACAGAGACCTTTCAAGCCCTTCTCTAAGTATCGACTGGCAAAGTTTTATAGGAAAATATTAATATGCAGCTTTTGTTAGGCTTTTGTCTAATAATTACGATCCGAGACTGTCGTATTATACCTAATTGTTGCTAACTTAACCAGTTGTAATATGTTGCTTTTTGTATGTGATTGTAAAATTCTTGATTGTAGTTTGTGTAGCTTGCTTGTTTCTTTATCTTCTATTTCTGTTGTATAAAGAATTTATGCCTGAATACTATTAGGCAAACGTAGAGTAGGGCGTCGTTCAGCTAGGTGGCGTGACGATATACTTAAAATGGCTGGTAGTGGTTAGATGCGTAGAACTGAAGACCTCGGTCCTCAGTGGCGTGCCATTGGAGAGGCTTATGTCCAATAGAGGACAAAAACAGGCTGTTGATGACTAAAAGGCTACCTAATTATAGTTTTGCTTAAATATCATGCCTTTGAGTATTTGGAGACAGAGACATACTAAATTAACTAAAAATCACGAGTTGCTCACGTGAATATACTGAGAAAAGTTCATGAAAAAGAACCCCTCTGTGGTTCAAAAGTATGTAGTAGAGCTTTCTCAGTATGTATATTCCCGTGAGTAGCCTGCGATTTTTAGTAAAATTAGTTCATTTGTTCACTGAAAAATAAAATAACATAGTTGTAGTAACTACAAACTAAGTTGTATAATAAACGTACAGATTAGTCCTTTAACTACGCGATCCTTCATAGTTATTTTTTATTATCCGTCTAGTCTAGCATTATTCTAGATTAAAATTCCAGAGAACAATTTTCTTACTAAATATTTTCTCATAAAATAATATCAGAATATCACAGATGCATCAGTTGGAAGCCATAGTAAGTATTCACAGGGTGCATACAAGTTGAATTAAGAGCGGTATTGGTATTACCGAGCCCGACCAGTTAATACAAATACGTAAAATAAACGGAGAGAAAAGAAAGACAAAAGTGTCAATAACCTAAACAAAAATATTTTTGTATGGCATGAGCCGGTAAACGAGCAAACGGATCACCTGATGATTGTTGGATATTCAGGGATTTGTAATTGAGCCTCCGGTAACCTCACTCTCACGACGAAACACAACGCAAGCGTTGCTTCACATCGGGTTTTTGTGAGGCCGTGTTATCACACTGGTCGAGCCGGCCTATTGGTGCCAAAGCATGGCTCGCCCAAACTTATAAATTTAGCTCACTATAGAGCTAACAAAGAAAAAGAAGTTCAAAGAATGAAAAGGTAAATGAAACATAATATTCAGAACAAATATCCATCGAATATTTACAGCAAAATCACTCTTCAATGCATCCCCATTTTAACTTAACACCCTGTACAGTTACGCAAGAACGCGAACAATTTCTATACATAAGCTATAGCACATAGTTTTCCCTAGCAATTCAGCGGTGACTATCTACCTAAGTACCTATATGATGTAAGTATGTATATGAGGTCGTGTGTGTCTAAGGCTGGTATGCAGTTACCGAGCTGGAATTTATATTGAGAGGGTAGCAAATAGGCTTCTGTTGTAATTTATGTTATCTACACTATGTTCTGAACCTGGGAGGTATAGGTAAATATGGATGGTATGTGTATTTAGATGTCAATGGCTGTTGATAATGAGTTTAAAGTACGAAGAAATTGCTTGTCAGTTACTCACACTTTGAAAACTAGCTTGCTTAATATAAAGTTCCGATAAAGATGTCTTATTAAAACTGAATAGACTGACAATCTATTAGCAGCAAGTAAACTAAATAAGAACTAATAAATACGAAACCCGTTTACCATTTTCGTGTCAAAATAATAAATTACATCTCAATTAATTTCTAAGGTTTACTTCATTGACCCTATAATTAAAATTCACAATTCATTTCAATACTAATGAACACATAGATGGTGGCGATATTGCAATCACAATCATAATATTATAGTATTTAGGTACTTATTGAATATTTAAGCGACGACGGCCGCAGAACGTGGCGTAAGTTTCGCCCACGATTGTTGAGCGAGATTGTTAAGAGGTACTTAAGTATCGACGTTGTAAAGTACAAAAATGTAGGATTTGCACAAAATACGACAGACACTAAAGTATTTACTAATATCATAATAAGTTTACTTTGTGATTTCAGCAAGGGACCGACTAGGAGATATTTGTATTTACCTCGGTTCATTGATTTTGACAAGTGTGTTATTGATTTACTAGTAATATTACATTATTTAAGTTTGACTCTAATCAGAGGTGGACCTATTCACCTACGGTTCACGAAATTCCTGCATTTTGGGCTATAATACAAATTATAATTCTGCCTCTGATTATGACGATAGATATCCAAAAAATTCGTGCATTTTGGAAAACTCACTTTATCCGATGATGTTCTCAAATCACTTCTCAAACTTACCTATACTTTATTAACCTACAATGCTAAAGACAATATTAACTTTGGCTTTTCCATTTCTTAATCAACAAAGAAATGAATTAATTCCTTTTTACACGGAACGTAAGTAAATTCTCTTTAGCAACTTATTAACTAAGTACACCGCATCAACCAAGTAAATTAAGACTTGCAAAGCAAAATCTCTTTGAAAAACGGATTTTAATTATGTTCAGAGAAAACTGTCAGTGTATTTTAGTTTCTCTTGAATTCAAGTAACTTAGGATTGGCTCGGTGATAGAGTGATTATGTGATTGTAACCGATGAGCAAGGAGTTTCGGGTTTAATTTTATAGTATGGCAAATTATTTATTATTGTAGTCTCCAAAGACGAAAAAAATGAAACTATGATCGGTGTATGGCAACACTTTTTTATGGAATAGGAGGTAAACGAGCAGATGGATCACCTGATGGTAAGCGATCAGCGCCGCCTATGGACACCCGTAACTTCACCCCTTATTGTATGCGACTCATAAGATCATTGGTGAAAAGTGATTGTTAATGTAATTGTTTGTGTTCGAAATATACAATATGTTACGAGCACCTCGTCTTACTCCTTCTAGGATAACAAGACGTGACGTTCCATAATATAAATTAAATGACCTCGATAGCGAACTGCTTATAAACTAACTTAACTTAACTTGCAATGGCTACGACTAAACAACCGATTAATTCAAATGCCTCAAAAAGTACAACATAATTTTGCCCATCTCAGAAAATTTGAATAATTTAATCAAATATGTAGGGCCCTTGAGTAGCTTACCCAAATTTAGTTTGTAACATATTCAGAGAATAGCTTTAGCCTAACAAACGAGAGGGTTGAAGTAAATAGTTTAATGGAGAGGTCTTGGTCCTCAGTCCAGACATGTTTAGGGTCTTGTCTGACAATTTGCACACCTGTCTCAAGTTAGTCACGGTGTTGATTGTCTAAATAATGGCGTCGTTGGACCGGTGGAGCTGGCACCATGTGTAAGACACTTGAATCAAATTTTGTGTTGAAGGATGTAGGATATTTTGTTGGTGTTGTTTGTTAGTGTTTGTGGAGGTGAATCTAGGTTTTTGAGTAAGTAAAACTATGTTTTCAAGACTTAATTTTTTTGTCTTTTGCTCTGTCTGATTGCATTTTTGATGAAAAGAACTACGTTTCTAACGTTTATTTTTATGAAATACATAACACGATTGGTTAAGTTAAACTTTCAGTTTTAGCGCCGATATCAGGAACTACTGGACCGATTTGAATTGTTTTTGTTTGTATTGGATACCTACTCCATTTTTCGAGGAATTTTTCTATAGGCTAAAACATCACATTACGATAAATAGGAGCCGAGCAGAGCGGGTAAAACAGCGCAGAAACATCTAGTAAGGAAATAAATAAACTCTATCATACTGTGTTGAGTACAGTTACTACTACTACCGTATACGGTAGAGTAGTAGAGTAGAGGGTATACCCTAAAAGGACTGAAACGAAATAGTCAATAGCAATAAAAGGTCTCAAAAGGCCCAGATTTAAATAATAGACACTAAACTTTTACTATACCTATTCTCTATAATTAAACTGAGAAACTTAACGCAATAAAGTCTAAGTTACGAAATAGCAATACGAAAGATAATAAAAGCCTTATTACTTTGGGCGTGTTTCGACTACCAGCCAGACTACTACAGAATGGCACTATTCTGAAAATGGTAAATTCATTTTGGAAGTTTAAAGAATAGTGAGTAAAGTTCCCTATAGAAAAGGTGGATGCTTTCTGCTTTCTATCTTTCTTTCTTTCTGCTCAACTGTTGTTCGTCGTGTGTCGTCGATCGCTTATGCGCGTCATCTGACTTCTGTCATTTGTCATGGTGCTGTTGAAACTTAAATGTGTATAGCCACAAAAGTCTTATTAGATGACACCTCGCAACTCATACATAATATCACGCCTTTTATCCCCGAAGGGGTAGGAAGAGGTGCACATTATGCCACTGTACAATGTAACGCACGCTTTACACTATTTATGTTATGAGTCCCATGTAATAGGGGGTAAGCCTATTGCCATATACCGGGCACAATTCCAGACTCCGTGCTACTACTGAGATTTTTTTTTAAAACCCAGTAGTACTTTGCCCTATCCGGGAATCGAACCGGAGACCCCTTGCCCAGCAATCGCACTTGCGACCACTCGGCCAACGAAGCAAACGACCTCGCAAGTCAAATTTTAAAAAAAGTATGTCCTAATATTGAAACGCCACACAATTTTACATCAAGCTTAAGTATAATTCTGTCGCTACAAAATCTTTGTAAAATGACAGAGATGGCACGATATTTAAGCACGACTTAAAATTGAGTAGATAGCCTTTCAGTTTTCAGGACGTTGCTTATTAAAAATGATAAAAGGTCCGTACAGGTAATAATAAAACCTAAAATGTCAATATACATTCCTGGCATAGCGTAATTCTTCTCATTTCTGTCATAACCCGGTGGCGATAGGGTCGAAATTTCATTTTCAAATTACGATATTTCAATCTCATTGCTAATTCATAAGTATAAAATAAACTTTCAGAATAGCACGGCTGGTTACCGGTGCTAAGTTTAAGTAAGTTACTGCAACTGTTGTACTTGTAGTTGCATAAGCGTATAAGTATTTATCAGGCTTACGATTGCAGTTGATGCAATTTTATTTAAGTACTTAATTGTTGAATGTAGCTGTTTGACGTAAAGTTGATCGGTTATCAGAGTACAAATTTAAAGTTTTTAATTTACATAACATCACGCCTTTTATCCCCGAAGGGGTAGGCAGAGGTGCACATTATACCACTGTACAATGTAACACCCACTTTTCACTATTTATGTTATGAGTCCCATGTAATAGGGGGTGAACCTATTGCCATATACCGGACACATTTCCAGACTCCGTGCTACTACTGTTTTTACTATCAGTATTTAATATTTTTCATAAGACGTCGCAGCGTAAACGACTAGCCTAGCTGTTTGGTTGAATAGCTGACCATCTAAATCCGGCCGTCATTACCAGAACAGTGAAGAAATCGTCATTAGAACTGACTAGAGATTAACTTAATAGAGGTTCTATTAAGTTCTTTTCAATTAAAAGCAACACAAATCTCCATCCAACGTTCTTGTACTTATTTTACATACTTACTTGACTTTACAAATAGGAACGGTACCAAACGGAATTGTGAAATGGATCAGCAGATAATTATATCAAAATAATCACAAGATCAATAACTATAGCGTAGGTATGATATTCGATACCTGTCAGAATAACTGACGCTATTGTTATACAACGCTATTCAAATATAACAATTGACGTTAACTTGAAATGTGTCTATTACATTATGAATTTTACTAGCTTTTACCCGCGGCTTCGCTCGCGTCACAAAAGGATAAAAAGTAGTTTATGTGACATATACCAATACATACAGCGCCATCTATACCAATACTTTTATTTTCCCTCGGGAATATCAAATTTTTTCGGGATAAAAAGGTACTTTTTATCCCGAAAAAATTTATTAATTAATATTATTTAATCCAGACTACTAACTTTACGTCTGCAAAAATTCAATGCAATCGGTTTAGTAGTTACGGCGTGAAGTCGGAACAAACAAACAAACAAACAAACTCACTTTCCCATTTATAATAGTATATATATATAAGGATAATGATATACCAATACATACAGCGCCATCTACACCAATACTTTTGTTTTCCCTCGGGAATATCAAATTTTTTCGGGATAAAAAGTACCCTATTATTTAATCCAGACTACTAACTTTACGTCTGCAAAAATTCAATGCAATCGGTTTAGTAGTTACGGCGTGAAGTCGGAACAAACAAACAAACTCACTTTCCCATTTATAATAGTAAGGATAAGGATAGTAAGGATATCGAATTCATTCGCAATTTATATTCAAAGCTCCTAGTTGTTGCTCGCGGCTTTCTGCGTCTCGTATAACTATTTGTCCTTACATTAACAATTATCAAAATCAGTTTAGTAATTTCGACGCCTTACGCATGAATCGGTTTGTTATTATTTTTATACTACCTATAGTTAAGTTGATTTGTTTTTGGATCAACTACTCGAGTCCAATCCGGTTTCTTTTTATTTTAATGGGACAAGCCCGCTAACCTCTCAAAACTGCTGCAACTCCTAAAAGCCAGGATCTACAGTAGACATAATCATGAAAACACCGGAACACTGAAGTCCGGCGCGTCCCAGGGACATTAATGTCTTGGTTATTATAAGAGGAGAAGAAAAATAAACGGTTGTCCAATCCGGTTGTAAAAATGGGTACTAGCTGTTCATAAATAGGAAAAAATAAAGGTCAAAACGAAAGAGTAGGTAATCCACTTACTGATATTACATACATACATACATACATAACTTCACGCCTGTCTCCCATGGGGGTAGGCAGAGACTAAGGAACGCCAATTACTACGATTCTTACATACCTCTTTCGCTTCATTAACAGTCATCAATCTTTTCATGCATGCTCGTCGGTTAAGGGTACTGATATTATACGTAACCCTTTCTAACTTACCTAATTGATTTAATTATCCCTGTAATAGTCCAACTGCTACGATATGAAGTAATTATGACCATTGTTAAAAAGATCTAACAACGTCGTTGGGTGACCATGACTCTCTGTCAGTTTACAAAGTATTGAATTTCTTACTTGAATTAAACTGAACTATAACTTTAGACAATCAATCATGTTAAACTACTTTGTTTGCAATCAGCAATTAATATATAGTTTTTAATTTTTTGTAATGCTACTCGTGTTTGCTAAGTGTATTCCTTGTTGGAGATCCTAAATAAATAAACAAATAAATCCCACGGAAACGCGGGTGAAGCCGATGGTAGAAGCTAGTAAAGTAATATAAGAAGCAAACACCTCTCACCGAGTTATAGATGGCAGGAGTTTTGTCAAGGCCCCGCAATAACGCGGGACAAGACACGAATTATTCAGCCTCATATCTACCACTCTATCTTAATAGATATGTGTTGCAATACAAATGAAATCTCCACACGGATTGGTGTACATCAATTGAGTTTATTGATGTTCTGAGGTAATACGTATCGTTATTTATTAGTTGATTAATGCTTTTGCGCTTGTAATGGAATCTAGGTTGTTAAAGGTGAGTTTATTGCTTTTAATTTTAATTTGATAGGTTCTAAGCATTCATTTATTGAATATCTTATTGACATAATATTTAACAGTAGGAAAACGTTTATTATAATAGCATAAGGTAACATATAATGGAGAAAATAATAACAAAACCCAGTACATTATAATCAAAAGTAGCAAAATTTGAATTGACTGGCGTATGATACCCAAAGAAACCATGAACCACTATACCTCTAGCTATATATATAAATAAAATTTAATTTCCTTTCGTTAGTCCCGCTAAAACTCGAAAACGGCTGGACCGATTTGGAAAATTTTGGTCATGGAATATTCGTGGAAGTCCAGGGAAGGTTTAAGAAAAATTTTTAGGCGGTACCAAGTTTGCCACGTCACCTAGTCTTACAATAAAATCAGTTTGATAGAAAGCTACAACAAAAACATGAACAGGGAAAAAGATAATGCCAAAGGTATATTAAACTACTTTTTCGTCAAATAACGGTGGAGTATTTACTCTCGTATTCTGTCGGAACTGCAAGTTCCTCCACGTGTCATTTAGTTAGGCATCATACATTGCATCTGTCTCCGCGGTCTAAAAGTACTCTTTCTACCATTAGCGGCCACTTACGACTTGAACTTTCATAATGAACAACGTGTCAAATAATTAAGTACACTTGAACATAATTTCGAAAAGTCTTTGAACTTTGCCTAGAAATATTCCTGCTTTTCTTATAGTATACTGTCTAGGTTTGGTGTTTATTGTCTACATACTCTTTCCTAGCATCAAAAAATGCTAGAAAAAGACACTGCATTGAATCTGCGATCTTTATTAACCCACTTGATCCAGCTTGGAGAATTTTGGTAAACCCTGTTACTGTCTGGTGATGAGGTGATTTACGAATGCAGATCTTTTTAGTCATAGCTCTGTTCATAAAACTGCTGTTTTAATATTGGTGGGATTCAATTCAATGTCAAATCAATCGGCTGAATCCAATTGTAGTCATTGTCACGGTAATTTTCTTTACAATCAATTAAGTCGCCATCATATTTGAGTAGTAGTCCTTTATGACAAAAGAAGTTTACAAACTTTTACAGAATTAAAGAAGTAGAAGTCTGTTTAACTTAATCTAGTACCTAGTAGTTATATTGTCGCGGAGAACCTAACGGGTAACCGGGGCTCCGGCTCGACGTGCAGGAGAAGGAACGGGGTGGTTTTTAGTCAGTAAGAGTCTGACACTCGCGCCTCACCCAGGCGGGAGCAGTCATTCGATGATTTTCCCCCCTTAAAAAAAAGTAGTAGTTATAATATAACGTCACATAAATTATAGGTACTTAATAACAATTAAATTGATTATGAAACTATTTAAAAAAGTGCATCGTTAAAAAATCTTTTAAAAAAGGAATATCGAACAATCAGTTTTATGACTAATCGCTTGGGACTTGATTTTGTAGATTTAAGTCCTAGTCTGTAGTTTAATTTATAGAATAGTACCTCTAATTTCAATACCTCAATACCATTTCCAATATTCATTAATTAGTTCAGTATTTCATACTAGTAACAATCTAGTCTCACGAATTAGGTATATCCTTGGCATTTCTCATAGAGTAATAAAATAAAAAATAAAAAAGCCTTGTATTTCCCAATTAAAAAGAAATATACATTTCCAAAAAAATAAAAATAGAAAGCATATCATTTTATATCATGTTTCGTTTTAGGGAACCCCTGAGGTGAAGGCCTCCTCCAGAGACTGCCATCTTTCTCGATCTTTTGCTGTATCTAGCCAGCGTACTCCAGCCACACGTAGGATTTCGTCATCCCATCGTGTGTGCGGTCTTCCTCTTTTCCTTTTTCCTATTGGTCCTTTCCATGTTGTAATTATTTTTGTCCATCTATTGTCTTGTAACCTTGCTACATGACCTGCCCATTTCCACTTTAGTCTAAGTGCATATGAAACTGCGTCAATTGCTTTGGATTTCGCTCTGATTTTTGAGTGACGGATTCTGTGTTGTTTTTTGATATTGAACATGCTACGCTCCATTCCCCTTTGGCACGAGATAATTTTGTTCTTAACAGCGGTGCTATATTTCCATGTTTGACATGCATATGTTAAGCATGGGAGCAGATTTGAATCCATTACTTTCTTTTTTAGTTCCACTGGGAGGTCGCTTTTGAACACTTCTTTAAGACTCCAGTATTTATTCCAAGTCTGATTAACTCTCCGTTCTACCTCTAATAAGTTACTGTTTTTAGCGAAAGAGATCTGCTTTCCCAAGTATATGTATTCCTTGACGTATTCGAGAGATATGTCATTGGCATTTATAGGTTTTTGTGTACTGTTAGTCATAATTTTTGTTTTTGACGAGTTCATTTCAAGACCCACTTGTATGCTTGCAAGGTGCAGTGTAGTTATCATGTGTTGTAGTTGGCTAGAGCATTCAGACACTATAACTATATCGTCTGCGAATCTTAGGTGATTAAAGTATTTCCCTTGTATGTATATGCCACAGCCATTCCAATCCAGCTGTCCAAAAACTGTTTCCAAAACAGAAATAAAAAGTGTAGGGGATAGTGGGTCTCCCTGCCTTACTCCTCTTTTTATATCTATTAGTGGACCTAAAGTTTCTAATTTCACCTTGCTAGTACATTTTTCGTAGATGTTTTTTAAAACTTCGATATATTGTCTCTCCACGTTATGTTTTCTTAGCGCGTCCCATATACTTGAGTGTGATAATGTGTCGAATGCTTTTTGATAATCGATAAAGGCGACATATAGAGATCTCTGCTGTTCTTGATATTTCTCTATTAGGAGCTCTAAAGTATGTATGTGGTCGACTGTAGAGAATCCTTTCCGGAATCCAGCTTGTTCTACTGGTTGGTGAAGTTGTATGGTAGAGCTTATTCTTTTTTCAATAACTGATGAAAACAATTTGTAGAAGCTTGGCAATATACTAATAGGCCTGTAGTTTGAAATATTTTTTGGGTCTCCTTTTTTATATATCAATATTATGTTGGAGTCTGACCATTGAGAAGGTGTGGTAGCAGTATCAAGTATACGATTAAATAAAAGCGTGAGTGGGTGGCATAATATTGGCGCTCCATGTTTTAATATCTCGTTTGATATTTTGTCAATGCCAGGACACTTGTCTACTTTTAGGTTTTTTATGTTGGTCAGGATCTCTACTTCTTGTACAGGTTCTATTTCGGTAGTGTCATTGTTTTCTGTATTTTCTTGGGTTGTCTGGTGACCTCTGCTCGGCGTTGTTGGAGTGTCATATAAATTTTTGTAATATTCGGTAGCTATTGTAAGGATTTCGTTTCTGTGCTGGGTTATTCTCCCTAGGTTATTCAAGCTGTCGATCCAATTCTTGTGAGTTTGTAGTTCCTTTCGCGCTTTTTTTAAACTTCCAGAGGTTTTTAGGTGAATAAGCAGGGTGTTTTTTCTATAGTTAAGGTAGTCATTTCTTATATATTTACTAGTAAGCTTATATAGCGCTTTTAGCTCGTTTTTCATAGTTCTTGTTTTGAATTGAGTTCTTTGAAGTTGTTGCCTTCTCTCGAGGAGAGATTTAGAGCGCTCTGATAATTTTGCGTTTGTATGATTCCTGGTTGTTGGGGTTATTTGTTGAAGACTTTTGTTAATTGCGTTTACAATTTTATCATAGTAGCTCTGAATTGTGTCGGTGCTTTTTGTTTCTTCTAATAATTTAATGTTTTGATAGAGATTATTCCTGAATTCCATTATTTCCTTCTCGCTTTGTAAGGTTTTGTAACACCTGCTAGTATAGTTTGCTCTACTTCTTTTTATATTGGTTAGCGTTAGTGTTGATCTAACCAATCTGTGGTCAGATGGAAAATTTATGTTTAGTACTTCTAGGTTTTGAAATGAGTCGGGGTTGTTCGATAGAATAAAGTCTATTTCATTCCTATATTGTCCGTTAGGTGATTTCCATGTCCATTTGCGTTCAGGTCTTTTCTTAAAGAAAGTATTTATAATTGATAGCTTATGTTGTAGGGCAAAATCGATAAGTTTTTCTCCTCTTGCGTTTCGTGTACCGTATCCATTTGCTTTCATAATTAAAAATTCATCGCTCCGAGGTTGTCCTATTTTGGCATTAAAATCGCCCATGACTATAATTTTCGTATGGGCTTTCTTCATGGCTTTGTTTAGGGTTGTATAAAAGGCAGTTATATCATCATCGCTGGCTGCTTCCGTTGGTGCGTAGGCTTGAATTAGTGTTAGTTTGTAACTGTGTATGTTCAAATTTAATGTAGCTATTCTGTCCGATAGACCGATGTAACTTTCTATGTGTTGCTTCAGGTGTTTCTTAACTAAAAAGCCAATTCCGTGATACCCAGCTCGTTCTCCCGTATAGCACAGTAAGAAGTCCCCGTAGTCTTCTATTTGATTTCCCAATCGTCTGATTTCCGATAATCCCAAAATATCAAACTTAACATTTTTTAGAGCTTCTGTTAATTCCATAAGTCTTTCATATGTTGATAGTGATCTGATATTGTAGGTGGCAACTAATATTCTGTTATCATTCTGTTTGTTATGATGTTGCTGGTTTTTACTAGTATTTTGGTTCTCTGGAGGGTTTTGGTCGTAATCTTCCTCGGTGACCGGCCGTGGTGGAAGATAGGTATTTGTTTTTGCTTGATTTGCGTTGCTTAATTGTGTTAGTTTATGTTGAGTTTGCTTTTTTACTACTTGATTGGTATTTTCGCTGTGTTCACTTATTTTATTGTTCCGCCGGTCTCCGAGCTCGAATTGTTATTTTTTGGTCTCGTTCGATCCAGAGGTGGTTGGACGTGCTCGCATTCGATCGAAGACATTTCCTCGGCTTATTTTGTGTGCAGGTTTTGGTGTTATGTTATCATCAATCACTTCCTGGGGACTTCGTGTTAGTGATCTCTTTCTTTTTTCTTTATTTTTATTTTCCTTAATCACCAGTGTGTCGTATCTTATGAACGCATAATGTCCTTTATTGCGTTCTTCTTTAAGTTTGTCTTGCAAGGAGCGTCTTATTTCAAGGACGTGTTTCGGAAAATCTTCAGTAAAGTAGGTGTTCTCGGACTTTTTCTTATTTTTTAATATTTCGTTTCTTTTCCAATAAGTACTTATTGTAACTGTAACAGGCCTCGCTTTGCCGGTTTCGTATTTTTTCCCAACCCGAAATGCCTTACTAATATCTCGTACGTCGCATTCGATTCCTAATGTTTTAATTTCTTCCGTCACTGCTTGCACGAGTTCTAAGTTAGATTTTTCTTTTTCCTCTAGACCAAAAACCATCAAGTTGTTCATTCTCTTCTCCCTTCCATCTATATCTATTTTCTTTTCGAGTTCTTCTACTCTTTTCTTTAGTTTGCAATTTTCCTCTACAAGTGGTTGCAGCCTTTCTTCCATTTTCAACATCAAGCTTTCAGTGATGTCTTTAGTTTGTTTTTGCATTTCAACTTTAATTTTGTCGAAAAACCTTTGAAAGTTTGCCTCCATTTTCGATATGTAAAAAGCTCCTCGATTTGCAACTTAATCGAAAAACTTGAGATTCTTTTTTTTTGTAGTAACACAGATTTGGGTATGGTAGCCTAGTATAGTTTATGGTTATTTTTATTAATTAGTCACACTGGATGTCAATCTGTCATTGACTACACGACATCTGACAATTAGCGTTAAACTTAAAATTAATACAAAGCGGGTAGGAGTTTATTTCGATGAAATTGAACTTTCTTTGTAGTTTTTATGATGCACTATTTTTGTATTTAGTCCACTATTTGCGCGAATTCACTGTTTAGTACAAAGGTTGGTTCTTTATCTTCAAAATAAATCCACTTTTCACAAAATTGGCTTCGAGTAGCCTAATAATTATAATTAATTTTTCGGGAGCTATCGAGCGGTATGTTTCTCGAGTGACAGCCGGTTACCGGTCTCATAGAGTACTAACGAAGAATTTATGCTTTGCAAAGTGACACCTTAATTTTGTGTTGCGTAAGGTTGAATTTATCGAAACTAGTTGAAATGTTAACTAGGCAGTTGTCTATTTGCTTGAAGTTTATAGAGGTACATTTACATTTCGATTTGTTATGAAGTTAATAATTAGTACTTAGACACTTATTTATAATTTTGTTACATTTCGTCCAAATATGACTTATAATAATGAAATATTTAAATCACACTTCGGATTAGGTATTTATTTATTTCATTTTGTTAGGAGGTTTTTTGAAGTTCCAATTATTAAGAACTTATTTAGTGTGACCAAACATTTGAATATCATCTTTTGGTTCTATATTAGGCTTTATTCTTTATTTAGTTCTTTATTTTTAATAGGCTTTTATCAATGAAAAACTAGTAACTCAAAACAATGTGGTTCCATAAATATTCGCCATTTTCTGGAAATAAAGTAAGTGAATATGAAATATTAGAAGACATCCTTAGTTTAAAAGGTTCTTCTAAATAAATAATGACTGACGACTCCTAATCTTAACCAATTTGTGTTAAAAATTGGGTCGCGTAACGTTCACTGAACATCACAAAGCAGATTCACTGAAATTGATTGGAAATGAAAGCGCTTTTAGATTCAATATGGACGTTACCGATGAATAGGGATGTGGGAACCGTGACGGTGTGTATCGATAATTTCTAATTGTTGATAATTTCCTAAGATTGCTTAGTCCTAAGAAGACTGATTCGGAGACTCGGAAAATTTCAAATTGGTACTTGCCGTTGGTAAGTTTCGAACCCGCACCCTCATGCATGAGAAGTGGACGTCTTAAACCTCCGGGCCACCACGACATATTACACATCCGGGCCACGATGAAAATTCTATATATGTCATTTCAAATACTACACTTATCTACATTTGTCAATAATAAGTTCAAAATTAACGACATCACACTAGCGCACGTTACCGCAGTACAAGGTTACAACCCTAACGTTCCCTTCGAATATTCCTCCTCAAATATTTGTTTCAATTAGACGTCTCAGAGGTCCCTCTTACGGCTCCACGTCAAACAAATAATGATCGGTATATCAAGAGTGACGCACACGAATTGATATTACCAAGACTTTTTCTTATAAGAATGGTTTTTAGCTAATGGTTTCTGTGGGGAATTTGCTGGAAATGTAATGTTTTGTAATCGTAAATAAAATGTTAGTCTTGTCGATTTTTTTTTCACAGTTCATTGTTTTTATTAATCACTGATATTAATCAGTAAAGGTAGGTGTGAACTTTACTTTCGGTTCAAGCTAAAAGTAAATAAAAAAAGTGATTTAAAAAAAGTGAGTTACAGTCTACAGTTCATATACAAATATTAAAAAAAAATAAATATTGAAACTTAGATTAAATATCCAAAGCCTTTTCGTAAATAAATAAAAAGGGCTCAAACTCCCAAACTTAGAATGACTTTTGCTAATAAGAAAAAGTAATTAACAACATCAAAATGTCTTTCGGAAAAGTAAACACGGAGTGTGCAAACACTGGCTGAAATTAAACAACATGGCGTGACAAAAAATTTTCGCAAGTTTTCTACTAAAGTCATTATTATTTTTCTGATGTCTGAGTGTTCCCCCTTAAGTCAGAAGTCGGCGACGACTTTAATTAAACGCGACTTAAGACTTTAATTACTTTGAAGATAATTTTTTTGAGCTACGCCTACCTTTTTAACGGACTAACTGGATTAAAGATTGTCTGCAAAGTTTTTATGTGATAAGAATATTTTTGTTACGTACATTTGAGTTTGAAGGGTTCTGTCAAGCGTTTGTGGGATATAAGTAGATATTAAGAAGGTAGCTCATAAAGTTTTTTGTCCAAATTAAAATTCTCAGTAGTAGCACGGAGTCTGGAAATGTGCCCGGTATATGGCAATAGGCTCACCCCCTATTACATGGGACTCATAACAACTAGTGAAAAGTGGGTGTTACATTGTACTGTGGTAGAATGTGCACCTCTGCCTACCCCTTCGGGGATAAAAGGCGTGATGTTATGTATGTTATGTATATGATACCTACCTAATAAAGGGAAAACTGGTATTTCACTTGTTTCACTACCAAAAAGTTCAACGATAAAAAGTTGTTTATATTGGTTTATTTAACAACAAATAATGCAAACGTAGTTCACATTTAATATTTGGATAAATGTTCGACTATAGAGGTAGAGGTATTATGCGTGCGCGCCTATGATGTGAGCGGAGTGCGCCGCTGCAACATAATAGTGTGCTATAACTAAACTGACAGGCGTTACAATATAAGTGGCTGATAGAGGCACTCTCACTTCAATTTTAAGTGTACACTGCCGTATTTTATTGTATTTCTGTTTATTTCTTTAGTGTTCCTATTACTTATTTTAATGTGTTTGTTACAGGTAATAATCATCTTTAAATAAAAGTTTTATCATCATTCACTCCTCAACAGTATTATGTAAGTATTTAGTACGTTTTTATTTGTATTAGGCATACATATGCTGGTGAAATTATTATTTTTTGTCTATATTTCGGTTAATTTGTATTCCATACGATTCTAAACAATATATGAACACAGCCTACGTTATTTAACCTGAAGTATCTAAGCCTGTCATCAAACTATACTATAACGAAGCTAATCGTTATACTAATAGTTGTAAGACATCAAAGTGATACGTGGTATTAGAATATACCCTTATAATTACACAATATATATAAATACAGACAGTACATCAATATATTATCAAAAATCTTCAAACAACTTTTAACTTTATATCGTTATAGAATATGGTTGAAAATGTATTCCACGAATTAGACGGAATTGGATAGCTTGATATGCTGTGCTAATGTATTCACTTCCCTACCCTAGAGGTAACAAAAGACCCGTTTGGTGACTTCGGTAAGTGAATATTGCGCACCCACTATAATTTACATAGAGATAATGGCTATTGTTAGAAGTGGCTTTGCAATGTGATTTTATATTTAGAAAAGTGTAAGTTACTCTTTTTTAACCGACTTCAAAAAAGAAGGTTATTTTATGAGTGAATTTAATAATTAGATAGTTTGACTTTAATTTTTTATGGTGTGTTGAGTTAAAGGAAAATAGTTTTATATAGTTGCTTATGGCTCTGAATAGTCACAAATTGACATGGGATTTTCTTTTAGTAACTGTTAATATTCTACATTCAAAACTTAATTAAAGTTTAAAAAAATTATATAAATATTTGAACCTTTAGTTATAAAAACAAGAAATTCACACGTATTAAAGTTGAGGTGCAATATAGATGCCATAGGTAGTTAAACGAATCTAGACTAAAAAGATCAAAGACATACGCCACCTAAACAAACGAAGCACGTCTGTCCTCAACAGTTTTCTCAGAAACATAGAAAGACATTTCTAGTTAGTAATTTGCATCTACTGTTAATACAATTTAAACAGGCGTCTAGTTGGCACAATCAGGACTCTTCGCATTGCTAATTGCACCTCTTCTTTGTCCAACTTGGCCGGCTAACAAGGCTAATCCAACTAAAATTAGTGCTAAAGACAGACCAAGGGAAAAAAGAAATACAATTACTTACATGTTAAATTAGAGAATTTGTCTTTAGTTTTTCTGTATAATTTTAATTCATTAATATACCTAAATATGCCTCTTTGGCCAAGTGGTCACAAGTGCGACTGCCGGGCAAGGGGTCTCCGGTACGATTCCCAGGTCGGGCAAAGTATTACTGGTTTTTTTTTCAAAAAATCTCAGTAGTAGCACGGAGTCTGGAAATGTGCGCGGTATATGGCAATAGGCTCTGAGAATATTTTTTTATTTTTGTACTATAGTATTATCCGATTTAGCCACCTTTGTAAATAAAATGAACTGTTTTCCAATAAGCAACGTGTAATGGATAGTGCTAGGTACTCTTGGAGCCAAGTTCAGTATGAAATAATAACATTTATTGATCAAAATTATACCTAGTTAAAGTTATGCTACTTAATATTTACAATTACTCGTATTTCCTTTGAATTCCACGACGTTCGTTCAAATGTAATGGTAAACAACTTAATAATACATCCTTATTCCATTTATATGGAGTCAAGTGCATCATCAAAGTTTCTCATATCCTTTCATTGAATTAATACACCAATTACCTCAGTCGTTTTACAATATAATGCAATATAAATTAATTACCTACCGTCTACGAAGTACGTTCCCGTTATGAAGGGAACGATCCCGGTAGTGATTAAAATCAATGAATTAAGCCCAAGGGCTGTGTTGCCACTTAAAAAATAATTCATAGTCTCCCCTTCATTACCCTCCAGAGGAAAATACTTGACGAATTGTTTTAATTATTCCGAAATTTTTCTTTGAAGATTCTTCGATCATCGATTTGAGGAATTCGATGATTTGTTTTTGAGTGATTTTTAAGTAATTTTGAGTAACAAGTTTGTCAAAGTTTCTGTGCTGTTATAATTATTCTTTACGTGATCTATAACATAGCGTATGTTCCTTCAGAACAAACTGAAGTATAAAATAAAATTATTTCGAGCATCACTTAATTCTTAAACTGTAGAATAAAATGTAACATTTTACAGGTTTTAGTGTGGAATAATTGTTAGGTTATTTGAAGTTATTCCTCAGTTAAAATTTATCTGGCGTTGAAAAAGTCGGCCCTTAGTCTTACTTTAGTTGATCAAACTTTGTTAAACGTTCTAAACTTACAAACTAATAGCATCAAATAGCTATTTAAACTGACACAAGTTTGCATTGTAATATTTTTACCAAAAATACTTTCGTACAACTGTCGTCGAATGTAATTTCAGATCTGACTTCGAGAAAAACAAAAAATAGGGGGTACCGAGGGCAATATTAGGTACTTATAGAAGCAAAACATCAGAGAAAGTAAGAATAGGTAGGGATGCTTACTACTGCGGTTACAATTTTCTCTCTATTTACACTACGCCCAACTCAAATGAGTTGGTTTTAGAAAGTAAATCTATGAGGTACTTGATTCTGTATTATGAAAATGATACAAATTTTGTTTAGACACGATATTTTCCAACTACTAAAATTCAGTAATAGGCTATTATTATAAGGGACTCATAACATAAAAAGTGAAAAGTGGGTGTTACATTGTACAGTGGCATTAAGTGCCGTAATGTGCACCTTTGCCTACCCCTTCGGGGATAAAAGGCGTAATGTTATGTGTTAAATTCAATACTATTTTCTTGATTTTTTCAGAGACTGACTGATGATTATAATGATAAATAATTGGCATTTTTAGGTGTTGTTTCGCACTATGTAAATGCTGCAAAAGTTAGGTAGGACTGGTAATATCAGTTTGAAAATTAATGAATTCACCACCATGACATTTCCAAGAGCTCATTGTAGAGGTAATTAATAATTACTATCAATTATGAAACAAGCGCATATTCGCATACATAGATAATCGCGTACGTCCCAGTTAATTACAATATGCGTTAGTCGACGATTAATTATATCGTATTAATTAATCCTTCGTATCTCGCGGGTTTAGTAAATGCAAACACTATATCCGATGGTAATTTAATTCGCTGTACGAATTCTGGTTATGAATAGTTATGAATATTTTCGTGTTGGTATTGTTTGTTCAGTGAAAATACTAACGTCGTCTTTATTAAAATATTTGAAGACGATACCAGTCTCAGTATGGAAATAAAATATCAATATTGACTGCACGGGTGGTGCGGTGGCTGGGCAACTGGCTGTCGAGCAACGTGTCGCGGGTCTGATTCCCGCACAGCAACTCTTCGTGTGATCCACAGATTGTTGTTCCGGGTCTGGGTGTCATGTGTATGTGAACTTGTATATTTGTAAACGCACCGATGATACAGGAGAAAATCCTAGTGTGGGGCAACGTTAATAAACAGACCTGTAACAGTAAATCACAAATAAGTAAGAGGCTTTGAAATGAAACCATAATTTTAATTTAAACTGCATGACGTCATAAATTATTTGACACATCTGACCACACTAAAACACGAATTCTTTAGCAAAAACTAGAATACAAAAAGAAGTATAAAAAACTCGTACTCATTCGGCGAAGGGCCAGAAGAAAAGTTAATACCTAGGTACTGAATGTTGAATGCGGATCTTACTTTACAGACATTTTATCTAAAGCACTAACTTCATTAAGACTATTTAGTGTTTAAAGGACTACTCTACTCCATTCTAATTTTACCTTCCACGTTTAATTCTGCGAACTCATGTTTATTGTTAAAGAGGACGCCACTTGCGCATAAAGCTTACTGGAATAGTAAAGTCTGTATTGTATTTTCGCGTTACTTGACAAACGTACTTCACAGATGAAATATGAATATGAAAAGGGAGATGGGGGTGAAATTTTATGAGACTCCAGCAAAATATATCACCGCACTTGTAATATACTTTTGGTATAAACAAATAAAATATGTGAGAGATGAACTTTCCTTGATAATAATGTCGTTTTGTGAACACTTGTGTATTCTCTTTTCGTGTCAATTTTATGGCAAAACATCTTTATTTTCTATTGGAAGATAATTGTACATAAAACTATATAATTCTCTATTGTTATATATTAATGTATCTTTTTATAAAACGTTATAGCGGTAGGTTGTACCGTTATACCTTAGAATTACTAATTAAATGTCGTTGTAATAATTTAAAATTATTTTTGTCGTTTTAAATCAATTCATCATTAAGGTATTATTTTTTTTAACTTAAAATATTCTGCTTGGAAAATACAGAACGACATTTTGATTAATCTTTTCTATTCTACTGGGAAAAGAAAACTGACCTACTTTTTTCCAGAGAACAGTAAGTAAAATATAATTCTCTGGGAGTTCTTTAGACTTTAAGAACAATGTGGTCAAGTTAATTAAATTCTATAGTAATGCTTGTACGCTCGTGAGCCTTGCAAGATTTTATTATGAAAAATGTGTACTTGATCCTTAGGTATGCTTATAGCTTTTATAAGTATCATAAAACTCTATAGGCCTACAACATAAATCGTTATAATATAAAAAAATGCCCATTCTTCAGGATACCGTCGCCAACAGTAGTGCAAAGTGCAAAGTGGGCCAATTCAACACAATTTATGATATGGCTCGCTGCCTCCGTTTATGGTTTTACAGCATATTTATCGTTTTACGACATAATGGGGGCGGTTTATGATAATTCCTGAGTTCTCCCTGATATACGAGATGGATGTCCTCTTGTTTAATATTGTTCGTCTCGCCATTATCGGTTGTCCTTTAAAACAAGCGCTGTAAAAGGGTAGAGCAATGGCTTGGACGTTAAGGAAATCTCTTGTAAAACATAGGGTTGTACTATCTGAACTTGCCCATTACCAATAGGACCTTTTCAAGTTATACATACTTTTCTTAGATTTATTTGTTTAAATATTACTGAAATACAATTTAAGAAACCATTATGGAATGATGAAATAAATCGGGTTAGTTAGAGTGATAATAAATGATTAATCATTCCTACATGTAAGAGCCGGTATTTACTTAACAGCGGTACAGGTCGTTAACTCTAGAGGACCTCACTAAGATACAATGCTGAACCTAACCTAAGTCTAAGCTCTTAAGGGCAATTTAGTAGCCATATTCATTCTACTACAACCACTAATTGCAACCAATTTATTAAAGCCATTGTACAACATAGTTCCTATTTATTCGAAATAAACACAAGTGTTTATGCACGGCTTAACTTAATACCCAAATCATTAGAATTTAACTAAACTGGGGGATCGGTTTAAGTATCCCCCGTTAACACGACATTTCGTACAAAAATATACAGCTGATTCAAACCCTACTAATTACAATTGTTCCCTATCCATTGCTGCTTGACGAGCATTGATAAAAGTATCATGTCTATCGAAAACAGCAATGGATATCGGCATACATATTAACTGGTGTAGTAACAATTCTGGTTTTGGTGTATTGGTACAGTTGCAGACTTGTAATAACGTTTCCGCTCTTTACCCCTATGTTTGCCGAGCCAATGCAAACACGAGAGATTGTATAGGATAGATTGTACCTTTATGTTTATGTAATTTTCGGGTTTCGTGTATATTTTTGATGTCGGCTTTATGCCTGTGGATGATGGATTAAAGTTTCATATCGTTGGTATAGGTGGTAAAGCTTGAATAAAATACTCTCGTTATGTTTGCTACTGATGTTTGTTAAGTGCTCTGATTTTGGATTGTAATGGGTTCTGTGGTGAAGAGTATTTTATGAAGCAAAGTTTTTGTGATAATAATACTTTGCTGCAAAAACCTTTACATAGATAGAGAGTAGTGTTAGGAGGGTTTTTTTAAGGGGGGGAAATCATCGAATGACTGCTCCCGCCTGGGTGAGGTGGGAGGGAGTGTCAGACTCTTACTGACTAAAAACCACCCCGTTCCTTCTCCTGCACGTCGAGACGGAGCCCCGGTTACCCGTTAGGTTCTCCGTGACAAGGGTAACCTTTGCCCTGCAGTGGGACGATCATAATTGAAAGTAATAAATATATTTTATTTTAGTTTCCAAATAATACGCGTACAGTTAATTATTATGTTTTAGGCTTGTGTTTGATGAGTAGCAGCGCGACAGTCGTCGTTGCGTGTCGTGGAATGCTGTTTATGAATATGAGCCTCTAGCATGACTTGAAACTAGTCGAGTTCCTCGTCAAACAGTTACGTGAGTTAGCCAAAAACATAAAACTTAATTTAGTATGTCTCACGAGAGTTTTAATATAGTTAAATAATATTAGAGAGGCCGACAAACTAAGGCAGAAAATTGTACGTATTCTCCTCACTTCGCACTCAACAACAAATATCTTGTTAATTTTAATCCGGTACTGACTTGAGATTTGGCTCCCCAGAAATAAATATTAAAACTATGATTAAAATGTCATTTATTTAAAGTTATATCGATACATTGGTACCAGTTTTGACTTTACATAAACTGAATAAACATTAAAAAACAGTATCTAATATATGACCGTAATTTATAAACCTATATTTAAAATTCCAATTTATCTAATAAAGCTAGATTTATTTCTTCATTTCCTTCTAATAAAATTTTAATGCCTCTAGCAGTACCTAAGTCTAGTACTCGTAGGTGTCTGTTAAATATATTATTTAGGAGCCGACTATCTAGACTCTTGTGCTTGAATAAAACATTTTAGTGTTATTTCAGTACTACCTACTTGCTGTGCTGTTTCTTATTTCGTTTGTGAATTTGTGTACATTCATTAGATACCTCTATATACATTGTACCTACTTAGATGAAACGTAGCACTAAACTGTAAAATATCTTCAGGAATTCACTGACAATTACATAAAATACACCGAGAAATGTATTTCGTTTTCGTCCTGCGGCAAAACAAACTGCCATAATGAGTACTTTCGATGTATAAAGTAAAAATGTGATGTTTTGACAATGTACTCGTATGCTCTGTCGAAGTTTGCTTTTTGCAATAGTTCACCAGTTACTTTTTGTTTTAAACATTTTGTTTCTTTGTAAGGCTATGGTATTACCAAGACAGAACCATTCTACTTCTGGACGAAAACGAATTAGATTTCACGATGTTTATCTGGTGTTTCCAACATACTACGTTCTCTATCACCTCCAGATGAGGCTGTAGGGAGATTGGAGATTTCAAAGTACTCAAGCTGATCAGAAAAACATTAAGTATGTATAGTCGTAAAGCAGACATCTCAAATAGTGATGACCACTTATAGAACGCAGATATTGATGAGACTGCATCTTAAACAAAGTCTCAATATGTAATGTACACGTTTATTTACGTACACGTAAATAAACAAGTGAAATTGATATTTCCTCAACATTCCATACTTACATAAATCTTCAAGTTGATGCCTTCGGGCCCAGAGCAACCTGTTTGATATATTTGCAGAACATGACAATGTTTATTTGTTGCTCCTGTGCAAACCGAAATAAATGAGTTTGTCTGGTAACACTATACGTTGTTTGAACAAAAACGTCTTTATTTGATGGCCGGTCAAATGTTCCGGATTAATGTTTGTCTGCTAGCAGCTGGATTCCAATCAGGAATTTAATGATGTGGATTTAAGGGAGCCTGGTTCAGACTAAAAAGAAAGTGGTGCTGTTTGCTAAAACCATATATTTGCTCTTGGTAATGGAATTCAAGGTGTCTATTTCTTAATTTTTGTCTACATATAAACTACTAATAGGATATCTGACAATTGAATATTTATTCATTAAGTGCCGTAATGTTCACCTCTGCCTACCCTTCGGGGATAAAAGGCGTGATGTTTGTGTGTGAATATTTATTTTGACATATAATCATTTTTTTTCAAGAGTAACGAATGGAGTTTCATACTCTTTCTTCTCCATTCTTATCTATATTTTGGAATGAGCATATAACTTCACTAATGAACAGACTGACAGCCTGTTATTAACTTGTATTTGTTGACGTTTCAAAGTACCAAATTATGGTTTAATTGAAATAATGCTTTGACTTTGATTTTGTAAAATATCGGGTTAATATGGTTTAATCAGTAACCGACTTTTTAATAAATACAAAAATGACCAAAGAATAGACCTTCCTCAAAGACCTGATAAGTTATTTTCATCCACATCTTTAGTATTACACGTTTGTGATAAAATATGTAGTAAAAAGGTCTTCATTGACTCCCAAGTTGTGACACATTCATAATAAATTCATCCCATTCTTTATCGTAGGGAAGGTAATGAGGTCACAGTGCCTATCAATGCTTGTACCTGACATTTGACCTTATGCCTGTGTCTAGACGAGACGGGATGTCTCGCGTGCAATACTAAAATGAAAAGGCACGACATAGGCGAGAAATGTAATTTCACACCGTCACGATGGGTGAAATTTCATGGGAAATTGTTTCATTTTAAAACATCATTGTTACATTGTGACATACATTTCACTTGGACTGCATTTATGTTGTGTATCACTATTGTACTAGGATTGTTATCTGCGAAAAGCTGCGATGTTACCAAGAGATATCTGGAGGATTAATATGAGCTCAAGTGTGTTGTGCTTTTGTTTTGTATTAGAAAATGAAATGAGCTCTTTTGATCTATGTCGTGTTACTTATGTGGTTTGTTTTAAGAACTGTCCTTTTCAGTATCTTTTCAGGTAAATGAGTGATAGAAGTGAATATACCAATGATTCTGAGTTTTACAAATAGTAGAACTTGACTACCGGCATTCCGGTAGATGGAATACACCATTGTGTATTCCATCAACGATGATGACGAAATTATAATAGGGATTAATGCAACTCTACACCATGTTTATAGGAAAGCATAAAGTTTAATTTTCAATAGGTACCCCGATTCTTTCTTTTATTACAATGGAAAGAAACGAATAACTTGACTTAAAAGAATGTGAAACAGTTGTGTGTTCAGCAAATAATATATAGCACTCCATTTTCTTAGTTTAAAAGAAAATAAAAATCCCGTAAGGTGACGATAAAATCTAAAGCCGTGAAGTTGAATGAGCGGTTTCTATAACCGTAAACTTGAACAACAATGTTAAAGTTAAGTAAGTGTTAGGTAAGATAGGTATTAACATAAAGACGAATGTACAGCAGTTCAATGTCAGTATGGACCACGTGCATACACTTTCAAAGTAGCGTTACTTGTTCGCGTGCCCATTCAATGACCAAGTAACGTCCAATTGAATAAACATTTTGACTCCATTTTACGTGTTTGTAGGAAAATGGGTGGATTTAATAGCAGACAAGACAACAAACCTTATTTATTTATTTATTAATTCATGTACACACAAACAAGGCAGAGGACAAAAGATATATAAAATTCGAGTACATAGATAATATTTTTTATCTTGCTAATTCATTCAGATCAGATCACGTAAGGCACGTAAGCAACATTTTCGGTAATAAAATAAAAGGATCAGTACCTACCATATGCTCTATATATGCATAAAGAATCAATCATCTCCCGCCTTCTCTCAAGGTCTCTCTACGACCAATCTACTAATTATGCAACCATACACCATCATCATCATCAGACCACCACGGATGGGTCCCAATAAGGCTGATGCCGATACGGAGCCGCGGAAGACTTAACAGGTTGCCGGGGCTCCGGCTCGAAGGGCAGGAGTAGGAATGGGGTGGTTTTTAGTCAGTAAGAGTCTGACATTTCCTCCCGCCCCACCCAGGCGGGATATGTCATTCGATGAATCCCCCCTCCCTTAATATGACAATGTAATACCACTTAAGTATTTCTAGGTAAAATTCCTATCAAGGAGGCGAAAACATTTTTATCCAACGTTTACACATATTGCAACAATTGCTATGTACATAATTACCTTTAATAAAGGTAGAAGATAAGTTTATTGCCTACCGAGGTTATCAAATAAGTTATCAGACGTGACCTCTTTACTTTTATTTTTATATTGCTGTTTCATTGTAATTTACATTGCATAAACACACATCTCGAGACAGAACAAATACGCACTCAAGGTCTCGATGAAAGCCATTTAAAATTAATCGATTATGATGAGTAATCGAGTAAGCGCCATGAGTTGCATTTGGCAAGTAAAATTGATGATCGATTATCACACATTGTTTTGTTCTTTTGTGTACATTTCATGATACTATTCACGTGTCGGATGTAAATTGATGATTTCGTAATTAGCTTGTTTTGTTTTTGTGAGAAAATCTAAATTAGACGTGACTTTAGTTTTTCTCACGTCAGAAGAAGTGTTTCAAGTGTTAACAAGTTAGGTTATTGATTTTGTTTGGATTTTTGTTTAGTTTTTAAATGTTATTTATTACTTAGTATCTTACAAAAAAGAGTTTGTTACTGCGTTTAAGTTATTTTATTCAATATGATATGAGTAGTATAGCTATTATAACAAATGCTATGCTAAGTCCTGCTCAAGTAATAGTGAAAGTGTTAAAAAAATTGTAAAAATATTACAATTGTACCTACCTACATATTATAATATTCTTAATACAAATTGTGTGTAATGAGCGGCTCTCGCCATCAAACGTTGAAGTTAGGCAAGTTTAGATTTAAGGTCATTCCTCTGTAAAATTCTTTTAAATAAATTTATTAAAATTAAAATAAAATAGACGACCCAAAAATTACCTACCTACCAGGATTTCGCATTTGATCCTGGACAATTAGTAAAATATTGTGAAAATTCTAATGAGTAATTTTCTTATCAAATACATCGTGTAGTTGATAGACTTATTGTCACTGATAACGAAGTTGCGGATTTTGCGCCGTAATCAGAAAATCACTAAAATAATGTTACTACTACAAAAAAACCTATTTTACTAAAATAGTGCAAGAGGAAAATATTTAATTTTTTATAAATTATTGGATTTTCGAAATTCTCAAATCAGATGACAGTAACATAAATACGTTCAAAATAATGAAAATTGGATGGAGATAACATTTTCGTACAGATTTTTAAAGCAATAGTACTGAAAACAGATTCAGATAGAAATTTAAATATTGCAAGTTTTGTTAATCAACTAAGATAAACACGACCGAAAAGACAGTTTACTTATAGCCACAGCACAAAATAAAAAAGGTGTCTACACTCTACAATCCACAATAAATCTTGCTGGCACATTATTTTTTGTAGAAAAATAAAACGTTCCTACAAAATACAGTTCTGCATGTGCATTATATCAACTGTCGTCGTAACAAGCTGTTGCGACGATTGCAAGAACGTGACCTCCATTCGAGGACTCCTTTACTTATAAACACAGCCAATTATATCTATGTATTTATATTTCTTAATGCTTTGGAATAAATGTGTGGAATCTCTGTTTCTTCTATATTTTAATAATGTGTTGTTCAACTAAGATTTACGAAAAGCTTCTGTTTGTCTTGTCTTCTGGTGGGTTGCTCAATTTTTCGGTAGTTGTTCTAGTATTTTTAATTTATCTTCACCTCTTTGATTCTTTCCTGTTTTAGTTTTGGACTAATGTTTTCATTATCAGATTTAACGAAACCATTGAAATCGTCTATAGCAACCATTTTAAGTGATGTGTGTGCTGTGATTGCAGGATTATTATTATTATTATCCACAACTCATTCATAATAACTCCTCCATGTTTTCAATTAGTTGAAAAAACGATTTTAGAAATACTTCATTAAGTTGCTTTTTCTCTGTATCTGCCTTATTTTCTGAATCACAAGTTTTCGCAACACGAATTACATTTTTTCCATAACATTTCGACGTAAAAAGACATGATGTCAAAACTGCCAACGAAATAGTTTTGAGAGACGTTGGGCTATTGTGTTGTGACAATGTTCGCTTTCATTCAACCCATATGTGTCATTGTAGTGAAAGTGAGGAATATTGAGATATGAAAGTATTATCCAGCCATGGTTTTATATTTACACTGTACCGTTTCTGTTCCGTGGTGTTATTCTTTAAAAGTTTTTGTTATACGATTTTTTAAAGTGGTGTATTATTTTAGGCAATGATTATTTTTTTCATGGTGTATGATCTGAATTATCAGTTCTAAATTATCTGAAGTAGCAACACTAATGTGTCTTGCTACTAATAAACATATAAGAAATACAATCTAATGTACTTACAACATTCTCCTACTGAAAAAAAATGAAATGAGTAAAATTTACTGGGTCAAATACCACCCCGTAAAAATTCATAGATATGTATGTCATAAAAATATCGTACACCAAACTTTAATAAACACTCAAAATAATTGTACAACTTCAAAATAAACGTCAATCTCTTTGGAATATCATAAAGATGGACTGTAAAGTAATCCCCCTTGCAAGATTAAAAATCAGACAGTATTTATGGGCTCAGAGCAATTTTAAATCTCCTTATCTCCACCGGCCAGGTGTAAAACCCGAACTGTTAGCTTTTGCTATAGGCGATGTTGCAACACAATCACGATCGACCTTGTCTCTACATTTATTGCCGTCCTTTTCTTACAGAACAGTTGTTTACCTGGAAACTTCAACTAAACCTCCACTATTATGACTTAAATTGTTATTGTTTAGTGGAATATAAGTAAGAAATACAGTGAGGATTTTTAAAAGGGTATGTATGCAGAAATTATGAAGGGATGTAGATCCGGACATGCGTACTGGAGTGGGACGGCGACAGCCGGGCATCGGCAGTCTACGTTAGTTGTTGGCCGGTCGCCGCGCCGTGCGTTGTGTTGCTCGCGTCCATCCAACCTTTTCGATACAGTACACATATCAAATTTCACGCGAAAATTTGATATCGTCGTCGTTTTGTGAAGTGTTTTGAAAAAGTTCGTGCGTTTACCGGTAAATGTTTAAAGTTAATCCAACTATAGAAGTTTATTAGAGTTTGTGCTTGGAATTATATTTTTTGCGCCCCTGTGTTTTGTTGCTCAGTGATATGTTTGCAACTGTTTTGTTTTTGTAGTACGTATCTTTTATTTTTATTAATTATAGTTAAATAGATGTTGATATTTTTCCTTTTATTCTTTAATTTCTTTCCTATATTGTTTCTAAATGATATCACCGACAGAGTTGCTTTATCGCTGCTGATAAGTCTTATCTACAACTAAGTACGTTGTTCTATGGATTAGCAAGAATTGCACATTTAGGACACACCAGTTATCCACTTATAGCTGTTATAATAATTTACATTAGCATTTCCATTCGTGTTTAATTAAATATTTTACTGTGGAAATTAGAAAGTGGAAACCATTGAATGAAAGTTCATCGAACCGATATTTAATGTTGTAAACTGATCCATTACGACAATGCAATCAAGCGTTATTATTATATTGTTTGTCTACGCATCATTTCATTCACATTATAAGGCAATCAGAGTGATATATTTCTCATTCCAGTAGCATTTCAAATGGTTTGTTTTGTTTTGAATGTTAATAAATTGAATGTTATCGACCGTTGGAACAAGTAGACACGCGTTGAGATGACTGTCTTTATTGTGAATCACCGACTGTATGAAATGCGAAAGACAAAGAAGGGATTTGAATATAAGACGAGGGGGCCCTTGAAATTGATCGTCTGGTACACCCCAGCCTCTGGTTAACCGAACCCTTGGATGTAGCGTAGGCACACTTAATGCGGTACAAATTTGATTTTATACCTCGGTTTCTGTAACGGCTAGAACAGAATCGGCGAACTTGTTGAATTAAATTTCAAATGTGAGTAACTTGATTTAAGACCTACGTTCGTAATATGTAATATTCTTAGGTAACTAGTGAATGATAAATTAAGAAATTAAGAAATTAAGAAACACAAATTTTTAAACAGCCTCGTCAGACGCTAGAATAAACGATTGAACATGGGTATTAATTAAAATTGAGAAGCGTGTCCTCTCAGTTCTCTTGTTTATTAAGCTACTTAGTATGGAAAAAAATGTATTTGTTCAAGGATTAACTATTGAATTCTCACCTAATACATTTTTAAACGAGTTTGGCAGGATTGTGAGTCAGTAGGCGCGTGCCATATTATTATTCCAGTATCAGCAGCATTTGGTTGCCCATTGAAGCGGTAATTGCGCCCCGTAATGGTACAAGACCCTTTTTTCGGATCTGTCTCATTGTTGTCCATAGGGTGTAAGGTCGTTGACATTGGCCTTCCCCTTTATATTTCGAATTTGCAACGATATTTTTCATCGTATGTCAGATTAACAATATATCATTTCTAATCGCTGTTTCGAATATTACTTCACAGTTTATTATCGTTGTGAATGGTCATCGTAATCTCCTGTATTTGACAGTTTTCACGTTTCGTGTTGGCCATTAATTTATTCTTATTGTTTTTAATTATTAAAATAAAATACCACATTTAATTCTTTTTATCGGATTAATGACAGTTGCAATATGAAAAACAAGAACAATACCGGGATTTGTGATGTTTCACGAAAAAAACTTGGAAGCGTTTTTTATTTCGGTTTTAGTTTTTGTAAGCCTAACGGTCTCGTGGATTCTGGTCCCGCTGTTTCATTAAAAAAGATCCACCAATTAGCAATTGCTGAGTTTGTTTCACGTTCTTGTCGTTAGTTTTGTTAATTATTGTTCTGTTAAATAAATAAAACAACTACTTGGTAAGTAAATTGTTGGAACTATTGTCACTGCGATAGACTATTTTCTGCATGTGCAAACAATGTTTTACGTTAACGTTTACCTTGAGATAGAATCGTGAGAATTGCCGCACAATCACAGACGTTGAAAATAGGTGCAACGCATTAACATAATATGCAAAATACGCAACAGTTGTTATAGTAGATAATTAATACTTACGCAAAATTGGCCACTCATGCGGTCACCGAACTATATAAAGACGTTAAAGAAGTAGCGAGTGATGACGTGAGCGTCACGCCTGGGGCGTAAAACTAAACTCTAATGAGAGCCACATTCTTTTAGCTACAATGATAGCAATTGACCAAAACAATGCGAACAAAGCGGTCCAGAACACCGTTAGAGAGCCGCGCAAGAGTTCAGATATTCGTTGCATTAGTGAGGGTAACAATCTTTGATAACTCGCCGTGGATTACGCAAGTGGCCTCCTTTTCGCACGTGTTCCCCTACAGTTCTGCAACGTTTTTAGGTGCAATACATCTCTCTGTACTATATGACCATAAAATTACAATAGGTTCACAATCGGCTTGATAATTTATTCTAACTTGGGCAAAGGTTACCATATAAACTACCCAGAGGTTATACCTTCAAGTCCGGTTGATGATTTAAATGTAATGTAAGTAAGCACAAAATAGTATTTTCAAATGTCTAATAATGTATCTACTACTTATCAGCTACAATTATGTTGCTTGTGTAAAGACATTGAAGCTAAGACAAATCGTTAAAACTACCTTGATTAACACCTTCACCTATTTACTTGTTCCCACACTTTACTTTTCCATCTAATTGATCTGCCGCCCACTTGGTATGACTGTGCTCCTAAGAAATATCAGTGTAGGTAGTAGCAGCAGGTACGTTTATCTACACTTCTACAGTATACGTGCTAGTATCATCAGTAACCGTCGCAGGTCTATCCCATAGGGGCGTTGCACCGGCGCCGCGATGGAATGTGCCCGATCGTGGTTACGAAATGCCGTGACTCCGCAATCGTGCCTCTCCACTAGAATACGCAATTATATTATATTTATCGAAATATTTGTCTACACGAAATACTTTTTTACGATACCTTTCATCTATTACGTTACGTTTAAAAATGGAAACCTAGAATTCTAACCGATTAATGGTTACACTAATTGGGTTTCTTGCTCCGCTACTGTTCTTCAATAGCTTTTTAATTACCCTTTTGTATGGGCAGAACATTCGCTAATGTGTACGCTTAAGGCCGTTCCGGAAAACACAACGAAGCCCATTGTTGAGTGCAGCTCCTTATATTGCAAGTAGCGGTCTGACTTCATAGGCGCCGGTCTCCATGTGCCGTGAGCCTAAAATTCTTAGAATGTCTGCTGAATACATTTACTAAGCCTTCTATGGTGCTCTTTAATATTAATTAGGTCCATTTCTTTTTTTAGCGTTATCGATTCTCCTTATAAATTTTATAAAATTCTTTGCACTTTTCCTCGTTTAAAAAACTTGAAAATGCATTTATCAAAAATGCGAGTGGCTGAGTATAAAGTCTTATCTCGTCTCCCCCACTTGCAGCTTCGTAAAAGAGTGATGGAAGCGATTCGTCATGTTCCCTGCTTAGTGACCCACTTACAAGAAGGTTTTCGACTTGAAAGATTTTTACGAAATGTGTGTGGGTACTATTAGCGTCATGGAGGGCCACCCCTATGGAGGAATCAATCGGTTTCACGCTGTGTCACACATTTATATTGTTTTATCCTCCATTGATCCTTCGACATGACCGTCTTATTTGTCAGCGCAAATATTATCTGAACGGATAAAATATTTTAAAAGTACTTAAACAAAAAGCGCTTAACTTAAGCAAATAAGCAAAAAATCTTTTCAGTGTAACAAGGACAATGAATATTGATAGGAAGGGCGTGCTCGTGCCTTTTACGGATAATAAAAGATTTTTTGCACCATCCTTCTTTTTTAAACTCCTTCCGCGTCAACTTTTTTGTACATTGATTAATGACCGTCCTATTTAGAGATTGTTCAAGTGAAGATGAACAAAAGCTTTGCACTTCATTGATTGAAATTTTTAACGGTCCTTAGATTTTCTACTGTCATCGTAAAATCTCGGTGTTCATTGATATTGATTACATTAAGTTTTGTAATCGGCAGTTTTATAACACCTTTCAATTTGTTTGCATGATGCTAATTTGTCTTGGCGATTACAGTATCTTATTAGCTGTAGTGTAAACACAAGTTATGAGTGAAACTTGTTATTACATAGATCCGCTAGTGAATTGATTTGATTTCAATTATATAGACTAAGATACTCGTGTTGTTTATTGATTCATTTAAATTAGACTTTCAAAGAGATAGAAGTTGGATATTTTAATTTGCAATAAAGCTTGTATTTCCTCATTTCAGTAGGTAGAGAGTTTCTATGATTACTAGTAAGTAATGGAATTATTATAATATATTATAACAACCCTACTGGGTTGAAAATTACAGGTTTACAATCATTGTAATTGAATTGAATTCGAAATTAGTTTTCAGTAGATGGTCAAATTAAATTACTCTGATTAAAATTATGTAATAAAATTCACTGATGTAATAGGTAACTTGTAATCTTACACTAGTTTCATATTGTAAGCGGATCACGATTGTTCAATTTGATGTTATGAATCGAACCTCTCATCAAGAAATTCCGTAAAGTTCATTAACCGAACATTTGTACTTACATTTCAATTCTTTATATCCTGTTGCGAATAGCTAAATTGACGGAGACCGCTAATAGCCGTACATGTACACTTACGTTTCCTCTTCGTTTGTTGATTAACGATTTCCTCAAAATAACTTATGCAAATCTCCAAGTTCCACACGTGTTACGAGATTTGCTGTTACATCAGTATTCCTGTCATCTTCATCAAGGTACCTGAGACATGCCCGCATCGTTTGCTTGTGTCAACTCGCTGTGTTTGTTTGACTGACCTGATGTGCATCGCAACGACCTTACACAGTTAGGGCGACCTGTACGTATCCTGTTCTAGAAGCTCTGCCAATATTAATTTGAGCTATTAATATGATAGAAGCACCGTGAATATAACTGCATTTTATGACATATTTAATTAATTTATCATTATCGTCGTATAAATTGCCGTTAGTTTATCATTAGGTATGATTATGTCCGCTGATATCATCATAGCAAACGCTACACAGTAAACTACCGCCACTAGTTTTGAATACGATTCCCTGATTAGATAACCATATGTTTATACCGCAACCACAACACACAGTGAGTAAGATGATACCATATTCGTACAACTCCGTTCCACAAACATGAGCAAAAAATTAGATCTTTGATAGCGATAAGCAACAAAAACCGACCTCGAAGTTTTTTCCGAAAATCGTTCTTGCGATCAAGCTTCGAGTGCGTAATTCGTATTTCCAAGTAGAAGTGTTCTATTTAAATTGATACTACGTATACGATATACTCAACAATCTACGGAGCACTTAAAAGATTAATCACAACTCGAGGAAAAAAGTGCGACAAATTGTTCATGTAACTTTACTCATTTGGTATCGACTGTATAAGTGATAGGTTTTGTTTGATGTACAGAATATAAATGGGAGGAATTTCTTAAGATCTCAAATGCAACTTTCTTTTGATTCCAATATACAACGTTTAGGGCTGATCTAGTATCAATAATAGAAATATTGAACAAGAGTCGGAAGTCTCAAGACACATTGTGGCTTTTGCCTTCCTGTGCATTACGTGGTCTGAATACAGATCGCGCTGTTATGATCCCCGGACATTCAGAAACCCTTCACTTAGATAAAGTGTTGTTTTTGTTCAATACTTGGGATAGTTGTCACGTGTAGACCCTTCTCTGCGGAGCCTTTCGCTAAATGTTGTTCTGTTTTTTTATCTCTATTTTCTATAAATTATGTAACGTGGCCTATTACAGGTTTTTTAAAAGAATCTAATTGCTAATACACTGGTATTTTTTGTGGATTACAAATGGCTTCTATTATAGGCTAATCTTAATTTATTTCTTGTTCATTCTTTGAATTGAAAAGTTATGGCCGCTGGTCTAATGTTTATTAAGATTGTTTTTCTATAGTGGCACGTGACTTCAAGTTAAGTAATACGAGTCATCGATATGTAGTGTAGCTGTGTCACGTACACTCGTAAAAGGTCTGTGACTATCTCTAGCATGTCTAGGCCAAGGTTACATCTAGTTATATGACAGGTTGTTGGACTGTAACCTAATTCGATTCAATCACTATTACAGACGAGTTGCGCACATCCTATTGAATAATAACCTTAGTTTGCAAATCGCCTACATGGATAGCACCAACTTCCTACGCCTAAACTGCAAGGTCTCTTTCGATAGGTACAGTGTAATTAGTAAACTTATAGGTTATTGAGCAGGTAATTCAAGTACCAAGTTTGTATTTTCGATTAAATTAATCTTATATGGTATGATTAATAATTACTACATTACCATACTCGGGTTTGTCTACCACCTTCGCATTGTCTTTAAAGTCTCGATTACCTTGCAGAGAAAATATTGTGAATGCATTTGGAGCAGGTGCGTCTACATTTAGCAATTTGGTGTCTTCAATGTTTATTACTCTTTTGCCTATCTTAGGTCCAATTTGTTCCAATATATCATTACCAAAAACTGCAGTAGATTACGAAATGATTCAACAAGATGTACCTCTATATGCTGCCATATTTCCAAATTATTACTGAGCCAGTGTAACAGCTTCAGTTAATGTGCCAATCAATTACCAAATTATTAATGTGTACGATATATCAAATAAAAGCGTTGAAACCGAGCCAAGTACTCGTTATCAATTTATTGAGCTACCGCCTATAGATACTGCCGCACGTGCGTTTGTTTATGATCCATATTCCGCTGCCGCATTCCGCGAGACGGGTGAATCATGTCTGTTGACAAGCAATAAGTATGTATGACATTATTGTTGGTTTCACCTTTAGAGGTAAGTACTTATCGATTTGAGTGTTAAATGAATTTGAACCTTATTGTTTGTAAATAGGTGTCGGTTTTTTAGGAATGTATGATTGGTTCAAATTAGGCTTGTAATGTCTTACGATGTGGGTGGTCGTTTTTTGCTGCCTTCTTTCTTATTTTAATAACGGGTACATTTTAGAGAGGAATTTTGTTGTATAAATGTAACATTAAACTAGGCGTTTTTACTTTGTCTTTTATCCAGTCTAATAGGTGTTTCAATATGATTAGCCTTAACAATGCTTGCAAGTAAAAGTTTATTAATAAACATCTGCCTTGCACCTTTCTGACATTTGATCGGTTTTAACGCAACGTTCAACGGAACCTATAATATGACACCTTTGTCTATACTTCCATGAGGGTGCTTATAGTCACATTAATATTCATCGTCATCATCATCATCATACCTTATAAGGTTAAGTGTACATTACTTCTAGAGAAAGGTTTTTATAAAGAACAGTTCGTAACGAAAAAATGAAATGGGGGCTTAAATATTATGTTACATTTTACGCCTATATTTTATTATAATTTTAAAGAATACAATTTATTACTTAGACCTATTTATTTTAATAATTGTTGAAAATGTTAATGTGTTATTACTTGAATTGAATTCTGAAATTTGAACTTTGTATTTTGCTGTGCCCGACAGGGTCCGTAATTGTGTTAGGACACATTGGCTTAAAGCTAGGGCTTTAAGCCAATGTAACATCTTAAGAAACATTATGGAATGCAAATAAAGATATGAATATGAATAAAGATACTTAAATATTAAAGTCTACCAACGACATATTAACATTTTTATCAGTATTGACTGAAACAAATGCAAGAATAAATTACAAAATTACTTTTTCAGTAAAAGTGGTTCGCTTATTTCAGTTCCACCCAAATGAAGCAAAGTTAAAGGGAAAGTGATACATATGCATTAATTGCTTATTGACAGAGTGATATATTGCGATTGCAAATTCATTGAACGTCTGTGTTTACTTTCATTAAGTATTCAGAGTATCGAAAATACTCCAAAAAAGTCCCTCTTACCAAAAATATTCAGAAGTTAAAAATAATTACGTAAGTGTTAAGGAAAACAGTACCTCATTCGTTTAGACGTTGGTTAACAAATGCTATGGGAACTTAATACTAAAAAAAGTATACATTACTCATCTCAACTGCATGAAAAAATGTTACAAGAACAATTTCAAATGACTAATACGCTGAATGAACTGACTTGATGATGTTTCGTAATTAAGAACATAGTTATTTATGTTCCTATTATAATAATTATGTTCTCTTTGCTACTCTATATTTGGCAATTTCAAATTATAAGACAAAAAAAAACATTTTTTCTGGAAGTATTCGAACTCTCTGCTAATGTCAAATTAAACTTAAATAATCGAGTCTTGCCACGGACAAACATGTATTTACTCAAGAATTGAAGCCTAATAGCTATCGGTGAACAAGATTGACAGAAATATGATAATTTAATTATCTGTGGAAGGGACATTCTGCCAAAATGTGATCATTTATCTAACTATGCTTTATTTGGTTCTTTGAACGCACCAATCTCAGGAACTGCGGGTCCAATTTTAAAAATTCTTTTTGTATTGGATAGAAAATTTATTAAGGAAGACTATAGGCTATAAAACATCACACTACGATCAATAATCGCCGAGCAGAGCGAGTAAAACCGCGCAGAAATAGCTAATAATTAAATAATAATTATAGAGGTATACAAGAAAGAACGAAAAAGCATTTATTCGATAGTAGGCAACACACACAGATACCAAATTAAAAAGAAAAGAATAAATAAATACAGGTACTAAAACATACATTTAAATAGGACATACATACCTACCTACATGACTAAAATTTAATTTTTATTAGTGTATGACTCTCGTTATTTACAATAGCAAACTACACAATGGCATTGTCTAATAGTAGATTGTTTTATTTATAATAATCGTTGGAAAAATAACAAACTGTTTTGGTATGTTTGTCTCTTATTTTGTAAACTTTACTACTACGGAAAAATAGTTACACAATATTTACAAATGAGTAGACGATTACCGATATTTACTGTCACTGACACAAACAAACCTTTTGTTTTCTTTAGTGCGTGTTTAATAATTGACTGTAGAATAATATTGACATTGGCCAGTTTTTAGTATGGAAATTAAAAGTTATTCTTTTTTTAAATTTATATGGCGTTGGAAAATCATACAATCAATTAAAACATAAAATAGGTGGGTGTGCTAAATTAGTATCAGGTAAAAAAGGTACCAGCTATTCAATCTAACTTCATGTTAACTCACGATAAACATACCGTAATAACTGTTACAGAACTCACAGAGTAACAACCTCATAATAATAATAGTTGAATAACGTTTGCATGCTTACAAAGAAAAACAAAAAAACGGGCAAGTATTAGAAAACATCTCGTTCTATTCAATCATTCATGACCGACACAATATGACGGAACAGGTGCACATCAACCTATTCGAAAGCTTTCAACTTTATCGTAATGCTATAAAGTCGAAAATCTTATAAATAATATTGACAGTTTGAGCTACCTTGATGTGCTGTTGTCTATACAAGAAATGGATACTGCCAATGTTTACACTGCACAAGATGGAAGCGATGGACGATAAAATCGGTGTTGCTTACTACTCTTATGAAAGCTTGCCAGTTTTTTGTTTACACTCCTTATGAAAGCTTCCCAGTTCCAAGTCTTGCGTAAAGTGACCCGGTCCTTTTCTAAAAACAAGATTGGAACAACATCTGATATCAAATTCTTAAAAAGTTCCGGCATTTTAAATTAATAACGACTTATTAGAACGTCTTAAAAGTCAAGCATCGTAAATAGAGTTCTCGATTTCCATTACATAAATTAAACAGGCAGCTATATATTTAAAAGGAGTTGCATGAAAGTAGATCTGAATTGCAGGCTATCACTGTAATTCAGTGCTCAGACTTTATAGATGGTCATGCGATAACGCTACTCTCTGATCAATTAGGTTGAAGCGGAGGCGAATCCGAGGTGGCTAGTCAAGTAGTCGAGTCACCGGACTTATGCAATGGTTATATAACTTGTACGGAGATGGCGATGGACGACCGTCGCAAATTACCAGTGTCCGCACCTTACTGGGTCAAATCTACCCGACGATTGACGTGACATTTATTTCCAACGTAAACTCATGTCCTTTTATGAATGTAAGCCTTTTTACAGTAAACTCTTGATACGAACCAGGTGTCAGATTAATTACAGATGTCGTGTAAATGTTGGTGTTGATTTTTTACGTTTTGATAATATTAATTTATAGTGCTTAAGTTGTTTTTGAGTAACACCACTCTCTTGGAAGAATTCGATTTCAAAAATAGATATGAATTTTGTATAACTGTAAACATTTAAAATAGAATAATTTCAATATAGCATGACGTTGAAAGTGAATAATAAAACAAGTTAAACACCACACCTTACGTCTACTGCAAAACTATACACCAGTGTATTGCAATTATCATAGAATGGTAGTGTTAAAAGTACCATAATATGAGCGTTCAAGTGGGTCAAGGTGGTAAACTAATGGAGAGTTTCCACTTTTAATGTGAATAAATGAAGTACATTGAGTACAATGGACAACGGGACGCGCCTAGCCACTGCATATAATGACGTACAAGGCCAATTGTTACTATGCAGACGAGCGGACATAATAATAGAATTGTCTCTATAGAAAAATAGAAGCGAAGACTTAAAAAGTATAAAGCATAAATGTGGTGATATTTATGATATCGAAATATTAATTCAGTTCAGTGCTAACTAGGTGTGGGTTAGCAAAATTGTATACAGTTTGGGGAAACGGAGGCCAAAAAACAATTCAGCAGCGTTTTTGTCGTTAGTCTGCAACAATGCGTAATAGCTATGTCCGGCAGTTATTACCAAATAATGTCCTTCATTCGAATTTCTACTTTATTGTTACGATGATGGATTTTAAAATGTCGTTTTAACTACAACTAAATAATTATTATTCTTTGAAGCGATACGTTTGCTCATTTATATTTCGTAACAAATTGTGCACTAGTGTATCTACTTCAGCATATCAGTTTAGTGAAGAACATTGCGGAACTCAAATGCCCATTAACCTAAATTGAACTCTATTGTTCGATGCCCTCTTCATTATACCTTAGCTGGCATGTCACTTAGCAACCAGCTTGTTGACAAAGCCTCAATGGTTCGATTATTGATTGCCGTGCAATGGCTGCCCTAAATTCAGTACGCATACACGCAACTCTGTCGGTGGTGTCTCAACTAACGCTTTATTGTACACCCCTAATGTAGACAATTCTTTCCTTTGCAGAAAAAAATGTAGATAGATGAAACGTAGGTTGCATCTACATTTATTAAAGTACGATGTCCATTGACCAGGCGTCACCACTGGTGCCGATCAAACCTCAAGTGGTGCTGCAGAACGGTGCTTTTATAAAAAACAGTCATAACCGCAGTAGTTTCTGTGGGGTGGCACCAGCGTCAAACGGTAATGGAACGTTCAAAACTTTCGCCGTCAATCGCAAGAGTTGGAGTGGAAACGTGACTCTTCCGCTCCAGCAGTTCTCGCCCGACGTGGAACAAGCTCCGCAGTTGGCAACTTTTCGCTCAGGAACTGGAACATTCCCGAGAAACAGAGAGCGGAACAATAATACAACGAATGGAATATTAACACCTAACGGGAACTCTGTGCAGACGTTTAAAGGAAATGAAGTGAGGAGGTGCGGAAGCTCGAACGGCCGACGTTACGCTGAGATCGGAAACTGGAATAAAAGGTGAGTTGTTTTGTTGGGACGTGCGTTACGTCATGTTTGACGTGATAAAGATTTGTCTTTTATTCTTCTATACAATTTCTTACAATAGCTGATTAGTGAAATTTAAAGTTAATTCCAAGATTCATTTTTTTATAAACTCAAAATGACCATCAGAATTTATTATCCTAATTGATTGAATAAAATACATACTCATCCTACATGTAGCATGCACAAAAACAATCTGAAAATACAGGTAAACTTTCGGTCGATTATTAACAAACATAAAAAGTACGTCTGCAGCATGATTACTAGCAGATCAAACGCGATCCCCCAGGTAAATAAAAACATTCAACCGTATCGTTTCACTAACTTTTACTAGAGCTTTATTTTCTCCTTTTTCATCTCGAGTAATTCTGTAACAAGTTTTCCAATTTCATTCTCTCGTCGCTTTCATTTCCTCCCGTACGTAGCTTCTCGTTCCCTTAATATTACTTTTATTAGCTCAAAACGTTTAACAAACATTGGTTTGAGAATCTAATAAAGATTAGGTTACATTTGCACAAAGGGATGATCGAAACTTGATTCATATTTCTTACTTTGTTTAAACATTTTTTGTTTGAGTTTGGTTTTGTGTGTATTTTAATATTTTGGAAGTCTATGTCCTTAATTCGATTTATGTCATGGTGTTCATATACCAAATCTCTTTGAACAATCGTGTGATTACTACGTATAACAAAACTAACGCTAAAATTAACATCGTGCATTACTACGTATCTTCAACATAAACGTTTATACGTATTATAGTGATTTGTCCAAAGGTTTACCGTATTTATCTAATCGGGATCTTCATTATCTTTTATTTCTTGCTAGTAGAAAGTTCGTCCATAATTCTCGCTCACTCAATTTGGGGCGGCCTAAGTCACTTGATAAGGCGTCCAATGATCTGGTCAGGACTTCCTCCTTTTATTGGGGGTTAAGTTTATCGTGCCATGATTCCTCGTCACCGCCGATGCTATCAACTCCGCTATTTAGCGATTCTCCCTTCAACGGGTATTTATGACCAGTATATACTGTGGCCCTGTCAATTAATCCAAGCATTTGCTTGGAAAAATATCGGCTGCCCTTTCTATTTAGTGTTCGTTGCATGTTTTCAGAATAAGCACTTTTATTTTCTGTTTTATCTGTGTTTTTACTTAGTATAGTGTTGCTGTTAAGTCAAACTTCGATTAAATTATTCAAGAAATTCCTTAGCTTTCTTCTGCGTGGGATTAAGTTGTGATACATGTACAAACATACCTATTACGTGAATATTTATAACGTAATATAAAGATAAAATTTTTCCTTTCCTCTAAAGTATTATGTTGTGTTTCGTTTATAGCTTGTAGGAATCTTTTGTAATTTATTCTTTGGTCGTAATTTGCATGAACATTCAAGGTTGCATGGTACGTTTCTCATTATTCACTTGATTTCTATGCTAAACGTGGAACAAAATAATTTCAAGTGACATGGATGTTTGAGTCGTGCTCGTACATTAATTGTTATTCCATTTGCGTATTTCATTATTTAAATCATAATAATTACACATATGTAGCTAAGAGAGTAAACAGTTTCTTCTTTAGAAGCAGTTTTAGAGAAATAATATGAACTGTGAAAAATACAAAAGGTCCTTTCGAGCTTCTTATTGTGCTATTGTACGATTTGCAGACAGAAAACTGTCCTAGCAACCGTCGTAATAATAAAGCCTTTTGTCTGAGTGCTCAGTAATCCGCTTATTATTTTATTACATAAGAGGAAAACAATATTACTCTGTACGGTAGCGGTAGGTTTAAGTACTTTCCCTTTCTATATTACCTTACATCTCCATCATCAACCTACTGCATGCTTCGTTAGATTTTCAATAACATGGTTTACTTACAATCTTCATCGAAACAGTAGCTCTTTCTTCACTCAGACACTCTCAAAACCATAGAGCTATAATTTCATCGTTGCTTTTTATTTGTGTTTATACTCAGCTAATGTTGTTACTCACGCCTCAAGCTTTAAGGAAATCAAAACGACTCCGTAGAGCATTTAAGTAGCTCGTTTCGATAAAAAACAGTCTGTTGGGCCTGCAATCACAAGAAGGGTCCCTTGAAGACGGTAATTTAGGCCAATTACGTCTACCACGACTTTCACTAGTGGTTCGGTGTTTGTTGCCTGTACTAAATCTCCCTTAACAAATTGAAAAAAAACTAAGTCGGGCTGTTGGATACCGTTTCTCTGCCTTCCTCGACCACATGTATTGCCACGGTTAATGACTGCGTTTGTGAACTTTTCCAATTACGGTGCGGTGTTCTAGATCCAGTTTTGTGTTATAATGACGGGTGATTGCGACATTACAGGTTAATTTTTATCGTTCCTAACGTTTGTAAGTTTGTACTGTACGCGGGAAATGTTGGTGGTATTTTGTATCGTGAGTTTTATAGAATTTTAGGAAACGCAATACTTTATTTTTCTATTCTTTTCACAATTCTTAGTCTAAAATATAATTGAATTATCAACTAAATTGTTGCTATCTTTGGTCAAACATAAAATCAAAAACGACTAAACTTCCAGCTATTCCTTTATTATGACAGATGTGCCATCAAGCAACTGCTACCTGCCCTTAAAAACCCACCACGAAAAAACACAACCATGATTCATAATACCAATCTCAACTCACCAGCTTCTTCAAACATTACCACAAAAACTAGCCAATTTAGTAACATTGATGGAAGAACAATTTACTACGATTGGCGCATATTGATTACCACTTCAAATAGATGGTTGTACGCGTCATTTCACAACTGCTGCCGTGTGACTGATGGTCGTCTGAGTTGCGCTTCACAACTGACAGCTACAATGATGGAGCGACGATCATCAGTGAAAGCGATGGTCGCCGTGCATAGTTATGTCATTGATACATATAGTATTAAGTATGCTAAAAATATCCTTTGACCTTTTATAGTACGGTGTTGCTTTTCCTGGTTCATTTATAGTTAAGTCTGAATGTAATTGATGGTTTGGACTAGTGAATTTTGATCGTAGAGTTAATTAATGTGAAATTCGAAACCGGACCCTTAATTACCGACCGAAACAACCGATTTCTATTAATTAGTCGCATTGCAGACTTAATCCATGAGCTCGTTCTGATTGATAGCAAAAAGTCTTTAATTTTTAAATCACGATAAACTCTCATTTTTTACGCAGTGGTCATCCATCCGATGCAAGTCCACGGTCAAATTTGATTAGGAGCATTGTAACTAAGGTGATTGGGCTTCAATGAACAGTGAAAGCGAAATAATTTGATATTGTGCTGGAATTACTGATGTCACTGATATTTTAGCTGATCATTTAGTATGGCGATTATGTCCATGTCATTTCGTATAAGGGGCACGATTTAGAAGCTAGCTTAGCTACTCTTCAACTATCGAAGCGCAGTGCATTTGGCACTTGTCTGGTTTAATAAAATATGGAAAAGAAGTAATTGTAATGCCATAAATACTACTCAATGACATCAATAAACAGCTTACTGAAAAATAATATTAGGACCTTATTTTAATCAAAGGTTTTGGTTTTAAAATTGTACATTGCAACTTAATAAGAGTGAAAACATTGGAAACGCGTGATGCGCAATGCCTTTTAACCTCAGGATACCAGTAAAATAATAATAAAACCACCAACCATATTTCCTTTACGCTATAAAATAATGATGCAACTGAAAACACTCCACAACCTGTATATAATGTGTATCTAAAGTTATTGCCTGTGTTGATGCCATAAAATTCAGTCGCTCGTGCGCGACGGCTCACATCATCAGCTCAGTTACATCACTGTTACAGTCGAAATATATTTACGTGGCGTTTCGTGCCGCGGCGCCGCCGTAGTCCATGGTTGGCAGAAGCCGATTGGGCAGAGTGGTCTTTGACCCAATCGTCTGCAAGCATTTGACTGCACATGCGATACGACACGACTACGAGTGTATTGTGATGAAATGTAAGTGTGTTTCAGTCTTTACAGAGGAACGCTCATTCACTTTATTGATTCCATAAAACAATGATTACGTAAAGACATTTTGTATTAAAACTTTTTGCAACTCGACTTTAAATAATTAATTTCGTTGACAACGAAGTTAATTGGGTTTTTGGGTCGTAATCGATAAAGATCTTGAGATTAATTATTATTATTGTAGAAGAAAATACTATTGACATATTGGATTTACAAAATACAATTACACCACCCAGTGAGTTGAATAAGAATGTACAATGAATTGGCTACTTTAAAAATTAATAAATTGAATCTGATACTAGTTACTTTGTAGGTATGCATATATTGATGTTCTTTGATACCTATCTCATGAAAAGTTGTATTAATGCAAAGATTAAAAATAATGCAACGTCATCTGGAAATCAATACGTAACTTCCGCAGTTGATAGTGATACGTGTAACTACAAAAAAATTAAAGATTAACTACAAAAACATTAAACTCTAAATGAAAGTGAAAATCGTCACGTATCCAATGAAATATTTTTTCGCAGCGAAAGCAGACCAAAAAAAACATTTTCCTCAATAACAAAAGACTTAAATACTTTACAGAAAGCCTACAATGGGAGCGAATATTATTTTCCTAGACGACGTATTCTCGAGGACAAAAGAAGGGAAAAATAATTTTCTTTCGTTGAGACAGGTCATCTCACACTATTGTGAAAGGATTTGAAAAGCCCTTTTCATAGCTCCCAGCACTATTAGGCGTTTTCTAGGAGCGAGATGGCGCGTTATTGGTTTTTAAAAAGCTTTTATTTGAGACATTCTTGGTTGAGTATTTGGCTCCTAAATGTGCAAGGTTTATTCTCAAATATTGGACTTAAATAATCTAATAACTAACTGCTTATGATGATTTAATAATTAATTACAGGGATATATTTTTTCAAGGTGTAAAGATTTTATTTTGCAGTTATTATCTATATATCAATATAAATTTCATTATCGTTTAATTTATTTGTAGTTGTAGTATTTATCATATTACAGAATTAAAATTACAAAAAAATATTACAGGGCTGATACTTATTCACACAGTGATGTGTAAAATACAGTATACAAGAAAAAGATAAAAGAGTCTCCTCAAATAAAAACGAGAGCGTAAAAGAAGCAAATATTAGCCAACCCTCGAATTTCTTTATTTGCCTCAATTTACTAACATATTCGCGAGCCTAAACTCTTTAAAGACAAAGAAACAAAATATCTAAAATCAACACCTGTCAGCATGTTTGCGTAGAAAATGATGTTGCAAATATTCCAATTCGGGCCTACGGTCCCTTATATTGAATATTCGAGTATCTAAGACTCATTGGGTATTCAGGACGCGTGGTGAGGCATAAATATCCCGTGTCGTTCTCATTACAATAACTTGGTGCGTCCCCTGGTTGCAACGGATGCCGCATCTCTTGGGATGTCACTCACATAATGGAATTCTAGACCGATTTCCCTGGTAATTATTTAATGCGATGGCCTCGGTCAGTCCTGCGGTGTGACAGGAATGTTAATTATTTAGTTATTATTTAATGTAAGGCGATGATATTGTTTATGAGATTTGATTTATGTTTATGTTATTGTAGTGTTTCAACCTGTTTGTGTTTTTATGATATTTTATAAACACTGAAGATGACAAAGTTTCAGCTGACTAGCATAAAAAACATATACAATTGTACTTCGTATCTCTTATTACATATTTCGTACCAAGCGGTTTCTCAAATGTAAACTCAACATTATGTCAATTCCATACATGTAATGTTGGAGTTCAAATTCGATGTATGTGTTGGAAAGTCGATGCAGCTGAAAGCCACGGTCTGGCGAACACGACTGTACGGACCATCCCGTTTGGACGTGTGGCCGATACCAAGCAACCCTACCGCACTGCACCGTAGGTACCGGCGCGATACGGCCCAGTGAAACTACCCGTGCGTACATCGCCCGTTTGTTATGCTAATTGAAGCTGCTGATTTGCACAATAAAACAACTCACACGGACCACTCCACGGCTTTAACGAGCCTCAACGCCTCTATGATACATATTCCCGTCATATTGCATTCATTTCTCGTTTTGTTTCAAATTTTGTTTTCCATTTTGATTAAAAAACGCAATTTGCATTGGTTATTCAACAGTTTGTTCTCGTTACAAATGTGATAATGAGCTGTAATAATGGTTCAGTAGTATTGAACGTTAATTGGGCCGACGAGATAGACAGTACTTCATAAAAACGAATGTAGATTTGTTTGTACGACTACTCACGTGATTCAGCAAAATTGTTTGCGTCAATTATGTGTTCGTGATACTTTCTACTACTTACGAGCATTGTTAGAACATTTTGAATACCGTTATTGAGAATCTATCATGAATATTGGAATACTAGGAATGGTAATAACAGGTGAATTGTTGATAATTTTACATTCCCAAGATAGAGATTGCGTTCATCAATACTTCAAATTAAAAAATGCCTTTATCCAATTGATGCTTTTGCTATACGTAATACATCTAGTTAAAATTCACTGTCACTCGAATTCCAGCCATACCTTGGCCTATTAAAAGGCAGTGTAAGTACCAATTGAGTTAAGGACAGTTGCATGACATTAGTGAAATCATGCGGTGATGTGTGCATTAGGTCGATTGGCGCCGGCATTAATTGTTCCAAAGTGGCCATTTAACACTACTTATGAATGAATGAATTTAAAGTTACATGCCGTTCTATTTTATAAGCCCCATTAACATTCTCAGCTTCGTTAGCTTCATGTTTAGTTTCATAGTTATTAGTTTTGTTCGACTGTTTAAAGTTTGCAGAATATTTCAAAGTAATGTAGTTCGTTGGAAAGCTCTGAATAATAAAATATTTGTATAGTGCATAGTTTTGCATTTATTCGTGTTTAGTTTTTTAATGTATCATCACGTTTCTTTACCAGCCAGAAAGCTGTTGAGAAATTGTTTACCTTAGAACTTGATCATTTATTACAATTAAATGAAATATTCTATACTACTTATATTTTCTTTATTCGATCAAGATCAAGGAATAGAAATTCCATTGAGATTCATGAGTCATATCCACTTGTATGCATTCATACGGATTCCTTGACTCAGTCTGAATGGATGTGACGCATCATAACAAATGTTTTTTCATAGTTGACCGACTTTACGCTGTATTTATCTTGTGAGAGGAATATACTCATTACAATCTGTAAGTATCTAATACGTACTGTATATGTCATGTTTTTATCTTTTGCCTAAAACTAAAATCAATTAAGCTCGTCATAATTATGATAACTAAAACTCATTGCTAAACAAGACGATTAGAACAAGATTTACTAAAATATTTGAACGAAGAATTGAGATGGTTATAGTTTAGAAATGCATTTAAGCGCCAGGAGAGGTTATGTCATTACTCATTACTGGATAGCCGCCATGTTTGACTCAATGTATTGCGAAGACCAAATCTTTCTCAACCGTGGCTTCAAGTATAAACATGAAGCTCTTCTAGACGTATCAATACATGTAAATGAAAACAAACTCAGAATCATTCAGTTTTCGATCTAAAAGTAGGATGTGTGAAACAGGTTATTTTGGTATTCGCACAAGTTGTACAACAGGAAATACTAGAAATCTCTATTAATGTATGTATATGTCATTTATTACAACGTTCATTTATGTAATCTTCAGATGGGTCAATGAACTGAGGAAGCAGGCAGGACAGCTGAGTAATTTTTAAATCTAGTTGTACTTCATGAAATGATTAGAATCTTTTAATAACGTATATTTAATCTAGTCACGACGGACATATAATTCCCTAGTATTGTCCACCAAGTTTGGGTATATGTAAACTAGAATTAGCTTAAATTAATTAGTAAACTAAGGATGAAACTATACCCTTGTTTAGACCCTCCAGTTAGACTTTTGGGCTTTAGACAGACAATAAGGACTTGAATAGGGTACAAGAACTTAATACCTAAGGGTAATAGGATAGTCAAATTTAGTAATAAATCACTCTAAAACATAGTATTAGAACATAGTAGAACAACACAGACACTAGAGACTTTGGAAATACTAATTACTATATTGGACATAATAATGAAACATATATTACAACAAGATACTTACCAGATTCACTAAGTTACAACAAACACAATGGAAATGCTACAGAAAAATATTTTGGACATAACAATTCAAATCCTAATCATAAACACGAAGTTGAGACAAGCATTGATCTTGTCAACAATATCCATTATCGCATGGATTTAGCAGACATGCAGATAGATAGCTCTATTATGCCATAACCAACAGGGCAGGTCAATCAAAAGATAAAGGCCTGTGGCGTGAACCGCTGCGGGCATTAATTAAGACCAGATATAAGCGGATTGATGTTGAGCAGATTATGCAACGTTGTCCCGTGAACCTGTAGTTAGGTTATATGTGATGTATGCAGATTTTATTGAATGTCTGATTTCGGTCCGCCATGTTTTACGGTTTGGTCGTATTATGGAAATTGATTTCATTGTAAGTGCTGAATGAATAGGGTGTGAATGTTGAGTTTGTAGTTAGAGTCGTTTGTAATTTTTGTTATTGTTCGTCTAGTGCAATATTGACTTTTGTAGTTCTTTTAAAGTTGGCATTCACTGTTCAACCTGTCTATCTATCATTTTATTTTGTTGATGTTTGACTACCGCCGTCATGAAGTATATCATTTCTTACATTCTTGTGCTGCGCTTGTATACTTTTAATACCTCCACTGCACTCATAAAATGCTGCACACTTTTAAAGTGGTTACTTGTTGACACAATTCTTCGGAGAAAATGCTCTGGGGCTTTAAGCTTTTAAAGTCATATTTTTCTGTAAGTAAAATGTAGCACACATTATTTCACACAGTCATTCAGTCTTAAAAGCAAAAAAATACAGTTACCTTTACCTAATGCAAGTTAGACTATAAATATTCCTATGTCCATCAACCTTATATCAGATTGTTAAGATTTCAGTTGCATAACACGGAAACTGCTCAGGATTAACTTATATCGTTAACATTTATCAAATCGCCCATTTCCTGGATTAATGTTACCGCCATTTTGCAAGCATTAGTCATTTTTATCTTAAATCTTGTTGGTATACCTTTACATTTAGTTCCTTTACGATAAGGTGACCTCTTTTCCGTTGCTATCAATCGCTTCTATTGAGGTTTTAATTGTTTCGTAAGATAAGTGTTCAGTGTTCTGTAGTTAATTCCAAAGTAACATCAGCTGCTTTTCTTAAAACTTCATCCATTATGAAGTAATATCTGAATTCCGCATCCCGAATAATACTTAATGTCATCATAAGAGACAGCTGCAGCTTTCAATTAAAAATTTGACTAACATCGTAGTTACTCTTACTTTCACTACAAACTGCACTGCAACATAAACTCCTAACAATCGATAAAGCATCTCGCTCATCCTGTCAAGCCAGTACATCAAATTCCGCAGTTATTGAATCACTCCTTGTTTGCATGCACTTCAATTTATCGTCAATTTTGTCAGTGGATTGGCAACGTCGCATACCCTCGTTTATTGTGAAACCATCCCGTTCCCGTCTAGAAATTTTGCATGCCAAAGGATGTCTTTATTTACTGCTCAACTTCATTACCGCCGACAATGGCTTCGTTCATTAAACCTCAGCTGATATAAAATCGATAATACCGATAATGAGTTTTATAATATTCCAGTTGGGAACTACCCTGTTTAATACAGAAAGAGGATTAAACGTTGTTTTATTGGTGTGTAATAATAACGAAAGCAATTATGAAATTAATAATGAAATAAGTAAAATTTAGTCATTTGAGTTGGGTGAGTTCAAAATTATTGTTAAAGAATACAATCGCAAAACGCACTTGTTGAAATACACTAACGGACATGCTAGCGGACGTAGACAATTAGATAGATAGAAGCAACGTCTTAAGATAATTAATAAATATAAATGAACCTTAATCAAGTATTTCCAGCAACACTTCCCTACTTAATTGGATCTAACATGACTAACACAAGCAATAATTTCATGAATGAACTGCGAGCGATAAATAGTCTACAAAATGGCTAGCCATACAATAAATTAATTATGGATGGAATATAGACTACCATTTATAGACGATCTAATGTCTATATTGAAAGTAGCAGTGTTGCAATTATCTGTGCTTTCCAGTCTACTGAGCTGAACTTTAGTGGGGACCCGTCTACATGCGTCTACACACTTAGCTAGACATTAATTATGAGGGAATATTTAGCACCCGAGTGACTTTTCACTTTTAGAAAGAGTTTACGGTACTCAAATTTTCCATCCAACTTCATTTTTACTGACATGTTAATCATCGGTTCACTCACATGTATTTCAGTTCCTTTAAGAGTAGTCGACTTTATTTTAAAGATTTTGCTTCAAGTTTCTAAATTATTTTTAATAGGATAACATCCTTATTATTAATCTGTAACCTTTCCTGTAATAACATTAAAAACAAATCAAAACTCCAAGAGCCTTTTGTCTTGATAATTAATTAATGGAACAATTGATTTTCTACTTTAATAATAACTGGTTTTTGTTGGCCGTCGGGAAGTTTTCTTTATCCAATCTTCTGGCTTGCTCGAAGGGCTAATTTTGTAAAACGATCGAATTACCGACGAGTCTTTCAACTTCAATTTACTCAGTAATTTGTTTAAAAATCTACTTATCTTTTTTATGCTACGTAACAAAATTAGTCTGCTACTGTGTTTTTGTAACAGAAAAATATTGTAAGTTCGATGTTAATATGCTGCGTATTAATCTGATGATTAGTTTTATAATATCAAAGTCGTCCTTAAATTCATTTTGTAGGTATGAAAATCTACAACAAAAATACAAAAAATCGATGAGACAAAAAGCAGAATGGCGAATAACAGATACCGGAGCATTTGCAATAAAAGCATTGCATTGCCGGTGCTCGGGGGCAAAGCCGATCAGCCCCAACTCTATAGTCTATTCAGTCTAAACACCCACAACTTAAAGTCTAGTTTATTGCAGAATAGCTCTCCCTAGTTTCACAATCTGTATTAGGTTACCGAACGCCCTCGGCACTGCTACTGTAAAGCTTTATATTTCGTATGTTTTTTTTTGTTGTCTGAAATTTAATCGGAAACCCATTTCGTAGTTCTATTTGAATATATAATTTCTAGTGTTTAGATATAGATTTGAACTTTATTTAGTTGTTTAAAGTTCAGTTTAATTATATTTTTGAGGGCATACATGCATGATAGACGTCTGCAATTAATCAAAGTCTACGTTGCATTAACGTTCGATTAATTAATACTCCCAAAACAACATTGTGACATGGTCGGCATTCAGTTCATTTGACCGGTGGCGGTGTCGTCCGTCGGGACGAGAATGTCACGCCGCACGCGTAACTTTCCCGCGCTCCATTCGCCCGCATAGATTGACAGATAAAACCCGTTCTAAATTTAAGCGTCTTTTGATTCTGGACACTATTCTGGAACAGAGAATGACATCAGTCGACCTTATTTCGAAAGTTAATGAAAATCATTCGATATCTTGTTAACTAATCTAATTGAGATATATGTTAGTTAGCATTTGTTACAAAACTTCCGTCCGCTAACCCACATTGAATATAATCTAATAGGAATCTCGTGTTTGAAATTTTGCTGTCTGAATCAATAGAGGGGCTTTGCTAAGGTGATTAACAGTAACTACCTATAAAAGGCTGCCTCCCCACGTCCGGTCACTAGTATCACAAAACCGCACTCGAGTACTGTACTGATTGACAGCTATATTCCCTCGACAACCCTAATTGTCTGACCACCCTCGTATTACGGGGAATTTAATAAACACAGCCCTGCAATGCACACACTTTAACAACGCTGTTTGGATTATGCGCTTCGGGTATCGAATAGTGATTGAAATTGCGATACGGTTTGTGCAGACCTACCTGCGATACGCAAAATACTAATAAGTATACTGGGTTTATACGAAACACCCACTCAAGTACATAAACGGAGATACAAATGGTCAGGATGTGGCTGCCTGAACCAAATACAAAGTTACCGATTTGCATATGCGGGTAGACAAGACATCGAGACAGGTGGCAAAAAACACCAGGTGTTCCAATTTTGGCAAGCTTGAATTTATACCTCTACTGTTGCCGCCTGGTACAAGATCGGACGGCGAATGATTAAGAACCACCTTTCATATTGTTTCAAAACGTGAACTAAAGCCGGAGGCTAAGCGTTGGGTACCAAAAAAGGACCATTAACATGCATAGTCAATTTGCATCGTGTTTGTAGAAGCACTTAGATTCTTTTTATTTTGGTTATACCATATGCATTTTAATGTTGATAAGGTTCGCTTGGTTTATTTATAAGGTTTTGCAAAACATTTCTCAAATTAAGATTTCTGAGATCACATTAATAGTTTTACAGGCTTTAGAACCAAACTCGATCAGTACACACACAATGCATAATAATAAGATTAATAAGCAAACGTACTTAACTGTTTCAATAATAAACAAAGTGTACCCAGCCTAAAATACTACGCTGCAGCCTTCAATTATGATTTCGCGTAATTAGTCCGACAACAAAGAGAATCTATTATAACCACGTCGGTGCCGTCAAAATAATCCTCGGAATATGAGCGTTGATATGACAATGGGCTATACCGAAAAGTTGATTCGGTTTGTCGCGCCCCACGAGTATTCAGAAATACGCTTCGTTGAGATCCAATATTCTGTTTCCCAATAATGAAATTGCACTTCGAATGCTGCAGTGATTTCATTATTAAATCAGAGTTCATATGAAAATTGATATTGGATTTTAATCCCCTTTATTTGATGCCACTTTGTTTGTTACCAGGTTCCTTTCGAGTGTTTTGTTTTTGCTTTCTGCCTTTTTTATTACATTCTTGTGATATTGATTTATTATTATTACCTCTGTCTAAGTGATTCAATTATACCTCTACATTACCATTAACTTCATAAGCTATTAAACGTTCTTTTTTATTTCCAACATCCTCAAATTGAAGTCGTAAAACAATTTACAAATCGTTATTGTCGTCTTTAAGTTTACGTGAATAAAAGTCACTTTACTTGGAAGTTTCGAGAACAAATCGAACATCGTCTTGTTGTATGAACTCGTGTATTAAACCCGGAACATATATTTGGTGGGCGGATGCCGTTGTTCATTTTACACGTACACCCACCTAAGCCATAATTAGGGGGCCGTTGAGTCGAGGTCATTTTTAAACTTTTATATCATTTTCAAACCAGCTGCCTTCACTTAACAGCTGTTCATGGAATTATTTTGTTTTAAGTTCCACTTTGATATGTTTATCGTCTGTTTCATAGAATTTTCTCATTAATTACGTAAAACGACTTTCTTATTTTATGATCTTGTTTTATTTTATGTTTATTTAAAATGTTAAGTGCAAATATCGACAAAACATAACCATGCAGTCATTGTTTTAACAAAGCATGTATTTGATTTCCTTAATCAGTTATTAATCAATTTTATGTCTTGTAGTTATGCTTCTTACGTTCATAATTCAATGTCTTGAGTACAATTTACTAAAAAAATCAAGTACAATGTTCTAATAGAATGTTATCTAAGGCTCTTAACCTCCACAATGTGATGAGTATGACACATTCGCCCTCATTTGGTTCAGGCATACTTTCTTTTACAACTCATACATAAATGGCTAGGTTCGTAGTATATCTGCTCATAATAGATGTTGAAGTGCGCATATTAATAAAGCAGGACCAGTTTTATGGCCGCAAGTGTCTCTAGCAATCACTGGGCTAAGTAATTGATAGGATGGTGATAGTGGTATGAAAGAGGTTGGCACAGAAGGTTAAGACGACGACGGAGAAGATAAAAGACAGTGACAAAACTGTATTATGTCTCTTTCTAAATTATACGTTGTCAGAAGCATTTTTTTACTATAGATTTTAATCATGTTTACTTTAATGTCCCTTGTTTAGAAATAGGTTAACTTACTGAGATAAAAATACGATGAACATACTTTTACTGACGAAGGTTGAATAAATAAATTATTCAGCAGCAGATATTTGTAGTGCATATGACGGTTGCTTTTGTACTCTTTCGCTTTATAATCCGTTTTATATTGGATTTTCTGCCTACGACTGCGTGTTGGAGGTGAGTTAAGATCCTTGTTACATGACATTACCGTCGCATCAGTGATGTATGCTTACAAGCAAAGTGCTTAATGTATGTTCTACAATCGAGATGGAAGTGACGAGATTCATGCCTTCCTAATTGTTGCCAAGTGGGGCTACTTCAAGTGATGCGTTTGGGTATACATATTTGAATTGAATTTATAAGTTTATTAAGATTTAATATAATTGTAGTGATATTGGTTATTGTTTTTTTAAGGTTCGGTTGAGAGGAATTCATTGTTACTACTACAAATATTAACTGGAATACTATTAGAATTTTCTCATATTTTATAGTAATGTTGGGAATGGGAGGTGGAAGAAAATTTATATTAGTATAAAAGTATGTCGAGTGCATAACCCCTTGTTGTTCGCGATTCGTCAGACCGTCAATACGTCGTTCTAATTACATTTACTATTTAAAAAGTCGGTCGTTGTATTTTTTTTCTCAAAACATAAGTTTTCATCTAATTTCTATTATCTGGTATTTAAACGCGTGTTTATTTACCTACCTTTTCTGTTAATGAAACATGTAAATTTATGGTATCGTACTAATCCATAACTTTCTGAATGATGTCATATTTTTCATGAGAATTCACTCCTAAAAGGCAAGCTACTCAATTACTTATAGACACTGTACTAAGTTCGCTACAATATCCGATACAACAGAACCATCCTTATTAATTTCCTATCTGCAACACCACCTTATTTATAGCCCCGTTTCCAAACGTTTCAACTCTCTCTATAATGAGATCGAACAGGCAATGATGACAAAATTTATCGATATTATATTCAGAGTGGCAATGAGATGCCTTCCGGCACAGTTAATATCCTTAATTCGTACCCCAGTGCAGGAAGTCACCATTCTAAATCAAACATGGCTAAAACTCCGCGATTCCGAATGGGGGATGCGCATATTTTAATATCCATAATGGTGATTTGGAATCGAAGGGATTTACGTATAGCGAAGGAATGGCGTCGGAATTGGCTCTAACGGCCGCTTTATTATGCTAACTTTATGTGGCTTTACAATTGTCTATCATGGCTTGGTTTATTGTCTTTTAAATGTACGAATTTGATCAGGTTGACCCTTTGTTTTGTTATTTAAAAACTAATAAAAAAATGAATAATATTATTTTGTAAAGAGTTAAAAATACTATTAAAACACGATACTGCATCACTCGTAGTAAAATATAAAATGTGCGGAAATAATGCCTAATGCATTAAGCATCTTTGATCCCTTGTTATCTTGTCGCCTAAGAGCTCCATAGTAACCTTTCTAATGAACCCCTACAGGCCTACACTACGGGTTTGCAAGTAACTTGATCGGGAAACAGATACCGTATTTTGTGTATTTCGTTCCTTATTATTCCCACATATCTTAGTACATTGTACTATGGTAGAATGTGCACCTCTGCCTACCCCTTCGGGGACAAAAGGCGTGATGTTATGTATGTATGTATCTTAGTACATCTTCCGCGAGAACGAAGTTTGGAAGAAGAAAAAAGAGCAATCCTATTTCTTAGACTTTTATCCCGGTTTATGATCTTAATACCATAAAAGGGATCGAAGCGGAATAACTTACGATGATCAGATTTTGCGTAAGAAATTCCTTCTTCGTTTTTTGATATTCTGCGTTGAATTCATCAGCCAGTATTTTGACGCCAATCTTTTCGATTGTATCAACACTTAGGTCTGGTCTGGCGTATAGTTTACGATATCTGCCTGTCCAATTAATTAAAGCCCGTGACAATCGCAACTGATTCGTGTTGTCAGATAATTAAATTACTATTATAGATAATTTGCAGTGAATAGTATATTTTCCTTCAATTATTGTAATCGTAATAATAAAATAGTGAAACTAGAATTATTAATGAATGGAATAGATGTCGTTGAATAAAATTACAGATTGAGACTTATCTATTTGAAGCAGCTATTACCAGTAAATGTAGTGTCTGAATTTCTCTACAAGTGGAACTGGGGATATTAAATTAATCATCGTGAGATAATAGTCTTTTACTGGATTCTCTCACAAATTCTTATATCTCGATTACTAACTTGACTTGGTAAGGCCTATTTTAGGGGAATATAATGCAAATAGTACTTACCACATTGATAGTTTAATTTTTGACGTATTTAGAGACAGTATCAGTATCATCTTCGAGAATATCAACATTAAACCTTTTCGTTATTTTGAGCATGTAGTCATGCACATACATATACAGGTATAATGTAGGTAGGTATATACCTAATAGAAGCTACATTTCCGTTTCTTATTACACTTTCCGTAGTAGTAGGTTATTGATCCTAAACTAATATTTCGGCGGTGGACTTGTTAATTGATTCGTTCTATAGTGTTGTTGAAATATTTGTATGGACAGTTATTTCTAAGCTGATCCAATTCCGGTCTTCTTTTAAAACCTCTATCGATAATTAAAGTTTCCTGTTGCATTTTTTCTTACCTCGTCAGGTTGTGTGTAGATAACATGTCGATAACTTCTCTACATTGTTTACAATGTTATCATTAAAGTATACTTTGTTTATAAGTGGATTTATTTATAAACCTATAAGTTTTAAGTAATTTAATTAGCTCTTGATAATAGCAGAACTGTTTCTAAAATCTAGCCTTAGGTACCTATCTAATAAAATGTACGAAGCTTAAGTATTGATTTATCTGGCATAAAATCGTACCTCATTGTTCAGCAAAAGGACAGAACTATCCAAATTAATTATTACAAAACGTTGGTGGCCATCGAAACAATTGAGTAAGCGATTTATTTTAGTCGCCCGTTTTACCAACTTTGTCGCACAATGGTTAGGCGTCAAATGAATAAATCATTGCTTACGGCAGACAGCAGTGGATAGATGTGAATATTGAGCGCGATATGCGTGTGCATTCAATATTAAACAAATAGTGTCCGTGTTTTTATGATTGCCTGGTACCGTAAATTAATGTGTTCGTAACTTTAGCGATGGATTTTCCTTTTAGTATGTAGACAACACAAATTATGAAGTTGCATCTTCAAACCACGATATTTTATTGCCAGATCGTAAAATAAAGTTACTTATCTTGTCTCTTATTCAAAGAAAAATGTAACTGCTTTTGTTGCTTTACAACTAACAATTGTATTCGTACCACCCGTAATATCTTTTACAATTTAAGTATAATTGTTATTGCTGTTATTCTAAACAATTGAATAAAAGGAGAAGGAACAATTTGATGCAATAAAATATAAATCCACGTAGGCGAAGTACAACGAGCATTAAGTATTATTGGAATACATTTGCATTTCGAAAGCACTAGACATGCAACCCAGCCAAAATAAATTGAACATCAGGTGTATTCAAATTGCAGTAGGCAGGCGTAAATATTTAAATCGGACGCGTAATACCACGTTAGGGTGGCTGCCTACTCGTACTATCATCTGATGTACGCTCAGTCCATTTCCATAAAAGCCTCTTCAATCTCGCAAAACGTTTCGGGAATTTCAATTCGCGCTTAGCGTTTTTTTCCTTCCCCCTTTACGCAGATTTTTGCGTAGTAAATATTAAGCTGCTTAATTGTATCGTGCGCACCGTTTACATGGGTACCTAGAAAATGCTTTGTATCTAACTTCGCCTTGATAGATACTTGAAAGACTTCCTCACAAATAAATAATGTTTTTTTTTTAAGTTTCCTTCCACATATTCACACATGAACAGTTCGATTGACAAACCTTATGAAAGAAATGGTCCACGGAGTACAAATCCACTTTAGTACTCCATTAAGCATCTCGAGATGTTTATTAAGAAAATATAAAATCTTAAGACGACACCTAACGAATGGATACTCATCGATTCTAAACTAGTTCCATTCCAAACATAGGCAATTCCATACCAAGTATTACATAAACACTCAGTAAAAATGTTACAGTCGTAAAGTGGTGTTCACACTTTGGAAGTAAGTTTGCATCGATTGAACCAATCGATCGATTCTTATCGATTTATTTAAAAAGAGTGTTACATCACGCTATTTTAATTCTGTTTTTAAATTTCATGGAATGAAACGGCATGTATTGTTTGTTTCGACTTTTTATCTTATTTGTAAAATAGATATGTATGTATCTATTTCTGAGCATTCAAATTAAATTTTGAGTAGAATTTTTTGTTTTTATTCGCTTTCTATTTAGTTATATTTTTATTGAGTTCATGGAAACATAAATTGATGATTTAAAGAATAAATCACAGTCATTATGAATAAATAGACAGAGGAGAATAGACAGTCATGTTTTATGCAAATTTTAGACCACTAGTCATTCTAAAACAATAACATTGATAGACTTATTATGCTTCGATATTAGTCCTTTCCTTTATGAGACTTCAATAGGCAGCAATTCATTCAATCGCGAATATAAAACAGGCTGGTTATTTATTTCTATCATTGTCAGTCATAGTGAGCAGAACTAAGCTAGATATTATTGTCTATCACAGTGTAATAGAATTATTTATTTATTTTTTTTTATTTCAACTTAATACAACAAGTGTGTACAGGTGGACTTAATGCCTTTGGCATTGTCTCCCAGTCAACCTGTAAGTAGTGCAGAGATGAAAGTAGCAGGTGATTAGTTGATATTACGTTCCGCACTTCTTGAAATCACCATTGTCTATATTATTTATGCCACTTCACACAGTACCCTGACATTTAAGTAAATCTGGCTGCAGTTGGTGCAAATTCAGATTAACTAGAAGAAGACAAAAAGGAAAACCACCTTTGTACACACCTATCTCATATCTTCATTTATCTTAATTATCATTTGCAACGCAACTAGACTATAGACTACTGCTGAATATAGACCTCCAATATTCTCTCATCATTGTAGATTTTGCCAAAATCCTCTCTATCTTTGCATACATCTTAGTTTTGTTACAGTTGATCTGATAATATCAAATAGACACGTGTTTATCTTTCTACGCACACATGCCTTACCTTTGCACTGCGCTTCACCGAGCGTATCGAATCGACATCGATGTTTAAGATCAAGTGTCAGTGTGCACGCGGTATGCGAGAGGTCACCGACCCCGACCGATGCGGGCTCCAAATTCGGTAGTGAATACCGTCGGGGACATTAATCGGCCACTGCTTGGACTTGGGAATGAAGATGAAGAAAACCGAATGTTTTGGCTGTTTTTAATTCAAACTCAACGGACATTTTCCTTGTTGGTTTCAAAGTTTCAACTGGTTATAGAAATCTTGAAGCTAACTATAATATAATTAGTTACTAATTTTGATCGCTTTGAAATTGCATTAGCATTTGAACTAAGTAAACAACATAAATCATACTACGCCAGAAACATGACTAAGATAACGATCATTCATTATTTTCTTAGAATTATCAAACTGCATATCAACAACAGAATCAAAGGAATAAACAACAAATTCATGTGCCAAATTAGGAACGGCCGTAGTGACTAACAATTCGTCATGTCTTATCATTTAACTGTAATCGATTACACGATCAAGTATAACTAATATCGAGTCGCCCTTCAACAAATCTTGTTCTTAGAGTAAATTTTAGAATGGTTATTTTACGCTTGGGCGCAGCTCTCTGGTTACGCCTTATTGCCTTTTATTTCAAAATTCATATACCGGATAAAATCTCCAGCGAATTCCTCGCTATTACTTTCAATTTGGCAATCAATGTTGGATATCTTAGTCTCTTCAAGAAAGAAGTCGTTGTTTAATTAATTCCCTTCATCTTGTCTTTCAAAAATGGACTCAAACATCTCCTCCATTGATGTAAATAGAACGGCTTTTATCTACACGTTTTAAAAGTTGCGTAACACAAATAAATCGACTCCAAATTAATGTTACGAGTCCATCATTAGCATAAACAACATGAATTTTAAATTTCAACATCCAACGTCAGAAAATATGTGAATTTCTTAAGACAGGGAAACTGAGAAATTGGATTACAGCTTCCCTCGGCGAATGAGATATTAATGTAGAAGTCGGCATTGCTGACAAAATTGCTTTGACCGCATTAATTCTACGGCTATAAAGTTACCTGTTGAGAGTCTCTAGGGGTCTTCAAAGGGATCTAGGGCGGGGACTAAATTGTCTTACTTAAGTAGCTACATCAAAGAACAGGGAAGACGAAAGGATTTTGTTCGTCTGTTCATATAGTCGGTAGCATCTAATTCTTGATTACATGCTTTAGTTTGTTTACGAACTCATTCGAAATTTTACGAGTCTTTAACAGTTGACGATGATTTCTCGCCATCATTACCGTGAAATGGGTTATAAAATGAATAGAGACAAATTGTTGAAAAATATTTTACGTTTTCAAATAAAAAACGAAGCTCAAATAACTTCATGTAAACTTGTATTTTTAAACTCCATAGCTATAATCTCTTTGACTGCATGTTGCCATGAATTTCCTTCGCTCTAGCTAGAAACGTGTAGTTATTTAGCATAGCTAATATTTGAAATGTCACGTTGATTAATAGAGTTCCTCGTCTTGCAATGATGAATACATTTTCTTACAAAAATAACTTGTACTTACATTTGTTGTTTCTGGCATACACTCAAAACAAACTCGATCATCGCTGAAGATAAAGGTTAAAAAGTTGAGTATGCCTTGTATGTTTTTGTCTAAATAGTAATTTAGTACGCTAATCCTATCAGTTATACTGTTATTAGGCATATAACTAACAGGGCTCATAGGCATAGTCCATTTCATATCTAATGTACCACCAGCAAAATAACTTTGCTTGGTTCTTAACTGTCAAATCCAAGGCCAAAACTTTGTAGTAACTTGCCAACTTCTGCACCAATGAGTTGGAATGCATTAAGGTTAATATTGTTGACAATACAATGTTTATCAGCGAATGAAAGATTTCACTATCGTTCATCTATTATGATAAGGAAGTGGAACGTTCAATACTTACACCTGATGACACTGTTTTGTTTATATAACTATGTTTTTCTTTTACAGGTAAATATGGACATGTATTCTGTTTAATGAAGTACTGAGCGACATTGACGAGTAGCAGTAAGTGATAGAAATAAGGATAAATAATCAATTTTGAAGTTATTTTTTAAAAATTGAAATATAGTTTTAGCTAAATGACCAAAGATTTTGGGCTCACAGAGACGATGCATTCATATTTTTTTTAGGCCTCAAATAAACATAACACATTAAACTTCAGTAGGTATTACTTATGATGCAGCGTTACGCATCGAAAATATTCCGGGCCATTCCAAATAAGTTCTATTCGTAAATTCAGTTAATATCATCGTATTTTTGAAATGAATATTATTAACAACTAAACCCCCTTTGCATCTGTTTCACCCTACTCTGCTTTTAAACTAATAACAATAAAGTTATCAAACGCAGCCTTGTTTGCGAAAATGTCGCTGCTAATATTTCCTTGACATCCAGACCTAATGCATTTTTATCTTCAAAACAAATTAGACCTTAAGTTCGAGCAAAAAGTGCATAATTTTCATTAAATTCCAACGAATTAAGGCAATTTAAACCCTTAAAGTAGATAAATAGAGTTGAAATTTAATTAGTCGGCCTGCAAGTCACGCTGTCTGAGTCGAAAGTGTCGCAAGCCGCCCTATCGAATGTCACAGACATGGCTCTGTTCACATAAAGTAGCTAAAATAAGTCCTCTGATGTTGCTCTTCTATGTAGGAAGTGAATCTGTTTTATAGGGTCGTAATATTCAGGACGGACAATCTACTTATCACTTTATTATATCGCTCATCTCATCAGTTTCGTCTGGTATAAATATTTACGGATTATCATTTTCAACACCTATAGAATGATCTAATTTGTGATTAGATTTTCCTTTTGTGCTATTTCTAAAGTAGGCTATAGAGTTTTGAATATGTTTCCTTTGCATTCGTTTCAAAATAGAATGGTATTTAATGGAGATTATCATCGTCATCAAAAATTCTATATTTTCATCTATGTACCATAGCCTACTTATATCCATATGTACACATTCTAAGTAATATACCTACCCAATCCAAGGAAAGTCAAGATTTTGAGGAAAACCACTCGTCCTTAGTTTGTATACTGACTGTTTATTTCAACCTTAGAAGCGGTTAAGCTTATAACTTAACCACGAGGTTCTGAGAATCATCCAGAATGTTGTAGGCAGAAAAACTAGTCCAATTATTCTTTGATTCTCGCAACAAGTCTGGTGCTTGTCCCACTTGGGAACTTCTTTTTACTCAAGCTGTTTGTTCCTTTTTTATTAAGCTTCGTTACAGACGCAATCTATTTGACTGGAGTTTCTGTTCCATGAGATATATGGCCTGTTAGTACCAATTTAAATTATACAATTTAAAGAAACTACTTTTCTTCTCTGTCTTCTTTTCAGACGTCTTTGTTTTTATAGCTATTTGTGAATTATTTGGTAAACGAATACGAACTCAAATACATTTTACGAATTGGGACAGGCAGTCTATAAAGTTCACTATGCCTGAGGCAGACACGACAAGTAAGGACCTAAGAACGTATATAATTGCAGGCCACACCTCTTCAGTTACCAGTAAATCAAGAAAGTGAATCGTTTCATTTCCCTGGCCGACAATAAAAGGATGTGCCAAGCGTAGTTAGGAAATTGTGGTGGTTACACAAATAAATCGAATGATCTATTGAGCTGTACCTCTACATCTTGTACTGTAAGACTATGAAAGCTGCCAATTTATTAATTATGACCCAAACAATAGAGTAGAAAATGAAATAAAGCAAATATAAAATCTTAAGACGATAATTGTGACTTTAGTATTTTCGACTACTAAAAATACGGACCTGATTAATATTTTAAGAGATGCAGTTTATCTGGAGTGACAGCTAGTAATCTGGTTTGGTCTCATTTAAGTAATGCATCAGCTAATTTAATTGAAGCAATTAAACCAGCAGGAGTCACAATAAATACTGGTTAAACTAAGCTTATTCCTGATCCTTTTGCATTACTTGAATGAGAAAGTGGGGGGTTTATTTCTACATCACCGCTACTGTGTAGATCAAGAACTCTCAAGGTTGAGACACACTTGAGGACGGCGGTTTAGAATGGATGATGATCTTAAATACAGACTAGAGTTTAGAGGTATATGTGTGGAACAAGTAAAGAGGCAGATGCAATAAAACATCTCTGATGTTTGTTGTAGTCAAAGACTAGCAAATTGACAAACATATGATAGCAAATATGTTTTATTTTCTAAGTTACTCGGGATGGGATGCGATGCCTTTTTCTTCTATTTCCCGTAAAATCCTTGTTTAAATTCAGAGCCGACCTCAATCTTTTTGGGGTCAAAAGAAAGAAAGAAATATTGCCAAAAATATTCATCCTCATTTACTAGAAGGTCAATAAACTTTTCTAGTTGGCAAAACGTCTGTTATGAAATAGCTTTAATAAAAAGAGGTCACTGAGAGCCTCTCATTATTATGTAAAATCTCATTGTGTCCAAAATCCCGAAGGATGTCGTACTGGCCGAGTTTGAAAGGAAGTTTTATTTTCCCATCCCGACCCGGCCAGCCGGACAGTTGACATATTGAGCGACAAACTCCAACCTTCATCCAATATTTACTCGGCGGGATAACATTCTTTTCCGTAAAAGGAATGTTTGTATGTATTACAGTTTTGGTGAGTATTATTCATTGTTACATCTGACAGTCGTAACATATTTCAGTCACAACACGCAAATATGAACGAAATTGTAAATTGAATTTTTCGATATGAATAATTTCGCTTTTGTTTTCTGTTTTTTGTTTGTGTACTATTTATATTACTATCGACATGCGATTGTTTTGCCCTTTCGTATTGATATATAAATTATGACAGTGTTTTAAAATCAATGTTCGAGAGAGAATTTACGTCAAATTCACTAAACATCTTTTACTTTACAGCAAATCAAGTTCCTAGAAAACTATCATTAAAATCAAACTACTGCCCAACAACCCCTTCAACTATTTTATATTTATCAAGAAAACTTAAATCAGATATTCTCACAGCATCAAAAGGTCCTGCATTAGTTTCGGGCTGTCGATCCTGTCAAATTTCTTTGTACCGACCCCTATTGCCCGAAGGTTTTCTAACCCCTTGTATCCATTTGACGAGAAGCTCCCGTACACATAGTGCCTTTACAATCTATTTGTAGGAAGATGAGTATATAATTCTCCCCTCAATAAGAAGTGACGCGGCATTTTTCATTCCCTCCAGGGCAACCCTAGATGGATGTTCTGTTGAAATGAGATCTGTTTGTTTATGTCGCTTAATTAATCATTATAGCGATGCAACCTTGTCTTATTCACCTTTAGATACAACTTTCTGTCCAGAGTGGACAATGTTGAAATTTGAACTTAGTCAATTATTATCAGAACACAATTTACTTCAACAATTAACCAGCTGGTCCTAAGTTATCGCTAGATAGTCATTAAGAAAAACACAGCCCTTTATCATAACAGTTAATCCAACAGTAAAAACATAGCTCCTCATAAAATGAATTAAAACACCGTTACTAATTTAATAACCAAATTACTGAAACTAACTAGAACACCATTTACAATGCAAATATAAACATCTATAAGCAAATTAATGGCTCTATTAATGAATATTTCTTCATTATTATGATAGTCGGCGTCGCCTACAGCACGATTTGCATCCAGCCGTGCATCATTATCACCTACGCAAGTCTTTGTGTATACTGAACTAACAGACGGACATTTGTGAGAGCTTCAAACGATTTGTTTACTATTCTCATCACCAGTAGCCTTTTGTATGTTTTCCTGTGTAGGTACTTAAAGCAATTAACATAACAGGAAGCCAGGATTTGTGTTTTAAAATAAACTATTGCATGCAGTTTTGCTTTGGCTTAACGTAATTTGATTTTGATTATAAATACTTACATTACTTTACGCCTGTCTCCCATGGGGGTAAGCAGAGACTATGGAACGCCAATTGCTAAGATTCTCATAATATAGCATACATCCCTCTTTTGCATATGATATAGCGATTATAAATAGTAATTCTAGTACTTGAACTGACGGAGTCTAATTTCTTTTTTTGTTTAAAATTCTGTTTAAGAATTTTATCTATTTTTGTATGGACACTCATCTTAACTATTACAGCTTTCACAATTTAATAATATTATTAAGTACTTAACTATCGATTTTATGTAAGGTACATGAGGGTATTAAGGCCTAGCTAAGGGAAATCTGTTGTAAAATAAATACTGATAATAGAATCAACAAGTTTTATTAGGTAATCAGTCGTTTATTTATCCAACTACAAAATTAAAACAAAAAATAGAAACTTTTGCATGAAACTTCAACACAATTGAACGTTTTTTAAAACGCTCTTATTAGGCCTTATTATAATTAGGTAGGGTAACAAGGCCTGCTTCTTAAACCATGCAATTAATCAACTAAAACAACATAATTTAGTACTTGAGACCAATCATCATCCAGTCAATGGCAGAATAATACTTTACCATCTTAAGAATTAAATGAGTAGCCTCATCTAACAACCACCAGGGCATTTTTTTAAAGAGGGGAAAATCATCGGCTGACTTTCCCGCCTAAGTGAGGTGGGAAGAAGTTTCAGACTCTTATTGACTAAAAACCACCCCGTTCCGACCGTTCTGCCCTTCGAGCTGGAGCCCTGGTAACCCGTTAAGCTCTCCGCTGCTCCGCATCAGTCCTATTGGGCCTCATCCGTGGTGGTTGGATGGCTCTTTGAGACGCGGAACGCGAAGCGCCGCACGCTCAGGTCTGGTTCTGGTCGGGCGGCGAGCTACCCATGCTGGCCGTCAGCAGGCCCGTGCTTACGGTGGCCGGAGATCGTCCTGCGATGCCTGACGCCCGAAGTGTCCTTAGCGGCGGCTGGGCTGTGAGGAGGCACGCGCCCCGCCTCCTTCATAGCTAGCTTGACTGCTTCGCAAAAGGAGTAGACCGCACGACCCCGGCATATAACCTCCGGCAGGAGACGTTTGACCCCCCGAGGTTGGGTAGGAGGCGCTGAAGCGCAGACCCGTCCTTTTCAACTTAGGAACCAAACGTCGGAAATACATCCACCAGGGCATCCTGATCCATACCATCATAGTCCGCATACCTGATTATCCTCTTCACAAGATCAGCTTCTTGTTCTGGATCATTTTAGGCTTACGACCCAAACTTTTTACAAAAATACCACTTTGGAGATGGTTTTTTATTGTTCTCCTAGGAATTTTGTATCGTTCTGGAGCCGCATATGTAGGTACTCATGATTCCTCTCTGTTCTGCACAAACAGCTGAGGTCTAATGATCTTCTGACCACAATGCTCGTTTTAGGAGGCATCGTGAACATAGGAACTGTAAGCAATGTGTGATTTACTGAAATAATTTGAAAATAGTGCAAACATTAAAAAACCTATAAGTATAATAAGGCCTACTACAAATATTTACAGGCCTTATTACACATAGGTAAGGTATTTATGGAAAACGAAATAAATACAATTTGGACTGTAGAACGTTAATGAATAAGGCAAATTAGGACGAGCATAAGTTAACGATAATATAGACAGTAAGTGCAAGGAGATAAGTGTAATAATTTAAGAAATACTTACGTTTTCCCGGAGCCAATATTTGTAAAAACGTGACGTACGGCTACTCTTGAATACGTTTAAAACGCCATTAGCAAAAGCGAGTGAGATAGCCAACATTTGCCGCCTGGTGGCGCCTTGTATGTGTAATATACATGTCTGTGCTTGAACTTGAGCGCGAAATCGTATTCTAAGTAAGATTTTTGATTTTTAGGTCTTATTAGCCGACAGGCCTTAATACCCGCATGTACCTTATACTAACTACAGTTAAGACAAGAGTACATTTGGTATGAATAAATACTCCTATCGCTCATTTCTTAGCTTAGTGTTCGATTTCAGTAATGCGATACTATAATGAAGTGTTGCAATATTCATTGGCTTATTTAGAATCTGGAGCAACATTATATCGATATTCTAACTAAATGTCTTCTCCAGCTACTTACTATGTTAGACATTTTACGCCTTGTGAAACACTAAGGCGTATAATTTTCTACAAGCCCTCTTATCGGCGCGGCGGTTATAATCCTACGTAACGTAGTTGCCATAAAACAAACTCTTTAGTGCCATTGAAAACTTTGTACTATAGTTAAACAAAAGTAACTTTAATAATCCTTTGTTTTTTTTTACATTTTCAACCCATTTTCATTTTATGTATGAAAACTGTGCCATTAAAACAATACACATACGGTCATAACTCACACAAAACTCACATATTTCACAAACACAGTACTATTGTTGTACTCCAGTAAAATGCATACAATGTAGGTCAGAGTTATTTTCGCAAATGACTAAAGAGAAAAAAAAATATGAAAAATTAAGAGTAGGCCACACCATACCATCAGTTAGCGCTTCTTTTCATTGTATTTTAGTGTCTATTGTCACGGGCAAAGTATTTAAAATCTGTGATTGGACTGAGGGATAGACAACAGCAGCGTTCTATAAAGTTTCGTGTATGCGTGAAGATTATATAGGTAGCAAAGCTCGTATTGAAGGGGTCAAGGAGACTTTAGTTCATTAAGTTATAAGCACTTAAGTACAATATAGCAACTGACGATAATTATGGTGTGTCGCTCGCTATCATTCTTCACTTACTTCAAGTTCAAGTTACGGCTTTGAAGAGGTGAATCAATGATCTAACCCAAACACTCATTCGCAAATTAGGCGTCAGTTCGTGTAACCTACGCCTAATTTTGCCGATCGCAAACGAGACAACTACGAGAAACAATGTTTATACTTACGGTCGTTCACCATTGTACTGTTAATGTGGGTCGATTGGTTAGAGGTGCGAAATTCAATCTTGTTACCACGGAATAAGGACGGTGATAAATGCCCATTTGTGACCATGGTGTGAATGACTGTCGCTGCTGCGTTTGTTAGTAATATCGCACATTTGTACTTTGTACTGCGAACTGTTTGTGATCGGAATGTTTTGTGCTTAAGGTTACGAAGATTTGTATTACTCGTAAATAAATTGAACTTATGGAGATATTAAACTTAATCAAAATGCGTATCGAGTAAAATAGTGTTACTGCCTCGTTGGCCGAGTGGTCGCAAGTGTGACTGCTGGGCAAAGGGTCTCGAATTTGATTCCCGGGTTGGGCAAAGAATTACTGGGTTTTAGTAGTAGCACAGAGACTGGAATTGAGCCCGACATATGGCAATAGGCCCCTTATTACACGGGACTCAAGGTAAATAGTGAAAAGTGAGTGTTACATTGTACAGTGGCATTAAGTGCCATAATGTGCAACTCTGCCTACCCCTTCGGAGATGTCGCGGAGAACCTAAGGGGTTATCGGGGCTCCGGTTCGACGTGCAGGAGAAGGAACTGGGTGGTTTTTAGTCAGTAGGAGTGTGACACTCCCTCCCGCCTCACCCAGGCAGGCATCGAATGGTAGCAGCCATTCGATGATTTTCCCCCCTTAAAAAAACCCCTTCGGAGATAAAAAGGCGTGATGTTATGTTAAATACTTACTCACTTTCTTCGTTTTGTTTTTTCTATAAACGGAAAACAATAACCTAAATACCAGCCTACTTAAACAATAACAAGAAATATGTTCAAAGCTTAACAGAACATAGGAAAATATGAAAATATTGTCTCAATCTCTTAAGTCGCGCTTCACACAATCGCTGTTTATTTATTCGAACACCCTTCTTAGCAATAAAACTGTCATACACTCAGACTTACGACTGTTTTTATAAAACTCTTCCGTATTATAGAGGTAGAAATTAAAAAATACACTTTATTTTTATAAACGTAGAGTAGACAATACATAAATCTTTTGCTTGGCTTTCAAAGTTTATAACCAACAATTTATAATATTTGTGTTATTTAATATTGAGCTAAATGAGGAACGGATGTAAAATAAACACGCTGTATACTCTCGAAGTTTAATACATAGACGCCAGGGTATCATCTGTGAAAATTTTGTTACATTGATATTCAACGCTATTACTAAAGGTAAATAAGGTTGAAAATCTTATCAAGAAGTTGGTGTAGCTTGATGTGCTGGTCTCCGTTCATTGATTTGTTCGCTTTATTACACCGATAAAGTTGTTGCACAATTAACGATTTCGCGGTAGTGTATTAAATCTCCGTTTATATGTATCGCTGGGTGTGGCAGAAAAATACATGATGATAAATTTATTGTCGTCTTACATATATGATTTTATCGATGGAGTAATTGTTCTGTTTTGATGTCAGGTCATTAAACTTTTATATCTAAAACAAAAAGGCAATTTCATTTCATTTATTTATTTATTCATTTAACAATTTACATTGTGTTTGAATTTAATATAGGTACAAAAAAAAGAGATAAGCAAATTTGTTATGTGAACTTGTATGTTTGTAAACGCACCCACGACACAGGAGAAAATCCTAGTGTGGGGCAACGTTTTTTTTTTTTAAAAAAAAAGAAAAAAAAATTACATTACGAAAACACACCCACATACACAAAAATAAAACAATAGAATTTCATTAATTTAGGCTTCTAAGCAAGGCGGTTTATAAGTTCAAGAATCTAATCAATGCATGTCTGTTACCATATATTGAGGATATTGTTAGACAAAATACGTAGAATTTTAACCACAGGAACTCTGTTATAACTTCTTATTGTACTGCAGAAATTATAGGAAGTTAGGCACTTTATTTATTCTTTAAAAAGGCAAGCGTGATGTTATATAATTTTATTACGAACCTTTGACCTGAAATTCGCGTACACTTAACCTGTAACCTCTGCGTGGCCCATCACTGTAATATTACCTACTTAATATCTTTTATTTTAGCACAAGTATTAAGTAGGTACTAAACTTATTTATACTTGTACTCGTTTGTCATTGCAAAATGAACTCTATAAAAATTAATATTTACTTAGCCTGACCTACTCAGAAGTAGTATTATTAAATGTAACATATTTCGTTGAAATTACATTGACAGTTTAACTTTAAACTTTAAAAAAGCAATTGGAAAGATAAAATACACGTTAGCCTTGGATTATGTTGTCATATGCATTTTTTGTGCAACTACATTCTACAGGAGTACAATTATTTATTTAATTTATAAATGTATGATTTATTAGAACGACAAATATGTTTATAAATAAAAAATAATTTGTATAAAATATTACGTACTTATATAACTTTTAACCATTAAACCCCAAGCGGTCACCGGCGACCGCTATCCACTAACTACATTATAGACCTTATTCCCGGTGTTTAGAGACTACTTTTATATGAACAAATTTAGGAGAGTGTGGGAGAGCCATGCTTCGGCATGAATAGGTCGGCTCGACAGCTCGAAGCTCAACGCTTGCGATATGTTTCGTCGTGTGAGTGAGGTTACCGGCCCAACAACCCCCCCCCCCCACACAAATTCCTAATTCCATAAGGCCGGTAACGCACTTGTAACTAGTGTTCCAGGTCTCCATGGGCCGATTGCTTACCATCAGGTAATCCGTCTGCTCGTTTACCGGTATATCCCATAAAAAACCTAATTGTTTTGTAATCATTATTTACATAATATTTGTAAATATATACATACGTACGTAAGTGATTCTGTTAGTGTACAATATGAAACAAAAGCAGGAACTAAAATAATTGTGTTTATAAAATAATTCGCTGAAGAATCGACTACAACGTAAAACTATGTATAAATAATATAATATAGATAGTTATACACCTATATCAACTACCTAAACAATGTAACTGTATAAACTGTGTATACCAAATGAGGTTGTATTTGAATCTACAATAGAGACATTGACTATACTTTTTTAGTCTATGGTTTATTTGTAAGTAATACATAATAGTTTTGTACACATAACATAACACGCCTTTTATCCCCGAAGGGGTAGACAGAGGTGCACATTATGCCAATGTACAATGTAACACCCACTTTTCACTATTTATGTTATGAGTCCCATGTAATAGGGGGTGAGCCAATTGCCATATACCAATAGTAGCACGGAGTCAGGAAATGTGCCCGGTATATGGTAATAGGCTCACCCCCTATAAAATGAGTTTCATAACATAAATAGTGAAAAGTGGGTGTTACTTCTGTGTGCACCTCTGCCTACCCGGCATAAAAGGCGTGATGTTATGTTTTATAAATTACATTCGCAATTCTGCATGCAATAATTTTTGACACAGAGTTGTTCAGAATATTTGCATTTTATGTCAAAGTTGTGCCTTTATATTGCATGTGGGATTCAAAGTTAGTTATTCAACGGTTATTGCATTGGATAACTACTTTCCAGACAGTGTTGGTTTTAGGTTTTGTAGAGCTTTGCAGGGATAGTAATTGTTATTTGTATGGTCGAGGGATTTAATGGTCGTTTAGATATTAGGTTTAGTATATTGAGACGTTTTTCTAAGCGTTTTGTGAATTAAAACTATTCCTATTCATAACCTTTATATTCTTTTAGTAACTCGACTTATAAAAACAGATGCTAAACTAAAAACAATTTACATCAAGTCACCCTAAATCCACATCCAACACTGCACACAGAGATCTCATGCAACTACTTACAAGATATATTAATTTCAGATACCAGTAACGGAACTGCCCAAAGCCTGGTTACCTATGCAGGGTAGCGTAAATCGTCAATATAATCCTCTATCCTGTATCTACATATATACATACGTACCAACTATACATATAATACCTGCAACTAGCTATGCAGACGTCCTTTGTGGCCACAGCTGTCGCCCCTAGCTTGAAATTCTGCTGACAGGCTAGCCACCCTTATATTATTTAGGTAGACTATCTATCTCGCTTTGACGATCCAAATTTCTACTTATTCCTAGTATTTGTCTGCCTTTGTATCTCAGTTTATGTCTCAAAATTATCCTTTTGTAACGTTTTGATGTGCCTATGATTCTTATTAATATTGTACTTTCTTTCATGGCGTGTCAACGAAATAATTAGTTATATGCCGTGATTTTGGTATCAGGACATAGTTAAGACGCTCACCAGCCTCTCCAGTAATACAGGTTTTATTCGAGAATTTTAATAATAAATGCATTTCTCGCAATTAAAGGTTTTAAGTAGTATTATCTATATTAATTTTTAAAGCTTTTTCTTCTTTTCCTCTTATAGAGGTAATATCTTCTGATTACTTCGTTGCGGGAACCAAGACAGTTACTCATGTCCCTGGGACGCACCGGACTTCAGTGTTCCGGTATTTTCATGGTCGTATCTACTGTAGATCTTGGCTTACAGGAGATGCAGCGGTTTTGTGAGGTTGTATATAAAAAGTATTAAATTAATTATATCTGATTGTATGCTGTTAATAATCAGTTACTAAATCGACAGGAATAGTACCAATAAATATACAATCTTAAGTAACTTTGTTAAATGTCAATGTTGTTGCAATTTGGTAACAGAAAGTATTTTAATTGTAATGCAATACTTTCCTCGAATTCGGTTCAAGTTGATCCAGGCTATTATCGTAATATATAGGCTAATATAAGTGGTTTTAAAAGGTCAATGTTAAAAATTTGGTACCTACATGTAAACAAATAATTAGCACTTTCATGTAAGTGAAAGTTGTAGGTAATTTAATTTGTCAGCTTCCTTTTTTTATTAATTTATCTATTGGGTACTTTAATTTCTTTTTATTTATTTAATTTTTATTTAATTTCTCTTAATAGTAACCATATTAAACTGTCAAACACCGAGCGGCCACTGGTGACCGCAACCTATTGTTCTATAATAGTGTCTATAATGACGGTACGGTAAGTTAAGAATATCTCATACCATACCCAAAATATCATTTTTTATAGATCTATTACACCCAGCTTAACACAAGAATAAATTATTGTACGAGAAATTTATTTGTTAGCCCAGTAGCATCGTTAAAAAATATGAGGTTAAGAATTTTACTACCCGTAATTAACACAAGGAGTAACAAATACTAAAGTTATTTCTAAATTGAGTACAATAATAATCTTACTATTATGGTACTCTAAGTTTAAACCTATAAACACGACCTACCTACATTATAAAAGAGCGGTAAATGAAATCCCAAGCCGCCATTCTTCGAACTAGATAGAGAATTTAAAGTACCATAAAAATTCTATTGCCCCGTTTAAAATCACCGCTTGACTGGAAATAGTTTTTTTATAAAATACATAAAAGCTGAAGGTAATGTTTCCACGTTCGACTTGGAATGTGGAAGCCATTTTAATCACATTTCGTAACATAACAAAACGTCACCCCCGAAGGGGTAGGCAGAGGTGCACATTACGGCAATTAATGCCACTGTACAGCTAACACCTACTTTTCACTATTTTTATTGAGTCCCATGTAATAGGGGGTGAGCCTATTGCCATTTATCGGGCACATTTCCAGACTCCGTGCCATTAGTGAGATTTCTTTTAAAAACCTAGTAATACTTTGCCCGACCAGGGAATCGAACCCGAGATCCGTTGCTCGACAATCGCACTTGAGATGTTAGGTAATATTAGTCAAATGATCTTTGTTATCTTTAGTCTTTTTTTGGGATGGTGACAAAACTACCTAATAGATTACCTAAATTTCAAGGAGAAAGACTAGGGATTGTGAGATCCTTACTTCATTCACCGTAGCCACTATCAACATTTACGAAGAGGCACTGGGTCTTCTGAACAAACCAGATTCGAAACTCCTAAACACTATGTGTATCTGATATTTTTCGTACCTAAAAAATGTACCTATGTGATATTTTTCACACCTAGTGTGTCGCTGTCCTAAGAAAAGTTGAATCACAAAACTGTTACCAAATGCTAATCAAATTACGCAATCACATCTATATATTTAATCAATAGACAGATTTTGATTAAATCAACGCGACGTCGAATTTTGTAATCTTTGAAAAAATAAATTATCGAATAACAAATTGGTAGATCATTAGCAGCATTAATCGACGTTTCTATCTTTAATTGGTAGTCGCATAATGTCTTGTAGGAATGTTAATAGAAATGACATTGGTAGAGTGGTTCTTGGGACTTTACTGGCAAACACGATGTAACATGTTAATATTTTTAGAAGTTAAAATGTGTCTTATGTGTGATATGACTAGCTAACTTCCGCGCGGTTTCACTCGCTCTGCTCGGGGCCTATTAATCGTAGCGTGATATTTTATAGCCTATATATAGCCTTCCTCGATAAATGGGCTATCCAACACAAAAATAATTTTTCGAATCGGACCAGTAGTTTCGGAGATTAGCGCGTTCAAACAAACAAACAAAAAATAAACTCTTCATCTTTATAATATTAGTATAGAGGTAGATTATCATCCTGATCAGGAACAGTGTATTGTCGAACACTTTTGAACATAAGAACTGTGACGTAATGAAATTTAAATAGATGAGAAACAAAGTTAATTACAAATATACTGCGGCTTACGGTGAATTGAGTTCAGCAATGGACCTCTTTCAACCGGTGATGACACCTCTACCTACCTCTTTGTTATGGTAAATTAACAATTCTACCATATATTAGAGGTATGAAACACAAAGCATGAAGGGCCCCGTAACCGAGACCACAGTTTTAAATCAATTGGACATGCAAGTCGCAACTCTTCATTGTAGGTAAAGGTCAGGTTAATAGACAACACACTCCAACAACAAGTATCAACTACATAAATAACTTATTCATTTAAAATAACATAAAAAATGACATACAAACCACTTAATCACTATCTCACTAAGCAATCGGTAAACCAATTTGTTCGAACACGACAATCGATATCAAATATCAAGCTTCTTGAATTCAGTATCGAGTAACTTTTAATCGAGATTTAGAATCGAGTTAGTTATTGGTATCATGTGTATGTGGCCTCGGTTGCGGTTGCCAAACGTGATGTTTTGCGGTCGCATCGCTCTACTAATTTCAAGGTGATTGGCTATGAAACTAGTGCATTCGTTGCATCGATAATTACGTTCATTCATAATGATAACAGTATGTAATCGTTCATTATGCTTACAATTACTACTGATCTAGAGTAGATAATATTGTTTATTTTCCTATTTTGCGTTGTTTGGGTAAAATCACACTAAGATTATAAATGTAAAAGTTTCTTTGTTTTGATATTTATTGCTGACGGACAAACGGGCGTGATTGACAAATCACTCTAAACCTATTGGACGATTTTTGATGAAATTGGTATACAGGTATGGGCTGACTTAAGTGATAAGATATTTTTATATGGATTAAATGCTCCCATGGGATAAAACAAGAAATGATATTCTACCGAAGTCAAGGGCAACAGCTAGTTGAAAATGTAACGCCTTTTATTTTAACGGTATCAACAATGTTATTTATAAAACGTCAGTAAGTGTTTGACTTTCGTTATCTGCTTTAAAATATATAAAGTAGAAATGTGATGAAAATAATTTTATTCAGGAAAGAGTAGGATAAACAGTAAATACCTAATTAAGATGATACATACGTATCATCATGAATGTGCAACGGTTTCCGATAAAGATTATATTTGAACAAATGATAATAATATCAGTATTAGTGCTATTTGCTAAGTACCATCTCGTATTTAAACGTACTCAGAGATTTTTTTTAACTAACTTTTTTCTAGCTACAGTGATTCATTTTCTGTTTGAAATTCATTCCCAACAATTCTACAACTGCATGAATGCGTGAATACGTACTTTTCTCGTTTAAAATTCAAGTACCTAGGTATATTACACATAAACGAATGTAGAAAGGAATTGATTATTTGGTATAGGTAGATATAGATATATGCAAAAATCAGGAAAAGGGTTTATTAAATTTTTGTGAAGTCAAATAATAGTTTTTAGACTACATACTGGATTGTGGACATTAGAAGTTTAGTTTTATTTAAAATGCTTCGACTGAATTGCATTTAAAGGAAAGTCAAGTTCAGAGGGCTTAGTACAAGTTTGTTTTACATTTAAAGGCCCGAGTGAATAGGTTTCTTATAGGACGACGTGCTCCATCGTAGACCGCATCATCACTTACCACCAGGCGAGATAGTGGTGGAAAGCAGCCATGAAATATAAAAAAAGTAATCGAAAAATTACAGCATTCGGCGTTTTGATTGGTTGGTTCATTGGAGCCGGCCAATCAGCAATCAGAGCCCCGAAAAACAAATTTAAACAAATTTCTCTTTACAAAATTCAATCTTACCAAAGAGTTTATCGTTAGGCTTTCCACAAAATACAATACAAAGATAAAACAAAACTTCCAAGAAATTACAAGGATGATCACAGAAGACATAAACCCAGATTTTGATACTAACAAAAATGTTAACACTTAGATGACCTAAAAATGTTATAGCACTGCCAGTGGACCTGCTATTAATCTAGATTCAGACTAGCACGACCTGCTTACTGTTTTGACACATTTGTATGTATATTTTTACGGAATTCCGAGAAAATTTGACATGTAAGTATGGTAGTGAGTTAAAAAAATTATACTGTTATCTTGTAGAAGAAATCGAAAAGGTATTTCCGAACTGATACGAAGTTCAAGGAAAGAGCGTATTCCTTTTTAAAAGGCCGGCTACGCTCTTGTGTGTCCTCTGGTGTTGCGGCTGTCCAAGGTCGGCGCTGATCGCTTACCATTAGGTGACCCGTTTGTCTTCAATTCCACAAAAAAAAGTTAAAGCAAATCTCGGAAGTGTTTTGCTTTCTCTTTATCTTCGTATAAAGTCTGTCGTAAAACGTTTAGCTGACATGGCTTAGATTATAAGATACTTTGTAACAAATAAGGTAGTTGCAGTCAGTTCGTCAACTCTATAGTCACTGTTCTTGTGAATATCCGTGTAGGAAATTTATAAAATTGAGCTATGTAACTTTTACATTCGTGATTCTATTTTCGATTTAATGTCATTTGTAGTAGCTTTAATGTATTGTTTTTTTAAGGAAGTTAAGTACTTCGTTTGTTATATACGTGTATGTATGTAATTTATATTGATTGATGGGTACATCAATCATTTTATAAATTGTAACCAATATAAGTCATTATAAAAAGCAGAGATTACTCAAACGTGACGAAAACAAAGCCAGTAAGTAAGCTAATGTTTCAATGTGAATGAAACCTAATACTACATGTATAAAGTGTTTTTTCAAATGTTTCGGTACAGTTAAAGGTTTTAGTTCAATGACCTGTATGACATATTTCCTTTTGAAACATTCTTATTACTTCTAAAATACTAAATTTAAAAAAATCTGTTATTTAGCTCTTGTTAATCCTTACTAATATTATAAATCAGAAAGTTAGTTTGTTTGTTTGTTCCGCTTTTACGCCGTAACTACTAACTACCGATTGCTTTTACATTTTTGCAGACGTAAAGTTAGAAGTCTGGATTAAATAATAGGGTACTTTCTATCCCCGAAAAATTTGATATTCCCGAGGGAAAACAAAAGTACTGGTGTAGATGGCGCTGTATGTATTGGTATATGTCACATAGGCTACTTTTTATCCTTTCGTAATGCGAGCGAAGCTGCGGTTAAAAGCTGGTATTTTCATAATTGGATTTCCGTTGAAATCTTTTGATCATTTCTAAACAGGATATTTAAACAATCACAGAGCTACCTAATTGATACTATTATTAGGTGTTTTCTATTCAAAATATTCGATATTGTTATTTTAATGGAAAAACCCGTAGGCCAACAGTTTTTGTAAACATTAAAATAAGACGTTTAGACAAAGGTATAACAAAGTACAATTGGCTGATTTAACAAAATTGCTACTTACGTAAAATAAGATACACTATAGACATAGTATGCTATACATAATTTAAGATATCGTAAAGATAAAAACAAATATTTGCGTAAAACATGGCATACAAAGATGTTAAAGTTACAACAGATCATCATGTTTTGCTTAATACATGAAGCATGCAAATTTATAACTCATTTTAACTTATAGTTACTTGTAGTTCTATATTATTTATGTTCAAGAAATGCCTTAATGGTATAAAAGTTATTTTCATTCAACCATACATATAATTCAATTTAAAATAGTCTGAGTTTGAGTATTTTTAATGTTCTCGATAATTTATTAAATATTCGGACACACATTTGGTTACACAGTTAGGCAGCTTTTATTATATTTTGTTAACTTAGGAAACTCCTATAACGTACCTATTAATGTACATACATAAGTGAGGGTTTACCGCGAAATCAGATCGTTCAATTACAAGATATTTCTACATGTGTAGGTTTTCATCATGAAATCGATCCCTACCAAATTATTCAAAGGAACTGAGAGAGGCTTAACTGAGATATGTTATTAGAACTAAATTGTACTGAATTATATTGGAGCTGTCACTATTAGAACTTCAGTATGTAGTAAAATTAAGATTTAAAAAACATACTAAGTACATTGATACAATACAGAATAAATTACAAATCAGGTTTAGTTTGAAGTTACGTTTTTGAGTCTGAAGCTACGTTAATCCACTAAAGATCTAGTAAGTCTGGTATAAACGTAATACGAATACTTATAATCTAATAACAACTTTAATGATATCTTCTTCTATTCAAATATGCGCCATAAACTACACCACAACGCTGATGCCGGTAATAATCCAGTGGAAATGGAATACCTTTGAATCTATTCGCAGCCGTTCAGTTATTTATCTACCGAAGGAAATATCTGTCGGGTAATTCCTTCATCGAAATTATCGGGAATCTAATTTATTTTTTATACAATTCTGACCTTTTATCTTTCTTATTTAGGTTGGTTTTGCTGTCTAGTTAGTTTTTAGAGTTTGCTCGTTAATGTTATTTCTAATGGTTAAGATATTCCTTCTCAAAGCTTCTTACTCATTAGACGAACTGTCGGATAATTGTTGGTTGGATGGTTTTGAAAACACAACACAATAGACATCACTTGTTTCACTTTTATTCTACAAAAACGTTGGCAAAAGTGATTGTAGTATCACGTTGTCTATTGCACACGTATTACTAATCCTTTATTAACAAGGAAATCTAAACTAAATTTGCTGCCAATGATTCAGTTTTTCATAGGAAGAAAAAAGATCTTCTTTGACTATTAGAGAGCACTGCTATCTTCAGTTCCACGGAAAGTTTATCAAAAATTTTACCGTTAAAAAATCCGGCTATTATTACATGACTAGCCACTGGTAACCGCAAGTAACGTGATCTAACATACGTTTCCTAATATTTGAAAGCCATAGCGGTGGCGACACGGTCGGTTGCTTCGTACAATACGCAAAGGGTGCCACCTGGCTTCAACGGTGCGTGCCCACGACTTGTGGTGCATTACCATAGGCACGGGAAGTTGGTGATCGATCGCCATTTTAATCGGAAATGTGTTGTAACAGCCTGTTTTTCTTTCCATAACCCATAATGTTCCTGTAATTGTTGTCCTTTATAACTAATTCCGTTTATCGATTATGCTGAAACTTTCTTCCATTGCAAATTGACCTGCATATAATATGTTGTTACTGATTGATTAATCAATATCTGCAAGTTCTGTTTTATCCTTTGCATCATTTTTATTAATGTCTATTGTTTATATTGGCTTTGAATAGTACCTACTTAAGTTATGATAATCATACTTATATGTTACCTTTTTATAATACAATTAGGTAGATTTTACTTAAACAGGCAATTTGTATTATCCTCTTTCAATTTGATAATTTATTAATTCATTAAACCCACTATCATTAGTTCCCGTCGCTTTAAGTGCCATAAAATAATGTAATCGTCTATCAAGTCAACTTGATACGTTTCAATGACACATAACATTATTATTGTGAACAGTACGCAGTTTAATGAAATCATTAATTGTTATCCATGTGCGCTGTAAAGTAGTAGCTACATGTGTAGAGTGACACACATCAAGTGATATAATTATTCCAACTGTGTTCCAGTTGACCTAGATATGATATTATTAATAGTAAAGGTATATCTATCGATCATTGCCACCCGGGCATTGGCATTAAGCCGTAACATTTTCAAATTCATCAGCAACCACATCAGTAGACATTGCGTGAGTGCGTCTCAGTAGTCGCACGCTCTTATTTCTATGTAAAATTATTTCTCATTCGTGGAAAAGCAACTTTGTGTCAAAGTAATAAAGTCTATTGTGATGGTAGAGTTATGTTGGTTGGTAGTTTCGCCTAATTACTCGACGGTGACGAATGGAAGCGACGTAGCGTGCGAAATTCCTATGAAATCTTCAATGTTCACTGTTTCTGTCCATAGTCTAGTATAACGCTTTCAACTTGTTGTACCTGTCTTGCCATGATAATCACTTGTGCTAATTTCGTTGTTTATTTTCTTCAGTGTATTGTTTCTTAATTGGATTTTGAATCGTGACGCTTCATTTGTATCAGGTTTGTTGACTTCATGTTTCTCTTGTGTATCAGCTAAACGTCTTGTATCTTTTTCAATTTTGATTTTATCAATTGTATTGGTTTATGAAATTATTTTTTTATCATCAACAGTTAAGAAAACTGTTTTAATAACTATCGTTTCTGTAACGGAAAAAATATTATAAGTACCTACAATACTATTTGACATTCTTATAATTCATTTACACGTGCTATCTGTGGTATTGTCCATGTGAATAAAGGATCTAATAACCAACACAATTCCTTGTATTACTTGGTTATTATTTATAAAAACACGTGTTTCTACATGTGTGATAAACAGATCATTGTTGGACTTGACTTCGTCTGTATTAGTCTTTGCACTTTAAAAAAGATAGGTAATAAAAATTTCAACGTTTATGTCCTACTTATCAATGAGATAACTGTCCGATTACAATGATTACGATATGGTCAAATAGACTTTGCCTATATTTAAGATAATTTGTACTATGAATGCATAATTTAATTAAATGGCCAGAGATCTCTTTCTTTGGTTACAATAACAATCTCAAGTCATTGAGCGACATTTTGCATTTACTAATCACATTAATGGATTGTGATATTAGGTATAATCACAAAACGTATAAAAAGAATATTTCTTTCTCTTGGCCCTTTCCTAACCAATTTTTGGTACGCACTAAGTTTTAACTTAACTGTATTTTTCAGATTGTTACTATTAAAGCATTGTAATTACCATGTACCTACCTAACTCAAAAATCAATTACTTAGGTGCTCCATCGGCGCCAACATCAACATTAGCTCATAACTCATCGCATATACTTTATCGACCAATTTATCAGACATATATTTACTAAACCATTGCACCTTCTGCAGGCCATTAGTGGCGGTCCTTTATCGGGTTATTGCGAGTGTCATTATGGGTTCTCGTTAGTCATATGCCAGTGACATCGAACGCCTGACGGCTGGCTTTGAGCCTCTAATACATTGCCTCCTGCAGCCGTCATGATCATGTCTTTTGACGGGCTGTCGGTGACATGACAATGTATAGGGTTAGCCCTTTGACTGTGTCCTATGGCTATTGAAATGCTAATAAACGTTTTTTTTATATTTTTATCGTATTGACACTCATTTACTGAGATAAATGTGTACTAGGTACGTATAATTGGCTAGTTTCCTAGGTTACTACCATTTGTTTCAACTTTTCAATGCATATGTACTTTTGGATTTTTCTCGCCAATTTTAAGGAAATAAGTATGCTTTTTGACGCAGTAATATGATGACGTCATAAGTTGCGATCCAATATAAAATTCATAGAAAAGTATCGTCTTTCACATTTCAATTAAAGTATTGAATTTGACTACCTGTCAACTACCGTAATCTAGAAAACATAATTCAAACATCAGTACGTTTACTTCTTTAGATAATTTCACGAAAGGCGTTTGTACAAAACACGAAAGTAAAGTAATATTTCCAATGCTACTAATTAGATAATACTCACGTCACTTAACACGGTAAAAGTGTCAATGTAACTATAGAAAATAAATTATATAAATTGTTGTGCAGGTGCTAATCACATAAGTCAGAAGACATACAATTTCCTTCAATGCCAAATAATTACATCGACGTCAATAAAGAAAGATAATTATAATTTGAAATTAATATTCAATTTTGCTAATCTTATTATTGACATATGATAAGATAATTTCAATATCGTTTAATACAGCTCAAGGCTATGTTGTATTTTGGGAGACTTATATTTTATATTTCATCATTCAGTTGTAAAAGCTCTCCTATACTCTGAACATTGTGTCTATTGAAATGAGAGACGGTTAGCACTCCGACAGGGATGGAACACACAAAATTGGTTAAGGCACAACTTGACCACATTTTTGCGCGCGCCTCAAAGAGCCATCAGACCACCACGGATGGGGCCCAACAGGACCGATGACGATCCGGAGTCACGAAGAATCTAACGGGTTACCCGGGCTCCGGCGCGACGTGGAGGAGAAGGAACGGGGTGGTTTTTAGTCAGTAAGAGTGACACTCCTTCCCGCCTTACCCGGATTTTCCCCCTTAAATAAAAAAAAATACTCTGAACTTTATATTGAAAATAACTGAATTAACTGAAAATGCGCCACGGCCGCGTACTCATGAGGAAGAGCCCCTCCGTGACTCGAAACTAGTAGAGCTTTTCTCAATATATTTAACGCGCAATTTTTAGTTAATTCATCATGTCTTAGGAAGTTATTAAAAAACACTGCAAATTGTAGAAAAGTAATAAATTAGAAAATAAATTCATTCAGAGCAAATCTAATTTTATTATTGTTTCCCATTCCCTCTTATTATATTCTAAAATATATATACATTACATATTATTGTGCAACATACATATATATATTTTTTTATTTATTTATAAATTTTCTTTATTTTTTCAGGTAAACATCATCTTAATATTATGAATCAACAACGGTCCTTGCAACGTTTGTGTAAGTTCTATAATAGATGCAAAACGATCGGAACTAACGCTGAATGATTTGAATACTGATTGCCGATGCATATATTATGTAGATTGAAACTAATTTCATTGGCGCCGGAATCTATTATCTTTTACTAACAGTTAAGAACATTGGACATTACAATCAATAATAATATTTAACGCAATTGTACATTAAGTTAGTCATTGTTTTTTAATAAAACTATGATTATAAATAATTAACAATTATATCAGCCTGTAACTTACTGTCCTTCTGCTGAGTAAAAAAAAATTCTTACATACATACATACATACATATATAGCTTCACACCTTTTATCCCCGAAAGGGTAGGCAGAGGTGCACATTACGGCACTTAATGCCACTGTACAATGTAACACCCACTTTTCACTATTTATGTTGAGTCCCATGTAATAGGGGGTGAGCCAGTTGCCACTCGGTCAACAAGGCAGTCAAAAGTCTTTGACTTTCTGATTAGGTTATTAATTAGATACCATTACTATTGATAACAACAACACAGGAAAAGGTTTATAAAACACATTTTACCAAATTAGTCCACCACTAAGAAACTTACTATAACTTTAATTTTCTACACTTTTCAGTCTTCAAAGAAAATTGATGTCTAAGTTTCCTGTATAAACTTTTAACAAACATTATGTTTGCTTGGCTAATCATATCAGCCTTACAGAAGCACTGATGTGTTATTCTGAGGGATATTAAAACTAAGTTTGTTAAATACTTTTATCTTGTGGCTTTTAGACAAAGGGAAAATACACGACCATGTAGTTTTCACAAATCTTCCTAATTTTGAATTAGATTACGTTTTAAGTGAGGCAGTTTTATTCGATTGTTTACTGAATTCAGGCCATTATACAATTGACACAGAACATAAATACAACCATCGCTAATGTAAAACAAACGCAGAGTTGAATTAACATAATAAATTATTCGATTTCGAGTATTACGGGCATTGCGCAAGACGTTTTCCTACAATATATCATACTTTGCAATATCCTAGAAAGGCATCCGCCTCCAGACTCGTTTAACATAAATATTTGCAATTAAAATTAAGCTTCACCACCCTATCTGTGCTATTATTCAAATTGCACGCCACAGGAGACCTCAGAAAGTTTCAAATTAATTAAGAGGGCCATAAGACGGCCCGTTAAGGAAATAACAATGAAGGTAGCCCCTTGACTTAGGCATTATTTATAGCAGGCCTGAGGACTATTACGCTTGGCCCCTGTCATCATCTTGCGGCTTTTAAGTCTGCCCCATTCCTACCCCTTCTAGTCCCGCATACTTCCACAAACTGCAATATCCTGGTGCATATTCATTTGTCAGGTTATAAATGGTTGTCTCTGTGATGGTGATAATTTCCCGAGGGGAGATTGAGGAAAGTTGAGGACGATGTTTCATGTAATTATTATTATCATCGCTCCCTTTTATGATTACGTTGAATTTGTTAAGAGTTTTACTTGCAAATGTTTTAGTTCTTACTTTGTTTACCTTACAATGCAGTTACTAATATAGCCACTCTAGAGACAGAAATGCAAATTTGTTTTTCTTGATATTCTAAAAAGATAAAAAGCTTTTAAAACAAAACTAAGTAGACGACAAACAACTTCCCGGTAGATACTTATATTGTATACTTCCTTTACGATGTTAGGAACTTACGTACAGAAAATTCCAATCAATAACTTTCAAGTGTGAGATATTTTCAATAGCGTAGCTCGTAACAAATCAGTGCTCACAATAGAAATTCTCAGTGAATCTATTGTGCACAATGCACATTTTCACACCGCGGTACCGGCTCACGGGGACTTATTCCGATTCACAAGGCAAGGTTACACTCTAAGGTCGTAAAGAAAATCGTGATTTCGTAGTTGCCTTTGTCAGTTTCGTAAGTTATGTCACTTTTTATTGCCGTCTTCAATGGAATGTTGCAGTCAATTGATCTGATCCGGTGAAATATTGTTTGTTTTGTTCAAATTGATTATGTATGCGCTCTGCCTGAGAATTTAGCGCTGCTCTCCGTTCATAAATTAGCGTACAACTTTTGTTTTCAACTGTCAAAAACGTGGGCATGTTCCTCGTAGATCCTGCACTGTTTCTCGCAGTAGAGTATAAATATTTAAGTGTCATCTCATTACACCCATTTCGTATTCACTTCGCAGCTTGTAGAGAGAAGAAATATGCATAATTCCGCATAGGGATGCTGACGTATCGCTTGCACTTTTTCTTTGTCGACGCGAAGCCTGCGGCGAACGAGTGCACGCTACAAAATGCATTCTTCCTACGATTTCTGCCGTCTGGCAACTTATCATACATATAATTTCAGAGAAAATTGCCTTTGAAGCCTTTACTTAAAGCAGTCATTGTCTGCAACTTTCAACTTCCCCCAACTTCCTTTTATTGAAGTTAAAGTGTGGCATTATCGTATTTCGAAAACAATAACCACATTTCTGTTTTGTTTTGCTGTTTTTAAAACACTGATGCGACACAAATTATTGTCTTCTGAAATCATGTTTCGTACGTTCGTAATGTCATTTTTGGAGCCGAAGAAACGAAATTAGGCAGGAAGATCGAGACGCCGTAATATATCCGTATTTTTTCTTATATTTACAAATAAACTTCATTATGACATCCGAGAGAATAGATGTTTATTTGTTTTGTTTAATTTTTGGTTTTATAAACAAACATGTTTTGTTTAATAATCCCTTCTCTATTTTTTTCGATAGTATATAAGAATATTTGAACAGAACACTCCGAATATTCTAACCGGTACCACGTATTGACCAGTGATCTATTGTGAAAATCAAGCGATCTTCCTAAGTCGCCGTGTAAATTACTAGAAGTAAGATTGTGATTAATCATCGAGTTTTAATAAGAAAACGGGTAAGTGTTTTCATTTAAAATTCATAATCCTGATAAATATCACCTGGAATACATTAATACTGTTAAATCGTTCGATAAATATCACAAATAATATTTTCAATTCAAATTACTTTACAAATGTATTATTTAGCCTTAAACTGCATTTCTAGAGGTACAAAAAAAAAGATCAAAGCACTAAATGACAAAATCCTTCAAATATTAGTTCGGTATCGATACATACATACACACAACTTAAATAGAGATTATTTCTATTTGTATTAGAAAAAAGTAAATACTGTCGTAACTTTCTCAAAGCTATCACTTAGCAAACTTGTAAGTCGACGACCCTTGTGATACGGACAAGTTAAATGATACATAGGTCAGATGTAGGGTTGTCTCTTTCTTATTTGATCATTTTTAACCCAGTATTAGATTTTTACGTAAAAAAAAATACTTTACCATCTCTTATTTTATAAAGTTATCAGTATTTTGGAAATAAACCTTACGATGCACAAATTAATTAACACCGTATTATTAATTTCACACCAAAAAGTATTTGTCAAAAAATGATTGTAAAACTAAACATATACCTCTATGTACGTCATTCCAAGTTCAAAAAAGAGTGCAAACTATTCTTTACTCATGATAATATGTAAAATGTACTCTGAAAAAAACTCAATAAAACAAATGAAGAAAGACAGCCCTATCTGTCCTGCCCACTTGTATATCCTTTGAAAGTGATTGCGCAAACTTGTCTAGCAAAACGTTTGAAGTCGGATCAGCGACATATTACTTCATACTCTACTGCACATAACAATAAGTACAAAAGTGGCATGTATACTACAAAAAACATCAGGTAATTGTATGTAAGTACATAATTTGTTATACCTTATTTCCTCATAAGTTAATTTAATCAACAATTTTTTTTATGATGAACACAAAATTCTACTAAGAAGAGACTCCTGTCTGCTTGTAAAGGTTCAAATTCTAATTCAAACTCAGTAGTAGTATGGAGTCTGGATTTGCGCCGGTATATGGTGATAGCACTCCCTGTTTCCTGGGACTCATAACTTAAATAGTGAAGAGTGAGTACGTGTTACATTGTACAGTGGCATTAAGTGCTATAATATGCACCTCTGCCTACCTCTTCAGAGATCAAAGCGTGATGTTATGTTATCATTATGAACCTAATCAGAAAATGAGCAATAGAATAAAAGTTCGAGTGCACATAAAACTATGTCCCAAACAGTGAAAATTACTACATTGAAGTATCAGATTTTCAACTTAACTTACGTAACAATAAAGTTGAGAGTCGCACCAATAAATCAATTTTACAGATTCAAGTACAGCTGCTAGCCTCTTCAATCAATCACTGCGATCCATTTATCAACCAGTCACGTGAGCTGTAAACGCATAAAAACTAGGTCGAAATAATGCAACTGAAATCTTCTTAAAAAATCTAGGTTACTCTGTTTTTCATTGTTTATCTCATCTTCAAACATTTTCTAAAGGCTGATTTGTTATTGTTCAGCTTGTTATTAGTCGATGGATAGGTATTGGTTTTTATACTATTTTTCTTGTGATCTCAAAAATCTTTCCGAAAAAAATTGTAATTCTCATTGATAAGTAGAACTCTCCTTACATTTTGACTATTTTAACCTGTTGATTAGAACTGAATCTTGTTTTTTGTCTGTTTTTCAGAACACGAATTCTTATTCTCGAAAATAAATTATTTTTTTCTAATATTGGTTTTGGCGCCATTATGTTTGGTTACGTCAAAACTCTTTTACCAAAAAATGTGATATAGATTATTTAATTTTAAAAGTTATTCAACACTTTATAATACTTATTTTCGACCGTTATAAACTATTACAAAAACACAATTTAAACTACTACATGGGAACTATCACACAATAATGAATAACGTCTCTGTTTCTAAGAATAAAAATATTTACATCTTGACATCGTCTAATAAAAACATGTTAAAAATATACTACAAGGTCGGTCCGCGGTCCCTGTGTCATTCTATACGACGCCGAAGGCGCGCGGTTACAGCACTTAAACATGTGACTGACGTATTGGTTTGTTTTAATTACTACCGTGACTGATTGTTGACAGAGCCTCTTCTCAGTTGCTAGGGCCTTTAGCACCCAAGTAGTCGGCTGTTCTCTAAAAATGAAGGCAGTTAACGTTACGAAATGTATGGGACCTGCCAATAGGTGTGTGCATATTGAAGACAATTAATTCTATTATTTGAATGCGAGACTAGCGAGCCTTTTTTTTAAGGGGGGAAAATCATCGAATGACTGCTCCCGCCTGAGTGAGGCGGGAGGGAGTGTCAGACTCTAACTGATTAAAAACCACCCCGTTCCTTCTCCTGCACGTCGAGCCGGAGCCCCGGTTACCCGTTAGGTTCTCCGTGACGAGCAGCCCTATAGAACCTATGTAGACTAAAACACGTTCATTGTAACCTACTAAAAAGAAACTAGCTTTTTTTAACCAATGTAGCAACTTGACATATTGACGAGTACCAATTAGCTGACTTTCGAAAGCTCGTCAGCTATGCTGTCGTTGAAATTTAAATTTTCATTCCGATATTGGAGTGTCAATTTAGAGACATTTTTAAGGTATAGTTCAGGCTCTAGATAGCAACAACAAAATTCAAAACATCGAGCTAAACTTAGTTTTGTCTAAAAAATTTTTTTCAGTTCCCGCTTCTTTCACACTTTTGGCAACTCTGTGACAGCCAAACTATATTATTTTAGTACATAAACCACTACAAACGTATTAAACTGTCAAACACCAAGCGGTCACCGGTGACCGCAACCTATTGTTCTATAATTGTGTCTACAAAACCGGTTCTCGACGAGTTAAATGAAGGTTTAAAACAATGTAAAACTCTTATTTTAACTATACAAGCGCCCGCATTTACAAAAGCATAACATATATTTTCAAAACAAAAAATATCAAAAGAAACCATAAAAGAAAATTCAATTTTCCGCAACGACACCGTAGTAACGCGGGTTCATTCACTCGCAAAGTCGCGTGCGTTCCAAGGCATAATCCGTGGATCTAAGAGATTGCAGAATGGCTTCCCTCGCTGAATTACTGCAAATAGTTTTACGTATAAGTACGTATGAGTGGTGATATTGCACACTAGTATGTATTATGTGATGTAACATAAATAATAAACGTAATGAGAACATGGTAATGTTTTTAAAAAGCGGTGACGAGTAAGTATTGTTAAATCTTTTAGTGAATAAGATTACCTCATTGTATGACTAGGAGCATAGTAGGTCTCAAGATTCATTTTCATGTCGATTTGCTAACTAATGGTTCAATTGGAAATTTCCTCAGAAAAATGTATATTATTTCGACTTTTCCGTCAATTACTATTAAATCTTTTTCAAAGCTTAAATTTTTCCTTATAAAATTATTATTTCGATCAACTACAGTTTTGTAACAAATTCATAGCATAGTCTTAGGTACTTACAAAAATATATTAAAAGAAGTATCTAAGTTTAGAAACTAGAGCGACGCCACTAAAGTATTACAGAACACTATGTAATCTAACTTCAAATGACTTAATGACATAGTAATTTGCGGCCGTACTATCAAAGTCATTGTTCTTGGAATCTATTAGAGCCGTATCACACGCAATGTTTACCAGGTTACCCGATAAACTAGACAACTGTAGTGAGAAGAAGCATTAGTAGCTTTTGTGATTTCGTTCTTAGTATTTGATATTTGATATATATAGAACAGTGATTATGTAAATTAAGTTAGAATTTAACAAAACTAAAATTATCGATCGACTGTAATAAATCCGTTAATTATGGCAATTTGTGTCTTTCAACCGATATATTTTATGAACATTTATACCACCAGAAATTCCTTCTAAATTAAAGGACTGAAATAAGCAAATAAAGTACACGCAGAAAGCAGGCCCAATAATACAAATCAACACCTAATCAGAGGTAATAAACAACGTAATTATATCTGTCAGTGCGTCTTCAAGCGAAGTTCCCCAAACAGCCAACAAGTGAGTCACTGGGCGCCATACGCATACCTTCCCGATCCAGACTATGCCATTATATTTTATCTTTATCTAGTTTGCCGAAAGTGATGCCACTGGCTTTGGGCCAACATCACGACAGACAAATATTTTGGGGGCAATTCATTCGAGCCCAGTGCGCCGGCCGCATGCCACCACGGGCATAAATTCCACCACTATTTATATAGAACTAAATATAAACATTTAACTTTATTGGGACGACCAAATTGTACATGCGTTTACGCGGAAATGGACACTTTTGATAAGCTCGGCTTTTGTGGGATGATGTTTGAATTTGTAAATATGAAATTTTGGTCCGTTCTACCGCATAGTGGTTCTGTTTACACAGGTTAATGATGTTAACGTGTAGTGCATTACATATTTACCTAAGAACGTGTAGTGTATTACATGTTAGATGTAAAATTCTCATCTCATAAAACAAAACTTCCTAATGTTTAATAAAAAATTGCTAGTACACCAACAATCGTACTGTGTGGTACATTGTTTCCTTATTACTACTAGTAAAATATCTACGGCTTTGTTACTGAGTTCAAAGCACTCCTAGTGCTCCAGAGAAAAGTCATGCAAACTTTACTGCCATCAAATGAAGCTAGCAAAATTTATGACCAGCGCAGACGGAGAAAAGTAAATATCCCGTATCTGCTGGACTATCAAATTTATTTCTAGGAACATAAGCAAATATCACAGGTCAGCATCCCACAGTAACAAAACTGGGTGCTCACAGAGACAATTCAAAAACTTTCGCTGCATAGGAAAGGGTAAAAATACGGTTTGTGTATTCATGTATGCATTACGTATTCGGTCTCACGTCCTGTGAAAAGCTGTGCATTTTGCCTCATGCATTTTTCACAGAGTGTAGAGAAGCTTGTCAGAGCGAACATTGGCCACGTTGCGGCAAAGTCACGCAAAAATAAACCGTCGTATAAAACTGACGAATTGGCGAGCACATTCTGTTTGAAGTGGTTTTTGGTGGTGTGAAGTTATTGATGCTTCGAATTTGTAACCTATTGAAAGGTGTAGTATTAAAAATGTTGAAAAAATCTTAGGCGAAATATTGACGTAAGTCTCATCACACGTTGCACTTTCTGTGACAGAACAGATGTTACTTAACCAAATGCAATATTAAAGGGATGAATATTTTAGTGCGTTTACTAAGACAGCGAGTGTCCAGTGGGAATAAAGAATAGATGTCTTTTCCTCCGACTACATACATAGTACTTAAGACCTGACTCCCATTTAAATTTACTACCCACACACTTAGCTATGTGGTACTGAATTGGACATATTCACAGCATTATTTATTATTTTTAAAGTAGAAGGTATCTCTCAAGTGGTGTTTTTGCCAACCCCATTTAGTTCCCTATTAGCATAGGCCTGCTTCGTAAATCTAAAGGCCAACTAAAAACCACGAGCTTATTGAGTATGATAACCTAAATTTATACCGCAAGTGTACTAAATACTGTCATTAGGAGCACGGAATAAGGAATCGTGACTGGTTTATAGCAAGAGGTTAAGGTTAACAGTTGAAACTTAATACCTTCTATTTAAATACGTTTATCTTATCAGGAAATTAAAGTTGTATAAAGTTATGCAATGGATAAAGATCTAAAAAGTACCAGGCTCTCATAAAACGAAACAATCAGTTCAATAATTCTCTTTCAAAACAAACACATAATCGAAACACAAACAAATGTTCATATTAAAACGTTCGCCGTTTATTATGTTTACTTCTCAGGATTATGCAAGGTTTAACGACCTCTTATAGTTTATGAGAAGCAACATTTTGCTGTAGTAGGAAGAACCGGCTAAATATATCCGCACTACATTCGCTGGACATCGATATAATAAAGCTCTATATTAAAATTGTTGTAGGGCTTTCAAAAATCGATGAAGTTAAAAGTAATGTTGTTGCATAGATTTTTTATCAAGAATAACGATGACTTTGAAGTGTTATTTATATGATGCTGTAGCATAGAAAATTTGGAAATATTTTTAAAATAGATTAGAACATCGTTTAACTCTGTGTAGTTAGAGGATTATTTTAAATCAATCTTTAAAAACTAGGTAAGTACTTATATTTTACGATAAAGTCCATAAATTACCAATACAAAACCAGCCAGAATCTGACTAAGAAAATTTACATAAAATAGGTATCCAACTAGAGAAAGGAATTAAAATTTCAACCTTCCATTGCGGTTGACGGGAACTAAATTTCTAAAATCCTTTCGCGGTTAACTTTAGAACAGCCAGCTTTATTCTGCTTGGAACACTAAGCCACAAAATCTGGAGATCTTACGTTGAGATTCGTTGTATAACTTTGTGATTGTTAACTAAAATACTGCTGGAAATTTTAATTTGAAATTCAACTTTTGGTTCTACAATGATTGGTTATTGGCTACTCAAGTTATTTGGTTAAATAAGCATAAAAAATATAGATTGACTCAGTATAAAGACATTATGATCATCTGATAAATGTATTTGGAAAAAATGGCCAACCCTAACCACATCGATATAAAATGAACCTCAATTTTATAGTTATCCATTTTATGACGTCATAAAAATCATTTTAGCTTTTTCCGAACAAATCACATTGTTATGGAGGCGACGAATTCACCTTGATTTTATTGGTTTATTTAGTTTCCCCTTGCCCTAGTTATTGAATGATTGTGATAAAACATTAATTGTTAGTTTTATTATTTAATAAAAAAAGTGTAATAGATCTGACTATACCTTACATAAAACCAATAAGATGTCTATGGCGTAACATCAAGGTTCTACGTCATCTATCAAAAATATTGCGACAGTATGAAAAATCACATATTATAATCATTACCAGAAAATTCGCAATCTTAAAGAAACTTCTTCCCATATCAACCTACCATCTAATCGCCTCCCGTGGGTGTCATAAAAGGCGACTAAGTGATCCAATCGCCAGCATTCCCTTGTGTATAAATAACAGCGTATTACGATAACCAATATGGCCGTCAACCGCGATAATTAGGATCAGATCCCTAAAGACCGTCGGTCATATTCGTGAATATTTTTTTAAAATATAGAAACTAAATTATTTGGTCTAACGAATATTTACACTAGGGGCACAATTGTGTTACATACTTTAAAAATTTAATAAACTCCTTTTGTGGCTTGGCAGACAATTTAATTTAAATGGCTATTGAATACACAATCTCCAATCATTCAAACTCAAACTCTAAAGCATTTATTAGAATTTAACCATAATTTGATACTTTTGAAACATCAACAAATAAAAACGAATAATATTCTATCAGTCTGTCCGCCAGTGAAGCCAGACACTCGTTCCAAAATATAGATTCTAGTGGAGATAAACGAGAAAGAAACTCCATTCGTTACTCTTTTAAAAAAGTTTGTTTTAGAATGTATACACTGTTACAAAATACATGCAAATAATGCAACAACTTCGAAAACCAGTTTGCAATACTAACATATGTATACTCCACAATTAAATAAAAATCGTACTAATTCAATCTCATAAAGAAGAAATACCAACCCAAAATGTTCCCTAAAATTCCGAGACCCTTTACCATACAATTTCGGCTCGTTGCACATTAGCGAAGAAAAGGTAAAACGTACCTACATTTCATTAAGTCAACGTACCCTGAAAACCACTTGGAGCCACAATCCAGCCTGTCTATTCAACCCAAAGCCTATTAGAGTATACCTTTAAAACATCCGCACATGTGCTCTTACCCTAAGTCCTGCAAAAACACGAGCTACGAAGCTTTTAGATACGCCTCATTGGAAATGAAAACACTTCTAATTCGAAGGAGGCACGCAGTTGATTTTGTTAATTGATTTAATGGGAAGTAAATAGGGATAGGGTTCTACTAATATGTATGATACACATCAAAAGATGCCAAAGAATTTTACAGATAACGACAACCTTTAGAAAAACCTTAAGTATGTATCGAGCCAATTTTATATCTCATAAATATTACATTAAATAAACCTAAAATGCACGAGGAACTTTAAAAGCCCGTAATATTACAAAGAAGCGTGAAAATAGAATACAGATTTGCAATAAAATATAGCTATTTTACTATTCAGTGAGCACATTTTGTACAAAAAAGTATAATGAGAGCATTTCCTCCACACGATTGTTTCGTACATCATGTCCCCTAAGAAAGCGGGGGATTTGTCGGGGGTTGATAATGAATCCCCTCACAGTACATCTCGCAAAAGGAAATGACTGCAAAGTGTTTTTCTGTTCTCCTAGTAACGGTGGGGAGTGTTTCTAGTTGAACGACGATTTGTAAATACGCGACAAATGGGAAATGGATGATGAGGACAACAACATCTCTACGCGTAAAATAGTACATAATTAATTATTGTATAGTTAGTATTAGTTAGGAGGTATACGAGAGAAAGGTTTTGTATGCTTTCGTCAGTACTTGCATAAATATGTATAGTAAGTAAAATAGGAATGTTAGTACTAAAAGAAATACAATTTTATACGAAATACAGCTACAACGCAGTGTCCATAAATACAACCACGATTTAAATTCATGCTACACAAAAGCGATTGAAAAATGAAATTCTAAATTAAGATTCAACATTCTAATCAGTAAGCTGAGCACGCCAAAAGAGATACGACCGAATAAATTCAAATTCTATCCTAAGTCCTTTGTCACATCAAAATCTCTTCATCCAAGAAAGGTAAGGATTGAGGAAGCGAAGACATTACGGGTGTGCAATGACGCCTAACGCTTTATGTAGTGTGAAGCATTGACGCTGAGCCGAAGGGGACACCCTTCGGTCTTCAGACATCTGCCTCAGAAACGTATTAATCTTCGTTGGAAAGGGACTTCTCGACCTTAAAGTTTTGTTGGTCAAAAGTTACAGGTCATGTTTTTTCTTCGTTGTCAATTGCTTTGATTTGGAGTGGACGTGTGTTTGGACTGCAAAAGGATTGGTTAGATTGAAAGTTTTGAATACAAAACACGGAAGGATAGAACAGGAATCTTGTTTTATTTAATTTTGTATACCCAAATAAAGTCCACCTTACTAGGAATACGACGCAAACAATATGGTCATTCAAAATCCATAACTATTTAAATCCTTGATGTTATCGCAATGAAAGCCAAAATTCTTGGCCAAAATTATACAACATCTGGCCTTTAAGAGCTCGACGAAAATATTTAGAAATTAAGGCTAATAGACATTGTATGACACAACTGCGTTTAATCAATCAAATTGGGCCACCGCCACGCTAATCTCTATGTTATCTCGTATTCGACCCAGTTGTGACAATTGTCGATTGTTATTTCTTTATCGTATACTATCGAAACGATTCTTGCAAACGTCAAGATGTTTTCATTTGGATTATCATTATCGTTTCAAAGGTCATCTATGACAAGTCGCAAAACATTATTTACTTTCCTGAATCGGATGTTTACCAATCTGTTATCAAATGCCGACATTGAGAATTCCACAAAATATTGTATTTCATGAGAAATATTTGAATATGAATATTTTGACCTTTGAAGTATCCTAGATTTCGAAAATGTTATTCTAATTTTGCATACTTTCACTTAACTAAGTGTTTATCTGTAAGATTAATTTATAGACTTTCTCAATATGGGACGCTGACAACTATACAAGATTACAAATATAATAACTCATCAGGATGAATTATTTTTGTTAGATTTCGGGTTGATTTATCTGTATTAGGTGATTTATTAACATGGCCTCCTGTAGTAATCAACGCTTCATGATTTACGCCGTTTGCTAGCAAGCTTAGACTTTGATCTTTGTATCATGACTGACAATTTAAAAGGATGGTGTTAATAACACTGTCAAATCAATAGAAACTTCAGGAGTTGAATTTACGATATCTCTGAACTTCTCATCTTGTTCTAGTTCCCCGAAATCTTTAGCATCAAAGAGTTATATGGCATCTAGTTTGTCAGTTACAACTGTTTTATATACTTTGATATTTTTTTTATCACATATACAAAGCAAATTTAATAAATTAACCTAACTTTTAAAGCCGCTTGTATTTTGTTTTACAATAATAAACTTCCTTTAAAAGGGAATGCCCACTAAATATAACCTGACTAAATGTTCGTTTGAAGACTCGTGCCACACAAAATAAATCAGAAGCAACACCATTAAAGCGAACTATTTAACGTTAACAAAAGGGTGTTCACAGTAAATTTACGTTTAAGTGTTTCTCTAAAACTCCTGTAAACGGTATCTACGTTTCGCTACATAAAACACTTAACCGGCTATTAAGGGTACTTGTATAAGTATCTGTCTCGCCTTTGACCATGTCTGCGGTAAATTCAGGTACGATATGATTTATATGACGTCACTAAATTATACCGGAGGCAATTCCCTATGGCACTCGGGAAATATTCTCTTTATAATGGAGCTTGGTCCGCAAAGGCATGCCGTACGTTTGGTACGGTCCAATACAGTTTAATTTAGATAAAGTAGCCATCATATTTTTGGGATTTAAAAGATTTATTGGTTGGAGTTTCATAATATTTTGTTCGAAATTTATTATTCTTCTTTGTTGTTTCTACGATCGAAAATTTATTTTTTCTTGTAAATAACTTTCTCAATATATTATGAAGTAATTACTTAACCGATATTCCAGTCCCAGACAGGTAGGTACTTAGAAACATTTCAATTCTAATCTCTACCGATGCTAACGAACTTCTTGAAGAACCAAGTAAACATCCTGACGAGGCTAAATTATTTCTAAAATTGAAACCATGAGTAGGAAATAAGCACGTCTAAAACATTGTTAGTACATGGAAACTGGTGAAATCAGGAACATGTGTTCTCCGAATGTGGCAAACTGTTTTAGCTTCCTAATAATCCTATGACACAGTAGGACACAGATGTTAGCTATCTAGATTTCTACGTTCCCAGGATGCGTCAAAATTGGAATGTTTGTTTTCTCTACGCACATTTTTCGTAACCTGTTTTTTTATTTAGACGTGTTTTTTAATATAGGAGTAGGAAACATTCCCACCCTATTAAGGCACTAATTAAAATGGTCCAATAAACAGATGTAAGTTATATAAGTGGTTTAAAATAACATCATCAGTCATTACATTACGGATGATAATGCGGTGGTTTTGACTGATATTCTATCAACAAATTCCTATTTAGCTGTATACAGCAAAATCTATCCAGTATCCATCCAGCCGCTGGAAGCATTAAAAGCGGATACCATAGCCAAAACCACGCTGTTTTTAATTAAACGATGCCGGCATCACGTGCTGCCTAATGCATAAACCTTATAAATAGGGAGCTATAAAGCGCAATGCGCGCTGAATTTCAACGACCGTTATAATAAATAATTTGAAATTAGAATTTAAGAAAGAATATAATAGTCTAATTTTAAAATCTTCTTGCCTCCAAATTACTCCGTGTTTGCTGTTTATTGTTTTCTTGTTCCATTTTTTATTTGGATAATAATTTACTGTTATTATTATTTGGTCCTATGGTACGAATTCCTATTGAATTATCAAAAGTTATTTCAATATTATTGTAAGTAATTATAAATACAGTATAGGTATTTGTATGTACACAAAACACCGCTAATTAGTTAGCAGCGCCACACATCGACACTACTATCTTTTACACAGTGAACAAACATGTGTGGGTAATTTCATATTACTGTGTATAAAAATATTCGTCCACCACATTCACATTGGTATTTTCATTCTTGTGTCGGTATATGTATTTTTATAATTTAATTCACGGGTAAGGTTAAAACTATTTACAATCATTGATATGACCCGACATTTTGACGGGTATTAACGTAGTGTTCGTGGTCGACTGGATAATGAGCACGCTTTTATCGTCTTTCAATGATCAATGATGATGTGAGTTCTATTCCAGCTGAAAGATTCTTTTTTTATTTTACTATGTAGTTTTTCTTATTTTTTTTTTGTTTTTTGAAATATTTAATCGGGCTATAAAAGAAGCAGATAAGTCGGTAAATAAAACAATACTATCTTTTATTACAAATAATTTATTTATTATACAAACAAGTGGTTTTATATTTAATATTTATAATAATTAATTATCATACCACAGTTAAGTTCTTAAAGTTCTTTAAATAATAATTAATCAATATGCCTATAAACCTTATAGTCGAATTGGGAAATATCATGCGATAAAGTATATACTTTTAAAATTAACATAAGAAGATTTAGAAAAATAGGATAGAAAAAAAAGAAAAGATTAATACATTGTTTCAAATTTTAAATATTTGATTAATGAATTCTAGAAACTACTTGTGAATGCTGGAATCGATCCGGCGGCACTTTACTGGAGGTGATAACCATTACGCCAAACGCGCTGTGAATGAGATCATCGAAATATTGTATACCATTCAGTAACATAAAAATACGATGAGAAAACACTATATTTATATGGGTATTGTATGGCTCGATTGCTCATTATTTGATTTCGATTTATTCCAAGTTTGTTATAAGTTATTTTTATCTTTACCCTCGTTTTTATTTAAACTTATTTACTAAATAATTACGTATACCGACACAAAAATGATATTTAAATACCAAGATGTGTGTGATAGACGAATGTTTCTATACATATCTATTAATATGAAATTACCCACACATGTATCTTGTGTAGTCATACTAGTGTCGATGTGTAGCGCTGCGAAAAAATTAACGGTGTTTTGTGTACATAAAACTTTACTTAAAAAAAGACTTAAAAACTACTACCTAAAAATATAAGATACTCATATGTAATAGAAATAGTTTAACTAAGATATTAGTATTAATAAAATAAATGATATTTTTGTCATCCAATAATAATTGGTAATACATATAATAGATTTAATATAAAATACTTATAATATTGTATAAAGAAATAGTTATAAAAAAAGATATATATATATAATATGTGTATAATAATTAATATTTAAGAACGCCATTATCGCCAACAAACTGGTAACAGTTTGGCGATTTTTGTATATTTAATAATAATGTATATATTTACGAGAACAAATAAATAAAAAAATAAAAAAAACCTATTATATAAAGTTGTATCACTACGTCAGTACAGAAACAAGCTCTTCAGTTATAAGAGCATCAACGTAATAAAACCAAGAATAAATATTTCCTAGAAAGAGTATAATGCGAAGGCGGCGCCGACGTAAGTACAGCATATGCAAAGTGTAGTGGACCGTTCTAAAGCTCTGCACTGTGGTTTGGGAAGAAAATTTTAATAAAGTGAATGGGTTCCTCCGCTTTCTGAAATTACTTCTCAAATTTTCAAATATTTCCCCGTATCCTTGTATTCAGCGAATTTTCTTTCAGAAGTTTTATGATAAATGTGATTTGGATAAGCATTTGTATAGAAAGAGACTTTAGGTAGAAGGTAGTGATGAAGTGTCTCTTTAAGACCAATTTATTTACTCGTGTGTTTATACGTATCGAACTTAAAAGAAAATATTTTAAAACTTTTCATTGCATAGTCTCTCCAACGACCTTTAGAGGAGGTAAAGTAAATTGATACTACCATCATATCTATTCTAAATTCATTGAACCCTTGCTATCTAGTCCTCGTTAAAAACAGCTTAGAAAACTCCCATGAATATAAAGTAAATAAAATCCTTAAATCACTATTCCAATATCACTTAGCGAACAGCGCAGACCGAAAAGATGTAGTACCAAGTCTTCAAGTACTTATTGCATCAATAAAATGCACCGTAAATGCTTCAAGCGTATCCCAGACCAATTCTAAAGCATTGGAACATTGCGAAAATACCATTGCGGGTCGCGAAAATCCTATTCAAATAGTAGTAAGAACTATTATAGTGTGATTTGGCTGTATATCATTTTGTCGAGGAAGTAGTCGGTATAGGTACGGAAGGGAAGTTTTAGCGGAAGGATTATGACGTCAGTAAAATATAATTTCTTTTGTACACTGTATTGAATATTGCGAAGGAAGAGAGCGGCTGGTGTCTTTGATGAAGTTCTTACTTATTGCAAAAAACAAGAAGTTTTCAAAAAGGGTGTTTTGTTTATACGATACAACTTTATAAAGAAACGCAGACTTTTGTAGAAATTTCAAAAAGAATAACAGATGTGATGTGTAGCACAGTTTTATCGAGTTCTCTACATTTTTCAATTACATGGCAGTTGTCTATACCGAACATTATACAAATTATCGCAAACAATTATTTGAGGGCAAACTACTTAAGATCGGTCCTGAAAAGCCAAGGAATCTCATTATTAATAACAACGTCTCAATAAAAATAGATGTGGGCAATAAAACACAAGAGAATATTACAAGACAGACACAATAATGAAATAGAAAGCAAACAGGACCATTGAGGCTTGTCTCAGTAGTTCTGAGAACACCCAATTATTTCCGTTATTCCTCGACATAGTTAAGCTTTATGTAAGAGAGTATTATATCATATGGTAGGGCTGGCAAACATCTTGTACGTAGATATGGAGGAAGTGTTTTGTCCGTTTTATATCTCTTTCTATTTTTGTCAACATAATATGAGCGGTTATGTTTGACCTTTAGCAATTTCGTAGAACGACCAATGATAAAAAGGATTTGTTAAAATATTATTGTTATTTAAAACATAGTACTTACTTGATTCATGATATCTACATATGCGTGTTGTGTATCATGTAGAAGATTTTGTGCCGTCCCTATTGTATTGTGAAATTTTTCATCATTTGTTTATTAACATGTGCGTTGCCAAGTTCCTCTTTTATTTCTCCTAATTGGCTTGTTCAAGTTTACTTTAACATGTTTTTGTATAGCAATGTGAATCGATTACTATATCTCTTATTTACATAGGTTCAGTTAATCCAATCTGAGAATTAATTGAATCACTTTAATTTCAACACGACCAAAGCTCTCTCCAAAACAAAATTTTATCCCTCGAAGTTTAAATTAAAAAAAAACAATCTTCTATGAGGCAACATGAGGCTGTAAGCTCAACGTAGCGGTCCTAAAGGCGTGGCAAACAAATAGCTGTAATCAAGTCGTCGAGAGCCATGTTCAGTCACCACATACGCCATACGCCGTCGTAACGGTCGCACAAAAGACTGTATGAAAACTGTTACACTTCCTTCATAGATTATTTTAACACCCGTTAGTACCGTTGGCCTGGTGTTTTATTATAAACTGTTATATATTTTAAAGTAACTGTGCTCAAAGTTCTGAAGTTAGTAGCGGATTATTTATTCTTTGTCACTTTCTCTTGTCTTTTAGATTTCTGTGGAAATCATGACCACAGTCTAAATCGTTGATTAATTTCAGAATAAGCAACTATAGACAGACATACCCTTCGTACAGCGTCACTAGCGCCAAAGGCATTTTATATCATCAAGATGGTTAGATTGTGTGAACACAAAATTTTCCTAAACTTTTGAGTATTTATTCATATTATCATAATCGCCATCATTATACCTCTATTCACTCCATTCACTGTTAAGTCATCTTCCTCCTTTGACTCATTTTAGCTTCAAAGCGATTCATTCTAGTGTAACAATTTTATTATATTCTAACGTTTTCCTGCTTCCCTAAACTGATGATAATTATGTTGCTTGCTAATTACTGTTCGTCAAAAAACATTGACTTAGGAATTGCGTCAGATTCAATGGACGAATTCACTTTTCTTAAGCTAGTCGATCATAATAAAAAGTCATTAATTAAATGATTAATTTGTGTAATTATTTACACAATACACGATTAATAACTGCGATTTAAGCGTAATTTATCTTTAATTTCACCTTAACACCACATCTACTCATCAAAATAACTTTCAACTAATTTCTTGCTCGTAAATTCTCTGGCACGCCAACTCCTCAAGATACATAAATTTACAGTACGTTCGAAGATTAGTACCAAATAACATGCAGTTGTACTAAACGTGAGATGCGTTGACACTTCTGGCATTGGCAATGGCAGACGAAGGTTTGAGACGTGCCAACTTGAAACCCAACCGATGCCAAATACCCATAATAATTGTACACTTGACATTGTTGATGTATTCGTACGGTGTTAATGTTATTGCGCATTGTGTGACTGGCTTCATTGCACTGGTTTTGTGATCATTTGTGTTATGGAGCACGAACTTAAAGGATCAATAACCGAGTTCAAAGTAGTAGTATGCAATTTTTAGAAGTATGTGTTGTGATATTTTCTGTTTTTAACAGCTTGGGTTCTCTTGGAATATTTGCGTTTTCAGGGACTTTTGAGTTTTCCGAATTTCTTTTTTATAAAACTACATAGGTAACATAACAAACAAACCTTTCGATTAATTTCGGCAACAAGATACCTAAAGTGCCGATCAAAACAGATTCACAAATTCAAAACGTTTAGTTACAAAAATATATTTTGCGTTCCAAACATTTAACTAGCTTGTTTGGCATCACTTTCACGTTTGGCATAATGCAAAATGGCGACGTGGACACATGTTGGAATTTAATTTTATAGCTCCTCTAACGTAGCATCCATTACAAGGAGAATTTTTATACCGCGTTTCACAATGCTTTTGTTGTGATATCTTCGGAGTATAAACGTAGATTATAATCTAGTTGTTATCAACGTTATTATTCCTGTATAAATTACTATTAGTAGTATAAGACTGCTTCGTTGGCCTAGTGGTCGCAAGTGCGACTGCCGGGCCGGTTCGATTCCCGGGTCGGACAAAGTATTACTGGGTTTTAAAATAAAAACTCTCAGTAGTAGCACGGAGTCTGGAATTGTGCCCGTTATATGGCAATAGGCTCACCCCTTATTACACGGGACTCATAACATAAATATAGTGAAAAGTGGGTGTTACATTGTACAGTGGCATAATGTGCACCTCTGCCTACACCTTCGAGGATATAAGGCGTGATGTTATGATGTTATATTAAAACTAGCTGTTGCCCGCGACTTCGTCCGCGTAGATTAATGACTTCTGACAGAATTCATCAGAATCAATTCAGTGCCCAATTAAGATTTACCTATTGTGAAATGATTTATCGTAATTTCAATAAATTAAAAATCCCGCAGGGTTCTTACCAGTCCCGGCCCGATCACGTAAGTTTTGAGTAATAATAACTTCGAATCATGTTGTACAGAATCTCTATGAAATAAAGTTCAGTGGTTAAAAGATAGAGAGTCCTGGAGCATTGACGCATACTTCCCGTTCCCGAGGGACTTCTGTGATAAAAACTATCATACGTTACTCAGGTCCCAAATCATCGTTTTACCGAATGTAATTCAAAAAGATTCAATGATTCTAGATTCAATTTTCATTCCCAATTTCACACCAACTATCATTTCCTATTTTATCCCCTTAGGGGTGGAATTTTATCAAAATCCTTTCTAAGGAGATACCTATGTCATAGTAACTTTATGCATGCAAAGTCTCAGCCCGATCGGTTTAAAACTGGCAAAGTATGACACAAACTTTCACCCTCTATATTACCCACTTTGGGGTGGAAATGTTCAAAAACCTTTCTAAAGGGACGTGTACGTCATAATATCTACCTGCACGCCGAATTTCAACCCGATCTGTCTAAAACTGACAAAGCCTCATACAAACTTTCATCCCCTACACTATCCCATTGGAGGTGGAAATGATCAAAATCCTTACTTAGAGATGCCTACGTCATAACATCTACTTGCATGCCGAATTTCATCCCCATCGGTGTAAAACTGACAAAGTTTCATACAAACTTTCACCCCCTATTTTACCCCCTTGGGGGGTGGAAATGATCAAAATCCTTTCTTAGAGGATGTTTACGTCAAAATATCTATCGGCACGCCGAATTTCAACCAGATCGTTTTATAATTGACAAAGTTCCATACGAAATTTCACCCCCTATTTTACCGTCTTGGGAGTGAAAATGATCAAAATTCTTTCTTAGAAGATGCTTACGTCATAACATCTATCTGCATGCCAAATTTCAACCTGATCGGTTTAAAACTGACAAAGTCTCATACAAACTTTCATCCCCTATTTTACCCACTTAGGGGTGGAAATGATCAAAATCCTTTCACAGCGGATGCCTACGTCATAACATCTATCTGCATGCCAAATTTCAACCCGATCGATTTAAAACTGACAGTCTCATACAAACTTTCATCCCCTATTTTACCCCATTGGGGGTGGAAATTATCAAAATCCTTTCACAGCGGATGCCTACGTCATAACATCTATCTGTATGCCAAATTTCAACCCAATCGGTTTAAAGCTGACAAAGTCTCATACAAACTTTCATCCCGTATTTTACCCCCTTGGGGGTGGAAATTATCAAAATCCTTTCAAAGCGGATGCTTACGTCATAACATCTATCTGCATGCCAAATTTCAACCCGATCGGTTTAAAACTGACAAAGTCCCATACAAACTTTCATCCCCTATTTTACCCCCTTGGGGGTGGAAATGATCAAAAATTCACAGCAGATGCCTACGTCATAACATCTATCTGCATGCCAAATTACAGCCCGATCGGTTTAAAACTGACAAAGTCTCATACAAACTTTCATCCCCTATTTTACCCCCTTGGGGGTGGAAATTATCAAAATCCTTTCACAGCGGATGCTTACGTCATAACATCTATCTGCATGCCAAATTTTAACCCGATCAGTTAAGAACTAACAAAGTTTCATACAAACTTTCATCCCCTTTTTTACCCCCTTGGGGGTGGAAATTATCAAAATCCTTTCTTAGCGGATGCCTATGTCATAACATCTATCTGTATGCCAAATTTTAGCCCAATCACTATGTCAGTCAGTCAGTCAGTCAATCACCTTTGAATTATACATATACCTCTATATATAGATATATATATAGATTAGTATTAGGTTTAATGGATAGCTATTGAAGTTAAATTTTAAAACCCTTTCTTTCACTCTCCCCATGGTGCCATGGGGGGCTGACCGTATTTCATGAAAATCATTTTGAAATTAAATCACATTTTTCATTAAACAATCTTCGTACAGCAGACTAGGGGATTCTAAAACAAACAGCATAACTTCTAAAGCCGGATTCCAAAGAACATTTTATATTCACTAAATTAATGTAAACACGGAGATTTAAACGAGATACTCATTATATATTAACCAAAGCAGGGATGTTCCATTTTGCTTCCCTTTGATCATCCCTTCTTACTCTAAGCCTCAGGATTAACAAACACTGACAAAGTCTCACTTTAGCATAATTACCTCTATTTGCTTTATCAACTAGAAAAAATCAATTTGCAAGATAAAGGAGGTCGTGTTACTCAAATTAGAGAGAAATAGAGCTGGCAGCCCTAACAATAGTATGGAATTTGAGAAAATCCTGACTGATGCTCTTTTGTTCGAGAAATTTGAGTACTGAAGGAGCTACGCTGACAATATTTATAGTCAGCTTTAATTTAGAAGACTTAGTAAGCTCAAGCAGATTTATTATGAATACTTTGTAAATATTAAAAGTATTGTTGTGCGTGTTGAAAGTTTTCGTTCACTTTAATGATTTAGATGAAAAAAAGCGCCATCACTAGGCGCACCCCCAATTACATGGGACTCATAACATAAATAGTGAAAAGTGGGTGTGACATTGTACAGTTGTATTAAGTGCCGTAATATGCATCCCTGTCTACTTCTTCGGGAATGAAAGACGTGATGATATGTTCATAGCTAAAAATGACACCAAACTTGCATCCCTACAAAATTAACGACTACGTCTTATTCAACATACAACCATTATTACCAACTTCATTGCTGCTAATATGCAACACACGATGTTTGCATATTTAAGTTACATACACACCATGATTGATGACCAGAAGACCTAAGACATTAGCTGCATATTCTTGTGTCATATTTGTTCTATACCTCTACTCTTTACTTTCGCTTTAAGTTTGTAGGTACCACTGTAGGTACTTCTCCAGTTAATGTTCAAAATATTCTAATGTGGTTTTTAGATAACAAGAAGTCAATTTATATTAACAAGAATGAAGGTGGTGATGTCCCTACTGGTAGTCAATGGATAAAGTAATGCATTTTAATAATTTTAAAGTTTTAAATAACACTATTATTGCATCTATTGAGCTAAAATGATATGATAACCTCTTTTCATAAATACCATACAAAGATTTTCGACACCAATTTGACTAATCCAAAATTGTCACCTTGATAAATTAAAACAGTTCTTCTTCCCACGTATGTACTAATAGAAAACAGGTCCAACTATAAAATTAGATCGTTAATATTCTAGGACGTCTAATAAAATCAGTACCTAGGTATCTATAAACTGTTTAAAGCTTCCTGAAGAAAGTGGAAGTATTTGCGTCGATGAGTATAGAAACTTCCCGGACAGCCTTTCATTTGTATTAATAGTTGCTGGTAACCGGATAATAACTGAGTATTACCTATGATAATATACAGCTATTGGACCATTTCACCGGCATGTCACCGTTATAGTATTTTTTATGCCTAGATGGAAGGAAAGCTTTAAGAGCAAAGTTTTATTACGTTCTAGTACCAAGATAATCTAATCTAATTGGGCTCCTTGTTGTTGGCTAGATACCTATTGGCGATTTCTATTGCGTATCATAAGTCATGATGAGGTACTTAAAGCAATGCTGCGCGCACATCTCATGAAGTTTGAAGGTTTTAACTTTAACATTACCAATACTGTAGATATTTTAGTGAAAAGCCTTCTTTCTTTCTTATCTTCTCTACGTTCATTAAATTTCTATAAAGATTTTACCACAGTTCCTGTAGTCATTGTCCCAAAATTTATTAACTCTTTCGCCGAAAATAAACCTCACCACATACCCGTATTATCTCTTTATTTTGTCCGTCTCAACCCTCTCATATCATCAGTTGGCGGTCCTAAAGGTGAACATTATCTGGATCCGTGTTATCACACAGGCTTGGGTCATTCCGGCCCAGTACCCGACGTTAACAGGGTTAATACCGCCTTTTGTTTCGACAGGCAGCTGAGCGAACGTACATCAATTTTAGAGTGGTCGTGAATTCTGGGATATTTTGGCAGTAAACAGGCCGGTATACAATAATTTGCTATTCATTTCGTTGGAATGTATTTTGCTGAATTAATTTTACTTAGCAAACAGAAAGAAATAAATCATTTAGCTTTGGAAAAGTGGTTGTTTGCGATACTTAACGTTCAAATTCTGTCTACCTAATCATAAACTCTTCTAGTTTAGTATATACGGAATTACAGATTTCAGTAATTATGGCGTCATAATTATAATGAAAAAACGTACTTCGAAAGGGGTTTTAAAATAAACAAACACAACCAGTGATTCAGAATATACAGTAGAGTTAACACAATAAATACTTTCATCATCATCTACCTATCCCATAGCCTACCCCATAGCCTACTGCTGAGCAAACCGTCTTCTCACACGGAGAAGGTTTGTGCATTAATCAACACGCTTGCTCAATGCAGGTTGGCGATTACAAACTTGTAATTAATATTACTCGTAAAAAATCACATTAATACTTCTTGGCGATGCTAGGTTTTGCACCCGCATCCTCATGCGTGAGAAACGGGCATCTTAAACCTCCGGGCCACCACGAAATAACAAATGCTTTAAACTACTCAAAAACATCCGATACAGAAAAGAAAAAAACATCTATTTCTAAATCTAAAACATCAACAATTTTAGAGCACTTAAATTCCGCTGAGTTAAAATATCACTCATATACAGGGTGTAGACTAAAAGCCACCAGCAGCGTGGCGTAACATTATGGCTGTGAGAGCTTTAGTTCGGTACAGTTATAATCGTATTAGTGGAGCGACGCTCGTGACGTCACAACGAAGCCTGACTAAACATGCTGCGTACACCTGCGAAATTTTATTATGTTTAATATTTCGTGTAAGCTGAAGCTATCCTTATTTTTAGTTAAGATTTTGCGATGATAAAATGTCTGATCGCCATTTTTGTAGTTGTAGTTATGTTGTCTGGTTTATGTTGAAGGGACAATCAACATGCATGTTTATGAGTGAAATTTTGATGATTGATTTGAACTTACTTTACTATTTTTTTCAATGAAGGAAATTGAAAGAACCTTATGATTGAGGATAAATAATCTAACTAGTTATTAATTTGTATACCGTCTTAACAAACATAAACATATTATATTTACAATATGATAAATAAACGTCTGACAATACAAACAATACAAACTTCACGTAGATACACCTGCACAATGACTTACAAAAACCTTTCCATTAAACTAAGGATAAATTGTATTCCCTAAAGATTTTCCTTCTATATTTTTACGTTTCCTTTGTAAAGCAAAAAAACGGTAAAAAATACTCCAACCATTTTACAAAACGATGATTACATAGCATTTTAGCTGAGAGCAGAAAAATGGGGAACTGAACACGTTTAACGTTTGTGTAATGTGAACTTTTTCACATCACATAAAAACATCGACCTGTATATACAGTAGCTGGGGTAATTAAAAATGTATGAAATCCTGTGTAAAGTGTACCGAGCGTACCGACGTCGTTTATTTTAAAGGGTTTGATGTTTTAAAGAGTGCCAATGAGTATATCATTTTAACATTTATAACTGTGTTAGAATATGTAGGCATGCCTATGTTCAGGTACTATTACTAAACTCCTAAAGCCGATACATCCGCAAATATAGCAATACTTCTGCAAACCAAGAGACGTTAGGCTCAATAGATACTTACAAACACGAACCAATAAGGCAGATATTAGCCACATCAACAAAGGCCAACCCAATATTATCCCACGATATAAGCCCAAATCAAAAACAGATACCGCAATATTCTTCAAACATTTATCAGCCACGCGAAATTAATTACGCTATCGTACACAGATTAATAGTCAAGTGTCAAGTGTAGAGGCATCCGGCACAGAGTAGACCGAACGACCAGAGAGTGCTCGTTATCGGTTCAAATACAAGCACCCTCTTCAACGTCACTCGAGAAGTGTAACTTTACTTAGTGATACATTTACTGAAGGTTCTCGATAACGGGTCGTGTGACTTAAAAGCGGTTCGTTTGTTTGATGGTTATTTTGTGGCTTTTGGCCCGAAAACACAAAATTAAACTGTCAAACACCAAGCGGTCACCGGTGACCGCAACCTATTGTTCTATAATTGTGTCTATAATGACGGTACTCGACGAGTTAAAAGAGATTTTTAGGTTTCAAGTATGACCCTTGGATCGGATACAAAATATAATATAACTGATGATAATAAAGGGATGAAGGATAAAAGAACGTAGACAAAATCGACAAACTTTCTAGACGTGCAATAAAAAACAAGCAAGCGAAACTAAAACACAAAATAATGAATGACATTTACAAAACGAACGAAACAATATGTCCTAGTCACCACATTACGCAAAACTCGTGGGCAAATGTCCCCAAATTAACCGACAATTACAACGACAAAGGTAAAACGGCTCCATTTTCGCATAAATTTGAATACATTTGAATCGCGTTCCACAGAGTTCCACTAGTAGCGTGTATTCAAACCAGCGTTCATTGAATAGAGGACGGTGGACGCGACGAAACCCTTTGTGACAGATGCGGTGCAACCCGCCTCAATAGACGTAGAAATGCGACACGATAAAACGCGTCGCTTACTTTGATCGACGAACATTGTACATACGTGAAGTTTATATGGTTATAGTACTGTGAGGAATGTTTTAGTAATGGCTGGGTGCAGTTTGTGAGACGTGTCTTCTAAAGTCGTGGGTTGTTGCTCTTTTTCTTTGAATAACAAATTTTTTTGATCGGAAATATCGTGGTAGTGTAGTTGTCGTATTTATACTCCATTAGCATAAAAAGAAAAATTATTTTATTCATGATAATTACGCTCACCTTTGCAACAACTATAATTATGAACTATTCAAAGCATCTTCAAAGACTTCAATTTTTTACCAACCATATGATTGATCCATAAAGAGTGTCATAATCCATTTAGGCACATCAAACCATAGAACCATATAATTTTGAAACAAAAATGACCAACCTCCAAAGAGTCCATTTCACCAACACCAGACCAAAGATTGTACGAAATAAAACCATATAAAACCACTCCTACTAAACTAGATAGATTACGTTGGAGAGTGTTCTGTTCCTAATAAACTCTCGTTAGCCCTGTCTTAGGTTTAATGCAGCATTAGTCTCGACTTTTATCTACCCACTACAGATTAAGTTACTGGTTTCCAGACTGTATAGGAAAAGTTGCCTGAACGGTCTTTAAGTGGAGCTAGAAATTACGTTAGGTTCAATTTTGTTAGCAAAGTCAATAGACGAGAAAATTAAGGTATTGGCGTAGGTTAATTGCTTGTGATGGTGAAATCAGTAATTAACTGACATTTTAATTAAACGAGATATTTAAAGAAAATATACATAGGAGATAAAGATTCAACAACAGCCTAAGTGTCCACTGTTGAGCAAAGCCTCTTCTCACGCTTGCTCATTGCGGGTTGGCGATTTCAAACTTATAATTAGAAGTTATAAATCCAGGTTTCCTCACAATGTTTTCGTTCACCATTTGTCAGTGGTGTATAAATATATCTGTGGTGTCTAAGATATCCCAGCAGTCAGTGCCGAATACTTTTACAATTTGCCTAAACCACGGATTGAACTTGAGATCTTCTCTTTGACAGTAAGGGATTGTAACCATACGATTAACGAGTCTGCAAATCCCATCCGTGCCGATAAAAGTTAAGTGATTGGCTCATAGATATAAGCCGTAACTCGTATTTCATCCACGACAAATACCATGTTCGTTCAAAATCCAATAATATAAACAAACATGAAACATTCCCCATTTAATCGATGAATAACAACAATAACAAACTAAATTCAAACAAATCGCTTTATTACATTAAATTAAGTGGAGTGTTCCTGCAAACGTTGGGTTCTTTTGTATCTAAATAACGGTACCCTAGAGGCGGTCACTAAATGAAGAAAAACAAAAGCCGACCATTAGGGTTGTGCCCGGCTATGACAAACAATGCGGTGTGAACGAATAGGGCTACCAACCAAGGAAATTGTAAAGATTGTTGTTCGTCACTTTGTCATTTTGTTTTATATATGTGATTGCTGCAAGTGTAATATTTTGGGGAATATAAAATAATGACAAGTCAACGAGGTTTATTTATATTTTGGTTGGTATGATAAACTACTGGTTATTACTGCTACATCTGAGCTTGTAGTCGTGTAAAATTATTTTTTAATAAATTCTCAAAATAAAAAATGACATAAAAAATATATTGCAAGTGTTATATACATTTCATTGCGATAAAATCTTTACAAAAAAGTGGGTCACGCTCTTAATTAAATTTCGCTGTATCCGTCCAGCGTCCAGGTGACAGCCCTGAACGAAAATAATATATTTTTCCCATAGTGCGTGTGCGGAATTCACATTAATCTCGTGGTTCCACCACTTCCGACCTGTGTCCAAAAAATCTATACTTTTTGCTGTTGTAGGCACAATAATTGAGCTAAATTTTTGCCACGTCCGATAAATTATCGAGGTAAAGGTTCATACAGAAATGAGAAAACCTTTTATTATTTCCGTCCTTTTTACCTAGAGGGCGAAAAACTGAGAGAGTAAAACGAAGAGCTAAAAAGATTAATAATTTTAACTGTTAAAATCTTGTTGCCTGACTGCCTCGTTGGCCGAGTGGTCGCAAGTGCGACTGCCGGGCAAGGGGTCTCGGGTTCGATTCCCGGGTCGGGCAAAGTATTACTGGGTTTTTTAATTAAAATTCTCAGTAGTAGCACGGAGTCTGGAATTGTGCCCGGTATATGGTAATAGGCTCACCCCTTATTACATGGGACTCATAACATAAATAGTGAAAAGTGAGTGTTACATTGTACAGTGGTATAATGTGCACCTCTGCGTACCCCTTACTACTACTAATACCTACTACTACCTAAGAGGCGTTATGTTATGTTAAAATCTTTAAAAGGAAATGTGTTTTCTTTTATACCTGAATGGAAAGGTGATTGTTATCTAATGAAACAAATAAGTACCAGTCCGGAACTTGAATCTCACATTATATACGATATGAAAGGACAAATAGATGAAAACTATGATTAAAATAATGAAGATGACTGCAATAACCTTTTTCGACTTTTTACAACTACAATAATGTTTAAAATGACAAAATATTACTTAATTACCAAATTCCAATATTAATCTACCACTTCAAACATCGTCAAATATTTGTTACCAACATTTCAATGACTTTTCATCCAAAATGTTTCATGTTTTCATCCAAATCAACCTAGAAGTTTGGTGTTGGATGTTGTGTACACTAGCCAAACCACAAACGCCACCATAACCTCTGTTAATGACATTTAATATTAATAACTCTTCGCATATATGACATGGGCATTAAAATTAATTAAAGTTTTCATCGGTACACCTATGACGGAGGCGTCAGTATGACGTTTTAATTAATTGCTGGCGTCACTCGTCCGTAATGACCATGGGGGTGACATGTGACGCGATGCTGATTTGTTACTGTGATGGGGAGCAGGGTGTTGTGGTAAAGTTGGTGTGTGATGTGCAGTGGCAAAAATAAATAAGGAAAACTGCGCAAGCTTTCATTCTGGTGTGTCAATATCATCAAAAATGGTTACTCAAAAAGGTTGCATAACGTCAAAAACAAAATCCTCATCTCTATTTATCTTGTGCTGCTTGTTCCTATTTGGAGTCGGTTCAAATGACTTATTGAGTTGACAATGACACATTTAGTAACCTATTTTGCTTTTTAAATGCTATATTTTCAACATTTCAATAGATTACGTTTCAATACTGTTACAATTTTCTTGATAAGAAAGCAACTCACACCATAATGGTCTGAGTAACCTAGCCATGATATCATTTCCAAATACTTCTCAAACCATGGTACTATATACCCATTAAATGTAATGTAATATCTTCACCACAATGTGGTATGTGCCCTGAATTGAGATTCACTACTCAGCAATTTAATTGACTAATCCAATAGGAAACTCTAAACTAAGCAGCCACGTGGAGTTTCCGACGATCCAATTGACGATTAAACCTATACGCATGATTGCTATCTCTCAAATTGGATTCCAGAAATAGGAGTACACCTTTGTTGATTTATTTGTCTCTTTCATTTTTTGTCTAAAATATACGTAATAATATGATCACATAGGAACACATCGATAAATAAACTTACATGACAACAATTAATAAAATAGACCCATAACTGATGTTTTTACCATTTTCATAGGTAATGTTATAATAAAAAATACTAATACACATGATAACCGTTTTATTACACGCTATACATACACAAGTATGTATATGTATAACGAAATGACCGAGACAGTGCTTTATCATTTCTCCTTCGTCTCGTCATGTGTTGGCACTAAAATTAAATGGTTCCTCGCAAACGGACGACAGCAAAAATCCAGTTGCCATAAAACTTTTCATGTCTCCTCAATTTTAATTACATTTATGTTTATGATTTCCAAAATCTGAGAAATTAGAACTGTGATTTTTTACCTATACTTACTTATACGATAAGTACCTATGCTGCTGAAATTGTTAAACATTTCTCTTTCTTCTTACAGCCTAAGCTTAAGGAATCCATCATGCAATATTAATTGTACTTTTAACACTAATTTCTTTAGATCCATTTATAGTAAATATCAGTAATATTTACACTAGTTAGAAAAATAAATTTACATAGGCTACCACACAATACATAGGTAGATTCACCACTTGTAACGTCCATGCCGGAATACGCTGGTCATAGTGACGTGACGTCATTTGCTTTAACAAATTGAGTGTCACTTCACATGAGCCCGACAGGGTTATTACGACCGTTTTTAACAACAACTCGCCGAGACGGGTTAAATTGCGGAACTGAATTGAGTTGTGTTCATGAATTCTTTAGTAGATGTACTGTACTAACCCCTGGACAAACGAGAATGAAATCCTACCAGTATTTTATTTTCCGAGGATTGCACAGGATTTTTGTCAGTAGTTAGTTTGATTTAGGAGGATCACCTATTGCCATAATAAATGGTACTGACATACAAAACCTTCAATTTCCATAGAAATCCAGTGCAAGAATAATATTGGTTGCGAACTATGTTTTGTGGTCCAGGAAAAAACAGTAAGAAAATGTGTCCATTGATTATTTTAATCAAAAGCCAGTTGCTAAACCGATTCACATAATCAACGTTAATTGTATTAATTACGGTACCCGAACAGCTTGCAAAATCTTTCTTTTCTTAACAAAATCCTGCTGAGTAAGTAATTCGAAAGAATGCCTGACGCACTCGCTTCGTTGTACCACGGCGTGCACAGCTTTTTAATTAATACCTACGCGTCGGGTACTATGCTCGGGAATAAATCTTAGTTAATGTCCCTTTAGTCTGGTCAGCTCGGCCCCATGTGTTGGTAAGCTGAGACTAGATGAGCCGAAATCGATTTCGCGTCGACTAGATGGCTAATAGCACATTTATTTCGTTGAGTTAATGCTCTGAATTGTGGAGTATCGGTTGAATTGTAGCTAACCTCAATTTATTTACGGAGAGTCTCATATACGTTACTTTCTGATTGGTCTAAAAGATATTTTTTCGATTAGTAGGCTTCTTAAAATATTGTTTGTTATGTTTTTTAAAAATATTTTTACTTATTTTAATTTTTTTTTGGTTTCAGAAATGCGACGTTCCTCGAGCCACATCTCCAGGGCGTAAGAAGACGCGACAGTAGAAGTTCAGACTCAGATCACGATGAACGCTCCACAGAAGACGACGAGAGGTCCTTGCTTCGAAGTTCACCACGAACAAGGCTGCCCCCTCCTCCACCGCCGCCACCTGACGACGACCCACCACCATTAAAGCCTCGAGAATTCTTTGAAAGACTTCAGACTCAAGCGATGAGGGAAGCTCAAGAAAGAAAACATAGATCAAGAGACCTACCAATCAAAGACTCCAACCAACTCTTCAGACCGGTCGACGCTGACGGTAGTCTAGGAGACAGCCTCAGTCAGGTAACAAACCCCTTTATTTCTCTTTTCTCCAGACTTCGGAAACTTTAAATCACGAACAGAGCAAGTTCATTCGGATGTAGCCTAATGAACCGTACCGCAGTCCTATTTAGTTTTTAGTTTCGTAGACTTTTTCTTAAACTGTAGCTACGAGTTTTATATAGTTAGTCTTTATTTGCATATCCGATAGCATTATGTAAAGTGGGAACGAGAAGTATTTCTGCAGTGAAATATTGTGTGGAAACGAAATTATATTTAGCCATTTATTTGTGTAGTATTTGAAATGTATGTTGTTGGATTCGAATGCGTCTCCTCTCTCCATTTTGCTGCCATTACTATGTGAATGCGGCAAGAGTGATGTTACACGAAAGCAATATTTTTCAATAGTCGATACAGAATTAAATTTGCGGCTGTGCAGAAGGGAATTTAGAGGGTGGGGTAGCTTTTCGTTTGATGTTCCTTTATTCATCTTATTATTTACGGTATATAAAACACGGACAGCCTTAAGCGCAGTTCTTAAAATGCTACCTTGTTTGTTACGGTGTTTGGGCAAAAATATTTATGTTTTTTTCAAACATAGCAACAGAAATCTCCCTCGAATTACATGGGAAAAATTGTACTCAAATGAAAATAGGAAAGGCGGTTAAAATGGCAATAAATAAACGCTACGCATTTCATGGCTTTAAATAAAGCTTGATTAGTATGCAACGTCAGTGCTCCGAAGCGTAATTAAAGAAACATTAAAGGCGCGTACGGTGCATTATTCTTAGCACTTGCTGCATGTTTTCTCTGTAAAATGACAATTAGCCGTTGTTGCAGCACCACAATGTTTACAAACCCTGCCACTGCACTCAGCCGCACTAGAGCTGTGACAGGGGCCCACTTGAGGTGTAAAACTTCTCAGTCAATTGCGGGCGTTGCTTTGTGAATGCTTGAAGCCCCACCAAACTCTTGCATTGTCGCCGGCTCTCGTTTAAAATATAGGGAGTAATAGCAAAGTTATAGTGCACTTAGCTTTGCATTTATATCGAAAATGTGAACGTTTAAAAAAGCTAGGGTGATAGTTTGTTGACAATAAACTGGTTGGAATTTTGAAAATAACTTGACTGAAAGATTATTTTAAACGCCTGTTAGATAAATTTACAGGCGCAAACACCAGCCGAAAGTAAAGGGATCGCCTGAAAGCATAATATTCATTACACTACACTTACTGGTCCATCGGACTGCCGATTAACCCTCAAATTAGAGCTGGGGCCCGAAGTTAACTGCCTTTGCGGCACATAAATGACATGTGCGACTTAGAAATTTGGCCGGGAATTCGTACCATACCATTTATGGTCTGTAATGGTGTTTTTAATCATTTCGCGGGTAATTATTGGACACATTACGGTTTTCGAGGGTTAAATGTACTTTTGTTGTAACCTCAAAATTTACTTACAAAAAGTCGGTTTTAATGATATTTTATGACCTCACGGTACATTATACAAGTTCACAAATCATTTGTGTTGTTGTCTAAGTACTTCTGTATGGAGTCATGTCTAGATTAATAATACGACTTTTACTTTAGGCTTTAAGAGAAGTTGTTTGGTGGTTTTTTACTACATTCTGCATATAAAAAGAATATGATAAGTACCTCTATATGTACTAGGCATTTTAAGAATTGCTAGGTTTAAAAATTCTGAATAATGTATTACCCATTCAAAAACTAGAAAACCTGAAATGACGATAATACTAGTGACTACCAAATAAACTAACAAGGCAATCCGTTTCAAAGGATTCATATTTTTCATCTGAATATAACTCGTGGTTCTGAAAGGCTCGTTTGCCGTACAAATGAATAGATAACGTAATGGAACTCCGGTCGCCCTCCATTTATCAAACATTTCAACGACAGACGACAAAATGGTGAGACTTTCCTATGAAAAAATTCTATTTTAAAAATTAATATTCATCTGTTAATTTAACATAACATAACATCACGCCTTTTATCCCCGAAGGGGTAGGCAGAGGTGCACACAGAAGTAACACCCACTTTTCACTATTTATGATAATAGTCCCATGTACCTAATAGGGCGTGAGCCTATTACCATATACCGGGCACAATTCCAAACTCCGTGCTACTACTGAGGTTTTTTTTTCAAAACCCCAGTAATATTTTGCCCGACCCGGGAATCGAACCCGAGACCCCTTGTCCGGCAGTCGCACTTGCTACCACTCGGCCAACGAGGCAGTCTGTTAATCTGTTAATTTATTTCCATGAAAAATCTTGTTAATATTCATTTATCTGAATAACTTCAGACAATAAACAATGTGTTTAAGTAATTTTGTCTATCATTAGTGTTATGGGTAATAAAACTGTCTACAAAATTGTTTAAGCGTCAGTATTTACTTTGATTGCTTCTAATAGACCATGTTATCCCTATTATTTAATGGCGCGTAAACTCGCTCGACAATTAATATCATATAGACGGCAATCACTTTAAAAGCTTTCAAACTACTTCTTGGACTTATCAAAAGCGTTTGATATACTGGACATGTTTAAATAAACTAACAAAATTGACTCTGTTAATGTTCGGTAAAATTTCGGAAGTTAGGAGTTTTAAACGCGATAATTGCTACCATTGTCAACACGAAACGATTATCGGGTCGCTCGGAACTTCGTCTGCGCCCTTCCTACGTCCGGAGCAGACTTTAATTGTTGGTTGAAAAAAAATGAAGCCATCCCTAGTTTAATTTGCATGCGGTGCAGTGGATGCCATCGATTTAGTACAACAATAGGGCGGATAGATGCGTCTCTTGTTTCCTCTTTATTGCATTGTTCGGAGCGACGCGAATTTTTCGGCGATTTATTTGTTCTCATTTTACCACGTGCGTTTTATTGAATCGGCATGCGTATACGTTTTATTACATTTGTTGTACTATCCTTTATATAAAGTTATTCAGCCGTCTAAAATCAACCGAAAACCTGATTCAAATATTTGCTCACCAAATTATAACTATGCGAACATTTTTTACCAAACAAATTCCTCAAGTCAAAAATCAACCAATTCACCGTCTAATTGAGCATCGCAAGCAATTTAAAAAAATATGCAATCAGGCCGCCAATAAAGGAAACGACGAGGCGTAAGTCAGGCGTCAAGTCAATGGCTTCAAACCCCATGAGCTCCGACTCCCCTGTCCAGTTTCCGGGACGCTTATTATGGTAATGACACCTTCGGGCTATGTGGACTTTTACTGCTCTATACATAATTTAACTTCTCATCTACCTATGTTGACGTAGCCTTAAATATATGCAAGAGTTTCAGGCGAAAGTTTGCAGGTTCGAGTCATTTTGTTAATGAGATAGATCAGAGCATATGAGGCAGGACGGATTAATGGCTCCGTTATAAAACACTGAGCTGAAAAGATATATTTTAAGAGATAAAGAGGATTGATTTCGAAAAGAAAAACGCAGTATTTAGTCTAATTGCAGAGGATAGTTTATAATTTGTCAATATAATATTTTTATCATTTCAAAAGTCCACTTTAAGTAGGCTATTACTTATAGTTTAATAGAAATGCTATTCATCCTATGTAGCTCCCAGCAATATGTTATTACTTTAAATTATTTCTGAAAAGTATGCCAAACAGAATAAGCCGACAGAATTTCACACATACATAATTACTTAACTACATCTATTTCCCGCGAACTCGTTAATGAAAATAACCTGGTTATTACGCCAATCTGATCGGTACACACGAGCGACCCGACTTATTGATTTTAACCACCCCGGGGTGAGTCATCTGCCGTTGCATGCACCTCACCCCTCCCCATAGCCCCGCACTGGACCACAAACACTTGCTCTCTTTGATTGAACTTGAAGAATCTAAAGGGCGGCTGTAAGTTTGTTTGTGAAGTAATAACTGTTTTTTCTTCCTACCGTTCCTTGTTTGCGTGATTTTTTCACAGTCTGCATTCGATTGGTACTCGTTAAAAGTTTGTCACTACGCCGACGGTTTCTGTCGCAGAAATAAACATTTTTAAGTTTTGATTTTGTTCCTCGTTTTTAATAAAAATGTCCACGGGAAAAAAAAGATTTTAATGACATGCAGAGGTCGCCACGTCGCTGTGGGAACTGTAACAGTATTCTGATTTCGATTTGCATATTATAATTGCAACATGAAAAAGCTGTTTTCTCGTTCAGATAAACATCAAACAAGAAGCTCTTTCCAAATACAAGATCAAAATTTGAAAATCATTTACCTCTTAAACGCTACTTAACCGGCCATAAAATCGTTAGTCTACTCCCGATACCCTATTAAGTATTCTGGAAAACTTTTTACCTAATTAAAACTTCCCTTCCCTTGGTCGCAGGTGCGCGGCGTTTGCTCCTAAAACGTTCGAACCATTTACAACGCCACAGCACGTGCGACCGCTTCGCACTTGAACCAAACTCGTGTAAAAGTGAACTGTTATGCGACACTAAGAGTAGAGTGCTTTGCGATATTTCCATGAGACACAGATGCCTTTAAGAGATTGCTATTGCAAAGTGTTCATGTAATAGGCGCTGTAGTAGTTGTGAAGTGAAGCGCGAACGTAAAATATTTTATGTTTGTAGTCGGGTACCCAGTGGGTACTTGAAGTTTGAAGTGCTTCTTCATTCGCTCTGAATTTCATTTACGATGAAAGTTGAAGATGTATCGATATATTTTTAAACAAAAATGACATAGCCCTGTTGACCAATAGGCAATTGGGGTACACAGACAAAAAAACTGTTAAAAATCTTTATGGTTGTTTTGCTTATCCCTTTGACAAATTAAATGTGAAGTTGAAATTACCAGAACAGTCTTAAAGTTAATGTCCACTGTTTATAGCACACAATGGTGCTATAAACAGTGGTAGTACGGCTATAAAATTTTCTTTTAACTGACAGCATTTCATCTTGATTCAGATTTTACGACTTAGTCTAAAATTATACATCGCAGTCTTGCCTGATAATGATTTAATATGTAGAATGAGAATCGAGATATCAATAAAATGATCTAATTTCTAGTTTTCTTCGTTGCAATCAGTAATTAACCGATTCGGAATGTAAGCTATTAAAATAATTGGCGAAGACAGAAACGGTTAACTAAGTTAGAAAGCATTTTTGCTCATGACTATGTTCGTACGTTCTCACAGGTTTTACAGGAGTATACAATTGCGTTTATTCGAATGGCAATAACTTATTGCCAATTAGTGGTTTCCATACACGACCAAACAGCCGCATCACAACCGAAGAAAATCTAATTGCAAACCAACTTGGGACATAAATCGTCCACCGCATCCCGAGGTGGTGTGATATTTGTTACCAAAGCCGGCATTGTACCGCAAAATTTAACACCTTAACCACCGCCTGGTCTATTGTCAACCATGATTCATTGCAGTTATTATTGTTACCGATCGTCGAATTAATTTCCCGTGTAGTCGACATTTTCGGCCTGTAATATGCCCGTTTAAATGCCCCGAATTGCTGCGAAAATTAATTTTATCACGATATTTGTTTTACGCTGTAATTAATGTTGTGGTAACGTACCGATGCGCGTTCTTCCTTATTATTATCGGAAATATTTTACGGAATGAAAGTCTGTTTGGTATTTCGTATTGTATTTTGTTCAAGGAAGTTTCGGAGTGCTATTTTATAACGTTCGTTTTCGTACATTTACATGATAATGTAATGATTTTACAATGTTGTTTGTTTGAAATTTTTTTAATAATATTGTGTCATGACGCCTATAATTGTATTGATGGAATACTGAAACTTAAAAAAAAAATGCAATATTTGTTAAAACAAAATATTTTTGTTAATTCAATATAAGCCTGCGACACGTGTCCCAGAGATGTTGGGTGAAGTAGCGCGACGTTGGTAGACTTTAGTCGACATGTCTGGCAACATCAACATTGCTGTGGACATTAGATATTACCTTATAATATAACGCGCGAAACTGGCAGACTTCCCTTGACGTGTCGCCGATACATCTCGTGGGACATTTGTCCTCTAGTGTATCCTTGTTTGAAGATTATTTTCTTTCAGACCACGAAGAAATGCATTTTATTTTATAAAACAACAAAATAAAACAGTGTTAATCAACAAAAAATAAAACCTGGCTTATTATTTATTCACTCCGAAGCTTAAGATCTAAAATCTTCTCAACTACTTAATGCGGTTTTGTGCTTAATTTAAACTTTAATGTTTGAGTTTTAGAGTTAGTTTTTGTTTGGTTCACTTGGACGGTGGTAAAGTATTATCATAAAGCTGCATTAATTAGTCAGATATTGTTGCTGCAGTTTGTAGATATTCTTATATTTTCTTTGACGGAAAGTTGGTACCATCGTATTTATTCCTTGGAATTATGATGTCGACATTATCTTTACATTTCATAAAATCGTCTCTCGTCTTTTATTTTTCCAATATAGTAATGATTATAAATCTACTGTTTAAGTTATTTTTACGGTTTATTGTACGTATTAAAGTTAAAGTTTTTTTTTTCACAAAGTCCGTGATATGTCGGAGACTGTTTGTTTTCTCACCAAAATTTTTAACGTTATATATTGTAATGTCATTTTAAAACCCTTTCGATTTACAGACTATCAAAATACGGCATTATTTTTAATTGATAAGTGCGTACTTCGAACTTATATGTACTATCATCTTATTTTACATGTCGATATGTAACTATTAAATTTTTACTTATGTCATTTGTGTTTCGTCACTGATTGTGAATAAAACACAGACATTTTGCACTAAAAGTACGCAATTTTAAAATGCACTGAAGAGAAATCCAATGAAACGAATGTGACGGACGCCCGACTTTCTAGTAATTACTCCTAGTCGTAATGAGATGTTTTTCCTTGCAAATTGCTTGTTTAAAACAGTTACTTACTGTATAAATTACTAAGGAAACCTCTAGATTTTTTCTTGAGGACTTTAGAAAAAAACTTTAACTAATGATATTTGGTCAAGTCAATAAGTTAATGGTTGATGAATATGTCAATTACTATTAGGCATAGGTAATTTCATCAAAGAAGACTTTTTCTCATTAAACCTTGATTTCTAGGTAGATCTTAAAATACAATACATCAGTCATTACTGTTCATGTTTCTCTTGAAATAACTGCAACCTATTTATTTAGAATACCACATGGTAATTAACTTACAGTAACATTAAATAAAATAACACTGCAGTATATTCCATTAGTGTACAACAAACCGAAATTGCGCATTAATTAAGTCCAAAAGTAAAATATTCACATTCGCACCAACAATTTGAATTAAATACTATCAATTTTAATTCAAAACTACATGGGCGGACTGTACGCAACGACTGCAAAGGGATTCTGTACAAATTAATGAACAAACTCGTTGCCTCATATTATGAGTATTTTATGCACTAATATGAACCTTACTGTACTTTTATTTAGTTTCAAATTAAGTTTTCATTTTATTGTCTGCTTTATACAAATGAAAATAGTATTGATTAAATAGTTTGTTATTGTGACTACCTATGATTACTTCGTTTGGTAGCTATGGATAGGCAAGTTTATAAACGCATGATTTGGTCTATTAGGTCATTATGAGAGCCTACAAGATGAATCTAAGTTATAGAGGTGTATAGAAACATATTTAATTTTGACCAGTGACTTATCAAATCAAACTACATATATCAATAAAAATATTATAGACAAGAATACACCAAAGGCAATAAAAAATATAGACAGATAGTTTCAGCTACAATTTGTCGAAAGAATGAAGAAATATTTTAATTTATTCCGCAAAAAACCGACCCATGACCGCTGGCTACTTGAAATTCACGAAAAAAGATCAGAGGGCAATATTGCGATCTGCTAAGAATATATTCGGCAAAGATATCATGATAAAATCTTATCTGGGGGCAACAGCCGGACGAAAAGGGTAATACAAATTTAACATATAAACAAGTAAAATGAAACGTATCGCTGGGCGAGTCTGGCCAAGTTCTCCTTTGCGGGATCCTACGATCCTTTGCAGAGAAAATCGGGTAATAATATTTCCAAGTTAGTGAACAAAGAACCTCCGTTTCGTTTGAACCGAGATTGTCGTGTATATTTTCCCTTAAATATTGTACTCTTTTTACCAAAGTGACATTTATATGAAGCGATCCATATTGTTTTGGCCTCGCTTTCATCCCCAGTCCTCGCTTATCATAATATATTTTGTGTAAATTCTTTTTCTGTTTAATAAAGGTCTTCTTATTAAGATTTTTTGTCTCATATTTTCTGTATAAGATTCGTTATGAGTGTAACGAAGTCTTAAAAGAAAGTTACGGTTTTGCACTTGTAATGAAAGCACAGACGGGTATCATAACATTATTTCAGACTCCGTAACAGCCATTTAAATTAATATGTTTATTATATTTCACTGTACCTTCAAAATTGAATATCCTCATTAAATTACCATAAAGGAATATCATTTGAGACGAGCATAGTAACGACATTGGAGCGCATCACAGACGTATAATATACAGTGTGAATTTAATAGGCTTGTGTAGACAGAGAGAAGCCATAAAGCCGGTTGCACACTCGCGAGCTCCCTAAGCCCCCACACACAAACTCATAAAGGGACTCACTAATATTTGCCTATTACGATTATTTTCACGTACCACACAACCTCAATTAGCGGAGCATTTTCTCCGAATGTGTTTAGTACTAATGTACGCGATGAATGGAAATGAATGGCCTACAAAAGCTATACGAGTATTTGTTAATGCCATCATTAAAATTTTGGCTAATGAATGTAAACTATGACTCTGTTAATATGAAGTTGTAATGTGTTTTTATTTTTAAGTACTCGGTTTTGCCATTTTATTATGTCATGTAGACCTAAGCAAACAGATTATTATTTTGTTGAATTATGTTGTGACAGCTAATTACTATTACTTGGCTAATGATATTTTACAAATGAATCCTAAAAACAGTATAATGTACAAAAAAAATTAAAATAAAAAATACGAAAATTCTTTTATTCATTTACATTGTTTTTGTCAACTATTTCTCTTCTAACCACATACTGTCTAAATTTAATTGATGCGAAATAGACATGCACTATATTCTCTTTATTTCGCTTAATTACAGAGTCGAGAAAGTCTATCATCAGACGGTGAAGGTGCTCGAGGTGACTGTTCTTCAGTCGACTCTTCAGGATCAGGATCTGAAGAACAGCCACCATGCGACATCGGACTGCTGGAGAGGCTGATACGGACACACCCTGTGTGGTTCCTACCAGGCATTCAGAGGGCAGGCGCCTTCCATTTGCTTCAAGGAAAAGAAGAAGGAGTAAGTATAAGATTTATAGCCTACACTAATGAAAAGATAACATCTTTATGCCTTTTATAGAATTTCTAGTCTTTGAGGTCATGAACAAAATGCTTTAGTTTTAGATCCTATTATCTCTTTGGGAAACTTTCATCATTTAAATAATTTATTACCAAGATTAATTTAAACAAAACTTTCTATGCAAAACCTATTAAGAGATTTATAGGGTCTGTTCAAACGCCTACAATTTCAATAGTGAAAAAATATCTTTTAACACTTTATTCAACAAAGCATTTATTCAAAGAGTTAACGTATTGTTATTCATATTAATTTCCAGAACTTCGTAGTACGACAGTCAAGTCAGCCAGATACAATGGCCATCAGTGTCCGCTTGCCGGCAGACAAAGGGCCCTATATTGAGCACTACTTAATCCAGGCTTCAGGAGGCCGCATTGGACTGGAGACATCACATAACCGCTTCGATAACATACCTGAACTGATTGCACATTACTCTCAATGCTGGTAAGTAGCTATGTGCTAAAGAAAAATGACTGTTACCTCATCATTGTAAAGGTTTTTATATAAATCACTAAGTTCCTTTCTATCTAGCGCAAAATTATCATTTTTAGTATTTGCCATTGAAAACCAAAGCTTTAACAGTTTAGTATCCAAGGCCACGCGAAACTGTACCTTACACCTTTGTTAATTAGTAATTATTTCCTTCCAGTGACGAGTTACCAGTGCAGCTACAATTACCTCGCCCCCTACGAGAGGCAAAAAGCCGTCATCAACTAAGTTCCTTAGCTCTTCTAGGACAAGAGTTCTGGGGTTACCCGATGGCAAACCCGAAGAACAATCCGAACAATCATCTCTCTCCATGTCAGCTGGCCAATGGTGTTGTTCCCATGGCTGTCACGCCGTCTGATACGGGATCTAGTCTTAGCAGCTTTAATGCCAGTAAGTATAATTGTTCTACCATTATCTTTTCTTAAAAAAATACATTTTCGTCATAAGGATATTCAAATTAAAATGTATTTTAGGTACCCGAACAAACTCCCGTGAACACATTCTCAGCCCTGACAAGGATCAAAACGTAGTGCTTAAGATGTCTCCAATCGATACGTCAGGTTCCCCACCGAGTCAAAATTCGAACCTCAGCACATTCAAAGGGAAAACAGCTCCATCACCACCGGCTAAACCCAACAGCGCATTCATCAGAGCGCCTAGACCGACCCCACCAAACACTTTGAACCTAATGTCTAGCACTGTAAGTATGAGTTTTAATTACGTTATGCTATAAGGGTGTTGTAATTAAGAATGTTATTAATAGAAGCTTCACCTGTTTTCAGGCGCATATAACACAGCCTCATACTTTTCCAACCACCAACACGCAACACTCTCCCACCCAATTAAATAATGTTAAAACTACACCACCGCCACCACCACCTCGGTGGGCAAAGCCCCCATTTACCAAACCTTCCTTATCTCCTAAATCTGAAGCTTTCAGTCCTATTAACAAAGTGTCACAGAATGGAAACATAACAGTCACTACCACGGTCACATTCTGTGTCAATAACACTCAAATACACAATCATCAAATCAATGAGAGTATACAAAGCGACAGATTACAACTAACGCTTGCGTCTAATGCAGTCAATAATAACGGTAGCGCAGACTCTGTATTCAGTATCATGGATGCAACAAAAAATATTGCTGATTCTAATGGAGAATCACAGGTGAGGATTATTACATTACAGCATGATTGTGCACCCGTGATTGCTTTGCACGTACTTTGTTTCTTGCTTTTGCCAAATTATGTTTGTTTCTAACCCATAAAACTTTGTATTTTTCTTATCTTATATTTTGGTATTTGATTCAACCAATGGACTGACTATAACTTCCTGTTCCTGTATAGAATATGATGCACCGTATGTCACCAGAAGGAGAGTGCATCAATGCAATGACAGCTAGTTTGCACGGAAGCTTCAAACGTCAAATGACTGAGCAGAATAATGTTGAGCCTGGATCGCCAGTAGAACAACAATCTCAGACAAATACATCTGATTCGGTGGACCCAATCGTAAACAGTTTAACTAAATCAGGCAGCACATTTGCTCCTAATCAACTCGTGTCACCTAATGGTACAAACTCAGTAACTAGTGGAATATTTTCGCCAACGAGTCAAATCAATTCTCCTGTTTCTAACGACACAATCTCTTCTAAAAGCGGAGTCTTTTCTCCTATGAGTCAAACAAACAAAAGTGAAATATTCTCACCGATATCGAGGAGTTCTCCGATATCAGCGAAAAATGTATTTTCGCCAACATCCAATCAGTCAATTATATCTCCCGTTATGGGTAAAGATCGTGATAAAGTTATGTCTCCAAATATGAATACAGCAAGTACCACACCATCTGGTAGATCAAGAAGGAGTAAGCACTCCCACCGAAAGGAGTCCAGACATTACCAGGTAGAGTACATGTTTTCTGAATGTGGAACGTTATACGAGCATTTTGATTGATTTGACTAATAGCACGAAATTGTTGATAACAAAAAACACACTGTTTTCAACCTATTTAACCTTGTACAGTCTGTTATTCAATTGATTTAAAAGTTGTATTCATGAAGTATTATTTTAGTGGCCTCGGTAACAATACTATGTGACTTAATACACATGTTATTTTACAGGAATCAGATATCTTAGAATCTCCAGGTGTGTACTGCCGAAGTTCTTTGATGGACAAAGTATCAGACTATGAAGATATTTGGGGACCGGAAAGTAACAGCTGTTCTACTTTCAAACCATTGAAACCCGAAAACGAAAACAACATTCATAATGGTCTGATGAAAAGTAAAAGGCCTGATCTTTTGCCAGACACTTTACGTAAGTAAAAACAAAAGTTTAGAGATCATTAATCATATCCTGGTGTTATAAATCAAATAAGATTTTTGTGGCTATTAAAGACAATATTTCAACATAACTTTGATTTTTACAGCCAAGCTTAATGCGGCCAAAAGTACGCAATCGATTTTAGAGAAAGAAAACATACATTTAATCAATTCGACGGAAAGTCTGAATGAAAAGAAAACTCTCTCAGATGGCTCTTTGAAGAAAAGTTTTAAGGGTTCCAGTGAAATCATAGCAACTACAAACAGCAAGGGAGAAATTATACCAAAGAGGCCGGACAGACTTAACATAGCTATGAATATGAATAAAAAATTGACTGAGGAGATTGAAGCTGTAGTTAAAAATAGAGAGAATTACAGCATTGAAAGTATGGAGACAATTAAAATAGAAGATGAGAATATTCTTAATTCTATGGGCGAGGAATCTGAAAAGGATAATGCCGGCAGCCCGTTCTACGCTGATCCTGTAGATGCTTTAAAGGAAGTAAGTACACTATTAAATTACTAACCTATATAAGACACTGTTGAATGTATTCTTGTAAAATTGACAATGTATTATGTTCACAGGCTGCCTTGCCTCAAGTGCAACGACGAAAACTTTTAAGAGTAGGAATGAATTTGTCACAACGCTACTCGGAACCACCGACACAAAACCATCCCTACTATCCGCTGCGCGATATGCATAGTATTGAGGAACTTTCTCGTAAGTGTATTTTGTATTGTCGCGGAGAACCTAACGGGTAACCGGGGTTCCGACTCGATGTGCAGGAGAAGGAACGGGGTGGTTTTTAGTCAGTAAGAGTCTGACACTCCCTCCCGCCGCACCCGGGCGGGAGCAGTCATTCGATGATTTTCCCCCCTTAAAAAATAAAAAGTAGTGTATTTTGTACAGAGACTTACATGTAGGTACTTACATAAGAGATTTGCTTTAAGCATATAGTATAACACGATACTTATGTTGTGTACCTAGAAAAATGAATGGTTTGGATCATCACCTTTATTAAACTTGTCATCAATTCTTATTGCAGCATCATCACCAAACACATCATCTTCGGTGGACAACCTGATGTCTCTGCGCAGCAAACCCAAAATGAAACCAGTGCAGCCTCCACGTATCGCGAACAAGCCACCCTCAGGCAAGAACGACCAGACTTGGACCGTTGATTCCAGTTGGGAGTTTATAAGTCAGTGTTACAGAGATACTGTAGAACAGTAGATGCTGCTTCTAAATTTAGCTCTTGCACTCCCAACTTCTCTTTTATCAGAATTCAATATGCACATACATTGGCTATACAAATGATCCCACTTCAAATCGTGGTTACCATTTAATCAAAGATGTTTTGGTACTTAGGCTTTTATGTGGGTTTATTTTTTGATTGGGTAAATTGGTGGCACATAAAATTTATATACCTAATAAAGTAGGTAAAGTCAACAGCTACATTAATTTAACAGAATTTTCGATATGATCTTGCAGATAAAAACGACGAAGGTGCAAATAGTGAGAGTGGTACGTTCCCTTCGCTGGCTGAGCAAGAGTGTCGGCTGAGTGCAGTCGATGACGGAACTCAACACTTGACTGTTCATCAAGTTGTTGCACAAAGGTATGATTAACTTCAAGTTAGTAACGAATAAGAAGTAAAAGTACAAGTAGAAATAGAAATAGTCGATTATGATGTAGTTGAACTTTCAGAAAAACGTAATCTATAATCTGTATTGAAGAAAGCTTTGATCACATACATATTGATGATGAGTCGTTTCAAATCTTGAGCGATGGTTATTACATAACCTCGTGTAAATCACATGACAACAATAATGTCTCACCTGATTATCATGATGAGGTTCTCAAAATTCTTATGTAAGAGCATGATAAAACTATACATGATAAGTCGCATCACTTGAGAATTCGACGACATTGGAAAATTCAAACACAAGTATCAATTCAACTAAATTCCATTCTGACTAAATGTGTTGTTTATTGTTTCAAATAGATTGCCTGATTTGAGACTGAACGCAGAACCGACGATGTTACCAGAAGAAGTGAGATCACCACCAAGAGCTTCGTGCTATGACAACGTTCATGATCTGAGACCTTTGTCGGAACAGGTAACTATAGACTACTTATAACGAAAGATCGGCTTGCCATTATCGAACCATAAACTTATTTGCCACCCTATATATGAAAAAAATGACATTGTTGCCAATATTCGATAAAAAAATCATTCTTAACATTGAAAAGTCTAAATATAATATTTTGATGTTATTGGTAGTAAAATAAAATAGATTTTTGGTCATAAAATTGGTATACCAAGTACATTAGGCAAGTTTGTTAGATAATTAAATTACAACCTATCTCCAATGTCAAGTATCCCACTTTAGCTATTATTCAATTTTAAGACGCTTACCTCATTTACGTACAAATTGCCATTAGCTATCATTTTATGTGCCATAATATAATGAAGATCATTGATCTAGAACTACATACTATCGTTGATAATAATCCTTTCTCTCCATTGTATCATACGTTATCTATTTCGCAGGCAAGCGACGATGGAACAGTGTTCTCCGAACCTTGGGACAGTTCGCAGTGGGACGGATTGATACCTCCATCTAATGGACATCAACTTTATGATACGGTAAGCACATCGTTATATGTATACTAGGATTTTATTTTACTATAAAGTCCGTTTTACTTTCTATTAATACACACTTCACATGTTTGTTACAGCAACAAAAAACAAGAATGTAATTGTTTTATTTTCATTTTAAACAGATTAAATGCTTATCTTGCAAAAATATTTGATCATGTTTTATCTGTTTAACTTTAACAATTTTATGACTGGCTGTCTTGCAAAGGTGACCCCACTAAATATTTGATTTCAAAGTAAATACGTTCAGACTAGGGATCATTGAATAAATTTTACATTTTTTGAATCCACCTTCTACTACACCTCACGTAATTTTTACGAGTTTTACTAGAGATCCCATAGCTACCTGATAGAATACTACCTGTAAGAGAATAATTCCAGGTGTAAGACCGCCTATTGTATAATATACATTACCGTTTTACTAGACCTAATAACCATGGTTTTGTGTCTAGATTATGGCATACAATAAAGTACTGTATATTGTAAAATAAAAAAGTAGTAAAGTATTGGTATAAAATCTACTTTACGTTAGTACAAAGCAGAATTGAACTTACTTTTCTACTAAAATGATGCAATTTTATGCATGATCGTGGTGTTTCATTGTTCGATGAATTTTAACAGGAGGAGCCTTGTGAATGGGAGTCACCTATTCCGAAGAGGGGGCCGACTGTTGCCACGAGGGCAAAGAGTTTCAGAGACCGACTGGATCCTCTGTTAGGTGAGTTTACAATATTAATAACAGAATTATCATCAAATCAAAATGTAGTTATACAGTGTCTATATGAAAATGTTACCAAATGCACGAATAGATATTTTAGTATAGTAGTTGTATCTGCAAATGTGTAAGCGCGATAAATTGTCGATGAAAGTAACATTTCCATATTAATAATAAATTGATTAATAATTCTGCTCTGAATGGGAAGATAGGGCCAATAAAATACGTCAGTGCACGTGCCATCCAGTTCAATTATTTACTCACGTTACACAACGTACTTATAACACTATGTAAATACAATTTAATATGGAACACGCTGTGATAATACTCCACTCATATAGATACTAAAACGGAAGATTCGCTAAGTCATATCCAAACATAAATATACAAATTATTGTTCCAAAAAGACATTTTTAGGTCATTACTATCAAAAGTCACGTTGTTCCCTTTGTACTTGGATGTACCTATATGTAAATTATCTACAATATAGCGTATGCTTATATCACTCATCGCAAATCACAGATGTTCTCTGCACAATGCAGACCGATATGCAATTAATCAATTATTATACATCATTATCAAATTAATTAACTCAGTAGAGCACACACAATAGGACCGCGGCGCACAACTGTTATTGTTAGTAGGTACATCAGCTCTGTAAATAAATTAATTATGGCTAAAGAGCAAAGGTCTGCGCGTGCCGTGAATTTCTCAGACATTCTCAGTGACCGGTGCAGTGTAGTGACAGTCGCTGTCCAGCACGCGTTGGATGAACATCTCTTCCACCGCGCAGCGTGAATGAGAAACTACCGATTTAAATCCTTCGTGCACGCGGGCCAGAACCGCTTAGTAATCAGTCATGAAGTGGTTCAGAAGGTGGTTCCTCGGAAGGTTCGGGAAGTCGAGAAGTGAAAAGATTGAGCCAGGCTCCAGCAAGCACTGGTTCAAATCAATCGGTTCGTGGGAACACTTCACGTCTTTGAAAGAAGATGTTGAAATGGCAGAGGATGCCTTGGAAGTGTTGGACGTGTTTGTGCCAGTGAAACGTAGTGAAGTGTTTGCGTTAACCACCATCAAGAACTTTAGAACGGACAGTTTAAAAGAATTTGTGTCAGAAAGTGACTGGGTTTTCTTATCTCGCGATCAGCTAATGGAGCCCAAACTCCAGAGACGACTGCAGAAAACTAATTCCTTAACCAGTTTATGCAAATCTTTAGCCGAAAGATCTGTCAATAAGAAAAGGGCAGAAGTGGTTGCCAAGCCACCACTTTGCCACTGCAATGAACTATTAGGCTCGTGCGAAAGTGACAAACCATTACGGTTAAATATGTTTCGAAGGATAACCAACAGTTTCCAGAAGTTCTTCAGCCCCCTGTATCGTAATGTAAAATGTACATTGTTTAAGCATGAGGAAGTTGTCGAAAGTCAAATTATCGTCGAGGATCATTCGTTCGAAACTTTTGCTTCGTCCAGTGTATACTTATGTAGGTAATAATTGTTTCATTATAAACAAATATCCAATGTGCCGTGTTCTAACATTATGCCTGTTTATAATTATCACCAAAATGAGGTTGAAACAATAAATATGTCACTTTAATATATCTAAGTACACAAATTACATGTTAATTCGTCGTTATTATAGTAATTACGTTTTAATTTATTATTTTAGGGCTCCTATTTATCTGTTTATTTATCAATAATGCGACGCTTATATTGTTTTAAAATTATCAGACCTTTAAATCCCTCTTATTAATAAACATAGAATAGAGTGAGAATAACTTTACTCCTTGGTATAAACTCAGAATAGTCAAATTCGGTATTAATAAACAAGGAGTAACGTCGGAGTAAGCTATTCTAACGTTAGTCTGGGAGTAAAAGTTAGTCCATGGTGCCACATGGTTTAGCGACGGTGTAAGCTTGGATTAGTGTCAGTTTGACATTTTGTTGATAGATATTTTTTTCTTCTTTATTGACAACCGAGTTTCCATCGAGTTTCCAATATGGTTTTGATGACCAGTATCGAGTAGTGTACGGCATTATCAGATAAAACCTATTTTATTATAACCTATTTCCTTGCGTTGCGGCATTATTAAGTATATACATAGGTACGAGACTAGCTATACCCCACGACTTCGTCCGCGTATTATAATGCCTTCTGGTAGAATGTGGATTTTTGAATAAATCTTTTTCGAGGTTAATTCTAATGCTTTTTAACAATTCTTATCAAAATCGATTCGGTACTTGTTATATTTATTGTAAAGTGAATTCATTTTTTCAAAAAATAAGCATTCTCACATGGGTTTTATCCGTCATTCCAGTGAGTTATCAGTGATAAAAATTATTTAATGTCCATTACCGGGTTGCAAACCACTGTTGTACCGAATTTCAATAAAATAGGTTCAATGGTTTAAACGATAGAGTTCCGGAATATTAAAGCATAGGTCCTTTCCCGTGGAATTTCTGGGACAGAACTATTATCTTTCTTATTTATAATTTTAGTGTAGATTATGAGCTATTGTCCACTGTTTCGCTCGTGCTCATTTATGGAGTTAGGGGAATATTTGTATAAATATGAAGCCACTAAGTTTTTTGTTAGTTACAAATAGTCAAAATACCAATTTTAATCTTTCTAACTTGAAAATTGTTAAACGCTTTGTATAAACCCACCATTTTAGGGAAGTGGGGGGCTAGAAAGAGATAGAAAGTAGCCCATCTCACTTCCTATCCCTTCAAGTACCTATCTCAACTTAAAAAACACGTCAATTCGCTTTGTTTTGTCACGAAAGACGGACAAACAAACAGACACACACTTTCTCAGTAGTATGGATTCGATTGTTATGTAAAAACGCAACAACTTTTTTTACACAAAAAGTTATACTATCATTATAAAACGTGGTAAAATGTATAGATATTATTTTTATTCAATATCTGAGTTATTGAGAGAATTAGAGTTGATGAGATTAGAGACGATTACAGAAGTGTGTATGACTAGCTTTTCTGCCAGCGGCTTCGCCCGCGTTCCCGTGGAATAAAAAGCCTTCGTATTATTTTAGAGTTCCAGACCATAATAGACCCCTGTATCAATTTTCATCTCGATCCCTTCAACCGTTTTGATTGAAGAAGTCACAAACATACAAACTTTCGTATTTATATAATATTAGTAAGTTAGAGGAACGTGAAGAAGAAGAGAACTCAAAATACCGATTTACTGCAGTTTTTATTATTGACATGGTAAAAAATAATCTAGCTGGTGACGCCAGAGGTGGCTTTATACCACCCTATTTGAAAGTTTTGAGTGCAATCGGAACATAGGCCTATGGAGAGGTAAATATCAATCCAAGTGGCCTGTTGCCTTAGCTTCTTGTTATCGAGCATTGATCTTCATGGCTTTCTACTGAATTTTCAGCTGATTTAACTCACGTCTGCTATTCAACTCGTTAGACCTAAAAAATACATAAAATGAATGTAAATATGATACATCAACTGTACAGCATTATGTGATTCAGATACTATAGGTTAACATATGTAATATACACTGCCCACATATTCGTCTGCATCTGCATGCTTATTATCTCTGAACAAAGATCTGAACAAATGGAATAAAATAAAAATGCTGAAAAAATCTTACCTTGTATATATTTATAATATTTCCTCCCACTCTCATCTTGATTGTGTTGTATTGTTGGTTTGTGCTTAACGATTTATTTTCAATGATTTGAAAATATTATTTTGGAACCGAGGCGTTATAATTTTATGGCTGAAATCTAAAAATATATAAACATTATGAAGACATTTTTTCTTTGTTAAGATACGCCATAATTAACAGGCATCGGGAGTATTTACATTTGGTTCTTTGCGGTAGTTAATAGCGCGGTTGTGATTTTCGCTCGTTTTTCGTTATTTATAAATTGAATTGTATATTCATTATGTATGTAAACAAATTAATAATATTTCGACAAAACTGACAGCGACAGCTACTGTCAAGCTAACATACATCTGTCAATAAAGCAGTGATTTCACAGGTTTCATAGGATTTCATACCTCCTTCTCAGTCTTTTTACTTTTAAAATTTCTGGGTTACCATAATAAAAGGATTAAACCTAGTATAAGGATAGTATTGTTATTCCGAGGTTATTCCATGTTTATTAATAGGAATTCAATTCTGAAGTTATAATACTTTGTTAGTCCGGGATTAGCTAGTCCAAGACTAACCTGTGAATGAGTTTGGAATGGGAGATTTTTATTAATAAGACCGTTGATTTTTGATTTTGTTTACAATGTTATCTTACTGACCCATGTGTATAGATTTGAAATAATTTTCTAATAAGTATGAGGATAACTAAGTCTTTAACAAACAAAACATTTCTTAGGGCTGATAAGACAAGGGACAGGAATGCCGGCGACAGACGTTTAAAAAGCTCATTTCCATTTGCTACCATTGTTACCGCAATACTAACCTTATCATCGCTGACTCACAGAGTGATACAGGGTGTGCACCGCGAGCCGATGTGGGTCAAAAAATCCCTCGGTCGTTCGCACAGAATATTATTATTTTATCGCTTTATCTGATTATGAGGTCATAATTTCCGACGTGCATCCATCGTGTGTGTTGCATGCAATTTAAATGCTGATTTTAAAAAACTAAGTCTGTAATCACCTTTTTGAACGCAAATTGAAAGTTTTTTACTCAAACTACTTACCAAAAATAGTTTAGGATTTGGAAATTCAGTCATTAAATCATGTACCTGCGCAATTATTTTTATATTATTACGAATTTAATTAGCAACCATTTTTACGCAATTAACAAAAAATAATCACATATTTTTCCTCAAACAGCGGCTGGCAGAGTGCGTGCCTTACGCGGCGGTCGTCAAACCCGCGGCGCAGGCGCTGCGCTGCGTGCGTACGCGCTTCATCTTGCGCAAGACAAGAGCACAACTTTTGCGCAGAACATCGACAACTTTATCGCTTGCACTCTTGATTCTAAGGATACAAGCCCACAGGTAACAATATAGAAAAATTAAAGTAATAATTTTAGTTAAATATTTTGAAAATATCGATAAGTAGGTACCAGGCAGTGGCAGCTGCCATTAAATTACAAATCAATAGTAATTTGCACATTATTTGTAAACAAACGTCATTTGTTTTAGTTGCTCTTATAGTAAACCTATTGCCGATTATATTCTATGCTATTATCTTAATGAATGCCTCATTGGCCGAGTGGTCGCAAGTGCAACTGCCAGGCTCTCTCTCTCAGTCTCGGGTTCGATTCCCGGATCGGGCAAAGATTTACTGGGTTATTAAAAAAAACTCAGTGGTAGCACGGAGTCTGGAATTGTGCTTGGTATATTCTCACCCCCTATTACATGGGACTCATAACATAATAGTGAAAAGTGGGTGTTATATTGCACAGTGGCACTAAGTGCTGCAATGTGCACCTCTGCCTACACCTTCGGGGATAAAAAGGCGTGATGTTATGTTATGTTGTATCTTAATAAATGACAACACATTATAATTATTTTCAATAGTTAGCAAATTTAAATTATCTATTTTTTTAACCTTTTAATTCTCCTTTTCTTCAGGTGATGATGAGAAATATGAGGCAGTTCATGTCAGGAATGAAGAACTACCTGGTCAAACACGGTGAGAGAGAGTTCGAGAAAGAGGTAGAAAAGGAACGACTGAAGGTGAGTTCTTGAAGTGTTTACTTACTCAACAATCTACCGCTTATTACAACTTACTCCAATCATTCAATTTACTTCAGTGGATTTTTAACTTTATATCTAAACGATAGAGTTGGAAATCTAATAAAGAAAGAAAGACGAGAAATTTGACCTGCTACTATGTATAAAGTTGACTGCCTCGTTGTCGCAAGCCGAGTGGTCGCAAGCGCTGGCTAGAGGCCTCGGGTTCGATTCCCGGCTCGGGCAAAGTACTACTTAAAAAAAAGTGTCAGTGGTATCTCGAAATCTGGTCTGGAATTGTGTCCGGCACATGGCAATAGCTCCATTCCCTATTATTACATGGAATTAACATAAATAGTGAAAAGTGGGTACTATATTGTACAGTGGCATAATGTGCAACTCTGCTTACCCCTTCGGGGATAAAAGGTGCGATGTTATGTTATGTGTTTCCGCCAGGTGGCGCTGCTAAGTAAACACCAATCGAGTTACGCTCTCAGTATAAACACAAAAATAAAATATTTTAAAGTGAAAATTTAAGTAAATAATAATGAAGAACTGTGATTAATGACTTGATACATATGTGCTATTGTTATCTTGCCTCTACATACCATATTAGGCAAATAAATGACGAGTAAAAACTATAAGTGCTAAATGTCTATAAACATTGTGAATGAACGAGTGAGTGCTTAGAAGTACTAAAATTTATCAGTGCAACACTATAACTATATAATTATACTACCCAGTGCTATAATCTACACGATAATAGTAAAACAATATAATCAGAAACCGTTGTGGAAAGATAATTTAAAATCAGTGACAATTATAGAAGTAAAGTGCCACCTGTATTCATAGTAAAGAACTAATAACAGCGATTTGTCGATAAAACAGATGGGAAAAGTAAAATATAGGAGGTACTTTGTAATTTTAAGACATTTGGAATGAACGGATCTGTTATTTCGTCACTCATGTAGATGTTCAGAGGCCTTAGTACGAGTTTGTTTTACGTTTAAAGTAATCGTAACGAGTATGCGTTCGGCACTCTGATTGGCCGGCGCCAATGAAGCAACCAATCACAGCGCCGAACGCGTACTCGTTACGATTACTTTAAACGTAAAACAAACCCGTACTAAGGCCTCAGATGGCTCATTTAAGTTGACAACCTATCCACGCATGACAAGTATCGAGTTCGTATCCAGCTTACTACACTAAATATTTTTGCTCATTGAATTGTTTGCTACAATTTTTCTCGCATGTTTGCGTTTTTTATGGCTTTATTTGCTTTAGTTTTGATAAATTAGCATAGTCCTACCTTTTTAATTGCTTGCTAATAATGGAGAACGTAACGAGGCGTAAACAACGACCCTTGACAGGCTCGCTAGAAAATCTTTCTAGCTTATCGAGTACGACGTTATTTGATGCTACTATGACCAGTTTACCAAGTACATCATTAAACGATAGTCAGACCGTAATCGACCTCAATGATACAATAAAGAAACTTACATTAGAGCTGCAAAGTGCGCATCAGGAAATAGAAAATTTAAATTGTGAAAATCAGCAGTTAAAATCTGATTTGGAAAAATCTCAGAGAGTTATAGAAACTTATAAAAAACTTCAGTTCTCCGAAATCAAGAGCCAAACGCCTATATCAGTACGGAAATATAAGAAACGAAAAACAAATGATGTTTCTACTCCTCTCAAAGTCAATACTCCTGTGTTTGGTTTGAATACACCAGATACTGATAAGCATTGTGTTGATTTGAGAGGGTGTCTACGGAACGCTCCATCTACCGAATCAGTATATATAACACCGACAACTGACTTAAGTAAAAAAATGGATCTGACTACCGAAAATCTAACGATAGTACCAAAACCCAAAGGTAAGGATAGTACTCAGTGCAAACAGACTAAGAAAAAGGTTGTTATTCTTGGAGATCAACAGGTTTGGAAAATACGGGAAACACTGCAAAAATTAATTGGTCCTGAGTATATAGTGACTAGTTTTTGGAAAGCAGGAGCGCGAATGAAGGAAGTTATTAATTCTCAGAATGAAATTGTTCCAAACCTCACAATGAATGATTACGTCGTTATTATTGGAGGTACCAATGACTGTAACCCACGTGAATTTAAATATGGTGTCGAAAAATGGTTCAAAACTGTAGCAAACACTAATATAATTGTAACTGAAATTCCGTTTAACAGATATTTAAATGAAAAAAAATTGAATTATGAATTGAGGTTTATTTGTAGTGCCTTTAAAAATGTGAAATATATAGACATGAACTATATAAGCGCTGTACCTCGCGGAATGTCCTTCGCAGTTAATCTTAGTCGTGCCTTATTAAGGCAAGTTCTTAATTTGGATAATGCTCGTAAATACTTTGAATACCAACAACAATTACGCATTCTTCGGGAAACAAGGAATCATAAATGTACCCAAACGGACACCTTACTAAACCTTGATATTGAAGTCGCAACGTCAGAGGCAACTTCCAAATCTCCAGACAATCTTTTTCGAGTGTCAGTCTATTAACATTTTACATCAGAACATAAACGGATTGTTAAGTAAGTTGGACATTCTGAGTGTTAACTTAGACAATCTACGAGATAAAAAAATTGACGTAGATGTGATTTGTGTGACAGAGCATAATTTAATTAACCATGACATATCATTATTCAATATGCAATCCTTTACCATAGGTTCAATTATGTGTAGGAAGAATAGGCGTGGTGGGTCCTGTATTCTAATTAGACGTGGATTTAAATTCAAAACTATTGATGACATTGCAAAACACACAATAGTAAATGTCATTGAGTGCAGTGCTATAGAACTATTGAATCAGAATCTAGTTATAATATGTATATATAGACCACCTAAAACGAATCGAGAGGATACAGATTTATTTTTTAAGAAACTGAATGATATATTGCGTTGTTTTTCATATAAATCTAGAAAACTTATAGTTTGTGGGGATTTCAATATAGATATTCTCAAAAATAATAGAATCTCGGCTACTTATAAGCACATACTTGCAGAATTTAACTTGAAACTAGCTATAACGACTCCCACTCGATTAATTAGTGATACGTGTATTGATCATTTCATACATAATGTTAATGGATGCAAATCTGATGTATTTGATTTAGGCCTGTCAGATCATTCAGCTCAATTATTGATTTGCCCCGTTAAATATAACCTTAAAATGATGTACTGGTATGTCGAAAGAAGAGACTATTGTCAAGAAAGTATTATAAAATTTAAAAATTACCTACGGTCTCTAACATTTAATGATGTTTACGAAGAACTGGACCCAGATAATGCTTTCAGCAAGTTTCATGATATTTTCAGTCTTCTTTATAACTTATGCTTTCCCATAGTGAGAACCAAACGATCACTGAACTCTCGACCAAAATGGATCAGTAAAGGGATAAAAAACTGTTCTAAAAGAAAACGTGATTTGCTATGGATATACAGGAAAACAAAGAGTCAAAATGATAAGGTTACTTTAAAATTATACTCACAACGATTAAATCGAATCATTAAACAGACACAAAAGGCACAAAACACTTATTATATTAATACTGCGTTGAATAAATCCAAAGCTACATGGGACGTCATAAACAGAAGTAAGATGACCATACCACGAGATTACATTACTCAAAAAAATATTGACGGAAAAATTATAACAAACCCTATTGATATAGCTCATAAATTCAATGACTTCTACGTTGACCAAGTAAAACCTTTAACAGTTAATGCTAATAATACTTTTAAATGTAAAATGACACATAAATACAATAACAATAATAATTCAATATTTATTAATCCTGTTACTCCCTCTGACATACTCAAAACAATCAAATCACTGAAGAATACAAATAGCACAGGTTATGATGGAATCTCAACAAAGATATTAAAGGAGGTTAATGATGTCATAAGTCCGGTTCTATGTCATGTTTACAATCTTTGTCTGTATCACGGTTATTTTCCGAAATTACTAAAAAAAACTATTGTTAAGCCACTATTTAAAAAAACGACAAAGAAAATATGTCATGTTACAGACCAATTGCACTTATTCCAATATTCTCAAAGGTCTTAGAAAAAATTATTTACAATAATTTTAACAACTTTTTTGAAAAATATAATCTTTTAGCGAACGAACAAATGGGATTCAGGAAAAGCAAAAATATTAACAGAGCAATTTACGAATTCCTAAAAATGGTAACTGTCAGTGTTGATAATAAAACACCTGTTTGTGCCTTATTTATGGACTTAACCAAAGCCTTTGACTATGTTGATCATGACATATTAAAACATAAACTCTATGCCTATGGGATTAGGGGTAATGCTCTAAGTCTTATAACGTCGTATCTAAGTAATAGGAAACAAGCCACTGTGATAAGAAAATTCGATTGGATTACAAAAAAAGAAGTTGAATTTATTTCGGGCTATAGAGAATTGACGTATGGTGTACCCCAGGGAAGTGTCTTAGGGCCGCTCTTATTTCTTTTATATATAAATGACTTTCCAAACGCTATGACTTTTCCAATGATTCTTTTCGCAGACGACAGCACCGCTATATTTTCTAATAAAAAATATACATTACTTGAGGGCGAAGTAAATTCTGCTCTAAATTCTATTGTCAATTGGCTTACATCTAATAATCTTTTAATAAATTTGGAAAAAACTAACCTAATGATATTCAGAAATACAGCTGTACCATCTTCAGATTTACATATCAAATACTTAACAAAGACAATTAGTGAAGTTAAAGTAGCAAAGTTTTTGGGATTAATGGTCGATCACAATTTAAATTGGAAAGCGCATGTAGAAAATGTGTGTGCCAGGTTGAATACGTTCTCATACATGCTATACATGCTTCGTAAAACTGTGGCTGTGCCAACCGCTGTGACTGCCTATCATGCTTACGTATCATCTACGTTAAGATATGGCATAATTTTTTGGGGCAACTCAACCGAATGTGAGGCCGCATTTAAGTGTCAAAAAAAGTGTATACGAGCAATATGCAAACTAAAGGTAACGGATAGTTGTCAGCCATACTTTCGGAAGCTGAAAATTTTAACCCTGCCATGTCTATATATATTCGAAATTGCTGTTTTTGTTAAAAGTAATATGCAGATGTTTGATAAGCTTACTAGTACCAGATATAGAGGCAAAATTAGAAGTATTCCTAGTAAGTCTGCCTTAATGAGTAAGAGTGTTTTTTGCATGTTATCCAAGATATACAACAAGCTGCCATGTTGTATTTCAGAAATTGGGAACCTCAACTTGTTTAAACTGAAATTAAAAGAATTTCTCAATGACAAAGTGTATTATACTGTAAAAGATTATCTTGAGGGGAATCCTTATGGTCAATAATTAATTTAATTTATTTGACATTGCTTGTGTGACATTCTATAATATAATTGACAATTACTTTTTTACATTATATATCTAATTTGACATTAATTTTTTGACTTCAGTGATAAGAATAATGTTACTATCTTTGACATTATTGTATTCTAACAACATTACAAATAATTCAATTCAATGGACCTAATTCTATTATATAATTATTTTTATAACATATCTTTGCATGCCCTGTTAAGGCAAAATATGGAGAAACTATAAACTTTGTTAACACCTTTATATTATGTACCCATGTTTGCAAATGATTAAATGAATGTGAATGTGAATGTGAATGTGTTATGTATAAAGTCGTAACTCGCAGAGCTAATATCAGAAACTTCTGATGACTCTATTTCTTAAACATATGATAATAAGACGACAAATGATTCTAACAATAACACATATATCAATAACACATTATATCAATAACACATTTTTTAGTTGAAACCAACGGAGTTCCTGAACTTGGATGCTATATTAGAAGGTGTGATGCATCGATTGGTGGTACGTCCATTGCGCGCGCGGCTGTACACTCTCCTGGCCGCGTGGCACTCCGCTGACGTGCGTCGGCTACACGCCGCCATTGAACAAGCACAGCATGCCACGCCTTTGCAGCTAGGAATTAAGGTATAGACATTAGGAATGATTATTCTCAGTTTTTCATTTAATACCTATATATATTCTTTTTTTTAACAAGCTTAGGTTCCTGTAGAGCTTGAACAATCATTAATTTTGTGACTAGAACTAGATCTTATGCTCCAGGACTTGAGATCATTACTATAGAATAACTTGATGTTATTCTTATCGTTCTTTAATTTTTTCTTTTAAGGTGCTACTCATATTATTATTAAACTCTAGACAACCTATTAACATGAAGCCATTCTTCCAGGAATCTACTAAAGTACCATCATCAGCAGTATTAGCAGTGATCTCGAAGCATTTCCTCAAGATGCAGGAGGCTGACTCCCCCCTGGATAAGCTAGAGAATCTCCTGGCAGCTATATCAGTTATGTTCAATGCTGTAAGTACCTTAATTTTTTTATTTGTTCCTTGGCAACTTAATCAGCAAGATGTCTGAAGTGGTCACTATGTAATTAAACCCTTAATTACATTTTCATTAAACCTTTAAAATTTAATTCCACGGTTGGTGCGGTAGCTGGGCAACCGGCTGCCCTGCAGAGTGCCGCGGGTTCGATTCCCGCACGGAACAACACTTGGTGTAATCTACAAATTGTTATTTCGGGGCCGGGTGTCATGTGTATGTAAATTTGTATGTTAGTATACGAACCTACGACACATGAGAAAATGCTTGTGTTGGACAAAACTATTTTTTTTAAATCACTGTTTACGGTAGCTATAAGCTCTTCTTTGCAAATTTGAATCTGACAAAAAATGACCCTTTTCACTAATTTTATTTTGGGGAGATATGATACTTAATTAAGTACATCCTTCATACTCAACTTCTTTCTTTTTAGATTCGAGGTGAACGCAGTGTAGGAGCAGATGATCTGCTGCCAGTTTTGGCGTGGACTATTGCCAGAAGCAGACTGGTCTGTGCTGAGCTAGAGGCAGAGCTGATGGCTGGACTGTTACCAGCTGCATTGTTAGCTGGAGAAGGAGGTTATTACTTGACGGCTATGTTTTCCGCCGTGGCTGTCTTGAAGAGACTTGCTCCTGAACCGCAGCCTGATAGCACTACGCCTGTAAGTTTTATTTTATTATTTCAATCAGTAGGATATTAAGTATAAGGTAACTGTGACAGATTTAAACTGATTTTACTGAGAGATCGGTACAGGTACAAAATATAAAACTCTGATTGTTACAAAAATACATAATATGTCTCTTGCCATATCTATTAGAAACAAAATAATAAAAAAATACTCTAATAACGATAAGTGTCATTTGTGTCTAAAACTAGAATATTTTTTTACCCCAGCAGTGGCGTCGAGGTTCAGTAGACAACAATAGAGAGCAGCATTCAGTAGCAGTGGTAAGAGTAGTCTTACCGGATGAGTGCCGTGGGTCTATACGGCGTGTCCCAGTGCCGTGCCGACCCGGCGCACGCGCAAGGGACCTATGTCGAGCGCTTGCGCATGCCGCCGCCATTACCAACCCACAGGATTACGCTTTATTTGCGTTACATGATGGACATGGTATGTAATGTTATTATTTTTTATTTGGTAAAACTTAGATATGTGAATGATTAACAAACCAATTTCTTAGTTTACAACTCATAGGGTGCTTAAAAGATACCGTGCCACGTAGTGTACTATGTTTTATCATTTTTGGCTCTTAATATAATCATTTCAACATTGTTATACTTGTTGTTACAGAGACTATGCTAAACGAGAATGACTGCCCACAAGAAGTGATGTCTGAGAAGACTGGGCAGAACTTCACACTGGCCTACAGAAGAATAGACGCTAAGATTGCCTGGCCGCAGCAGGCACTACTCTCTTACCCCTAGACTGCTTCCTATAATAATAACTAGAAATACGAAGCGACAGAAATATCTTAGCAATAATAAATATAAACTTATAACAAACCACGCTCAGAACCAACACAGTATGGGATCGAATGAAAATCTATATTTTTGTCACCTTAACAATAATATAAAAGTGATATTTTCTTCAACTGTTTTTTATAAATGCTAACATTTTCTAAGCTTACCTTACTTATAAGTACATCGCTTATAGGCAGTATTTTTAAAGCATCGCTACTCAACGAGCATACTAATGTCATATAACTGTAGCTTTTTTACTCAATAATATATAAGTACCTAATTTTATATTATTATTGTAATCTGACTGAACTATTGGGACGTGGCTCCCATATTGTACATTTTGTATCGCGCGGGGAGCTCTCATTCGAAGTGAATGTGATGTATGGATAAAATGTTCACCATTTTTCTTTTATTCTATTCGTATAGTACCTACAGTCGAGTCGAAGTTCGCAGTTTAAACCTTCTGCCTTATAAAGGCAGTGTTTATTTCTTCAAGTGTGCGTTTGTGTATGTTCCTAAATTTCGTCGCGTAGGTACACTAAATAAAACTCACCAAATTGTTGATTTTAGTTTTATAAATTTTAAGTATTTCTTTTAAACACTTTTCTAGTGCTAAAATTAACTTTTGAAGTATCTATACATACATATTTTAACTCTTACTAACTTGTTTATGAACTGTGATGTTAATCGTATTAATTAGTAATACTGTAAGGTTTTGTATTAATTTTTGTATATTCGTAGAGCTGTTTCTTAATATAATTTATTTATATGTAACATTAAGGTAATTAACCCTCAAACGTTAGTATGATGAAGGATAAATTTTAGTGGACTGTGAGATCCATAGAATTGTATTAAGGATTACTTTTTACATATGGATTACTTTTTAACTAAACATTTTTAATATCGATAAACATGAAAACCGTCACTAAATTTTACCCTTTATTCAACACTTATTCAGATGAAACATTGCCTTACATTTTCGGTAACTGACAATATTTTTGTAGTCTTTCGTATTATATTCCATATCAGTTGAAAAAACGGAATATTTTAAACGTCTTGGAGAAATTATGAGATCATAGTAATAATTATTTGTAAAAATCAAAACCAGTACTTTTGATACTGCCAGTCTCGAAAAACGGACTTACAGATGATATTTATTTCATATCGTATACATATAACCGGACAACTGAAGTCTTATTTAAACTAAACACTGCCAACTTATTTTCCGATTTTATTCAAACATCAGATGTGTATTTCATTAATATAAATACTCTCAAAGTTTTACTAAAATACTTAGGTACATTCATTTTTACACATTCTCTCATGCTCATAAATAATCACCAAATCCTTTGACGTGAAGACAAAATATAATAACGATTTTTATAGACATTTCGCCAAGAAAAGAAACCGATACTTTTTGTGGGCAACAATTGATTCTGAATATGTGACCGTCGTACGCGCAGTGTAAAGCGCGCCATTTTGTATTTATTACGTCACTCTTATTAACGTTAGTTGTAAACACGTATATTGTGTTTTGATAAAGTTTTCAGTCATATTGTGAAGGAGTAAATGAATTTTTACCAAATTTGAAACATGTTGTTTTATTTTTTTTCTGTAACTTTAATACCCTTTCTGATGTGTAGAAACAAACTTGAATATAATTAAATTTAGTACAACAGTAATAAAATACTTTAGAAAATATAACGGAAATCGTTTTACTATTTAATTTAAACTACTGAAATGTATCTGTAGGTTATTAATTTACCCTCATTCAAAACTACAGTTATCTCAGAAACATTCTAACATTACATAATTATAAACAACGTTTAAAAAAACTGACTTCATCCGCCTCTATTTTGAAGTCAGTTAATTAATATGCTGAAACCTTCTCTTAAGTGCTACAAACACTTCTCTGAAAACATCGGTTCAGCCAGTCAACCAGCAACATAATCACGCACATATATACATACAATTCAAACTGAGATCCACCTTATTTTCCTTTTGAACTCCCTATTTTAGCCGACCGTTGTCAAAGAGCAAGTTGTAAGACTTTGTGATATGTTTCGATTAAGCAAGTTACGCCTAAAGGCTCGTACATAAAACGGCGATGCGATGCGAATTCGCAACGCAAAAAATACGATGTGAATTACTGCGATGCAATTTCGTGCGGCAAGGCGGACCATTCCCTCGACGACCGTCAACTGTACTAAACGTATTTTAAATTGAAAACTAGATCGTGACATGGATCGTAAAAAGAAGTGTGCACGTCTGTTATTGCTTAGGAGATACAGAAAAAAAAACAAAGAAGATTTTTGAGAAGATATGCGTAGAGGGAGCTCGCACATTTTTGCGACGCGTCGTCGCATCGCAGTTTTGTGTACAAGCCCTAAAAACAGACAGTCAGATGACCGAATACTGAAAGACTACCCAGTTTTAAGTAGTACTTAAATATCGTGCCACCTTTATCATTTTTCTCCGGCCACCGTAAGCGCGGGCCTGCGGACGGCGAGCATGTGTGGCTCGCCGCCAGACCAGAACCAGACCCGTGCGTATGGCGCGTCGCGTTCCGCGCGCGTCTCAAAAAGCCATCAGACCATCACGGATGGGGCCCAAAAGGGGCTGATGCCGATATGGAGCCGCGGAGAACTAACGGGTTACCGGGGCCCCGGCTCGAAGTGCAGGAGTACGAACGGGGGTTTTTAGTCAGTCAGAGTCTGGCACTCCCTTCCACCTCCCCCAGGCGGGAGAAGTCATACGATTAATTTTACCCTTAAAAAAATCTCTGTCATTTTACAAAGAATTTGGAGGGACACAACTATACTTAAGTGCGAATTAAAATTGAGTGGCGTTTGAGTATTTTAGCGTAAGAGAATTCCTAATGACCACATGCTAGAGAAACCATTTCAGCAAAATAAAATGGACCAAACTGATTCAGGAACCATAGCAACTAGCATTTCCATTAGTAAAGTTACACATATCGATTACACAATACATTCCAACACTGAACACAGTCCTTACCATTAACAAATACGTACAAAAACGTAGACAGTTAAAAAATTACGGGTACTAGAATCATTAACAATGTACCCATTAGATGAAAAACGTACAATGCAAGCAAATTACCCCAAAAAGTTACCTAAACCACATTGGGATAGAGTGCATTTGGAATATCCAGTGAGAAAACATCCAGGAACTGGAGTGTCGAGTGAAACTATTGGACGAAAATGGGCAGACCAACCAGAAGTGATAATGGGAAAGGTAAACAATTCGGTAAAAAAGTAATAAAATTGAAGCTGTTTTATTAGTTATTACCATTTAGAAAGCATTTAAATGCCTTGTTACCTAGGTGTTAAAGTTAAATACGCTCTGTCTGGACTAGCAATAAAATATTGTTACACTTCTAGGATAGAATTCATTCACAAACTATGTCAATGCAAATATGCACTTTAGAAGGAAGTTTTGCGTGAGACAGAAATTGTTAAACTATGACTTATGCCATAAAAGAAATGGAAAAATAAAATAAAAATAATAAAATTGCGATAAATTAACTTGTGTCCTATTTAGAAAACACCAATCGAAGAGATCAAGGACTACTTTCGAGACTACAACATTACCAAACAACTGACAAGGTCACAGTCAGCTAACCACTACGGCTTCAAACTGCCTGAAACGAAGAGGTTCAACAAACATACTTCTTGTTTGGAAAACGAGTATGTTTACCCGCAGCCTAGAAGGGTAACATAATTTTCATTTTTACTCCAAAATAAGTACTCTAGTGTATGTGAAGAAAAATGAAAAAATCTCTATATTATTTTGTCTCCCTTAATGACTACAAGATTAGGTGTTGGACGCGACTTCCTATCTTTATTGGATCGCCCATTCTATAAAACAGCTAGACTGACAACATATTCATAATTATAAACATCCCGTATATCAAACAACTCAAACTTACATTTCATACATTTTCCACCATAGATATAAATACATGATATAATAACTGCCTCGTTGGCCGAGTGGTCGCAAGAGCGACTGACGGGCAAGGGGTCTCGGGTTCGATTCCCGGGTCGGGCAAAGTATTACTGGGTTTTTAAAAAATTCTCAGTAGTAGCACGGAGTCTGGAAATGTGCCCGGTATATGGCAATAGGCTCACCCCCTATTACATGGGACTCATAACATAAATAGTGAAAAGTGGGTGTGGTGTTACTTCTGTGTGCACCTCTGCCTACCCCTTCGGGGATAAAAGGCGTCATGTTATGTTATGTTATGTTAGATATAATAATATTTCTGTGTTTCCCAATAATTTTTTGTTACACAAATAGTCGTCTAATTTTTAATTAATTTTATTCATTATTTTCAAGAACTATCGGGGAGTAGTGAATAAATTGTTTCGTATCTTTCATTTTCGCTTTTCAGAATGTATTTTAATTCATTATCGAGTTTTGTTGCTACATAATAGCATAATTATTGTATTTCAGATCGAAGACAGAGTACCACAATGTTCAGCGCATGGCACCACAGAAATGAGGAGTCATTACACTCCACCAGTTATACCTCCTCGGTTGATCACAGATAAGGATCGGTACAAACTCCCCACAAGACTTCCACAAGACCCAGTAAGTGTTATGTTGGTATACTTCACATGAATTTACTTCTTCCTAACTGTTATCGAATTTGAATAGCCTTAATATCCGTGGACGTCACGGAGAACCTATCGGCTTACCGAAGCTCTGGCTCCACGTGCAGGAGAAGGAACGGGGTGGTTTTTAGTGAGTAAGTCGGTAGCAGTCACACGATGATTTTCCGCCCCTAAAAAAAAATATCCGTGGACTGCTGAATACAAATCTGTCTTCTAAGACGAATTAGCGTAATTAATGTCTAATATAACAGTTTTAATGACAATAAGCAGGTACCTACTTGACTTAAATCATTAAAGTGAAACTGACATAAATACACCGCATTCATACCAAAGTAAATCACTGTAATTACAAGTTCTAATAATTACTATTTACACGTGATACCAATTATCTTCCAAATACCGATTCACATCACTGAATAAAAGTAACAGCCAATTACGAAATTCTATTTAAATTATGAACCACCACCTTTTTTAATTTATTCTTTTTTAAATTTTATAGGATTTTATAAAATTTAAATTAAACTTCAACTGCACAACAAAAACCATCTTATTTAATAATTAAAGTATGTCTTCTTTAGCTTCCTCTAGAACCCAGCTGGCAAACAGAACTAGAGCCTATTGATACAACACATGAAGGTTTTGAGAAGTACTTAGACCCATACCTGACGACCAGCCGACTGCATCATCGACCCTATACAGCTGATCAATTGCAGAGGCAGTCATGCTCTAAGGATATTGTAACTTATTACACTTTCAAGGACATGCCTTGGGTAAGTCTAGAAGTTAGCGAGGACATAGAGCATAAAACTAGGTGCATAAAATTAGAGACAAATGCAGTTCACAGTTCATAAAACTTATTTATTTAAGCTTCATGCACAAAGTGTACATTAGGTGGACTTAATGCCTAAGGCATTTTTCCTTCTCATCTGTTCCATTACATCAACCACATCCTGTCTCTGTACCATACAACGTTGGTTCGGCAGATCAGGCCTTCTAAATAATTAAAATCAATTAAAAACAATATTTCTAAGAGATTTAATAGTGATGAAATTCAATCGTCGAAAAAAATGTCGGTTTTGTTTTACATAATATAAACAAAGATTTGTCATTATTTTCCAGACAAGAACTCCAAAACCTCAAACAGAATGTCGACTTCCAGTGAGCAAAGCAAAGTCTGTGTATGACAGAGAAAAGTTTAAGGAAGGGTTTAGAGAAATAAGGACCCATAATAAACTACCATGGGTACCAGGGTATGTAGATAAATTATTCATTATCATACACTGTTGGAAAATAAATTTTGATCGATTTGAACGACATTTTGGAACGAGCGCCTAGCTTCACTGACGGACAGACTGACAGACTATTATATATTTCATATTTGTTGACGTTTCAAAAGTACCAAATTATGGTTTAATTGAAATAAATGCTTTTGAGTTTGAGTTTGAGTTTGAGTTTGAGTTTGAGTTTGAGTTTGATCTTCAATTTTCTTGCGTGTTTAGTGTTATTCTGTATTGTCCAGAACATACGTTGTTTAAAAATAAACCAAAGATTCTTTAACTTCTTGAAATATTTATTTTCTAGAACGTTCCGGACTGAAGCAAGAGACAACTACATACCTCCTACACTACAGCCAGTCTCTCAAATACACAATTACGAAGAAGAAGCTAGAAGTTTCTATGAGAAATCCGTTGCACATTTATCGACTAACATTTCAGAAGAATACGACGCTTTTCAAAAGGAATATTCTACAGAAAATTTTGTTGTGGGCTCTAGAAGACCGATCTGTTCTGTCCTCGACCAGTATATTGAGAAAAACAAGAGATTAGAGAGAAAAAGTGTGCAAATAGGATGATTTAGACATAAGGTTTCAACACTTTAGTGCAAAAGCACCTAAAATAAACATAGAATAAGCATTGTTTTTCCAATTTTCTTTTTCATCTTTTTCATTAATCTTTCAAATTTTTTCTTTCGATCGTTTTCAAGAACTTAATCGGTATTAGTGTAAACGAGATATAAAATATTACTTCATCTGTGTCATCGTCATCATGATTACCACTCTCTTAAAGATTTCTTACTTAAACTACATATTGATATTTATCATACCAAAAAAAAAGTATTAAATTACAATCGATCTAGGCGTAAAAACATGGATGTGATAACAATAGAGACCACAAACTTAACATACATCTACATTACTAAAAATAATAATAATAATATCGTTCCTACGATATCTTTTCAACGAATATGCGAAAGTATAATTACTCTTTTACCAATTTGATACAAATAGTTAAAAAAGGTAATTTTACGTATGATCTATGTTTTCGTTCTCGAGTAGAGACCACAGACTGGAAAACGTAGCGTGGGCAGGCCCTCCGCTAGGTATGATGCAAGTGGTAAGCTGTCATTCAACGTGGAGGACTAACGAGGAGGTCTTTGTCCAGCTATGGACATGTCATCTTCCGGTCAGTGATGATTCTTTTTTTTTAATGGAGTAGGAGGCAAACGAGAAGACGGATCACCTGATGGTAAGCGATCAGCGCCGCCCATGGACATCCGCAACACCAGAGGAGTCACAAGTACGTTGCCAGCCTTTTAAAAAGGAAGAAGCTCTTTTCTTGAAGGTTTGAAGTTGAAGGTTTGTTTCTTTTGTTACAATGATAAACCAAAACACAGTTTACCGCTATCTTAAATCAAAAACAACGAATCGTGATTAAAAGTTACTCTTGATAACAATGAGGTAAACTACAACAAAAACCTTTTTGAATTTTACAGACTACAATGCATCTATGACAACATACATTTTGACAGTTCATTAACAATCATGACGTAAGATCGGGTACTATTATTTTTTAAATAAATTACATAATAATTGGAGAAATGGTTCTAGCCAAAGCCGGTGAGAATGCATAACAAGATGATGATGAATATTAAATGGAAATAGTATACTTCTTTATTGTAATAATATTGATTTCGTACGCCATATATTTGATTCAACCTTACTGGATCATGATACTGTCGGGTGCTATTATCTATTCGTTGTATACACAGCTGGAAAATTGGTAAGTGTTAGAAGGCGTTAATAGATTTCATGAACGTGTGTCTGAAATAAAAAACAATAAACTCGAAAATAATACTGGTAAGTACAGAAATTACGTCTGTTCCTTCCTTCCTCTGTTGGAGCGGTTAGAGTGGGAGCTCTTATAAAATCGGTTAAAAGCTTTTTACCTCCATGGCTTCACCTGACAGGTACCAATAGTAAAATAATTGTAGACTAGAACCAACCAAAATCATGCGGTGTAGGCACCTACAGTACCACCAGAAACCAGGATAATATATCCCCGGGTATTTCCACCAGCATATGCCGCCATACTCCTTCACACTATTTTACACCACCCACTACTTCTGATAGAGCGACAGCCAGCTGTTAGAGTCTGACCAGTGATACCTTGTGCGCCTTCTGGAGCACAAGAATGGTTCTTCAATACATTCTCCTCGGTCAAGGACACCGAGTTTCACATACTATCTAATAACGGTTGCCTTGATAAAATTTGATTGTACCATATTTTTTCTTTTTGATAAATACCGTGCTCCGTACCGTATATTATGTACATACATTATTAACAATCATAGTGTGCAGATATTTTAAATCACTGTGGTAAAGTAATATAAAGAAGAATCATAGTGTTTTATCTCAATACTTTATACTACTTACACAGTACTTAGGATACAAGTGTCTCTTTGGTTCAAACTTGCTACCTGTGGCGTAACTACAGGGCAATAAGTTAGAAAAATGCCACGGATCCCCAGCTGGAATGGGACACCGTTTACAGGTTTTTATCTGAACTTCTCTGTTTTTTATTAGGAATGGAGGCCTATGAATTTTACACGGGCCCCGAACGGTATAATTACGCCACAGCTTGCTACCATGTCCACCGTAAATTGGCAATTACTTTGTATCGAATTGTTCCTAAGCCAATCGTTACAAATATTATTTATGTCATTAGCTGTTAACATTAAAATTACTTGAAGTGGAAATTAAGAAAGGAAAAGTTAACGGAAAAAAATAATGAAACGGTAATCATCCAAGTTAAAACACAATTAAACGTAACTGTAAAATAACTGTAATGACTGAAAATATTTAACTGGAAAGCTAAATTAGCAACAGGTTCTACTCGTGGAATATAAACCAAATGCAGACCTGTTCTTGGTCTTACGCGACTTCATTGCTGTCTGCATCTAGTTTATTATTTCATTTAAAAATTGGTCTTTAATCGATTTTACAGTCGCCGTACATAAGATTAAAATATTAATCTATGTACTATAATTCGTAGACACTACCGTACCTGTCTATCGTTATCGGTGCGCACGTAAAAGCATATCGTAAATTGATCACATGTGAGTCAAGTCAGGTGCGGACCGGCCGCGAATTACCAGCAATTGTAACATTTACTCGTAAATATTTACCACAAATGTTCCCCGCACAGTGATCAAACATAGACCGGTTCTATTTGAAAGAAATTATCACCATTTCAAAGTACAAAATGTTACGGATTAGTCAACTTGTGATCGTGTTTATTGTCGCGCTGAGGCAGGTCGAGAGCGATGCTTCACGAAAGGTAAAAAATATTTAAATAAATAATGCACTCGATTACATTTAGCCGTATCTAAATGGTGCCAATGCTGATTACTGCTATTTAATTCGTGAACTGCAAATGTTCAAATCGGTTTGCATTAGTTAAAATAATATTGGTGCCTTAAGTAATGAAATATTTTTCAGCAAACATATTTAGTGTTAAACCATGTTTATTACTTCTGATTTTTCTTAGCGTTACTGGTGAAATTGCATTTTAAATAAATGGAAACAGCGTGTCAGTAGCAGCTAATATAATATGCAAGTTACTAACAGCTGTGGAAACATTGAAACATTAAATTAAAACATGAACATACCTACTATAATTTTCATATGTCTGTATTCCCTTTAAATGTGGCACTGTTTTTCTACTTTTAATCTCGTCATATTAACATCTAAAGGTTGTGTTTCAAAATTAGGCAATGTGTGAATCCCTGTCATGTTTGGCACATATTTATTAAGGCTATCGTAACGCGTCACAGCCAGACAGAAGCCTTAAAAATCTATAACAATAATGTGTTTATTATTCTATTTAATGGATTATGGAGGATATGTCGCTCTGTGAAAATGCTATTAGGCCAAATCTAAAGACACGATAGATAGGGAAGCTAGACAAGAAACAAAAGGGCCACAAAAAATTCAAAGGTTCAAATATGTCGGATTTCTACCCTTGCCGTCAGTCCCGTAATTAGTTTCAGTCCCAGAAAGCTGATTTGTACCTGTGACAATGATAATGAGAAACCCAAAGTGATATGTTACTAGACTTAGAAAACATTGCCAACTGAAGTAACTAAGTACAATGTAGAAACTGTAATAAAAAGTTAATTCGTGATTTCTAAACAGCAGTGTGAAATTAATTACAATCATCATTGTTTTGCAATAATTTTCCCCATTTATTGTTTGTAATTACACACAATTACTTTTTCTTTAACTGTAAATACTGTTGGTATCGATTATTTGTCTTTATGTGCACGAGCCAATTCACATCACTTTAAATAATAATTTTATTCTTTAAACAGTCCACTTTAACTTTCCATTTTAATTTCAATATATTTAAGTTACTTTACAGTTAAATTAGGGAAAATATCTTCATCTTGCACGTGGTAAGTTTTAACACGCAACATTGTCTCTAATAGTTATATCAAACATTTGCTTGATAACATGTGATTTTTCTTAATTTTTTTGTAAGAGTAGGTACGTATTCTAAAATGTAATTTGAATACTTCATAGGTACAATATGTACTAATGTAATATACCTCTAGAGGTATGTGCACAGTACAATATATGTACATAGGTACAACAGTCATTTGCTCCAAATCATGTTTGTTGTACATTATTACAAAAAACCACACAATGTAAATTTTGGTAGATATAATTGCTGTATTTTTTTCTAAAAAAAATGATTTTGTTATTTTTTTCTAGCATTCACACAGGCATTCGAAAAAGGTCAGAAAATATTTGATTAGTTTTAAAGATATTCATAAAATACCTAGTATTATCCAGAGATGTACTTATACTACTGTATCTTTTTTAATTGTTCAAGTTTAAAATGGGTACGACCCAAAATACTACCTTGTGGTACTCCAAAATGTGCACCTTCAAAATGTAACAGGATAGATAATGGGTGATATTATTGGTCAAATACTCAAGCTATTTAGTAAAGGTATTAAGGTGTGTGTTTGCATTCAGTAACGTACGTGCCTACCACATACCAGTAATGGGAGGTCAACATCTCATGAGCTCGCAATCTGGAGCAGTGAAAGTTGTCCTGCACAAAGTTTTAAGTCCTAATGTTTATTTATGTCACGTGTGTTATTGAAGGTGTGTTAAAATTGTGTGTTATATTATTTATGGCTATAAATTCATATTAAGTGTGACATATAAATTGTTTGCTTGTTTTTACCTTTAGTACTCGTGTCACGTGATTTAGGTCAAGAAATAAGTTTTTGAATAGGACGTCCTTAACTTGATCTTGTTACGCAGCTGAAATTTTTTTTTTTTCTTAATTTACCAAAATATATGTTTTTTTTTCAGATTTCTGTTACAATATACTACGAGAGCCAGTGTCCGGACAGCAAGAATTTCATTTTAAACCAACTGGAACCATCTATACGCAACCTGCAGAAATATATAACTCTGCATTTTGTGCCTTTTGGAAAAGCTACAGTAAGCCATTTTTGTTTAGTAAAGTAGAAAATAACAAAAACTTAATATGGCCAGTAGAAGAATCGTATTCCGTGATAGCCATGGGGCTGGGTTCAAAAACAAAAGAGAATCTTAGTCGAAAATCTAATAAAAAAATGCTTATGTACATACTTACTTTATCAATTTCTAAGTCTTAATTTAAAATTTACAGAGTGTTAACCAAGGGTACGATGGTTTCCTATGTCAGCACGGTTCCACCGAGTGTACCGGCAATATGGTGCAGAGCTGCGCGCTGGATCTCATGCAGGAACGAAACGACGTGGAAAAGGTTCTATATGTCGTCTGCGAAATGATGACTGAGGCAGGAACTAGAAAGGATATGAAGGTACTTTTGCATATTACATCACTATCTTCTTATCTTAAGATAAATTAATTGACACCATTTGGCTATAAGAAGTCACGTGCACGTTGGCTATGATTAAGTCCTACTTAGTACCTATTACAAATAATTTTACTTGAAGGTACTTTACAGTTGGACCATATTCTTTTTTCATCATAGTCATTATCATTCCGTCCCTGTTCACTTTTAAGCGTAATCGTCTCCAATAGGATGCCGTAGACCTCGACCTCCAATAGCTTATATCCTTTTATGTTATTTTTATTGTTCGTCTTGTTTTGTCTAGTTCATATTTTTCTAAGTTTTTTTATTAAATACCTCCTCCTTAAATATATCATTCATTATTATGATAAACCATGAAATTATTACTTATAGGTATTGTCCATTTTTCTAAGGGCAGGATAATTTTTATCTTCATTTTTTTTCAGTGCGTTAAGAGGATGGGTCTCCGAGCTCGTGATGTGAGAGAATGCATGAACTCAAATTTAGGGACAGTGTTGCAGCTGGAGGCTGAAAAAGCCACTAATTACATTAGACCGAAGTTCATACCCACCATCACCATAGACGGGGTAAGATATTGGTCGATTGTAGATCCCTGATTTTCTGGTTCATTTCTCATGTTGCACAAAGTATCATTGGTTTTTAAGATTACTCAAAAATTCTTAGTAATTGTTGGAAATTTGCTCCTACGATGCATTCTTAAAAATACATTAGTAACAGTTGGAATACTGCTAGGATACACATAATGATTTTGTTTCAGAGGTTCGACCAACATATACAAAATTCTGCGTTTGCAGACTTCCCCGGGACGATTTGTTCGATACTTGGAGACGTACCACCTTGTGTTGACAACTTCAATAAAGTAGTCCTTCGATACGGTTTAATATAAACAGACAATAAATTAATATTTCGTACATAATTTTATCGTTTTCAGTGATGTTTTTCTTTCCTTCCTTTTAAGATTTCTATAAAATAAATATAAAAACGAGAGCATTAAAAGATGTGATGTGCGAAGAAATGAAGAAGCGATAGATATACCAATACCTAAGTTCTTATTAAGTAGAACCTCCAGCTTGTTGTTGCTGTTTTATTTGAAAAATACATTATATAACAACATATTTTTTATCTGCCTCGTTAGCCGAGTGGTCGCGAGTGCGACTGCTGGGCAAGGGGTCTCGGGTTCGATTCCCGGGTTGGGCAAAGTATTACTGGGTTTTTAAAAAATTCTCAGTAGTAGCACGGAGGCTGGAAATGTGCCCGGTATATGGCAATAGGCTCACCCCCTATTACATGGGACTCATAACATAAATAGTGAAAAGTGGGTGTGGTGTTACTTCTGTGTGCACCTCTGCCTACCCCTTCGGGGATAAAAGGCGTGATGTTATGATGATGATGATATTTTTTATCAAATGACACAGAAAGATTTCATGGACCATATGAAAGGATTTTTGTGACATTTTTACTTATTTCAGAAAAATATTCACTACCTACTCTATTATATTTGAATATGGACTATAAAAACCTATTTACAGTATTTGATCTATTGCCTTATTTCAAGAAACATGGTTATTACAATTATGCAATATAAAGTATGCAATTATTTGGTGACTTTCCGGAAAATGTCCAACAAATGTCTTATTTTTTGTATTAGATATTTTAGTAAAAATCTCCTAAATATTTCACCGATACAACACCGCATTTTCGTGACTAGGCGACTGTTACTTTCTGGCTATTTGTGATTTTGGAAAGTGAGGTTATGATGGTGAGTTGTCCACGATCCATCGGTAATAGTGAGCTATGTTCGTGTACACACTGGGAACGCCTTCACTTCCACAGTTCTCTGAACCGAAGGACACGATGCCAACCTGAAATAAATAAAGAAGTTGTTCAAGTACTTGAACTAAGTAACAGTGAATTTCCTAATAACATTTTTTTTATGAAACCTTTATTTGTGATACATACATACGTTGAATCCATTGGATTGAATTCCATTGGATTCGCCATTACATATCACACGCACATTATTTTAATATGTGTTCTTTGCAACACTAACTATATTTTTGGAAAAGTATTACCTGTAAGTCAACTAAACTTTAAGTTTCTTATTCAACTGTTTATCAGTAATCAACTGTACCGTAGAAACTGTCTATAGATCAGTAGGCAGTATCCAGTGGTAAATTTTTTGATCATATCCTTATCAAAAACAAAATGTACGCTCACCTGCACATGACGACTTTGTCTGAACAGAAGTAGAGGAGCTCCACCAAAACCTGAACAAGCATCCTTTCCCGCCTCACCTCCAGCGCAGAGCTGACCTTCGTTAACTGGGACTGATTCTCCAAATATACGCTCACAGTTTTCTAAAGGTACCAGAGGAACTTCTAGCTGCTGTTGTCTGCTCACCTACAGAATATGGAAAATTTTGGTGATACCTACTTTTAAGAATTTAAGGAATAACTGGTCACACGCTACTACACAAAGACAGACATTTCCGAATACGATTCGTATGGCCTTTCAATTCATTGTTTATGAAGTTTTTTAACCTTAAACGACTGTTGATTTTTGAACTCGCACATTGTGTGAGTATTCTCATTAGATCATCTCCAATATTCTCAAAAGAAACATCAGTCAAAGGGGGATTAATGCAAACATTGCGACTATTAACTTATCAGTCTGACATTTCCAAATGCAAAATAATGATAGGCAAACACGTGAAAGAGATTAAAAAAATTACTTCGCGTTCATCAAAACTCAGTACAAAATCACGGACAAGGGCAAAACAATTAGTCTGACATAACTTCCTATCATTAGCCTGATGACTGATAGCCATGACTGACGACTGATGGCTATCATACACTCACCACGTTATTCTGTCCTGACAGTTTCCCCCAACCGACAAGCGAAGCTCGTTCATTAATTACTATTTCCGGCTTATCATTCAAACAGATCGGCGCGGCTGTCACTGGAAAGAGCAAAAATGGTCAGTGATATGGGAGACTGAGTGACAGCAGGAAGTGTGAGGCATCAGCCTGTCAGTCAACAAACTGCTGCCAAGGATAAAATGAAGGTTAATGTTATCGAGGACTTAAACAGCCTTGGGAAAAAAAAAGCTGTAAATTAATAACACTTATAACATCAATATTAGAAAAAGTAAACACTAACGCCAACATCAAATTATAATAACTACTCTGGTGTAGAGAAATTATAAAATCCTCAGTGTTGACCGTGAATTGTCAAAAGGAGGTATAGTGTACGTACCTGAATATTTAATTTCTTCTTTAAGCATGATCAATGCAATATCATGTCTGAATATCTTCTGTTCGTATCCTGGGTGGACAATCACATTCTCCACTTTGATGGCTTGTGTAGGAGGAGCGCAGAAATAATCATTACAATCAGGACTTCGACCGATATCCCATTCACCAACCACTACAGTTGATCTGGAACAAATAAATTAGATTAATATTAAATGTCATCAAATTAACCAACATTTTCAGTTAGTTTTTTTTAGGGGCGAATCCTTTATCCATCTTGGGTGAAGCGTGAGGTAGTGTCAGACTCTTACTGACCCAAAATCATCACGTTCCTTCTGTTCTTATTCCATTGCATTGTCTGCAGCTCCGGATCTTTAGTTGGAGCTGTGTTATAAATAATTATAAGAAGAACATCAACTGACATTCTGAAGTCTCATGCAGGTTATATGAACTGGATGTTTTAATCCTCAACTGCTGGGACTAATAGAATAATCAACAAACAGTAGATAAGAACTTATCTATGAATAACTATTAACCAGGAAAACGATAGATACAATTTAATATTCTAAACTTTATAATAATGAACTTACAGTTTATATCCTTCTGGCTTGGCCAAAGCGCAATGAGCAGCAGTCAATATAACCCGTTTGCCAATAATGGAACCGCTGCACGCGAATCTCACATTACCAGTCTCCTTGTCTAAATTTAATAAAAACAAATAAATTATTAGAATTCATTAGAATTATACACTTAATAATAAATTACTAACAATGTATTTCCTTTTTTGTACCATTTCTAGGTAACGTGTAAAGGTTAATTGGTCAAAAAACTTAAATGATAAGTGATTCGGGTATGGGATAATGATTTGTTAGGTTTGGTTTTTTGTACGTTTCTTTGTGTTAAAAAGGCAGTTAGTCGTTAAGATTTAAATGAAAAGATACAAAAAGTTATTTATGTATTCCTAAAAGTTAACAAGGAATAATCATCATACGAAAAAAAAAATATTTTTTTAATTTCTTATTCTCATAGTTTGGTAATGATTCCCTTCCCAGAACTCGTGAGATTGGGCATAGTTTGATTCACTTTAATCTGGTGAGTTTAGTATTTAGTTACTAGAATATTAATATTTATTATTGTAGAACGGGCTAGTGCTGAAAATGAGCACCGTGACTCGAGTTACCGCTCTCGGGTCATGGCATTCCAGCTGAGCACTTGGCCTTTTTGCGCCATGTACACTTTACCATTTTTGTTATTGTATTTTATTCTTCTTGTTTTAATTTGTTACGGTGCAAATAAACAATTTTTCTTTCTTTCTTTCTTATCTTTACGAAAATTAAACATCAATATTTTCCTTCTGGCAAGTACTCTCCACTGGTAAGTACTTGCAATAAAATAATAGATGATGAATATGAAGAACACATGAATATGATGATTAAACTGGTAAAAAATAAATATTAAGTCGACTGCCGATAAATAAATGTTGAAGGCAAATTTTTCACTAACGATGTACATACGTAATATACGATGTGCATAAGAAGACACTTGAATGAAAGCAAATTGCTCCTCTGCTTAAATATTATTCCTTGATAAGATTTCCTAAACACATACGTGTAAATCCAATTCTAGCAGTCCACGGTTGACTTCCCAATCCATTGTAGTCAACTCCTCGCACCATACTCTGTCCACATTTCTCCATGCCTTCCTGGTAGACCCTACCGCAGTCACATGAAGGACAGCATACGTAGTCCTCGTCATCCGCATTGCCACATATTAATTGGTTGAGTCGGTGGAAATATCTGAAAAATTACGAAATGGTATGGCATGGTAATGGTATGGTATGGTATGGTTTAGGAAGTTTATCGCGATATATTTAGGTTTCTTGGTTCATTTTTAATTTAATTTATTTATTTATTTATTTAAAGCTTCATGCACAAAATGTACACAAGGTGGACTTAATGCCGCAGGCATTCTCTCCCAGTCTGACCTTTGGGTGATGCAGAGAAGAGTTAATGGTGTGAGCAAGAAGCAAGCAATTATTTAATAGAGCAAATAAAATAGATACACTTACATATTTCAGAGATAAACATAAATACTTAAACATAATTATAATATATATACCTACACACGAGTACAACACAATACACATGAATGCATTCATACACATATACATATATACATACATACATACATAAATTTTACCCTAAATTATTTAGTATTCGATCACTATTCACTATACGTCACTATTCTTATTATCAGCTTTACATCCAATTCATAAAAAGGACTTTTCAAAATGATGTCTGTATGTGCCATAGATTTATAAATATAACAATATCAGTGGTATGTGCAGTGTTAAAGTTAATCCAGACTCAGTTACGTATATTATTAAAATTATGCTCCAATACAAACAGTTCTTACCTGTCTGAAGAGAAACACGAAAAGTCCATTAGGTCCTCCAACATAGGACAAGCACTGACAGGCATACATGTTGTGTTTTGTGGGCACGGACTCTGTAGTGACATAAAGAAAAAATATGTTCTATAGGAAATGTCTAGATTGATAGATAAGTAAGTATTATCAAGGCATTACTTACTCTTATACTTAACGTTTCTTCACCGCTTTTGACTCCTCCCATTCCAACACTTAGACCTAAACCTGGAATGAATACAAGACAGTCGTTTGTGTATCTGTTTTTCTTTTTATGTTGCAATGGAACAAATTATTGTGTCTGGTCTGGAAGTAGTTAAGTCACATTAAGAGACATTCAATGTAGATACTAGATAGTATTCGTATTGTAGGACTAGTAGTACATATTTGACATAGAGAAAACCTAAACAGAGTCAAATTGAGGTACTACAGGAATTCATTCAGTTATTCAAGTTCGTCAAATTACATAGGTTGATAGGTTTTAGCAAGGATACCAATAGTAAAAAATGTCAAAGCATTTATTTCAATTAAACCATCAAAATAAATAATCGTCTGTCAATCAGTCCGTCAGTGAAGTTATGTGAAGCTAGGTATCAAAAGGTCAAAATCTGCACGTGAATCTTTGCATCAACCTGTACTGCGCATAAATGCTCTCTATCATACATTTTTTACCTAATTGACGCAATAATGAGTGCTTCATAATGCACTACTGGTAAATAGTAATACATGGGTAATACCATCAACATGGCCTTGATGTAAAATGATGTTATCATTCTGTTTTATACCCTGATCGAGGCTGTCTATTGTCATCAGTCCTGCAATTATCGAACGCATCATTCGAAAATTATACGACAGTGGTAGTGACGGGAAAACTAAAATGTTAGGTCTAATTTTTAGTACTGAGGAAGTTCATTCAATATGCTTGACATTATTATATGTAATTACAATTTTTTTAATATAAAGCATGGTTAACTTAATATTTCTACACTAGCAATTGTAGTGTATGTGATATGTGAAACAATATTTAATGTAAAACCTCAATTACCATAAATGGTGATGAGCGATTAACACTCGCAATACCAAAAGTATGTTACTACTATAACTTAATAACGACTAACTTCGTCCCTAGCGATGTGCTGTAACAGACATTGCACCGTAGGACCTTACAGGTGCTGATGGTGGCCACCGCGGTGGTTGTCGCGAAGTACTAATCCCACACTTCCTTGTCGTTCTCCCCAAAACGCTAGGCAGCTTTGAAGGTACCCCCGTCATCAAAAAAAAGGGACTAACTTCGTCGCCAATTTACTCGATTCAGAAATCGAAATTAACAGTTCTTGCTCAATAATCATATACCAGCTACAATTCATATTGTGTATGTATATTTGTGATAACTAGAATAATGAGTACGTTATGTATTGTGTGAAAATCATAGTTAGACCGTCCCCTATTATTTAGGCACTTTTGTGAGGTGAAATATGAAATCTGTGTTACTCTCGGTAACATTGGTCATCATTTGCCACTGATACAAACCATGACTGTTACTAGACTCAACAATATCAAAATTGTAGTCTTTTTGCAATGTTTATTGCAGTTAAACTATTATAAATGAAAAATGTATTAATTCATTTGTTACGTTTTTTAAGTATCTACTATTTTCGAACTTGCAGTAGTAGATTCTCACGCAACTAACTAACAACAAATATCGTATTATATTACTTTTGTAAGGCATAAGTCAGAAAACAGACGAATCACCAAAAGTAAGGTAAGCAATCGCCACCGCCCATGGACACTCGAAACACCAAAGGCGTTACTAGTGCGTTACCGGCCTTTTGGGGACTAGGAATTTGAGGATTGTTGAGGATTCAGGGATTGGAGAGATGGGGATGGGGGGTAATTAAGCCTTCGGTAACCTCACTCACACAACGATACACAACGCAAGCGTTTGTTTCACGTCGCAGAGAACCTAACGGGTTACCAGGGCAGAAGAAGAAACGGGGTGGTTTTTAGTCAGTAAGAGTCTGACACTCCCTTCCGCCTCACCCAGGCGGGAGAAGTCATTCGATGATTATCCCCCTTAAAAAAAGCGTTGTTTCACGTCGTCGGTTTTTTGTGAGGCCGTGGAGTTACTTCGGTCGAGCCGGTCCATTCGTGCCGAAGCATGGCTCTCCCACACTTACTATTATTAATACAGTACACGGTACGATTCTGAACTAAGTATTATAAAAATCTTGGAAATATCAAGATGTTTGACATTGTTCCTAATCAGTAGGTACACTCCCTATTACATAGGCATAGTAAGCTGTTATAAGTCTCTGTTTGCTACTAATTCGTATTATTAATTAAAATTCAATGCAATTACCATAATTTAGAGGTTTTATCGAAATACTTACAAAGAGTATATTTGAAACAATGGTTAGTTATCTAACTCATTGTTACAAATGCGCGTTAGTGCAATTAAAATTAGCATATGAATAAAGGGTTCAAAGGATAATAAACTTGACAAGTTAAAATATATTGCACTTATAAAAATATATGTGATTTTATGAATTTATCATAAAAAAATTGAAACATGGACAAGGTTCAAAACATTACTAAAATATTAGTTTGTATTAAATATTTAAGCTAAACAATATATATGCGAACTATAAATATATATATTATGTCTTCGCACTTGAAAAATTAGATACGAATTTGATTTAGACTATCTTTTGTACTTTTAGTCTAGGTACTAGAATTAAATAAAAACTTACTTCCAAACTGTGCATTACACCATTGAAAAACACACAAAATCATAAACACACACACAGAAACCGCCATTGTCATTATACAAATTAAAACTTAAAAATTAAAAGTCAATTTAAAAAAAGGCACAACAAATATTTTCACAATAACACGCCATAAAATTTTTAAATTATTGTTCGAAATATGAATTATTATGATGGTCAGATGTCGTCAGCATCGTTGGATGGACCACAACAAAATTGACACGGTACAGAGAATCTATTTCGACCGGCACGAAACAGAGGTTGTGAATCTTTGGCAGTTAGCCATTGTTCGAAATGATATGTTTAATTTCACAGATTTTTTTCGATATACATAATACCATTATTTAATTACTGAACTGTTTATACTTACTCATGTTGTTCGTCCTGCTTTCCCACGTAATAATATATTGTTTATATTGGTTTACAATTTCGATACTGGGTGAGAATGAGAGTTACTTAAGAATGTGTGTTAGTTGTGAACAGGATATAGTAGTGTTGTATACTGTAGTATCAATTGATGGGAACGCATTTTCGCAAACACGTTGTAGAAATAATCTAGGATAATAAGAATTCTGAGCTTTTTTTCGTTTAAGTTAATTTTTTTTTATTTCTCACACAAAATCACAAATACTACAGTTTCCTAACCTAATGCAATAATTTGATTATTAATGACAAACATTAAATTCAATGTTTGTTAGTCGGTAAATTATATTGTGTATTACGGATTTACAACAATTCTTGCAGTATCATGGAGTCTGGAAATTATAAATTGTCATATTGTATGACAATGCGCTCATGGTATTCTGGGGTCTCTGGGATAATTTGAATAAATTATTGAAAAGTTAAGTAGGAAAAAACACTCAATTTATTTATCTAATACTCTCTACCTCGCTTTTTTGAATCACTCAAAGGACGTAATGTTGTTTCATGTATTACTTGATAAAACTGTATCTATCTAACTTAATTTAGAAAATTAAATAATAGTTGACGACCCATGGACGTGCCATGATTCACCGCTACAAATGTTTGCTTCAGATTGATGCAGGCATTTTTACACCATTCACGGATATTAAACCATCTACAATAAAAACAATATCGTTGTATATTTTCATAAATAGATTTGCTACGGCTTTTACGATTAGGTAACTATTTTTAAACCTTTTCATTTCTGACATTATTGAATTAATAGAGATGAGTTCTCTAGTACCTATATTATCTATCAGTTTGTAATTAATAGTTTGCCGGTAAATAAATGTACGGGTATTTTTATATTTTTACAGTTATGTTTATGGAGTCGGGTGCTGAATAAATAAGACTAATATAACACTAGATTAGTGACATATTATGTTCCAAACAAAATATATGTACGCTATAGAATCTGTAGAGCATAGGGATATTTCTCATTAGGTATATACTAACAGAGACAAGACTGCCTCGTTGGCTGAGTGGTCGCAAGTGTGACTGTCAGTGGTGGGGTCCTGGGTATATGGCAATAGGTTCACCCCCTATTACATGGGACTTCAACATATGTATATGGTGAAAAGTGGGTGTTACAGTGGACAATGGCTTTCAGTGCTGTAATGTGCAGTTGTGCACGTTTGCCTAACTCTTCGGGGATAAAAGGCGTGATGATATGTTGATGAATAACAGATACCTATTAGGGAATATGTATACACATACGAATTCTTAATTAAAATAACAGTTATTTCCATACGATCTATTAAAATTAAACCATGATACAATTTACAAAGGTGGAGGCGTACACAGTTCGCAAGTCGTGGCGCGAACGAAGCGTGTCAGCTTAATCTTTGCAAAATCAGTTTTTTATACTTTTATTGTAATACGTTTTTGTGTAGCCCGGTGTCGTTCACATCATTGGTTTACGGACATTGGACTCATAACAATGTCTTCTTTCCCAGAAATAGACGATCAGATTATAACTGGATCTGTTTCTCTGTTGTACTTTTTATGAGACGCCTTCTAGATTAAAGTATTTCATTTGTATTATTTTCTATGTATTGTGAAATCAATTTCGAATGTTACATTTCGAGATGAAAAAATGGTATTATTGAATTTCATCTATCTAGTACCCTGCTATTTAAACTCGACTGCAATTCCAGACATCATATCTTCTATGAAAAACGTAAAGAAAAGTAAAGATCAGAATATTATAAGGACCGCAGACACGGAGACAGGCATGTTTGCCTTATTGACACAACCAGTATAATAAGTAGGCATATCTAGTATTTACAAAAATATATAACGTCCATAACATCACGCCTTTTATCCTCGAATGGGCAAGCAGAGGTACACATTATCTACTGCACTTAAAGCCACTGTACAATGTAACACCCACTTTTCACTATTTATGTTATTTGTCGCATGTAATAGGGGGTGAACCTATTACCATATACCGGGCACAATTCCAGACTCCGTGCTATTATTGAGAATTAAAAAAAACTGTATCTAATTCTTTGCTGAGCCTGGAAACGAATCACAGAACGAGGTGGTCAATTTACAATAAGTACAAGAAAAAGGGTACTTTTAAAGGGCCCTTATTTAATATATCGCCAATCTGGTCACTATATGTCCGTCTAGGGCGCCCTCTACCGACGGCATGCATGAAAAAATTGATGACTGTTAATGAAGCGAAAGAGGTATGTAAGAATCGTAGTAAATGTGCGTTCTTTAGTCTCTGCCTACCCCCATGGGAGACAGGCGTGAAGTTATGTATGTATGTATGTATGTACAAGAAAAAGTCTTCGAATCCTCGTAAAGAAATTCCACAAAGAGGCTACCGCATACAATACATTTATTAATATAATAAATAGTACTTCACTACCCGGCCACTTCTATCCACCTCCAACAACGCAGGTCGTAACCCGTTGGTTCACACCGTGTCACCAACATTGTTTGAAGCACGTAAAAAATTACTTCCTAATCAGATAATGGAACGATTTCATACAATTAACCAGCACAAATTTTGGAAATGGCACCACCATTGTGAATTGACCTTTAATGAATGACACTATACTGTTGACCGTATAATTGCTATGTTTTTGTGACTGGTAGGTAGTGTTTTAATAGCTGCATATCCCGGTTAGAATAATAGTATTTTATACAATACAACAAAAAATGGAACCTGACGAACATGAAACCTTAATATACGAAGTTAATTCTATGGGATAAAGGGAGAAACGAGCAACCGGATCATCTAATGGTAAGTGGAGGAGAGCTCCACCTAAGGTCACCCAGATTGTTAATCACATAAAGATAAATTCAGTGAACATAAACAAGAATGAAAGCAACTTTAATGAAAACAAAAAAGAAAATCAATAAAAGACCTTACTTTGCAAACTTTATAGCCATATTCCACTTTTAACAGAACTTTTCAAAGAAAAAAATGAATAGAACAGATGTCAATTTTGAATTAATGTCATTGTTAACAGAAAAAATGGCATAATAAATAGCAATTCTCGGATAAATTTTTCATGGACTAGGACTAAGCATAATGTTTGTATAGTTAAATTCTTATTATACGAAGTCTGCAGAAGTATCAAATTAGTGGAACATTTTTCAGATGACTACAACATCAGCATAGAAATCACAGATATAAGCTCAAAGCTAAAATGACAGACACACGAGATTATCATCATCACCCATCCAGTGTATTTTCAACAGACACTATGAAATTGACCAGTAGCGCCTCTGAACAAAACGTGTACTTTACATACGTGTGTCTTGTCAACGACATCAAGCCAAGTGGAAACCTAACATCTAACTTTAAAACCAGTGACAAGTTATCTGCTGCTGATGTTTCTTCTACGTTAAATGCAGAGGTATGTCTTCTATACAAGTATCATAATGTAATGTTTAAAGTTATGGACAATTTAGAAAATATAAAAATACTTTTATTATGTTCAGGTAAATCAAGAAGAGCAAACAATTCAAGTAGAAAGATCAAAAGCACTTCATGAACTATTGAATATTGAATCCTACAAGAAAGCCGATTTAGGTGAAGAAATCGGAGAACGTAACGACGCTGAATCATCCAAAGTATATGTTCACAAGTTTCTATATTATTTCTTAGTGATTTCTGTATTATGTTTTTACATTTCTACAATAAGAGTGACTTTGTACTAGCAACCAACCACATCAGGAGAAGATAGCGAGCTATCTGAGAACGATGAAAATAATTTCCTTCCCTGCGACAACCCCAATGTCTTAAAACTAACGAAAATGAAGTGGCTCTCTGAAGATCAGGAAGATGGCCACAATTCTAGGTTTGTATCTCTAGAAAATATTACAAGTCACAACCGCTTTCATCAATATACACCAGCATCATGTCGTTCCAGAAATGTGAACGCTCTAACAGGTGCAAAATTGCATACAAAACCGAAAAGAAGAAATTAATAATATTCGAGGAGGATGAACAGTAGGTACCGTTAATGGCTAAATGTAATACTGAATTGAGATATCGGTAATTATAATTATTCATGTACTCATTACTTGTTGCAAAATTTCATTATTATATTTAAAGAAATCGGAGAACGTAACGACGCTGAATCATCCAAAGTATATGTTCACAAGTTTCTATATTATTTCTTAGTGATTTCTGTATTATGTTTTTACATTTCTACAATAAGAGTGACTTTGTACTAGCAACCAACCACATCAGGAGAAGATAGCGAGCTATCTGAGAACGATGAAAATAATTTCCTTCCCTGCGACAACCCCAATGTCTTAAAACTAACGAAAATGAAGTGGCTCTCTGAAGATCAGGAAGATGGCCACAATTCTAGGTTTGTATCTCTAGAAAATATTACAAGTCACAACCGCTTTCATCAATATACACCAGCATCATGTCGTTCCAGAAATGTGAACGCTCTAACAGGTGCAAAATTGCATACAAAACCGAAAAGAAGAAATTAATAATATTCGAGGAGGATGAACAGTAGGTACCGTTAATGGCTAAATGTAATACTGAATTGAGATATCGGTAATTATAATTATTCATGTACTCATTACTTGTTGCAAAATTTCATTATTATATTTACTTGCATGACCATCTTTATCGAGAGAGGCCTTTATAATTCCTCAACATATTAGCATTTCTTACACCAGCGCAATATTCATTGGCAGTAACAATACCGAATATTAACAAAATTCAACATTGACAATGCTTTTCAGTTCACCATCGGTATCACCTGTGTCATCAAGTTCTAACTGCAGTAAAATTTCTGAGGAAGACCTCAAAGAAAGGAACGCGATTGAAGATAAATATTTGTCGACTATACTGCGATTAGACAAAGAACACAATATGTTTGGATTGTCTAACATAACCATCGTTGGAGCCAAACAATCGAAGATTAAACGTAAAGACGACGAAAAGGCTGTGTTCCATCAAACAGCTATAGTTCAAGTATGCTGTGGTAAAAGTTGCTGCAAGCATAAGGTTTGTCAAAATTCTTGAGATGATATTTATCTCCACTATAACTTATTATGTAACGTAATAAAACATGGGGATTGGTTTCTTTGTTGCAGAGTAATACCGATTTGCCTGCATCTTTAAAGGTAAACCCTTAAAATAATATTTTTTTATTTTATATATTCATTTGGACAGCCAGGTGTGGCTACACATTTAACATTAACTTAAAAATTTTATTGCTAATGGACAACAACCACACACGCATATAGTTTATATAATTTTTATAAATATATATTCCTTTTCCAATTTTTTAACAAATTTTCATCCAAAGGTTGTCTGGAAGAAATCACCGTTGTGTGATAAGACCGCCCATTGTACGCATATTTAGTTGAATTCTTGTTTCTAAGGCTAGTTAAATATATATACAATAAAACATAAATAAAAACATTTGACTAGAATTTCCTGGCAACATCATAGTTGAGTCGAGAACACTAGTTAGTATTAATGAAATTTATTTGTAGTGGCTATTTTATTTTTATTCTTACAGAATATCATTTTTAATTTATTATTTTAGTGTGGCGGTGGTTGTCGGGGCTGTTGTACTGACCCATTCTGTGCAACATGCGCGTCTCCTTGTAGCAAAAATTGTTTGGTAAGGAATACATTTCTCATATGTCTTATATCCGTTTTCACTAACCTCCCCTAAATTTCAAGGAACCCCTAAGCTAAGTTAGGTGACACTTAACGACATTTTGGCCTTGACCAATCTATACGTGACACCTAACAGTACAAGTACGGGGTTCAGAGAGCTTAGTACGAGTTTGTTTTACGTTTAAAGTAATCGAAACGAGTACGCGTACGGCGCTCTGATTGGCCGGCGCCAATGAACCAACCAATCAGAGTTATTCGTGTTTGGCACTCGAGAGCGCTGAAAGCGCTGAAAGTTGCTACGTAAAACAAATTCGTACTAAGGCCTCTAGCACCTACCTTACTAGCATGGCATAGGTGCCACGCTAGTAAGGTTAGGTTACTTTTAGCATAACACCACGCCTTTTATCTCCGAAGGAGTAGGCAGAGGTCTACATTACGGCACTTAATGCCACTGTACAATGTAACACCCACTTTTCACTATTTATGTTGAGTCCCATGTAATAGGGGGTGAGCCTTTTGAACACCACTCGTAACTTTTAGTTAGAGATAATATAGAAGTGGTTAGTGAATAGCTCATTAGTCTTTATATTCAATACAAATTTCGCTTCCTTTCTTATTACAGGATGATCCGTCATGTGTTACATTGCCATCGGTAAGTTGCTTTAATTAAAACTAACTGTTGCCCGCGACTTCATCTGCTTTTTTTGTTTCAATTTTCCAATATGAGAGTAGCCAATGTTACTCCTTAGTACATCAGCTATCTGCTAATAAAAGTCTTGCACAATCGGTCCAGCCCTTTCAGAGATTCACAAACAGACAGACAAACAGACAGACAGTCACAAAAATTGTTAAAAATGTTATTTTGGTATGTGTATCGTATATTCATATGCATGTATTAAAAGGCGGTTATTTTACAGTAGACATTTTAATTTTATTTATCTGTATAGCTATAGAACTCCTTATGCCTGGGTTTTAATTATTTCATTAAAAAAATAAATTAAAATTCTTTATTACCAGCCCAAAGCATACAGTCATGTTAATCCAGTATACAATGACAACCGCACTAGACACAGCCTGTGTCGCGGCTGTCAAAATACAGCGATTCCTTAGGACTATTCTAACAGTTGTCAATGACTGCACAGTTGGTGCGGTGGCTGGGCGACCGGCTGCCGCGCAACGTGTCGCTGGTTCGATTCCCCCACAGAACAACACTTTGTGTGATCCACAAATTGTTGTTTCGGGTCTGGGTGTCATTGAGTATGTGAACTTGTATGTTTGTCAAGGCACCCACAAACGACATAGGAGAAAATCCTAGTATTTAAAAAAATGAAAAAAAAAAGTTAATAACACCATAACAAAAGAAAAGTGCGTAGTGTGTGTGTGGATGTGTGCATAAGAATATGTGTGTGTATGTAGTGTGTATTATAATATTATCTTCTTTATTCTCAGTGTGGTACTTGCCCAAGAGGACGGTGTTCTTGCAAGGTCAGCATTTAAAAGAAATATTAAATCTACTAACATTTTTACTCAATTTGTCCATGAAATTATATTCTGATTCTAATCGTATGTCCACAGTACTCGCGCCCGACCTCCAGATGCGCGATTGATTGCAATAACTGTTATGGCTTAAAGGTTTGATTGAGAAGCAGATAGATTATTATGTGTTTTTTTAATATCGACTTCACTGTCATTAATTTAAGACTCAAATTTACAGATCAAAGTAAATCGGAAACCGAAATTCGATGACCCAGTTGTAGAATTAACTCCTCGTTCTAGCTGTGTTTTGCATAAGGTTCGTTTTAATACTTTTATTTATTAACACTTATAATTATGTCAATGGTAATTTGTTTGATTAATTTAAATTTTACTGCCTCGTCGGCCGAGTGGTCGCAAGTGCAACTACTGATCAAGCGGTCTTGGGTTCGATTCCCGGGTCGGGCGAAGTATTACTTGGGTTTTTTTTTAAATGCAGCACTAGCACGGTGTCTGGAATTTTGCCCGGTATATGGCAATAGCACCTCCTATTTTACATGGGACTCATAACATAAATAGTGAAAAGTGAGTGTTACATTGTACCGTGCCATTAAGTGCCGTATTGTGCACCTCTGCCAACCCCTTCGGAGATGAGAGGCGTAATGTTATGTAATGTTAATTTAAATTTTATTTCAGCCAATGGCAGCTAGATCTTGCCATCATCTGCCGCAATGCATACCACCGTCTTCTTGCTTTCCTTACCTGATGCCGTGCTACTGGCCGTCTCGACCTTCTGCCCCTTGTGCCACACCAACCCACTGCTTCCATAATCCTCCATGTCCACCCGCCAAGAAACGACAGAGAGTTCCTGTACCTCCTGAATACATTTGCCCTGAAGTAAGTTAAACTATTGTTGGACTTGTTGAATTACAATACAATACAATAGGCTGACCCCCTATTACATGGTACTCATAACATAAATAGTGAAAAGTGGGTGTTACTTCTGTGTGCACCTCTGCCTACCCCTACGGGGATAAAAGGCGTGATGTTATGTTGTTGTTGAATTACATCATCAAAGAGCTGGTGGCCCATTCGGATTGGGCATGTCCGCCAACACCGCGTAGTACGTTGCACCTGTATTATTAGCTTGTTTAAGTTTTATAATTTACCTTATTATATTTTTTCTTTCTATCTCTGTTTTTAAACTTTTTTATGGCATAAGCCGGTAAACGAGCAGACGGATCACCTGATGGAAGCAATCGGCGTCGCCCATGGACACCTGGAATACCAGAGGCGTTACAAGTGCGTTACCGGCCTTTTGGGTATTAGGAGTTTGAGGATCGTTGGGGATTCAGGAATTGGGGAGATTGGGGAAGGGGAGGGTATTTGGGCCTCCGGTAACCTCACTCACACGACGAAGCACGTCGTTTACGTCGGTTTTCTGTGAGGCCGTGGTATCACTCCGGTCGAGCCGGCCCATTCTTGCCGAAGCATGGCTCTCCCACACTTTTTATTGTTATTTGTCATAATGTATTTTTTTTTCCTAGCGTGTAATGTATATTTCATTTCATTTCATCACAGCTGCCCCTACATTATAGAGACTGGCAATGCACTGTGATTTCTTCGGTGTTGCGGTTGTCTATTGGACATTGATTGCTTACCGATCACTGATAGGAGAAGTGACCTTATCAATTTTGTCCTAACGAATTACAATCTGTATTCCTCTTTCTTCATTGACGTAAAAAATATTTTCTTTTGCAGAAATGTGTGGATGACGCCAAAAACACGAAATGTCTGAATGATCAATGCCCTGGGGTAAGTTAGGATAAAGACTTAACAGGAAGAGTTATTTAATTCTTTATTATTTTATATACTTACACACAACACAAAGGACAACACTTATTGATTGAAGTACAAAGGTACCACCTATTCCTATTGGAATTTCTTCCTGTGGACTTGCGGCAAAGAAAGTGATTACTACATAGTATAAAACAAAGTCGCTATCGTCTGTCTGTCCATAAGTAAGCTTAAATCTTAAAAAAACACAACTGGTTTTGATGTGGTTATTTTTTAATAGATGCATATTGCATGCATCCCTGCGAAACCATCATCGAAGTCATGGCTAGTAATGATATAAGACACAGTCTATTTTATATTTTGTTAAGACACAGTCTATTTTTGTTATGATATAAGACAGTGTATTTTTGTTCTTCGAATTGATATTCATATTTCCTTTTCTTTTCTAGAACAATCCCCTTATGAGATCAATAATTGAAAAAAGATTTAAAGAAGTCAAGGAATAATGGTGAAACCAAACTCCAAAATTAAATGTCGTCGTTGTTTCGATAACCAACACGTGAGTTAATTATGTACTCAATTTAAACCATATTTGTTTATTAATTTTCAAAAATATATATACTTAATATCCAAATAATTTTCCAGAACGACAATGATTCTCAGAAAACGATAGAACATCTTGGTAATGCTATTTGTAATAATAAAAACAAGAAGATTAAGAAACGCGTTAGTATTTTTCAACATCCATATTATACATCAACAATTATGCTATTCATATAGCCAGCTACTCACAGGCTCACAGATTATACCTCTATATATTTTTATTTTTGTGAAAAATAGACAGGTCGTAAATACAGAGATAATCAGGTTAAAATATTAGACATAATTATATCAAAAATATAAAGTCAAAAGTCATTTATTTCAATTAGACCATGCAAGGCATTTTAAAACGTCAAACAAAAATATAAAAGTGAAGCTATTTGCTCATTCCTAAGTGTAGATTCTTATGGAGAAGAACTAACAAGAAACTCCATATAGGTGCCATTTCCTACGGTGATTTGCAAAACTTCTGTACTGTTTAGTTAGGTAATATCAAAAAGTGATTGCTATTTCAGAAGTACTCAATTACCGACTGCGAATGTTCGATGCCTGGATGCGCCAGTTGCTTCGTGAGGAGACCTAAGGTAACGCAACCAAACCTTTGTTTTTACTGACTACAGTTTGACCTGTAAGTACGTAAGTCTGTGTGTATATATGCGATTATCTCTTGATTGGCTGAACCGATTTTGACGCAGTTTTCAGAAAAGTGTTTGTTACTTTAGGTCACGCACTTAACAAGCATGGTTCTGGCACAGCTTTAGCTCGGCTCCGGCACGGCTCCAGCACTGTGTTTTTTGCTGAGTTAGAGCCGTATTGGAGCCATGCCGTGTAACTGTGCTATGACCTATAGGAATAGGTTTTAGATAGTATATTATTATTAACTAAGCGACTTAAAAAAATAGGGGGTCGGAGTCGGAGTTGGTTTTTCAAACGTTATTTATAAAAAAATTATTCATAGAACACAAGTCAAAGTTATTACAACAAGTTCCTATCTCTTTTTTTATAATAAAAATATTTTTGACTCGTTCTTATTTGATGTTTGTTTCAGCGAAAAAGCGAACATCATAGAAAACCTTAGTTCAGAAAAAAAAATGCATTAATAAAATTATTATGCGACTTATGTATTTCGGCTCCACGAAGATTTACTCAGGTAACCATTTCAGCAGCACAATGCTTTTTCTTTTTGTCACACATTTACAACCATCTTTATTCCCAGTTCTCTTTTTTTGTTTTCTTTTACTATCTGCCAATACAACTAAGATAGTTTAAAAGGGTACAATCAAACTAGATAGTTTAATTGTACCCTTTTAAATAATTTCTTGTTTTTGTGTACTTATAGCCTACGAAATACTTACCACTTCTCAATCAGCTGCCAAGTTTACTTCTATCACAAGCAACGAGTCCTACAAATCTCCTGAGTTCTCTCCAAATAAAAAACATATGAAGATATAAAAAGTAAATAAAAGCGTAGTATTTATTGAAAATCTTTTATTTATCAAACTTCATTAATCTTTTGACACAATATATCTTTCGACGCACTTTTTATGTGTTGGCATTATATGGGCGAATTGGTCTATGACTGTGTATGGGGGAGTCCCTTGAGCAATGTGGCAATAATCACTGCAGTACATGAAAGGTGCTATGTTCGTTTGGTATGGATTCGGAGGGAATGGAGCCAGGTCAAATACTTCTCCATGATCCCAAGATGCAAGGGATGATATCGCAAACGGCGTATTGTACTTCTTCTTTGTTTCCGATATGAATACTCTGACCAAGAAAATTTAAAATTAGAACTAGACAGTTTCAGAATAGATGTTCCCTAATAGCATAGTGCATAGTGCACCAAAATAAAATTCTGATAAAAATTACTTTTCCTACATACAATGCTTTTGTATGTAGGAAAAGTAATTTGATAAGTTAATGTAGGTAAAGTAACAAACCATTTGATACAAAAAAATTACTGTCTCTCCTTAAAACTTAAAAATATCATAGCTGAATATCTTAAATCCTTACCCTTTTAAATTATTAACTGGATTATGACTAGCAGCAACCTCCTTGTATTCTTTTTTGACATGGATCCTGTCATACACGCCTCTGTGAACTTTTCCCGTCAATGGCATCCATATTTCTTTGTGCCTTGGTCCAAATCCTTTAATCTATTATCAAAGAAAAATTACTCAGAGCAAAAATAACTTCAAAAAATTTTGCTTCATTGAGGACTGTCACCACAACCAAGAACAGAACTACATCAGTTACCTTTGGAGTATTCGATTCCGAATAAAAAGTGATATGGTCTTTGGCTCCAATCCCATACTGGTCGTCAGGAGTAAAAGGTCTGTGGTACGTTCTGTAAGTCGACACGTAGGGATCAAGTAACTTTCTGAAACCTCCTGCAGCGTTGTCAAATATCACAGGGGCTTCGTTTCTTCCAGCTGCTACGGCCTAAAATAATGCAAAAGTTGTTATAGCTTCTATTGCGGTCAGTGTTGACATTGTACAACTATTGTCTCCTATCATCAGAATTGTCTTTGATAATTTGGTCCTTTTTTAAATGATGCTATAGCTAAAGCGAATCCTGTATATAGACGGCCTTATAAAGGTCGTTGGGATTCTCTGGAGGTAAGATGCCTACGACCAGCCGTTCTGGAAGTCATTGAGGAGTCTTATGTTCAACAGTGGACGCCTAGCTCGTGGCTGCTATGATCATGATGATGATAATGATCAAAAGAAATTAATAATAGTTTTATAGGGTAGGATCAAAAGATTATATCAACACACACACAATTATAAGTACATAGACACTTAAGAAAAACTTACATCAAAAATAAATTCAGGATCAGGAGCTCTAATATCCACGTCTGGTGGAGCCAATGGTGATTTTTCCAGGCCCCTAAAATTGTCTTTCATTTCTGATATCATTAACGGTTGTGTTATATTTTTCGCTTGTAACTGTAGAGCAAAATTATTAGGTATTATTAACCATTTATAAGAACGCTGATAAAAAAATACTATACAAAAGTCAAAACTCAATCAAATGACTTTGTTGTAAGCGGAACTGCTGAGCCCAATTTTCCGATTAGATTTCTGGTGACAAACTACTAAAGTCGCCGCGTCGCGTATCGCGGAATGCTGTTCATGAATATGAGCCTCTAACATGGCTTGAAACTAGTCGAGTTCCTCGTCAAACAGTTACGTGAGTTAGCCGAAAACATAATAATTGCTCTACTACAGTTTGATGGTTACCTTGATTGTTTGAAATCATGACGTAGTACGCACCCGTTTCTCAAGTCCAGTCATAAAGCAAACTCTTTTGCAGTTGATGGCGCAGTCAGATCGCTCCATAGCTTTATTAGGATTTGGCTTCACACAATATTCGCCCGTTGTTGTTTTATATGATTCCTTTTCAACCACCATGTCTCGGCCTGTGGCTCGTTTTGGAAGTGGGTCTTTGATTTTCTAAAAGAAAAAACATTTTTATCATTGAATTTTGGGTCTATTTTTCAGCATCTGCTACTAACACTGTTTAATCTATCTTATACTTTAAAAAACACGTGTCTGCCAAAGCATGTCCTGTTGAGTTGCTGTTCATCATACGGCAGGCGTATCTTTCGGAACCCAGTTTAAAAAATTATGAGAAATCTACAACATTTGTTCTTACAAAAGTAGTCTCTGAACGTCAGAAATACGGTCTACAATGGAGTTAGTTGTGCGCGGTCACCGGTGACCGGTTGGGGATTGATCAGTAAGTACTCCCATGTTCATTCTTACAGAAAGGTAAAGTAAATTATCTTAAAGATTTTCATCAAGAAATTCACCGAAGCTGAATGAACGAAAGAATAATAATTTATTATGGCTTTGATATTACACATCCCAAATTATTATTTTTAAGTGACATAGAATATTCAAAACCAGATAAAGTATAAAATAAATTATAAGTACTTACACAATCCAAGCTTTGCGATATAGGAGGTATGTGTCTAAGCCCAATACTTGTACCAGTCCTGGTCTCATTGCTGGAAAGTCGCAGAGGTATATTATATTGCACATTGCCCCAAGTATTAACATTCTGTATTAAAAGGTCGTTCAAAGCAAGCGGCTGATTAGGTTTAGGTTGCGCCATATTAACAAAATAATAAAATGAATAGCAAAATTAACTACTAAAATATAAATAAATATTTATAATAATTTGATCCGAGATATTGCCTCATTGAAGCTGAAAATTGACATTGTTTTTTTTTGTATGATTTGACAATAATTTACGCATTGGACCTCGTTGCTACAAATAAGGTTACACGCTGCCCAAAAGCGACTTCATTAAGAGGTATAAATTATTTTTTAATATTGTAATGAGCAGAAAATTATTAAAAAAACCGCATCAAAATCCGTTGCGTACTTAGTTTTAAAAATCTCAACATACATAGGGACAGACAGACGGCGAATAGCGACTTTGTTTTATACTATGTAGTGATAACATAACTTCGCGCCTTTTATCCCCGAAGGGGTGCACATTAGGCTGGGTCGAAAATATTTTTTTCCGAATTTCGATTTGTAATAGTGCGGAAAACATGACCCGGGTAGAAACTTAAAAACGTATATATCTATTTTTTATTAATATTAACATTAATTACCCGCGCATGACGTTAGAAAATTCGGAAAAATTGTTAAAATTTGATTATTTGATCAGAGTTTATTGTATAAACTACATGGCGTAAAATGATATTACATTCTTATATTCAGAAATAAACGTAATACAAATAATAATCATACAAAAATATTAGAATTATCGTGCGTACAGCGCGGGGGAAGGAGTGGGGAAAGAGGGTGTAAACTGTCGATCACGTGTCATTGTCTCAGTGCGCCTAAATAGTTCCGGGTGAAAGGTCACGCGCATTTATCTATTTTTTTCGCTACATAGTAGCTAGTTTTTGTTAGTTTTGTGACGTTGCGCATCATGGACATTTCAAATAATACCCGAAAATCTACAAATTGTCCCATTTTTGGTGCTCTAGAAGAAATTAACGAAAATCAACTACCTACTTACAAACAAGTTATGAAATATTACAATTTAGTGAGACATCAACTTAAACTTGAGAACAATTCAAAAAAAGAACCATCCATAAATGAGATATCTGAACTAGTGTCATCTAAAGTTGAATCTTTGTGGAGAAAAGCGTCTATTTCTACTGTGTCTCATAAGCGTGTGATGCAATTGATTAAAAGTTACCACGCGAAGTGTAAAACTTTATTAAAATCTTTGAAGCGTTTATCAGGAGAATAGATTCAAGATTTTCATAGAAATTCGGAAAGACTGGTTGATTTGAGTTCATGTAAGTGTCAAGATTTAGAGTCATGCAAATGTTCCAAAGACCAAAAGATTCCTAAGGAAGAACGAGTTTTTTTAATAGATCAGAGAACACAGAGAAAAATGATTATTATATATGTATATGTATGGAACTGTAGATTTATTGACAACCGAGAGGAAAAGAAAACTGAGTGATAGAAAAATTAGGCTCAAATCTTATTACGATTCTAGCGTTTGTGAACCAGGCCCTTCTCACGAAAATCCTAATAGCTCAATAACGTTTGAAAGTAGCGATGAAGAACAAACTTTGCCCTTAAGTTCTCACGAAAATCCTACTACTTCAATAACGTCTGAAATTAGCGATGAAGAACACACTTTGCCCTCAAGTTCGTCAAAATTAGCATCAAATAAATGTAAAATAACAAAAACATGTGAGAGAACTTGCCGCTAGACATATTTTAAAGGCAAGGAAACTATCTGAATCCCTGCAGCCTCGAGTACTTATTTGAAGTGCCTAAGATAAATTTAAACGCTTCGTCTTATATCGATTTGATAGACTGGCAGCAATCTTACTCGCAACCACCCATATTGACCAATGTTCCGGATGAGACTCTTCGTTCTCTAGTTGAGTCAGGCGGTAATGATGAAATCCTTTATCTGCGGCTACCATGTCATACTTAAGCTGTGGAGCGGGCTGTAAAAACAGTAACAGAGGCATCTATGCAGCTTTGCCACAAAACAGCAAGAGAAGCTTTAATTAAGAATAAAATTATTTCACGAAAGCTTATGCCAAAGTTCGAAAGTAAGAAAGATTTTAACGTGATTTAAAGATATTTTATTTTTGTTTTATCTTATTATTTGTTTATTTTTCTTTCTTAATAATAAAATTTAGTTCAAAAGCACTTAGTTTTATTACTTTATTTAGTTGTTTTTCTTATGCGCCACGAGAAATAGATTTTCAAAAATTTTATAAAATAACCGAAAAACTCAGTATTTCAAACTCAATGCGCGGGTAGAAGGTTAAACTACAAAAATATTTTTTCGTTGTTTTTTCATATATGGATGTGGGTCACGTTTTTTTTACTATTACAAAACGAATTGGGTAATTTTATTTTTTTCCATACAAAAGCGACCCACCCTAGTGCACATTACTGCACTGCACTTAATGCGGCACAATTCCAGACCCCATGCTACTACTAAGAATTAATAACTCTTTATATAATATTAATGAATTTATTTCAAAATCAATAACAATTGAACTAGATACAAATACAAACAAAAGATCACAATATCATGCGAGATACACGTCGCTTAACCTTCTTCATAAAGAAGGGATTGTTGTCAAGATCATATCCGTAGTACCCTACTTTACCCGGCTGTAAGTACATAGGTAGGAGTATGTCGTGTTGAGACAGCCAGTCTATCAAGTACTCCGTCAGTGCTCCTATATGCGGGGAATTCTCGAAACATCTTTGCATGTCTAACTTTGAAGTCATTGTTAATGTCTGTAAATATTAAAACACCAAAACATTATAAATCTGTAGTTGGTGACCACTGGTGGCTGTGGATGTGTTAGTTTACGATATTTGGGTGATAGGCCCTTTTAAGACTGCTCTGGCTATATTGGCATTGAAACTGTATTATCGCATCGCTGATGGAATAGTCCCAAATAGAACAACTTAGTAATGCGATCACAGAAATATTAAAAAAGTTTCTTCTTTTAATATATCTGTGAATGCGATATTGGGATATTGTGCAGAATATTACCTAAATCCCAATGATTTGATTTTTTTTAATTATAAGTAATTATCTATGTTCCAAACATTCAGATCACACTATAACAGTTTATATTTATATTGTTCCAGGGGGCTTGCTCTTGAATCCAATTTCGATTGATCGACATTGGTATAGTGAAATTTCGTACTCTTGAGTTGCAACACTAGCGCCCATTGCATTCGTATTGCGTGGATATTGAAGGAACTAAATGGTACTGAGTTTGGCTTTATATTCCGTACTCTGAATCCTATTTTAACAGCTACGATAGGGGATTGTATAGTTTTGCCTTTGAATAATTATTGAGATTTTATTGGATTCAAATAGTATAGACATGGAGATTGAGATTGGTTTCAAGAATAAGCACCCAGATCTGAATTTGATATTGTGCAAAATATTACCTATTGGACTTTTATTTTTTCTCAGTTATAAGTAGAGGTAAATATCTACATTCACAGAAAGAATCCGGTCACACTTTATCTTATATTTGTAATAGTCCGGGTTATCCTCGTGGGCAGCAAAAACCAACTAGTTATTATGGTATGTTTTTTTTGTTATTTATTGAAATTGTACATATGTGTGGCCTTAAATCTAAACTTTGCGTTTACAAGTCTGTGGTTGGTAAATGCAATTCTATTTTTTTTTAATTAGTATAGTTACCGGGCAATCTCTGGTCAATTTTGCAGCAGCCTTACACAATGCTTCTTTAAGTGTAAGTCCGTCGGTTTTTTCCTGTAATATTTAAAGAAATTAAGGTTAAAGATCTTCAAAGAATGTAAGCTATATAGCTTAGCAAGTTAGTTTCCGTGAAATAGTGATACATCATTTATATTAATCATCAACAGCCCAAGAGAACCTTTTTCTGGACTATAGCCTTCCTCTAAATATAAGAATTTGGATACAAGGTAACATAATAGTTTTTACGCTTGCCAGGCTGGTTATAATCAAAGTTTTGAAGGCTTCTTTTTTAAAGAATAAGTCGGTAAACGATCGGACGGATGACCTGATGGTAAGCAATGGGCGCCCCTATTGACACTCGAAGCACCAGTGGCGGTACAAGTACATTACCGGCCTTTTGGGAATTAGGAATTTAAAAATTGGATCATGAAGGAAAATGGTAACTGGGCCTCCTGTAACCTCTTAAACAGGTATAGGTAGGTGCTCATAGGTTTCATCTATTAGTTATATAAGTCATACGTTTTATAGGATTTCAAACTGTCTGTAACTTATGTCCAAAAGTTACATACCTTGGGGTACAACTGTTTGATCATAAAGAAAAGATCGTTAGTGTGATCGTGGTACAAAAAGAACGCCCACGGCGATCGGAAGAATTCAAAGAAGTCATCCAATTTGTTTGCCTGATGGAAGATATTATTAAACTATTAAAATGTATAGTGATTTTAATATGGAGCATTAAATTAGTTGTTACATTTTCTTCAATTGTGACTAAGGTATGTAGATGATACTTAAAATTTTATTGAACTTTGTTGAACAATATAAATTAAAAACTTTAGGGGTCAAGAAGCATCGTTACGTATAGGTACCTACTTAATCCCACTGAATTTAGTTCAGTGGGATTAAGAGATTAGAGAGCTATGCAACATGCATTCTTTAGTCCATCGATCGACAATTTTATTTGAACTTCAAACATATAATTTTCTGTGTGTATTTCAATGCCACTTACCATATATCTCAAGTGCATATTATTTAGCTCTGAAGCCGGTCGTCCATAAAGATATTTAAAGTTTTCTAACGAAAAATTTCCTTGGCATAAGCAAGTAAGACCGTCAACAACTAATTCTTTGTTCAGGTGCACCTTAAAGTAACCTGTTTTGTAAGTCTCGAACACAAATCCCTGTAAGAAAATAATTGTATGACAGAATAATTATTATTCCAACCACGAAAGCACTGACTGACATTTTTCGCAATGCCTAGATGGCGCCACTGTCGAAGAAGATCGGATAGAAGTGAATGTCAACTCTTCACATTCCAATAGTATTTAAATCTCAATGCATAGGGATAACTACTGGTCAACTGTAAACTGGTCTACAAAATGTGTACATTACACCTATAGATTGAGATTGACATTATTTTTTATTTCATTTGTCTTTTTTCTGCTCTTAACTTAACCCATTATATATATCAAACAGTATATCTTTCAAGCACACTACAATAATATGTACTTCACTAACAATACCATTTAAACAAAACAATAGATTAAAATAATAGCTCTAACAATAATTACAGATACTAACGTTATATCCCAATGATTGGACGTAATTGTGAGGCGTCTTCAAACCTGGCGAGCGGACTTCCAAATATTTCAGCCCTCCAGGTAGGACGCAGTGCATGACCTTGGGTCTATTTAGTGTTAGCAACGACATTTCAGGTCTTGCATAATCACTTAAATGTAGACGTCCAGCGCATAGCCTAGGATAATTTCGATAGGTTATTTTTGAAATCAGGTCAAGAGTATTATATAAATTAGTAGTTATTTACTTATTGACTACCTCGTAGGCCGAGTAGTCGCAAGTGCGACTGCCGGGCAAGGGGTCTCGGGTTCGATTCCCGGGTCGGGCAAAGTATTACTGGGTTTTTTTAAATTCTCAGTAGTAGCACGGAGTCTGGAAATGTGCCCGGTATATGGCAATAGGCTCACCCCCTATTACATGGGACTCATAACAACTAGTGAAAAGTGGGTGTTACATTGTACTGTGGTAGAATGTGCACCTCTGCCTACCCCTTCGGGGATAAAAGGCGTGATGTTATGTATGTATTATGTATGTTATTTACTTATTGTGTTCAATTAAGTAATTAAACTGTCAAACACCACCGTTTGACAGTTTAAGTTATGTGTACACGTTAGAATAAGGTACGATGGGGTTGGCATATCCTTAATGGATAAAAACCCCAACACATTTATAAATAAATAAATAAAGATTAAAAAAAATCAAGCCATATATAGGCAGTTTGGTTTTTGGCAAGAATGACAGGTAGGTAAAGACAGGTTAGGAAGAGTTTTAGTTTCAATGTAAATGATGTGGGTAATCTAGTCTTGAAATATTCCTCATGTGATAAAAAATATAGGTATTTTTCATAATAGCATATATACCATATTTATAATTCACTAGGTGAGCCGACGAACTTCGTACAGCCTAAAAAAATTTTTTCTCACTACCCATTTCGAACCCACGAACATTTCGAGATCAAAATTAGTCAAATCAGTCCAGCTGTTCTCGAGTTATAGCGAGAGTAACGAACGAAAATTCATTTTTATTCATATACAGATATTTTTAAATATACTACTTACGACTGTATCGACATGGTAGAACCTCTAAGGCAGCTCATAAACTCCGCTTGGGCCCACCTATGTGTAAATGTTTCTTTTGCCCCCTCAAACACCGGGTCTAATTGCTTCCGTATTTGAATGCCCAACTATAACAAAAAAAAATGGACATCGACATTTGTGGATGAATGGATTCAATGTTCAATGTAAAATTAATCTTATCGGTCTAATTATTATCCAGTACTAATCCAAAATTTTTATAGCAATTATTATGTATAATTTTATGATTTTTTTGCATGTTATGGCATCCTATAGAGGTAATTGGATACTTGCCATCTAGTCAAATTCAATACTTTTTTTGAACTGTTAAAAACGATAGTTTTCTTTGAATTTTGTATGTGATTGTGTATTGTACCGTCACTTTTTAGGCACCAAACAACATACTTATTTCTTAAAAAATTACTGTAAAAATACGAAAATTAAGTTAGCCATAATTCGATTAATGAAAGTGTGATTATTTTTTAATATATTAATGTATAGTATTTTGATTAAGGAAAGTACCCATTTACTCGTGTGTTTTATGTGGTTGTTTTTGTTGGAGACCTTATTTCAATAAATAAATAAATACTTCTCTCGATCGATTTCAGTTTTAGACTCGACATAGCTAGTGACAAAAATCGATTACAGTTGGATTAAAGAGAGTGCATAGAGATTTAGGATTAATATCGATACACAGTTCATGACCGAATGAATTGTAAACCGATCTCAATATAAAATTATTTATTTGAAAAAAAGACTAAATTAATAATATATGCAACTGACCTTTTCTCCAATTTCTGTGCTGTCATAATACTTATGACTTTGTGCATCAGCGTAGTAACGTTTATGGTACCTCGTACAAGGACCCGCGGCAAACACGTAAGGGTCTAAGGTACGGCACTCATAATCTATTACTACGCCTCCATCGTAAGCTAATCCACTCTTGTGAATGGCTAGAAGAAAATACTATAAAAGAATTTGAGTCTACAAATAAAATAACTAGGTAATTGAAGACTTAATAGCGACAGAGGATTCTGTGGATAGCCTCTGCTTCATCTAGGGGTTACAGGTTTAAAGTCAAATCGGTCGAAATTTTGTTGATTAAAGAGCTAAGGATTGTGTACTACAAAAAAATGTAAACTAAGCTTATTATCAAAATTTAAAATCTATCTAACATAATATAGGACAAAATATTGAATTCCATAAAATCAATAAAGAAAATCTTCTTGGGTTTTAACATGAACCTGTCAGCAGAAGCCAATATGTTCCTTATATTTAAGCAGTATAAAGATCCAAACCTGTATTGTAAAAGTAAATATGCTATTTACCAATAAACGCTCTCATATTAACTCCAATTCTTCCATAATAGAACAACACACTGCACTCCAAGTTCAAGTAATCAGCGTAAGACAAGAAATCTGCATGCGTAATAACGTTCTCAACTGTTACAGACCACGATTTAAAGTAATAAGATCGATAGACTTTTATCTTTAAACGATCCAAAACACTGATTACTGTTTGATCCACCTAAGTAAAAAATTATAAAGTTAAAAGTCTGCAGTATATTCTGTTGGGAATAGTGATAAATTACATAAGATATGAAAGAAAATGGAGTTGTAAACTAGACTGGTATTTACTGACCAGATTGGGAATATTAAGAGGGTCATATTAAAAATACCCTTAACCGACGAGCATGCATGAAAAGAATAGGAAGCGAAGCGAAATAGGAATAGGAAGTAGAAATCGTAGCAATTGGCATTCCGGGATAAAGTTATGTTTGTATAGAGTTGTATAGTCGTCTGATAGACGAGAATGATAAAAGTGTCATGTGGAAGCATCTTATAGTAATTTAATAGGTAATAGTCATACAGTATAACTACAGTATAAAAATAAAGGAACACGTGGAAAAGTCCATTATTTATGTCCACACTTTTCCGTTACTTAGTTAGATTTGTAGGTAGGTATACGAAAATCTCGTTGCACACTGATTTTTGATTAAAAATAACGCAAAATTATTGACTTACTGTTACATTATCAAAAACAGGTACTCTTGTCTTCTCAGGATGCTCTGGAGGGAAAGGCTCTATGAATATTATATTTTGTGGACGAATTTTGATATCCACAAGTGCATTGACACATAAGTACGCGTGGATTGTAGACCCATATACTATTATTTTCTCTATAAAAATATGATATGATAAGAACATTATTATAATACATGATTAAATTTTTGACTGCCTCGTTGGCCGAGTATTCGCAAGTGCGACTGCCGGGCAAGGGGTCTCGGGTTCGATTCCCGGGTCGGGCAAAGTATTACTGGGTTTTTTAAAATTCTCAGTAGTAGCACGGAGTCTGGAAATGTGCCCGGTATATGGCAATAGGCTCACCCCCTATTACATGGGACTCATAACAACTAGTGAAAGTGGGTGTTACATTGTACTATGGTAGAATGTGCACCTCTGCCTACCCCTTCGGGGATAAAAGGCGTGATGTTATGTATGTATGTATGATTAAATTTTTCATAATTATTATCATTATAGTAGTTACAAAAAATAAGAAATCTATAAGATCAATATCACTTTACACTTATCAGGAATCGATTCTTAAAAACTTTAATACAATACTTACTAGAATCGTCATCGGCAAATTTTTTGACGTAATCCAAAGCTTTATTCGCTTCACCAACGGAGTTGATTATAAACACATTCTCTGGCGTCTCATCATTGGCTATTTGGATCTCTGTGTCACTAAACCTCGGTTTATCTAGAGTTATGTACGGTGTTGTAACCAAATTATGTCTGTGTATATAGAAAGAAACAAAGCAATAAGTAGCATATACTAAGATCAAGCATTCGCTAACAAGTTTATAACAAATCTTTGTGGGCAATCTCGCTTTTTTCAGCACGAGTAGTCTCAGCCGGAGTGAAATTGCGGCCACAAGCGTGAAACAATGCTTTCGTTGTCTTTCACCTTGTGAGTGAGGTTACTTGAGACACAACACTCTACGACAATGCAGTTAACCTTTCTAGTGTTCATCAGTTCATCATTAATTCAATAATCAGTCGGCGAAACTGATTACTATTCTTGTGACTTATAAATCTTTAAAAATATATTTTAAACTAGTTGACCCGGCAAACTTCGTAAGTACCGTTTGAAAAACAATTTTCTATTAAATCTTCCCTGAACTTCATTGAACATTTCAAGACCAAAATTAGCCTAATCGATTCAGCTGTTCTCGAGTTTTAGCGAGACTGACGAATAGAAATTCATTTTCATTTATAGAAGGTATAGTTTTGAAACCGTGGCATTTCTCGGGGGCATGTCACAGAAGTCATAAAGGTTCAATGTTAAAAATACGGCTATAATAAATCGTTTAAGTTCGACAGTATTTCAGAATAAGCGACAGCAATGTTTCTTATTGGAGTTTTATGGAATTAGGAATAATATCAATTACGGGTTTGAGTCTGTGTGTGTTAAGCCGCGTTACAAAACTAGTTACAAGACGGCGGCGTTTAGTTTGCACTTACGGATTTCCGTAATTTACAGAAAAATGAAAAATATTTAAGTACAATTTTTTTATTGATTCGGAGTCAGAATCGATACCCGAGTTACCTTCAAAAAAATAACGTAGCTTTAAAACAACACTTTGAACGAAGATGAAATTTGAACCTTACTTGTATTCGATATCTCGTTGTATCAACTGCACCATATGATCAGGATGCTGGTACTGCTTACCAAAGAACAAAAACAGAAGATCGTAATAATAACAATTACCACTTGTCAATGTGATAAATTTTTCTTGTCTGCAATTATGCAAAACATATTGTGTAATTAATAAGTTATCTGTTTCTGTGATACGTGTAATAATATTTTCTGTGGCTGGCTGTCAACCAACTTTATAATTCAGTCGCATTTGAAAGAAAAAGTCAGGATAAGAATGGCAATGGACCTCGAAACATAGAAGAAATTCTTCATTAATTGTTGCTTTCACTTTGAAACAATTTCATTTCACTGGCAATGACTGCTCGGTTGGTGCGGTGGCTGAACCGGCTGCTATGCAGCGTGCCGTGGGTTCGATTTCAGCACACACTTTGTGTGATCCACAAATCGTTGTTTCCTTTTTGGGTGTCATGTGTATGTGAATTTGTATGTTTGTAAACGCACCCACGGCACAGGAGAAAATCCTAGTATGAGACAACCTTTTTGCGTGGAATTAGCAAAAGGAGCAAACATTGCAATTATATCACCCTTAGAGTGCCACGTCAGTTACCGGTGCCTGACACTAGTGGAGGTTTGACTGTCATCATTTTAAACTTGGCAGAATTATCCGTTTTTTTTTCTTTCATGGCATAAGCCGGTAAACGAGCAGACGGATCACCTGTTGGTAAGCAATCGGCGTCGCATATGGACACCTGGAACACCAGAGGCATTACAAGTGCGTTACCGGCCTTTTGGGGATTAGGAGTTTGAGGATCGTTGGGGATTCAGGAATTGGGGAGATTGGGGAAGGGGAGGGTAATTGGGCCTCCAGTAATATCATTAGCTTCTTCCATGGCTGGACAGAAGCGTTTCTAATAGCACATTAACGAACTTGATATCTATCTACAGATATCGTTCCCCATAAACTAAATAAGGTAGAAAAAAGAAGTTATCGCAACTATCGTAGACCGCATCATCGCTTACACCAGGCGAGATATTGGTCAAACGTCGGCCCATCAAATATAAAAAACCTATCTATGCTATTGAATTAAAAGTCTTACAAATCAATTTCCATCAAAGTTCCTTGTACGACGTTCACGTAGTAGGAGTAGGGAACACACTTCAGGTTCTTATCGGTAGTGACATAGGATCGAAGGAACATAGACTCGGCTACCGGTTTTGAATGCCTTGTATATGGCAAACCATTCGGTGATATTACAGTCACATTGTTAAATGTTAGATATGTGGCTGTTTTACTGGAAAAGACAAGAGCGAAAAAGAATATTATTTTTCTTTTTTTCAGAGTTAAAGTCCTCGTTGGCCGAGTGGTCACAAGTATGACTGTCAGGCAAGGGGTCTCAGGTTCAATTCCCAGGTCGGACAATGTAGGTATTACTGGATTTAAAAAAAAATCTCAGTGGTACCACGGAGTCTGAAATTGTGCCCCATAACATACGATGACTCATAACATAACATAAATAGTGAAAAGTGGGTGTTACATTGTACAATGGCATAATGTACCTCTACACCTCTGCCTACCCCTTCGGGGATAATAGCTGTGATGTTATGTTAATCTAGCCAAAGGGTCTGATAAATTAGGTACCTACAAGCAATATTTAATTAACATACCTAAAGAGTAAACCGTTTAAGAATCCTAATCCAGTAGCAGCAGCCCCAATGACTACAATGCGGGTGTTCACGTCCGCTTTGGGTATTGTTGTAAACTTTCGTTCAATGAACCAACTACTGAATGGAATTCTGTCAACATGAATATGTTAGTAACTAGTTCATCTAACCGAAAAAAATAAAATAGTTAATATAACATATTAATATTATGTAATTAATATTAATAATTAATTTTAAGTTAAATATTGATGCGACGAAAATATTTGCTGCAGGGCTATCTTATATCTTTTTTCGTATAAAGGCCATCGGATATCTAACGAGCACGACAAGAACACGGCTCCGGCATGATATTTTTTACTTTGGAAACAATAGGAAAAGGTTGTAAGCGCGCCGTCAACGAGCCGCCAGCGCGCGCGTGACGCGTTTACAGCTTTTTTATAATGACTTTATGAAATATGTCATATGACATACGATTTAAAGTTCATGTTTCAATGACAAGTTAATAGGGTTGGAGCCTTACCGGTGCCGTGCTTGCTAGGTGTACCTTAAGATTTAAAACGTTCATTAAATGTGCAGAATGAGAAATGAAATTTTCTTAATTGAAAGAAGGTAGGAACTAAACTCTTTATGAAGTTACTCAGTAAAATTTTTTGCTTATTTTTTTATGAAACAAAAATATACGCACGATTTTTCAGTGAAAACACTTAGATTTTTAAGTTCCGGAACAGCATCGCAGTCAATCTCTACAGTTCTTGGTGTTAACGGTACCATTGAAGCTACTATAGAGTTGGCTTTATGTATGGTCTATAGAATATGAAAGAAATTACTTCAATACAGACCTACATTACCTATAACTTAAATTGATATTTCATTCAAAGCACAACTCTAAATTAAGTAGGATAGGGTCTAACTAATGTTCTCTGATACTCTATCTAAAAGATCCACTACTTATTTTTAGGGCTCGTACACAAAACTGCTATGCGACGTCGCATCGAAAAGTTTATCTTCCCGAAATCTTCTTTGATTCCATTTCCTGTATCTCCTAAGTAATAACTGAAGTGTACACTTTTTTTTACGATCCATGTCACGACCTAGTTTTCAATTTAAAATACGTTTAGTATGATTAACGATCGTCGAAGGAATGGTCACCCTGGGAGACGCCTTGTCGTACGAAATCGCATCGCAGCAATTCGCATCGTAATTTTTTGCGTTGCGAATTCGCATTGCATCGCATCGCAGTTTTGTGTACGAGCGTCGAGCCCTAACATATTGCGAGTATCAAATACATATTGTATTATTAGATAGTTTAAAATATTACCCATTTATTTCTATAAGCCGTAAGCCACAGAAGAGAACTGTTTCCCGATAGCCTCATCATTTCTCTAGCAAAAAACCTATAATGTGGTTCAAACACTGGGTATACTATAGTGCATTTAACTGTCGCGAATCCAGCATGTATGCCATTCCCCGAATAATGGTATTTGTGTATTTGATACGAATCCAGGTTGTATCTTCCTCGTATAAAGTCTATTTGATCTGCTGACCTAAAGAAAATTAATATTTTATGAGGAGTAAATAATACAATTATACCTACACCAAAAAGGGCTAGCTCTCATTAAATCAGGTTTTCGCACATAGTGGTAAATTTTTTCTGACTGTTTGCTTAAAGCAAAAACGTTGTAAGAGCCATACTTTGGCATGAATAATTGAATAATCCGGTTCCTCGGAGTAACCACGGCCTTACAGAAAAAGCAGACGGATCACCTGATGGTAAGCAATCAGCGTCGCCCATGGACACCTGGAACACCAGAGGTGTTACAAGTGCGTTGCCGGCCTTTTGGAGATTAGGAGTTTGAGGATCGTTGGGGATTCAGAAATTGGGGAGATTGGGGAAGGGGAAGGTAATTGGGCCTCCGGTAACCTCACTCACACGACGAAACAAAACGCAAGCCTTGCTTCACGTCGATTTTCTGTGAGGCCGTGGTATCACTCCGGTCAAGCCGGCCCATTCGTGCCAAAGCACGGCTCTCTCACACTTAAAAGGGAGGAAGCGAACCACGCACTTGTAACTCTAATGGTATCATGGGTGTCTTCTATGTACAGCGCTGATCACATACCATCAGATGACTCGTCTATCGTTTGCCTCCTTAGACAAAGACCATAATAAAACTAAATTTTACGTACTCTAATATTCCCAAGCCAACAATATGCATTCCAGTGGTGAAAATATATGCAAGATTCTCTTTTTCTTTTATAGTATTTTCGATATATGTTATAGTGTCCTTTGCTTCCGTATTGGCTAAGAGCTTTGCTATTTCAGGAATGTCGATAATCTCCGCTTCACGAACCCGCAATTTCCTATACATGAAAATTGTTGTTAAAAGAATTGACTGATGAAATATACTTTAAAAATAAATACACTAGGGAGTACAGAAACTGTTATTTTTTTCATTTTATCAAACCCGCTATTCTTAAAAAAATATTTCGTTTACAAAAAAGTGCTCTCATTTCTAAGTTTAACTATATTGCCCTTTATACGACACTAGCTACTTCCACGCGGTTTCACACGCTTTGCTCAGCTCCTATTGGTCGTAGCGTAATGTTTTATAGCCTATAGCTATACTCGATAAATGCGCTATCCAACATAAAAAGAATTATTCAAATCAGACTTGTAGTTACGGAGATTAGCGCGTTCAAACAAACAAACTCTTCCTCTTTATATAATATAGTATAAGATATAAGATAATATGTTACCAATAGAATAAACTTTATTGTACACCATTAATAATATACCTCTAGTACATACAGAAAAGGAAATGACAAACATACTTAAATAAAAAATAATAATGGGCACAAAGGCGGTCTTATCACTTATAGTGATTTCTACCACACAACCTTTGGGTGAATATAATGAAAAAAAATATTTAGATTAAAATTAAGAAGAATATTTATTAAGAAATGAAAAAGAAAAAACGATAGGTAGTGAGTCCAATTTTTTTTGCTCCGAATTGTATGTAGAATAATTATAATGATCAGTAAACCAATTTACAAAATAATACAATATTATTTTGATTAATTATATTATTAATATACTACATACCTATTTTGCCTTACTTTTATTGCCATGTAAAGTATTACAAGTAAGGCAAAATATTCTATTAGGTACACACGTGACCATAATTGGTGAAAAGTAGATGTAAACTATATAACTAAAGAATTTTATTGTGAACGTAATTGAAAAAGATTAACCTATGGAGTTTCTTGCTCGTTCTTCTCCATAGGAATATGCACATTGGAATGAGCAAATTGTTTCACTTTAATTTTTTTTTATTGACCGTCAACAAAGAATTTAAAGTGAAGTCAACAGGTGACGGTCAAAAGTGTTTCTGATCTAATTGAAATAGATGATTTTGACTTTGACTTTGTTACGTTAATGTGTGCCTCTACTATAATTATGTGATCTACTTAATTCTACTTTTAATTGTTCTTATTACTAGATAAACCCCATGTGTACAAAAAGTAGGTACAGAAATAAGTAGATATAATTCTTTACCTACCCTAAAACTGAGCTTCTGTGTGCAATGTACAGCGAATATCTACAGCAAACTTTCGGTTTTGTTGGCACGAACTGAAATAATGTTCGATTAGCAATTAAATTAAATAATAGGCAAAACTATCTAGATACTGTGTAACAATTAGGAAGTAGACGGTGTAGATATGATAATTAAAAATGTAATTAGTCCGTCAGTTACATAATAATAAAACACTAGACACATTTTTTTTTATTTTGTCGTATAAGAAAACAATACTTAGATAAAACGGAGTTAAGTTTAGGAGTGGGGTGTCGTTACGTCACTGTACCCTATAAAATATAGTAAATCGTGATGTCACACGATATTTCAAATCAGTATAAATCGTCCAAAGTATTTAATTTTATAAGAAATGAAAAAATACGTGTCTAATGTTCTAAAATAATCTACCAGATGGACATTAAAAAGAAATGAAAATGTAGTCTACTACCCTACTGGTTAGGTTCATTGAATAAAGAAGCGATGAAATAACAAGAAGTTTAATGAATGTAGGTACATAGCTATATACCTAATCTATGTATATTAACAGGAAATGTATTATAGCTTACACAAAAGTGTTGTAACAAGGGAAAGGTCTTGTCAGCCGAAGGTACCCGAATGATGCAGTAATCTAAATGTTTCATTAGTTCAAAAGCAGCTTCTAACAGGTCGTAAGATTGCCTGGAATATTATTATAATATATGTAATTATTTAGTAGGTATTATACAGACTGTCTCGTTGGCCGATTGGTCGCAAGTGTGACTGTTGAGCAAGGGGTCTCGGGTTCGATTCCCGGGTCGAGCAAAGTATAACTGGGTGTTTTTAAGAAATTCTCAGTAGTAGCAAGAAATGTGGTATCGTGCCCGATGTATGGCAATAGGCTCATCCCCTATTACATGAGGCTCATAACATAAATAGTGAAAAGTGGGTGTTACATCGTACAGTGGCATTAAGTGCCGTAATGTGCACCTCTGCCTACCCCTTCGGCGACACCGGCGTAATGTTATAACACAGACCTAATGTCTGCTTGTAACATCGTAACTGCCAAACCGGTGGACCGAATGTAATATGTATCAATAGTCTTTGACGGGTATCTTTGGAGATGACATTAAAAATTGAACTCAACTGACCTCTCATCTATATCATCAGACATCGCAAACAGTTCTATTACAAAAGCATTTTTTGTTCCTTGATACGTCGTAAAATCCTCGTCATCGAATTTCATAAATTTCTTTTTTGGTTTCATAACTGTAATTTTAGATTTATTACTTAACTAGCTTTTAGCCGCGGCTTCGCTCGCGTCACAAAAGGATAAAAAGTAGCCTATGTGGCATATAACAATACACACAGCGCCATCTATACCAATAATTTCGTTTTCCCTTGAGAATATCAAATTTTTCCGGGATAAAGAGTACCCTATTATTTAATCCAGGCTTCTTACTATACGTATGCAAAAATACAAAACAATCGGTTTAGTAGTTACGGCGTGAAAGCGGAACAAACAAACAAACTCACTTTCCGATTTATAATATTAGTAAGCATAATCTAAGGTGAGGTCAAACTGATGAGAAAAACTTGTGAAAGTTAAAATTAAAGACGTTAAAGTACATATATTAGCTACTACAGCGCTGTTTCACTCGCTCTGCTTGACTCCTATTGATAATAAAATAGTCCTTTTTATAACCTATAGTCTTTTTTGAGGGGGGAAAATCATCCAATAGCTTCTCCCGCCCGGGTGAGGCGAGAGGGAGTGTCAGACTTTTACTGACTAAAAACCACCCCGTTCCTACTCCTGCACTTCGAGCCGGAGCCCCGGCAACCCGTTAAGTCCTCCGCGTCTATAACCTATAACCTTCCTCAATAAATAGACTATCCAGAACTAAAATATTTTTTCAAATTGGTCTCGTAGGTATTTATTGAGATTAGCCCGTTCAAACAAACAAACTTCAACTCTAAATAATATAGTATTTAAGATTTACCTTTCTGCCTCGTTGCCCAAGTTGTCGCAAGTGCGACTGCCGGGCAAGGGGTCTTAGGTTCGATTCCCGGGTCGGGCAACGTATTACGGGTGTTTTAAAAAAAATCTCAGTAGTAGCACGGAGGCTGGAATTGTGCCTGTTATATGGCAATAGGCTCACCCCTATTACATGGGACTCAACATAAATAGTGAAAAGTGGGTGTTACATTGCACAACGGCATAATGTTCGCCGCTACCTACCGCTACTCCTTCGGGGATAAAAGGCGTGATGTTAAGTATGTTATTTACCTTTCTCTAAATACAAGGAACTAATGGAATTACTAAACATCTGCTGCTTAATTAACAATGATTCTCCCACAAATCTTCGTTTTGTTTTCAAGGATGGACGGGCCCTGGATCAAAATTAAAATAAGAGTCGATTAAGGAACTATACCACACTTAGCTTCACTAACAAGGATGCCTAATCAAGGATTAATTGAAATAAATGCTTTAATTTTGACTTTGATCGGATTTTTCAGAGAAAATTGTCTTCGGCGGTATTTCCGAACCGATACGACCTTCAAACCGTCAAGAAAAGAGCGTATTCCTTTTTAAAAGGCCGGCAACGCCATCGGTACTGATCGCTTACCATCAGGTGATCCGTCTGCTCATTGATTTGGCATTCTTCTTCATAAAACCTTATATTATATTAATATAATACTTATAATGGCTCTTAAGGAGAAGAGGGCTAGTGTTTCAGTGGACTGTAACAAGCTGTCTAGCGTTTGCTTGACATATCTTTGACATCTGATACGACCTTCAAGCCTTCAAGAAAATAGCGTCTTCCTTTTAAAAGGCCGGCGACGCACCTATTGCTCCTCTGGTGCTGCGGATGTCCATGGGCGGCGCTGATCGCTTACCATCAGGTGATCGGTCTGCTCGTTGCTTACTATTCCAAAAAAAAAACAAGTTAAATGTTTCAACAAAACAACTCACATTTCAAACGATTTTCCTTCAGTTACATTGAATAGTGTGGTGTCAATGTTCACAATATCATAGTCAAAGGGATCTTCCTCTAACATGTCCACTACAGAGGCACAAATAGATGGTACTACGGGAGACCCTGGCAATATTTTTTCTCCTACTTCTTCTGAATCAGACTTTTCAAATGTCTTTAGTAATTCTTGCCCGATAATAATTTTAGGTATATCCTTTTTTGGCCTCATTGTATCTCCCTGTGCCTTTAACTATGGCATATTTTATTGATTATTGTAATTGTTCTTAATACAGGACATTCTCAATTATTAACTTGATACTTACTTCTGTTTGACTGTCGTCTTTTACTGTAGAAGGACGCTGAAATGGGTTCCACTGACCGCACAAGATTGGGTCACTAGAATATAAGGTAGTAACACAAAAATTAGACTTACTTTATTCGGTTTTGGATACAAAATTGTATTGCTTACTTTATATAGATGTAGAGTGTTACCCAAAATCAGTGAGCAAAGTATTTTTTCTCTTATTCTGTTCCTTTTCAAAAGCAGTGGCACTCTGCAGGCCATGAAACGGCTTCAATTCGTACGAACTCTGTAGCTTCTTATAGTTTATGTCTGTGTTCAAACACATCACTGCGACAGCACGACCTTGGATCTGAAATCTCATTACGTCATGTTTTTTGTTTTCGGTGGTATAGGCAGAGATGCATATCTTTCGTCACGTCACTTAAATTTTGTCCACAGTTCTGTTTGTCGCGCTTCTCGCAATAATGTATTGATTGATACTAGCCTATAGCCCGCGGTGTCAACCACATGATCAAAGGAAAAAAGTATCCTGTATCGGCTATATCACTCTCCAACCAAGAGTGGTGGGAGAGTCATGTCCATCTCGAGACCCAAAAATCATAGGTACCAAAGGTACAACAATACAGGCGGACTGCTTAAGTGTGGGAGAGCCATACTTCGGCTGGCTCGACCGGAGTGATACCACGGCCTTACATAAAACCGACGTAAAAAAACACTTGCGTTGGGTTTCGTCATGTGAGTAAGGTAACCTGAGGCCCAGGTTACCTTACTCACATGATCTCCTCAAATTCCTCAAATTCCTGTTCCCAAAAGGCCGGTAACGCACTTCTAACACCTCTGGTGTTTTGGGTGTCCATGGGCGGTGGCGATTGCTTACCATCAGCTGATCCGTCTGCTCGGTTTACTTCATAAAAAACCTGCCTGAACAGCAACCGCATTTGACAACTAATAAACGCAACTAGTAAAACACAGGTAAATAACTATGGAGCTTCTGGAGAACAAAATCTACCTAAGCAAGCAGGTTACCTTATTACCTATGTGATCAAAAGTATTAAGTAATTTGTAAGCTTACATCAGCAACAATAATTTTTCTATTAAATTCGGGATGGCGGCCTATAATTTCGCTGATATAATATTCGCCATATAGGTCCTTTAGACGTGGACACTTCTTGTCTAATATTTCGACAATGTCATCATTATCTTCCTCTCTATAGAATACAAAAATATTTTGTAAAATTAAGATCCATTGACAAATATAATATTAATTGCTAATGTGAAATCATTATGCACTTGTCATATCTGATGAGGGCAAATCAACAACAAAAATTGGTACAACATATTTACTACAGGAAGCCTTTCCGATATCCGCTAGTCAAATTCTCATTCGCAATTTTTCAGGCATAATTAACAACCCCATAGCCATAGTTTTATGGTGTAAGTGTTTGAAGTTGGATTTTATCATAATTACTAGCTTTTACCCGCGTATATATATACCCTGCTTTATCCCGTGGGAGCATTTAATCGGAATGATACGTCCTCCTATATATCCTACCACCTAAGTCAGCCCATACCCTGTATACCGAATTTCATCAAAATCCGTTCAGTAGTTTCAGCATGATTGACAAACAAACATCCCAACAAAGAAACTATCACAGTTCTAATAATAGATCAGGACACGTGGACGTCTCATAATAATTTATTATGCAAATTGTAGATAGATAAAGTTGAAAATAATATAGGTATAACAGTTCCAGTTTGTGAAGGCGTACTTTATAAACAAAGTGATATTTGTTTTTAAGGGGGGAACATCATCGAATGACTGCTCCCGCCTGGGTGAGGCGGGAGGGAGTGTAAGACTCTTACTGACTAAAAACCACTCCGTTCCTTCTCCTGCACTTCGAGCCGGAGCCCCGGTAGACAAAGTGATCATTTAGATGTTAATACTAAGGTAAAATAAAATAACTTACACGGCTCGTCGCATCTTCAACTTCGGACAGAAATCGTTTCTTAATGCCGTATACAAATAGTTACCAGCTACACCGTCCTTAACCTTTGGTAAGTATTTTATAATATTACGTTTCCTGAACGTTGCAAATCTTGAAATGAGATCTGTAAACAGGGAATTATATGAGTTTATTCACCACTGCTTACGGTTATTACCTACTAGCTGTTCCCGCCCTACTACAACCTACTACTTACTAGCCCGCGACTTCGCCCGCATAAAACGAAGAAACTATCACAGTTATAATATTATTAGTGTGATAGCTTAATAAATGAAATAAAAGCCGGTAACAAATATTTCAGTTCTTACCATCTGGACAAAATACAGGCACAACCAGCACAATGTACTGTATGTAGCTGTCGTTTAGAAATACTGATATCAATGCTTCCTCTACAAAAAATTCAATCACGGAGTCAGCGCAGCACATGAAATGTATGAAAAGCGTGTTCCTTGATAGGTAGTATCTCCTGCAAAATGGTAAATAATGACACTGATATAGTCAGCATAGTCGGAACTTTGATATTTTACTGTGTCAATGAAAACAGGGGGCTTACTCTTGAATCCAATTCCGATCGATCGACATTGGTATTGTGAAATTTCGTACTCTTGAGTTGCAACACTAGCGCCCATTGCATCCGTATTGCGTGGATATTTAATGAACTAAATGGTATTGAGTTTGGCTATAAATTCCGTACTCTGAATGCTATTTTAACAGCAATGACAGGGGTCGGATAGTTTTGACATTGAATAATTATTGAGATTTTATTGGATTGAAATTGTATTGACATTTAGATTGACTTCGAGAGTAAGCATCCAGGAATATAAGTTTGGAAGATAAGGTTTAATTTTTACCAACCGGTATAAATTCCTGATCCAATTTTCCCAATCATTTGGGTCTAACCCAGGTACATTGGGATAGTCAGAGAGTGCCATGAATCCGACCACTTCTTTGTTTTCATCCACCATACATATTGATAGGGCTGAAAGTTCTCTGAAAGTGAAGTAAGTAAAAGAAAAAAGGTCTACTTATTTCTCAAAATAAAGCTATCCCGGGCTAAGACTTTTTCTGACGTGTGTGCATGACTAGAACATTTCTATTTAATTGAGGATCATATTATTGTACAGATTATTGCTCTTTGCAAGATTCACACTTACGACATGATCCGCAGCAGCCCGCTGTACCAAGCGTAGTCTGATAGTCCACTATTTCTTTTAAGGACGTGTTCGGTACGGATAAGTGTGCGAACGCACACTTATCCGTACCGAACACGTCGAACGCGTAGAACCAAACGATTTTTAGATTTCTGTATATTTAATCTTATGAAACTTCGCACTTTGGATTCGGTCGATTCTACGCGGGGAAGAGTGTGTGTTCACCTTCAACAGTCAGTTCCATAATACTCCTTCTCGCCTCACCCAAGGCGGGAGGAGCCATTGGATGACTTTCCCACTTAAAAAAGCCTCCTAAGCAAAGCGTTCCAACATTGTACAGAAGCACTATTTTTATGAATTGTCAGTATGCATATGTGAGCACCATGTTAGACAATAAGATGGACTTTTGTTTTTTTTATTTTATTTTAGTAAGTTTTATAATTAGTATAATGCGTCAAGCGTCTCTTTGCATTGTTCTCACATATACGTACAGTATTGAAATATGTATCAGAGACATTGTAGAACATTCTTTTTAAAATAAAAAGAGTAACGAATGGAGTTTCTTGCTCGTTCTTCATCTGCTGCGTTCTTTCTGCTCGTGCTCGTGCATCTAGCTTCTCCTAGCTTCACTGACGGACTGACTGACAGACTATTATTTATTTTATATTTGTTGACATTTCAAAAGTACCAAATTATGGTTTAATTGAAATCAATGCTTGACTTTGACTTTGTTTGCCCCAATCCAATTAAAATTAATAGCGACACTTACATCAACGACCCAATATCATCATGGTAGAATAGATTTTCAGTGTGTTCTCGTTTCCAAATTAATTCAATATCATGCTTATCGGTCTCCACAGCCCTTCTGAACATTCGACCCTTAAACCCCACTTCATAATCGAAGTATATTGACATATTATTTTATATTTCTAAGACTATTCTATATGCATGAGGAATAGGGGTGTTTTGAAGTTAATATTATGTCACAAGTTAATTCACACGGGTAATCTTGTAGGTCATGAGAAAAAGTCGTTTATCGTTTTAAACTATGCAAATATATTACAACCATAATTTACATTTTTAAAATTATTAATAATTATACATTAGTTAAATAAGCGACGCATATTAATTAGTAATAATTTTATATTAATGTTAGCATGAGAAATGGCTTTTTTGCGAACCCATCATGAAATACTGATCAAATTAAGTACACTGTCTTGGTGTGCGAACCTCCTTGTTGACCTTTAAAAAAAATTAAAGCTGCCAGCCATGTTAACATGTTTCACGCAGTTCCTACATACGCAAAATACTTAATTATATCAATGGTCGATGTCCTGTTCATAAGAATTATCAAGAAATATTGTCTAACAAATGCCAAGTGTTAGTAAAAGACTAAAACTACTCTAAAACAACATTATTCCAATTGAAGACAAAACTAAAATAACTCTTGTAAGAACTGAAAGTAACTTATAAAACTATCAATTAAAATACTATCTATCAATCACATCTATAAACATAATCAACTCCTTAAAATTGAATGTGAATCAGCACATAATTATAAGAGATTCAAATATACAAGGATATAAAGAAAACATTATCATTATTAACGTGAAAACTAGCAATACGTCATAAAACTTGAGTCAAACCATGAACAACACACAATAATAAAAATTGTATTAAAAATCTGGATAAATTTATAATTACAAGTGAAAATCATGGCTACTATTGTAAGGCACAATGCATACACCTTGATATAAATGCGAAAAAATAATAAAATATTTAAAAAAAAAACAAACCAAACATTTACATCAAGATCTAAATAATGTACTCAGTCTAAGGTGCTTAGATAAGAGGCGGGAGATTTTTCGCTCGTACTAAATGCGAGTGGGATTTAGACCTGCTAACGTTGTTGGGGGTAGTTTTGACCGTTAAACTAGCGACTGTGTTCTGTCTTTGAAGGTTGACTTTGTTTGCGCTGAGAGGAGCTCGGGGAGTTGCGAAGCCATCGTTGTTAAGCTTGAGGGCAGACCTAGTGAGTCTAGTCGGCGTGTACAATAGATTACTCTTAGGAGTAGCTGCGTTCACATGTTGTATATTCTCCTTTCCTACTTTAGGCGTCAAAGGAGTTTTGACTCGAGGAGTTTTTTTAGGGGTGCCATTCCTTTCGTCGATCGTGTGGTAGACGATAGTTGGTAGGATAGGCTCGTTCGGTCTCTGATTCGCCATTGAACTGCGGCTGATCTGCTTTTCGTTGATTCCATCCTGCAATACGAAGACAGAAATTTAGAGTAATCTTAACAAGATATATATTTTAGACTTTTAGATCAGCCACTTCTAAGTTCGGAGGCTTCGTTGCTATAGAAATGATAATAAAGGTAAAGTTCATTGTTCTAGTACTGACCTTAAAGTCTGTATAAGTAGTGAGGAGTGTGGTTTCCATGAGAGGATCCTTGTTGGCGACTCTCTCCTCCTCCTGTGAGCCAGTCGAGCGCGTCGCGTTGATCGAACGGCGACTGGAGCTGTGACGCTTACCGTGCGACTGCATAGATAGAAACACACCAATTATTTTTAATTTGACGACAATATCAAGTACTAGTTTGTATTACAGACATACCTAATATTATTTTAAATTTACAATTACTTGAACGAATTTAAAAAAATAACGTTTGTTTACCGACGCAAACCTCATTAACCAAGATGCGATATAACACCTACAATTAGTTATGCAAAGTAGCTAGCACGCAAGTTTTATAGATTACTCAGGAAATTAAATAACATAACATAACATCACCCCCTTCCATTCCCCGAATAGATTGGCAGAGACTGCACATAAAAAAAAATGTATATATATAGACCACCTAAAACGAATCGAGAGGATACAGATTTATTTTTTAAGAAACTGAATGATATATTGCGTTGTTTTTCATATAACTGCACTCGTTGGCCGAGTAGTCGCAAGTGCGACTGCCGGGCAAGGGGTCTCGGGTTCGATTCCCGGGTCGGGCAAAAGTATTACTGGGTTTTTTAAAATTCTCAGTAGTAGCACGGAGTCTGGAAATGTGCCCGGTATATGGCAATAGGCTCACCCCCTATTACATGGGACTCATAACAACTAGTGAAAATTGGGTGTTACATTGTACTGTGGTAGAATGTGCACCTCTGCCTACCCCTTTGGGGATAAAAGGCGTGATGTTATGTTATGTTATGTTTTTCATATAAATCTAGAAAACTTTTGTGGGGATTTCAATATAGATATTCTCAAAAATAATAGAATCTCGGCTACTTATAAGCACATACTTGCAGAATTTAACTTGAAACTAGCTGTAACGACTCCCACTCGATTAATTAGTAATACGTGTATTGATCATTTCATACATAATGTTAATGGATGCAAATCTGATGTATTTGATTTAGGCCTGTCAGATCATTCAGCTCAATTATTGATTTGCCCCGTTAAATATAACCTTAAAATGATGTACTGGTATGTCGAAAGAAGAGACTATTGTCAAGAAAGTATTATAAAATTTAAAAATTACCTACGCTCTCTAACATTTAATGATGTTTACGAAGAACTGGACCCAGATAATGCTTTTAGCAAGTTTCATGATATTTCAGTCTTCTTTATAACTTGTGCTTTCCCATAGTGAGAACCAAACAACGATCACTGAACTCTCGACCAAAATGGATCAGTAAAGGGATAAAAAACTGTTCTAAAAGAAAACGTGATTTTCTATGGATATACAGGAAAACAAAGAGTCAAAATGATAAGGTTACTTTAAAATTATACTCACAACGATTAAATCGAATCATTAAACAGACACAAAAGGCACAAAACACTTATTATATTAATACTGCGTTGAATAAATCCAAAGCTACATGGGATGTCATAAACAGAAGTAAGATGACCATACCACGAGATTACATTACTCAAATTAATATTGACGGAAAAATTATAACAAATCCTATTGACATAGCTCATAAATTCAATGACTTCTACGTTGACCAAGTAAAACCTTTAACAGTTAATGCTAATAATACTTTTAAATGTAAAATGACACATAAATACAATAACAATAATAATTCATTATTTATTAATCCTGTTACTCCCTCTGACATACTCAAAACAATCAAATCACTGAAGAATACAAATAGCACAGGTTATGATGGAATCTCAACAAAGATATTAAAGGAGGTTAATGATGTCATAAGTCCGGTTCTATGTCATGTTTACAATCTTTGTTTGTATCACGGTTATTTTCCGAAATTACTAAAAAAAACTATTGTTAAGCCACTATTTAAAAAAAAACGATAAAGAAAATATGTCATGTTACAGACCAATTGCACTTATTCCAATATTCTCAAAGGTCTTAGAAAAAATTATTTATAATAATTTTAACAACTTTTTTGAAAAATATAATCTTTTAGCGAACGAACAAATGGGATTCAGGAAAAGCAAAAATATTAACAGAGCAATTTACGAATTCCTAAAAATGGTAACTGTCAGTGTTGATAATAAAACACCTGTTTGTGTCTTATTTATGGACTTAACCAAAGCCTTAGACTATGTTGATCATGACATATTAAAACATAAACTCTATGCCTATGGGATTAGGGGTAATGCTCTAAGTCTTATAACGTCGTATCTAAGTAATAGGAAACAAGCCACTGTGATAACAAAATTCGATTGGATTACAAAAAAAGAAGTTGAATTTATTTCGGGCTATAGAGAATTGACGTATGGTGTACCCCAGGGAAGTGTCTTAGGGCAGCTCTTATATCTTTTATATATAAATGACTTTCCAAACGCTATGACTTTTCCAATGATTCTTTTCGCAGACGACAGCACCGCTATATTTTGCTAATAAAAAATATACATTACTTAAGGGCGAAGTAAATTCTGCTCTAAATTCTATTGTCAATTGGCTTACATCTAATAATCTTTTAATAAATTTGGAAAAAACTAACCTAATGATATTCAGAAATACAGCTGTACCATCTTCAGATTTACATATCAAATACTTAACAAAGACAATTAGTGAAGTTAAAGTAACAAAGGTTTTGGGATTAATGGTCGATCACAATTTAAATTGGAAAGCGCATGTAGAAAATGTGTGTGCCAGGTTGAATACGTTCTCATACATGCTATATATGCTTCGTAAAACTGTGGCTGTGCCAACCGCTGACTGCCTATCATGCTTACGTATCATCTACGTTAAGATGTGGCATAATTTTTTGGGGCAACTCAACCGAATGTGAGGCCGCATTTAAGTGTTAAAAAAAGTGTATACGAGCAATATGCAAACTAAAGGTAACGGATAGTTGTCAGCCATACTTTCGGAAGCTGAAAATTTTAACTCTGCCATGTCTATATACTCGTATATTCGAAATTGCTGTTTTTGTTAAAAGTAATGTGCAGATGTTTGATAAGCTTACTAGTACCAGATATAGAGGCAAAATTAGAAGTATTCCTAGTAAGTCTGCCTTAATGAGTAAGAGTGTTTTTTGCATGTTATCCAAGATATACAACAAGCTGCCATATTGTATTTCAGAAATTGGGAACCTCAACTTGTTTAAACTGAAATTAAAAGAATTTCTCAATGACAAAGTGTCATTGAGAAATTCTTTTAGAAGAGAAACTATACTGTAAAAGATTATCTTGAGGGGAATCCTTATGGTCAATAATTAATTTAATTTATTTGACATTGCTTGTGTGACATTCTATAATATAATTGACAATTACTTTTTTCATTATATATCTAATTTGACATTAATTTTTTGACTTCAGTGGTATGAATAATGTTACTATCTTTGACATTATTGTATTCTAACAACATTACAAATAATTCAATTCAATGGACCTAATTCTATTATATAATTATTTTTATAACATATCTTTGCATGCCCTGTTAAGGCAAAATATGGAGAAACTATAAACTTTGTTAACACCTATATATTATGTACCCATGTTTGCAAATGATCAAATGAATATGAATATGAACATAAACAGAAGTTTTATATGTACATACAAGTAACACACATAACAACATCACGCCTTTTATCCCCGAAAGGGTAGGCAGAGGTGCACATTATACCACTGTACAATGTACCACCCACTTTTCACTATTTATGTTATGAGTCCATATAATAGGGGATGAGCCTATTGCCATATACCGGGCACAATTCCAGACTCCGTGCTACTACTGAGAATATTTAAAAAACCCAGTAATACTTTTGCCCGACCCGGGAATCGAACCCGAGACCCCTTGGACCCCTTGCCAGGCAGTCGCATTTACGACCACTCGGTCAACGAGGCAGTCAACGAGGCAGGCAAATATGTACAAGTATATTTTATTTATTTATTTAGACTTAGTACAAAAACAAACACATGTACAGGTGGACTTAATGCCTTGGGCATTGTCTGACGGTCGACCTTTACTCGAGTCGAGTATAGTGTATTTAAGACACCTTTCAGCTAGATGAAATGACAATATCTGCAATGGCTGACCGTAGTGTGAAGACCGAAAGATCGAACTGAGTAACATACTCTTTAAGAAGCAGTCCAGTATAGTGAACGTTAAGACTCTGATGATCATTATCTATATTTATTTTATATCCTATTACTTACCGTACGCTTATGTTTGAGAATGCTGCCATTGACTTTAGGTGTCTTCCTGAGCTCCCCTCCGTAGTCCAGCTTCCTCTTGGCATCCTTGCCCTCCGCGACAGCTCTAGCCGCCAAACGGCCGCTGATACGCCTGTTAATTCAAATATTAATTTCAGTAATATGATAAGAATACAATGTTTAATTGTAATGTATACTTTATTACATTTTCTTTGATATGACAATTGTTACCAAATCAACTTGATTTTTTGAGATTTGAAGGCAATTGACAGATTTGCATAACGCGGAAATACTACTGTTTTATTTGTACCTATTAATTCAACTCATAAATATCAGAATTTTATAATTATTTAGGCAACAATTCCAATACGTAACAAGAGATAGCCAGACGTTATTATGTATTTATTTTACTTGCAAAATCAATTTGAATGTAATCAATCTTTCTTAACAATGAGACCACAACTCGTCGCTAGAATACAAAATGACGGCTAACGCAAAACTCAATCTACAAGCTACCAAGTACAATCTAAAACATAATTTACTTATTCAAATACACTAATTACTTCATGCTGTACAGTGAAGCGTCATAACTACAAAGAAATTGATCTAAATATGTATTTAATGAAACTATTACATAAATCTATACTTAAAGGTGCTGATAAACTTAAGCACTTCACTTTAATGAGCATTCTTGCGAATATAACATGACCAGGAAATAACGAGAGCGTGTTAGAGAGGACTAAGGGGAGGGCCTTTGTCCAGCAGTGGACGTTTTCCGGCTGGTGATAATGGGTAGGGAGCATTCTATTATGTATTTTGACGAGCATTGTAGCGAAGAACAGTAAAGACTAGAATGTTCCCTAAAGTGATCATGAAAATGTTCGAAGCATAGTATGGTTTTGTGCTAGGCTCAGCTCGTTGCTCAGTTCAATAAAAATATCACAAATACTCGATGTTTTGTACTTTTGTTACAAATGAATGCTCAGTTCTATTAGCACCTTGATACAATATTTCTCATTCCCTCTACCTATATAAATTCAAAATATTCTCGTTCAATGGCTACTCATCATCAATCAAAGAAAACTTGCCTCAACAATTATGACGTAATGTTGTTTTCACATCAATTAATTCACAAGCGCGCACTGAAATTGTAAAGGAATGAAAAATATTATCTAAATAACAAGTGCGTGTTGTAACTATTCAGTTTTTATGATAAAAAAGCGAACAACGCCAATAACTTTTTATGACGATAAATAGTACTGTTTACATTACTATTTTTTATATAATCTGTGAAGCGATTGAGAGCTTTAAATTGAGAATTAAACTCATTAGTGTAGTGATTTTATCTAGTTATCCAAAGAGTTATCACATAACTTACCCAACTTTATAACGTTACGAAAGCAATTTTCTTACAAATGAACAAAATCATGAATTATTGAGTTACTAAGGCGAACTTGTACTACGCGACTTCAACAAAAATTTGATTTAATAAGGCAAAGTCATTATAAGATTTTAACTTTTTACTTCACCAATATGTACTAAACTATGAAGTGCAAGTTTAACAGTGGCTGTGTTAAAATAAGCGAACTAATCTTATGACAACAACAGTTCATATTAATTTGTTCCAATGTTTCATAAAGTATTATACCACATTACCTTTTAACAGTAGTGATAGCAGATCTCTTGAGCGCCGACAAGTTGTTGGTGAAGGTAGTCACCGCTTTAGTAGCACTGCCTGTGATCAGCTGTCGCTTGGACGGCGGCCTACAAATTCAAACGACCTGCTTATAATCAATGCTACTATGCTTATTTCTAATACTAGTTATAAGGTCGGCAAACAAAAATACTAATTGCTGTAATAATGTAGAAAAATATCTTTAGGTCTTAAATATTTCTCTAAAGTTTAGAAAGATCATTATACATTCTAGTGTATTTTGAGGAGACATGTGACGGAAATAACTTTACATTTTCACAATATTAAAACACTTGTAGGTAGATGTATAATTGACAGTTTAATAAATAAATTACAAGAATTGTGAATAAAGGGGAAAGATCTTGATATCTTACAAGAGTTTCTATGTGATTAATGTCGAAATACTCAAATGTTACTCAATTTTAAGTTGCAGTTATGTCATATAGGTCTGTCACTATAAATTATTTGTAAAATGACAGTGATACCAAAGTACAACTTAAAATTGAGTAGCAATATTCGCGTGTAAATCTGAAGGATCGAAGTAATAGAAATAGATAGGGTCTATATGCAGAAATAAAGATACAATGAAATGTCAAAAGTCATTTATTTCAATTAGACCACGAAGGCACTTTGAATGTCAGCAATAGAAATTTAAAAGTGATGTGAAAATGTTCTAACAGATCGAGAATCCCAAGAGAATTTTACTATATATTACAAAACGACTTCTTCATTATACTGACTCTCCTTTTGTTGTATGCATTTGTTGTTGCATGTCTTTTTGCATGTATAATATACAAAATCAAACACAATACCATCACCACAACCAACCAATTCCATACCTGTTTCTTTCAGCAGTAGCAGCGAGTCCCGCGGCAGTCCTGTTCCGTTTCCCGAGCGGTGATGTGGCCAGCGACCGGAACAGTGGCGTCGTCGGCGTCAGCGCCTGCTTGCGGGCTGACAGTTTGTTGTGACGCTCCTGTGGAAAGTCAGGCGTTAATAAAAACGGACCTTTAGTTTAATGATGTATGGATGTTTTTGATTTGTTTTGATGTTATTTATTGAATATTTAATACTATTCTATAAAGCTTTTAATACTATTCTATAAAGCTTAAAAGTTAAGTCGCTATTTAATCTCAGTAACTACGGGTCCGATTTGGAAAATTCTCTTTGTGTTGGTCCATTTATCGAGGAAGGCTATAGGCTATAAGACATCACACTACGATCAATAGGAGCCGAGCAGAGAGGGTGAAAACGCGCGGGAGTAGCTAGTAAAATTACGAAAGGTAAAACATGGTTGATGTCTTAAATTTTATACTATCTTATGTGTAAATTAATATCTTATGGATAAATTGTCTATGCAATGTCTTGGCATATAATACTATACACAAAGGTAATCTTGTTCTTATTGCCTTGTTGGCCGAATTGGTAACTGTCAAGTACCTGAACTTAATTCATTTAGATTCTGAGATCGAATGGTATGTAGGGTTTTGAAATACTGGCATTAGAAAATTCTCAGTAGTACTGAATCAAAACTGATGGCCCTATTACATTTTTGCCCACCCTTTCGGGGTTTACAAGGCATTTCAAGTTATATAATCAAACCAAAATAAATGCGAAATATTTTATTCAGAAAGAATTTACATCGCAAATGTGCACTTTAGGGAATTGTGACTATGCGAGCCAACACAAAGACATCAAACTTCAAAAATTATATTTATGTTTTTTTCAATAAGGTTGAGTTTAGTTCAATCCACTGAAATAAAATAGTAATTTCAATTCAAAATGGTATTAAGATTCTAAAATACATGACTTTATCTATTTTGAAATCGAGAAGCACATATTGAGGTTTACCATACAATGCTGGACATAGGTCTATACAATAACAAATCACTGAGCTCAGTCTACAGCCTTTAGCTGGCGTATATAATAACCTCCCTGCCGCCCTATACAATGTTTGCCTAGTTACGGTGGCTACTCTACAACACATCAAGCCTTAAAGTCATTGGTTCTCTATTCTATCTGTTTTAACGCATAAGTTATAAAAGGTATAAGTACACTTACAGCCTTCCTCGTCTCCCATTCGTCTTCCATAAGCTGCAGAAGAGGTTTGCCATCGACAGTGAAGATGTTACCAGTCTTAGCTTCATATTCAGACACTAGTTCACGGATTTGTGCCTCAATCTTCGGTAACTGTAAAAGAAATATTGAAAAAATATACTCATTAAGATCACACAGTTCATTAAAATTAGTAAGTGGCAAATTCAAGTAATTTTATATGTATTTTATACATATCACTGGTAAATAGGCGGGAGTTCTGTGGCTTCTGCCTACCCATAGGACTGTTTAATACACATTTACTAGTCGGGATATTACCCGTCAAAAATCAATAGAATCTTTTTATAACTAACGTTGCTTGCGATGGCCTTCCTCTCTTTCTCTTCGCGCAGTAGTTGCCCTCCTCGGTTATGATAACGACCCGGCTCCGTAGCTCGAGCCTCGAGCTCGGTCATCTTCAGCCAAAGGTTCTTACGTGTTACCACCAGCTCGAAAATGTGCCTAGAAATAAAAGGTAGTATTGTGAGGATGTGTATAATTGAAAATTTTCAATGATGAACCTAGCCAATAATATTGATATATGTAACTCTAACAAGAGTATTAACATAAACTACCAATGTCTACCCATTTGTTTAACACCTGTATTCCTGATTTCATTTAGTTCACATACTTCAAACTTATGAATAAGAGACACAGAAGCAAAATTTATGGCATTTTCTATACTGTGGAGTGGTGTATTCAACTGTGGGTGATCTTTGATGGAAATGACGTGTAAAAGAATAAAAGATAATAGTATTACTTACTTATGATCATTATAATACTTTGTGATCTTCTCCAAATAAAGTTCGTGTAAGGTCAACGTGTCTTCAGTAAAGATGTCTTGGTAGTAGTGCACAAATTCTTCGCGTTCACGACTCGAATACATCACACTGTCCCACATCAACTTTATCTTAGTGCGCACATTCGCCACGAACACCTGGGTAAAGGAAAATGGTACTTAGAATAAAGTGTGAGAGTCGACTATTGCACGCAACTAAAACGTTTCGATATCTTCATACAATAATTTGACTACACGTGGGAATTGCGGCTTCGTCTAGGGGTCTAGCAATTCGTTCATGAGAATATTACCTAAAGAACGAAAACAGAAGGATGGGAGGCAAACATCCAATATCCTGGCCCACTAAGACTCATGATGAAATCTGAAGATATAAAACTAAATGCTGCTGCTTAATTAAAATTATGATTGTTGTCACCTGATAGCATACAGCAATAGGCGAATTACGGGTGACAAAATTCTGAAAATTTTAAGGCGTCATTATTATGCGTCCTCAAAATATTTCTAGATATACGAAAATAAAATATAAAAAAAAGCTATTTTGCCTAACCTTTAGTTGGTTAGGATAATTTGTAAATGTTGAAGGCAATAATAAATAATTGGTAATACGATGCAATGTACTGTAGTATTGGTTCAAACAGGAACTAAGTAGGTACCTAATAAATGATTTTATGTAATAACAATCTTAATAGGCTTATACAACTTTAATTAGGGTAATGCACTCAATGTATCTATGTAACAATTAATACGACATCTAAACAGTTTGATCGATATCTATCAATACTAGTCCGCGTGAAAGTAAACCGATTTATTATTCCGCGATGTAAAACGACTAGTTAGATTACGTTTTCGCATATCATATTGCAATACTAATTGCATTTCGATTAAAAAGCTAGTTCAAAATAAACGAGAGCTAAACAAATTAAACTTTCCCGTTTTGGAAACTGGGGTTTTCCTGTCCCTAAAATAACTGCCTATGCCTACTATATTATCCTTACTAGACTATTTGTCTGGTCGCATGCGTGATGAGTGTGCAGGTAGACTATCGAGCGAAGTAAACTTACAGCTACTTAATATACTAACTTTTTATCGACTTTTCAGAATTTTGACATTCTTGGTAATAAAGTTCTTAACATAACATCACACCTTTTACCCCAACGGGGTAGGCAGAGGTGCACAATACAGCACTTAATGCCGCTATACAATGTAACACCCACTTTTCACTAATTATGTTACGAGTCCCATGTAATATGGAGTAATAAAAGTTCTTATACTGTGAAATGGGCTGTTGCTATGTATATCACCTTTGTCTAATCATTCGGGATTCGACAGGCGTGATTTTATGTATTTTATTACTGATACCGACACCAACTTTTTCACCAATTATTTTGTTACTCGCAATAAACATAATTTAATAATACCTTTGATACCCAATAATTACAAATGATACATAAAACAAGCGTATTCAAGTCATAGCAAATATGAGAATTTATCACAGTCATCATTTTAATGTTGAAAGAAACAGGCCCTATTAGAGTTACGACAGTTCCTGTGTGACAACTAGTTACTGTGTAACTGCAACAAACTCTCAATATTTAGATAATATTCCGTCCATAATGTAGGCTATCAGATCAGTGAAATGTACCAATCTTGAATTTACAGTACTAGGTAGTTCAGATATCAATTTATTTTCTTTGGCTATTACATCAAGCATAATGTGTATGGAGTTAATAATTTCTTAATACAATAAGAAAGTAAGTATGAATGAGCCTTTATGTATTGTAACATTTTTCAATCATAATTGTAAAAATCTTTGAGGTTTCAAATAGAACAAAAACTATAGCTTGTTAATGATACTTTAGTTCTACACAATGTCTAATGGTATCAAATATAGTGGAACACTTCCCTTAAAATAAAAATAATAACATGAATTGAAATTACCATTGACCTACAAGTTCTATAAAATACCCATAACATACCTGAATCTTCTGCCGTTTGATTTGATCGCAGCGTTTGATCTCCTCTTTGATGGCGGCTTCGGTCTGTGGGTGGCAACCAGGATGTGCGTGCAAGAAGTTCTCGCGGTAAATCTGATCTTCATCGAGGCATTCCCAGAGTTTAGTGAGACGCTCACGAAGCTCCAATACCTAAGATAGATAATTTTTATTTACTAATTAATTTGGAAATTAATGGTGACAGTAGGTACCTACATAGGTATAAGATCAAAGGCGACAAATCGTCTTTCTCTTTTGTATTTAATGTTTAAAATGTACTTATTATAAATGTATTTTATGTTAATGTACTGCCAGTTCTGTTGAAATCCTATAAGACCATATTAATATTTTGCCTTACCGGGGTGATAGACGAAATCCTTCGCTCGAAAATAATATTTGCCCCCATTTGAATAAAAGTGAAGTTCTGTGTTTATTACTATCTAAACAATATCAATAATACATCGACATATTATTATGTGACCAGTTACTTACCCTGTTATTAGTCTGTTCATATTTCTCTTGCAAGTCTTGCTGAAGCTTGGCGAGCCGGTCCATGTTCAGGTCAGTCACTTTGAAGTCTACAGATAGAGACGATGTCACAATATGTTCAAACTTGTTCTGTGGTTTGATGCGGAGTTTATCTGAAACAGACAAAATTGTAGTTTTAAATATCAAATGTAGTTTTAAAACTTTCATTCATACAATAAAGAAAAATGTAAGTTGTATAACATTATCAGTTGAAATGGTAATGACCTACTAATCTCGAGATAATTATTCATTGAATTAAAATAATAACTAAGGTTAAAGTCCTTTGTTAATTATAGAAACAGTTCAATATTTAAACATTATAAAAGATTTGGTTTTTTTAGCCACTCATGCTCGCCGTCCGCAGGCCCGCGCTTGCGGTGGCCGGAGATCGTCCCGCAGAGATTTAGTAGCTATTCTATTTCTTTGAACAAACTTATTACTAACTGTCCAAATCTATACAGATAAATAAAATTAGATTGTCTTTTTTTATATTAAATTAACCGCTTTTTACTACTACATTCATGTGAATCTATATACACACATACCAAAATAACATTTTTTACAATTTTTGTCTGTCTGTCTGTTTGTTTGTACTGGCTAATCTCTGAAATGCCTGGACCTATTTTGCAAGACTTTTATTGGCAGGTAGCTGATGTACTAAGGAGTAACATAGGTTACATTTATTTTGGACAATTGAAACAAAAGAAATTATGTTCTAAAATTCACATTGTATGCTGACGAAGTAGCGGGCAACAGCTTGTAAAGAATAAATTTATCACTACGAAATAACTAAGCAGATAATACTCAGTGCATTAACAGATTATAATCAGTTGCACAACAAAACCAATGTGTATGGTCTTAACCATTTATGTATTGTGTAAATACAATTGTACATAAATCTTCAAACTAAACTCACCCATAATATCCTTAATCTCAACTTGAATGTTCAAAAAGGTCTCTGCTCTCTTGTCCCTCTCCGCTTGAAGCATTTCCAAGTGTTCCTTCAGCTTGTCCAGTTCCTCCTCAGCGGGAAGTGGGACTTCTTGCAACTCCTGGATGGTGACTCCAAGTTTATCAGCCAAGTCCCGCTGCCATTCCAATAGCCTCTCCATCTTCATACGACGTTGTTCTACTTGTTCTCTATACCTGATAGAATAAGGTGCATTTTTGTTTGGTTATTGGATAATATTTATTTGGTTATTGTGACTAATGTTTGCGGAAACTACATCACATAATGTGTTGTCTTTAGTATTTAACAACGATGAAAAGGTGTGACTTTTTATTAATGCAAGTTTGTTTTGTAATTATCGGTTTAACAGACACAAAAGTGTTGCTTATAAAACTATAAATATGTGAAGTTGTTTCTGGAAAATAAGGAAAAACATTGGGCTAGTGGAAGTTACATGTGTATTTACTTTAAGTGCCAATAATTTGGACACCATTACTAGAATAATCATATAAAGTGATTACTTTATATGATGTGTAGATGTGTGACTACTATGAAGTATGATTATACTTCATAGTAGTCACACATCTACTAGAAGTAACGGTGTCAACTAACCCAATGAAGCAATAAAATGTAAGCAGCTACAGCAAGCCACAAAGCAACAGTGTTCTCATATGAAGAGATAACAGAGATGACAAGGTCATAAGAAAGATGCACTAACAAATAATCTATCTCATGTCAGGTCATGTCACAAGACTTACAAAATCATACTTAAGGTAATTATAAAATTGCCTTATCCTTCAGCAATTAGAGAAGTCAATAGTGAGAACTGTAATTTATAATGAGCTGTGAACAGGGAAGATGAGAGCTAAGTGTTGAAAGACTTCAGACAACAATCTAAAGAAATTAAGATGTGTTATCATATCATGCTTATAAAAATATGTTTATTTATAGAAAGTAATTGTTAACATTAAATAGTTAACAAGGTCTAAGGGTAGCTAAACTATTTTGTTAACTAGGTATGTATATATTATTTAATAATTAGTTATATGTAAGTAATACAGTTTAATAATCACACAAATATTATAAATGTGAAATTTTCTTTGTTTGGATGTTGTCCATCAGTCACACTGAAACTACTGATCGGATTTCAATAAAAATTTGGCATACAGGGTATGGGGTTACTTAGGTGATAGGATAGGACTTAACAATTAAATGCTTCCTTGGGATAAAACAGGAATACGCGGGCTTAGCCGTGGGTAGCTAAAAAGCCATTATAAAATAGTTAGACACTTTAAACTTTGTCATTATTTTTAAAGACAATGTTTTGCAGACACTTTTATTACCCATGACATATCAATTAATATGAATAACTTACCCAGCAATCTGTTCTTCCAGTTCCCTCTTATATTCAACCAGCATCATGTCTTCCTTGAAGTCCAGGATGGTGATATCAACAGATAAACATCTACTCAACTCTTCTGTCTCTTCTTTGAGTTCTGTTGAATAAAAAGTAATAATTGGTTACTAGCTCTACTATTTAGTTACTTAATCTAAGATTAATTGTAGTTGGCAAGCCATTTCTATTAACTATGTGAACTTATCAGATTTGAAATTGCATAAAACATAAACATTCAAATAATTAAGTATACCTAATTAAAGTATTACACATAACAAGCTAAACAAGAGGCTCCCCCCCATAAATAGTGAAAAGTGAGTGTTACATTGTACAGTGGCATGAAGTGCCATAGTGTGCATGTCTGGCTACCCCTTCAGGGAAAAAAGGTGTGATGTTATGGTGTTAAAACAAGTACAATACTAACACTGCATTTCTTAACAACATATTGTGCAGATAAAAGCTGTGTCACAAATGTTACAATACAAATATAAAGGATTAAGTTAATCTGACATTCCCCTAAGATGTAACATATAAAGCTCAAAATAATGGAATTTTACATCATTACAACATTTCATTAGCATAACAAGTCTACAAAACTTACTGTCAACTTGTCCTTGCATAGTTTTGAGCTTCTGTCTGGTCTCCGAGATGACATCTCTATGGAGTTCCTTCTCTATCTGCACCAGCTTTGTGATGTTGTTCACTTTGGTGTTGTCATCGACGCCAAGATGTGACCAGTTCAGCCAGAGCTCCTCCATCATTGAGCGGACATTCTGGGATATCTCCACCAGGACTTCATTGCTGTAAAAGAGAATATGGATGTGTATTATCTGAAACTATAGTAGATGTCAGGATAGTAGCTTTGTGTTATATAGTGACAATATAAGGGTATTTTACATGAAGAATTTATTATATTTATATGATGGTTTTGTTTCATAAATTGTTAATCAATGCTTAATATTTTGGATATTGCATTGTATTTTTGTAGATATTGTTAATTAATTATTGATTATCTGAAAGTATTTGTATTGTTGTAATAATCATGTATGTAACTTGTCTATTTCCTTGTCAATTTGAGATTAACTCGTCGAGTACTGGTTTTGTAGACACAATTATAGAATAATAGGTTGCGGTCACCGGTGACCGCTTGGTGTTTAACAGTTTAATGAAATGTCTTTTATTATTAAATTATTGAAACAATGTCCGATTATATCAGACAAGAAAGCATCATTATGCATACATTTTAAATTCTTAAGAGTAATGAACTACCTATTTCAAATGATTTGGATACTTGACAAAATCCCAGCATGTAAACATCCAATAATAGGTTACACACCATAAGTAAGAACGATAAACATAAAAGAATATAGTGTAGTTTAAGAGTATTAATAGATGATTGTATGCATAACCGTTTGAAATCAATGCGTAACGGAAGACAACCAGGAAACCTGACGCCTCCTGAATTGTGTGGTATTTTAGGTAAAAATCGTAAAATTACAACTACAAACATAAATTAGAGGATTTATATCGAAAATATTGCGCTAAAATACATAAAGAAAGTTATTCAAACACATTCGTTGTATAAAAAATCAAACTTACAATAGCTTGTTGACATCTTCGGTTAACGTAATCATTTTGCCTTGAGTTCTCACTGTTTTCCTTTTAATGGAACACACATAAGTTCACACAAAATGTCTAAATTGTGTCTGTATTACAAATCACTAATAAAACTCAATTTTTCTAAAATAACCACCAACATGAATCCGAAATCTAACGAGTCTTGAACGTTTGTTTTCAAAATTCAAGACGTTACAAATGAAAGTGTCTTCCACTGGCCTGTGATTGGTCGGACATTTTTGTCGTTCGGAAACATTTCGTTATGTAGCAAGTTGCGAAAACGTTTATTTAATTTCTTCAAATATCTTTTACAAATATTATTATAGTGAAGTTAATTACAATTATGTTAGTTTACACAAATGTTGTTTTTATAGATATGTTGATCGAAACTGCTCATTGTTAGGTACTTTGAAATATTAGTGAGAGCGGGGTGGCGCCACTGCAGCAAAGCTTGCATTTTTATTTATTTTTTCGTTCCCCTAATTTTAGTTTGGAATCAATTAGGTCATACATTAAAGAAAGTTCCTTAGATTCTGATCACATTAATGATAAGAAAGATTATGGTTTATTTGTAGCTTGTAGGACAGATATTACATAAATTGTTCCGTGGGTTAAGATTGATATCTAATAATTTATAGACAGAGTTAACTTGGTAACACGGGCAGGAAGCTAGGTATGTTAGGTACAATGGCCAGCAGATCAAATTACTACAATCTGCAAAATTTATTCATTGCATTTTCGACTTTATATCAATATATTAAAGCTGAAGATGTGATAGACAAATTTTGCAGAAAAGTATAGGTTGACCTTCTGGCCACCGTAGTTTGGCCTTGTATCACAGTTAATCAGAGACTATATTTGTCTATGGTCAAAGAAGGCAGCCGTAAAGGCACAATTTACTAAGTACTTAAATGAGATTTTTATAATAATGCGATAATGGTAGGGATGGCGATTCTTACCGAAAAAGACCGATTATTAAATCGATTCCCAAAAAAATTGAGGTCTAAAACAATAATTTCTAGAAAATCTATCTTTTTTCAAATTAGTTTTTACAATGTTAATATAAAAAAAAAAAAAAAAAATCAAATTTATATAAACTTGAGAAATATTAGAACTAACGATCTTTTAATCAGTATAATCAGAATGCAATATTAAAAATTTTTTTTTATTACCTAGTATTGTTATTACTTGATGATGCTATGTCAAATCAATCACAGTAGGTACAGACATACAATGCAATAAGTCAAAAATTTTAAACGTAACTTTATTTTATTGATTAGAAGCGAGGCAAAGGAGACTAAACATACAGCAATCTCGCGAGTTTTTGAGTATTAACCGGCAGCACTCTAGTAATACGGGCTTTCAACTAATTGTATGGTTTATACCAAGACAGGAAAAATCGTATCTCGATCTTAGATTGTCTGAGATCGATTCAATACATAGGATCGATTAAAAAGATCGATATTTTTGCTTCAAAAGATCGACTCTTCGATTAATCGATCTCAGACCGCCATCCTTAGATAATGGTTTCGGCCCCTCAGCCTCGAGTTCGATTCCAAGGTCGGGCAAAGAGCTATTATTAGGGTTTTCAGTTTATTAAAAAATCTACCTCTATAGTATTATGTTTACAAATCCCCTTTTAGATAACGTAGCTGGAAGAAGGTGAATTTTTAATTGAATACATAATAATGTAGATAGATTTCTGGCTGATCCTCCGTGATATAAAAGGTATGATAATATCTAAGTATATTACGGTTATGTTTACTGATTCGTATCAACATTATCTTCTCGTGGTATTAAACCGTGCGTTCTACGTTCGTAAGTATGTAATATAGGCAATTAATGTTTTAAGCGTAACACTTTTACTTTGCTCCCAAATTGAAATCATTTTATTACTTCCATGACTACGCTGGTATAGCAGTGGCTTTATAACTGGCTGCTATGAAACTTGTCGCATTTTCGATAATCCCACGCTGAACAATTTTGTCTTTTTTCATGGGATTAGCCGGTAAACGAGGTGACCGATCACCTGATGGTAAGCAATCAGCTTCGCCTATGGATACCTGGAACACCAAAGGCGTTACAAGTGCATTACCGGTCTTTTGGGATTAGGAATTTGAGGAACGTTGGGGATTCAGGGATTGAGGAGGGTGGGGTAATTAGTCACACGACGAAACACTACGCAAGCGTTGTTTCACGTCGATCTTCTGTCAGGTCGTGGTATCACTCCGGTCGATACCACCCATTCGTGCCGAAGCACTTCTCCCACACTTATTCTACAAATATACAATTGTTAGATATTCTTGATCAGTCTAGTGTGGGTGATCTAAATAAAATTTGCGTATTTAAACGTACCTACGTTTACACGAGTACCTTACTCCGGAGCGTCCCTAGTATGATAGTGTGAGGCTAAGCTTGAAAATAAAGTAATTTTATTTCCCTGACGTCGCGTCGGGGGCTTAGGGAATTAAGAGATATGACGTTAAGTTAATATCGAAGTATTCATATCTAATCTTAGATCTGCATATTAAACCAATTTCTACTTTCGATTTAGCAATATAAATAGCTCTATTTAGGTACTATTAACGTCTTATTTGCAAACATATTCTACTAATCTATGCGTAAACCTAACAAGTTGTTAATGCATAGTTATCATCAAGAGTAGGTACCGCAACGCAACTTTGTCATTAACTCATGTTGCAACCAATAGGAATGCACTGTTCAGTGAGTGATCACTTTTACTGAATACCTTGGTCAATGGTCTATCGTGTTTTCTGATTTTGAAGCACCTGCAGTATATAGCTAAATATTTTGAAGGGTAGTTTAGGGTTAAAAGCTATGGTAATTCGCTACTTTTACTCCCTCTCTCGTCCGAATCACGAATTTCAGAATCCAACAAAATACATAGATGCCTATTCAGCTAAGTACTAAAACACCTCTTGGTTTAGAACCACCTTTATTAATTATGTCAAGTAGTCTTAATAGACAGTTTAATATCACCTCAATGTTAAGAATTGCTGAGCTTGGATGCTTAGAAGTAGGTAGGTACGATATGTATTAGGTAAGTACTTCAGGTACCGAAGCATATTATTATTGAGTTTTAACCTTATCTTTAAGTTAACTACATTCGTTTTGACTTACATTTTACATATTTTAACAATACGATCTCAACAAAAATGTTGCCTTAATTACCACGAGCGTCTACGGATATTGCTAAAACAGCAACTTCCTTTGACGACATCTTGGGAAGACGAAGACTTCATGGCGCTACTGCACAAACGGCCTCTACACTGTTATAAGAGGAAATATCTCCACGCACTGGAGGAATTATTACATTGTAACGTATTTGTTCTGATTCAGATACCTACAAAAGATAGGTACGTTGTTTAATAACAAAAATACTTTTTAAAGACGGCTACTTTTTGGGGAGTAGGGAGTCTAGAGCGACTAAGGCTATCTGATAAACCTGATACATTTAGACTGCAATCTCCAACCCACATGCCAAGCTAGGAGATTATAGCAAACTCCTCCTTTCGTTTAGGGTGCCTATGGTCCAGCATATTAGACTGTTGATGATGATGACATTTCTAACATCCTTCACCTCCTTCTTTTTCTTCTCCTCTTATAATGTCTTGTGATTCACTTCGTTGCGGGAACCAAGACAGATACTTATGTCCCTGGGACGCGCCGGACTTCAGTGTTCCGGTGTTTTCATGGTTGTATCTATTGTAGATCCTGGCTTACAGGAGTTGCAGCGGTTTTGGGAGGTATTGGCGGGCTTGTCTTATTTAAAAAATCCTTCACCTCCAACAAAGACCCCGTTTTTTATCCAAAACAAAAATGCGATCACTTTACATACCAACCTACTTAGCTAAGAATTACTTATTCTCCTCGCTTGATAATAAAACGTAACACGCAAGAACACGACTCGGATACGGATGAACAATGAAAGTTACCTTTTTATGGGACCACGTAAGAAATGTATTGAGTTTAGGTACATAATGATGGGTCCTATTGTCTCTTATGGAGAGGTTGTAAGGCTATAGTTTTTAGGTTGCTATTACAATTGTAATGAAAAACGCTATAAATTATGTGTGTGATAAAAGATACCTTTTTTTTTAAATATACCTAAGCACTTAAGTAAGTAGTCGTAATTGAAAATCAATGTTTTAAGTTTTTGCTAGCTAGTTTTCCATTTATTCACTCATTCATATCTAAACTGGTGGTTGGAATGAAAGTCTTTGACTTAAAATTTTTTTAATAACAAAACACTGCATGCACATCTTTAGCCCGTCTTTTGCCTTTTACAACTTACCGAGGTTGGGAAAGTATGTTCGTCCTTGCATTCGTTTAAATTTTGTGTTACTAAGCCATTATATTGAGCCGGTTCCTTCTTCGTGAAACAGTTTGTTACTCAGATATGAATCTACCTTTCTCTGTGGTTATTTATGTATCTTATTTGGCACCAAATAATTAAAAGGATATGCTGTAGAACCTATGAATAGTCCTCAAAACAGAAACACCCGCGTACTACTTTTACCTATTTCATGATCATAAAATACATATATTACAATATGTGCCCTGCTCAAGAAGAGGTCCCAACGACATATTATTTACCATGTGTTTACTTCTACAACCACCAAACTATTAAAGTATGTTAATCTAAACTACCTAGATGGCTCACAAACTCACAGTCTAACTTATAATCCACCGCACCACTTACAAACTACTTATCAATTAGCGGTTGCCAGTATTACAGCAACCGGGCTTAGATTATAGTTTGCAGTCGTTACGTATTGTACTATGTGAATCGGGTTGCTCAATCATTACCTTTGACTAGATTTTTGTTCGAACATAACTGTATAATGTAGAAAAGGTTGATTATGAGATGTGTGTGTAATCATCGGCTTTGACAACTTGATGTGCAACTGTCACTAACTTGTGGGTGTTATTTTTGGCATTACTAACTAGTTATATTGCTGTCCTAATTAATAAAACATTAATTAATTTCTATTATTATTGACCAGTTTACGTCTCACACTTTAAAGTACCTAATTTGTTTATTGATAAACTTTACAATTTACGTATTTCGCCTCGCACGCTCAATGGTTTCCTGTCAGCACCATACAACTGTAAACACAGCTGTATCTATGCTAAGCTCACATTCCTATTTATGTAAAAATAGATTGATACTATTACAATTTACGATAATTTTTAATGTCAGTTTCATAGCAACCCTAGTACAAGAATTTGTCGCGGTGAACCTAACGGGTAACCGGAGCTCCGGCTCGACGTGCAGGAGAAGGAACGGGGTGGCTTTTAGTCAGTAAGAGTCTGACACTCCCTCCCGCCTCACCCAGGCGGGAGCAGTCATTCGATGATTTCCCCCCTTAAAAAAAGTGCAAGAATTTGAATTATTTCCAGTAAATACCTATAATAATATGTTGTAGATACAACAAACATACTTACATCTAATCAATTAGGTCGTGGTCGATTGATGATACGTCACGAATCACGGTCTACATTGAATATGTAACGCGCACATAATGCGAGTTAGATTGCTCAGTAACTGTGCACGGTGTAACTAACCACATAGTTGTAGTGTAGAAATATGTTATTAGGTATCTCTCATACTCATTGGTAAAGTAGTCACAAGCGAAGTTTGAGAAAAGTAATAAGTTTGTTGAAATCCTAATGAAAAATTGAAAATGGTTTTAAGCCTAGTTACCTAAAACCCAGGACAGAAATTCAATTTGCTAACAATTTTCTCGAGTCGATGGTAAAATAATTTTAACTTACTGTTTAATTTAATACGCTCTCCACTAACTCCATTACATACCATAATTCCGATGCCTAGAGACTACTTTTGAATGAACAATTTTGGGGATTTTCAGTACGATATATTAATGAAAATTATATCAAAATACCGAAATCTATAATTTCACTTTTTTAAATTTATAAGGGTAAGTCGGGTACCGTATAATACGGAACCGGAACTACTGGATTCGAATTTAATAAATATATTTGTGTAGTATGGTCCATTTGTTGTGGAAGGCACACATGTAACATCACACTGCGATCAATAGGAGCCGATCACCCGCTCGGGAGTAGCTGGTAATCAATAAAACTTTACCCTAGCTTGTGGCCACTCGACCAATATTAATAGGACAGAACAGTACACAAAATAAATTCTAAGAAAAACGTTAATGAATGGTATTCTTCCGATGTTTCAAATCAATGAACACATTGTTTTCCGATATTTACGTGATGTTCGTAATTAATGGCTCCATCAAACCACTGAACTGAAACTGTACGATTTATCGCCCTTTACTGAAATCGATAAGGCCTTTAATTAGCTTGAACAAGTTTTGTCTAGGATTTTATATAGATGGTAAACATTACTGAGGACTCCATTTAATATTGCAAGCTTTATTTCATGGGTCTCATTCTGCTATTATAATAGTTGCAAAATTGAATTAATTCGATTTATAAATAAAAAAAAAAACAAATTTGACAAAATCTGTAATTATGAAATCCATGTTATACTTATACAATTTTAAAACAATTGTAATATTTATAAGGGGGGAAAATCATCGTATTAGTTCACCCGCCTGGGTCAGACTCTTACTGACTAAAACCACCCCGTTCCTTCTCCTGCGCTGCGGAGCCCTATCGGGCCTTTTTACCTTTTACGTTCTCCGCGGCGTAACTATTGTAATAGCAGATTATTATGCCCCAGTTGTAATTAAACGCTGGAATCTAATCGCTAGCTATCGCAGTGGAGAAACCTGTCATGGTAGTGTAGGTAAGGTTATATAAATAAATAAATATAAAAATAAATAACCAAAATAATCGATAAATATACATTTTATTTGTTCTGTAATAATTATATTCAAGTTTTACTAAACGCATAGGTACGACTTTTGTGAATTGCTAACGACTTTAATGATTAAGTATCAATTTAATGTTGTAATTAGAAAATCACATTTATGGTAGACACAAGTGCATTGTGCTACATTTGAAACTATGAATAACAACATACTATCAGGGGCGTAGCTAGTGCCGTATCTGCCGTATCAATTATACGGGGCCCCCGGACTACAGGGGCCCCCAACGTGCCTAAACAAAAATTAATAAAAACTTCCCAATTTTTATTCTATTTCAGTGATCGCAAAAGTCAAAATTAACGATTTTTTCCGCGTAAAGCATGCGTTCATAGGTTGGCAGAAACTTAAGACAAATAAAAGTTGCTAAGGTCCGCTAATCAGGGCAGAGGGAGTTGCCTGCAAAGATTTTAGGTTTTCACACAAATTATAAGTATTTTACGTAAAAAAAATCTATTTTGAGAAATATTTACCCTTCAAGGGCCCCTAAACAAATCTTTATACGGGGCCCCCCCAAGGCACGCTACGCCACTGCATACTATATTGGGAAATGGCATACATTGTTTTGGCTAGAATATTAATTAAAATTCTTAGCAACATTTACTCACAATTTATTTCTTTATTGCAGATATTTATTGTGAAAACGAGAGGTTTAATATTTCAACAACCTTATTTATATGTATTTGAACATACACATAGCTTTCGAAAGATTAAAACAATATTTTCGATTAACTTTCGACATATCGTCGGTACAATAGTCAACTAACCAAAGTGAAATTTTGACAGTTTTGACTTAAATACATGACATTATTATTTTCTGACGACACAATACTGTGCCAAAATATTGTATCTGTTGTACTTCAAATCCACAAGATACAGACTAATTATTTTCTACGTAACTGCAAAAAATACAATTTCTGCAGAGGTAAACTAATCTATGTGATTTGGGCCACAATGCAAAACTAGCCAAACTGGAAGATTGAATACTTTACTCTAGTGCAATATGATGCTACAATCAAAAGCCACAATGCGCAATTGTCGTAACTGGCAGATTGGATACTTTACTTACGTGCAATAAAGCCTACAAACAAAAACCAAAATGCTCAACTGGCCTAAGTGGCAGATTGAAAACTTTACTTTTGTGCAATTTAACCTACAAACAAAAAACCACAGTCTGTAACTGGCCTAAGTGGCAGATGTAATAATTTACTTTAGTGAAATATAACATATAAAACAAAAGCGACAGTGTGTAACTGGCATATGTGGCAAATTGGATACTTCACCTCAGTTCAAAAGTAACATAATTGTTTAAAAATACCATAATCAAACAGTGTGTGTGACAGATAGTGGTTCTAAAAGTTATTAAAATATGGATGTGCTCTAATGAACTGTCCTAATTGGCAGATTGAACACAATATTAACTTGGATCAGAAATAATTTAAATATTTTTTCTACTACTCCTAAAGTTTTACAAACTTATTTTCATTATATTTTAAAGAAATAAATATTATTTTTATTTACCCAGCTCATTCGTTAACAACACATTTGAAAATTATGGTGTCAACACTGGCGCGTACAAGTGTTGCTAACCATAAATAACTTTTTTAAGTTTTTCCGTTACTGGCGAGCGAGCGGGCTGTCTGTCAATTTTTTTTAAATATTAATTAAATTGTGAATACAAGATGCTTCGAAGAAATAATCGTGTGCGTCAGATACTTAAAAACGCAGGTATCGATAACAGTTCTGGCGATGAAAGTGATAATACAGGTAAGTGTTTTGTATTATAACCTATAAAAGTTAGTTTTTCAACAAGTTTCACTTTGCTAAGGATACTTAGTTCGTTGTTAAATGGTGTGTTTGCAGTATAAGGGCGAGGTGATGGTGGGCTTTATTTATTCAGAAAACATAGGTACTTAATCATTTACCTATACAGAGAAAATGATGAATAGAATTATGTGGAACAAGTTTAAAGGTTCTATTTAATAACACCATTTGTATTTTATCATAATGGTATGTTAGTTTGCAAGGTGTCTATGTGCCAGAGTAGCCTGAAAACAAATGGATGTGTTATTGCATAAATATGACTAAAATGCATGAGGTGCTTATCGAATACCTACTAGCTCCGGGGTTTAATCTATAGCTTGCTCTTGCTTTTATTGCATTACAGATATAATAGAAAATACACCTACAGCTAGTCCAGAACTCAACTGCGGTAAAGGCGATTCCCATTCAGGTATTTTGTTTTTTATTAATACAAACAGAAGATTTATAATATACTAGCTTTTGCCCGCGACTTCGTCCGCGAGGAATTAGACTTCTGACAAAATTTAGGTTTTTCACTAATTTTCAATTTTCCCTCGGGAACTACTAAAGGAATCGGGATAATAGGTGTTCTTTTCCGTGTCAAAGGCTATATGCATGCCAAATTTCATCCCAATCCAAACATCAAAACACACACACTTTCACATTTATAATATTAGTAGGATAGTAGGATTAAATAATATCATTTTCTGCTAATAATAAACAGCCTAAACTGTTGGATTTAAAACACAAAAATTGTTCAGATAATTATCTGTTTTAAAATTATAGATTTGCAATTTTTTACATAAACACAATGTTGGTGATGGTATGTTTTAAGGAGTCTACACACTGAGGCCGCCGACATGTCGGCAACTTGTAGGGGCGCCCTATATCCTACAAGTTGCCGACATGTCGGTGGCCTCAGTGTGTAGACTCCATTATGATTATTAAAATTTATAAGGTTGATGCAATTGCACCATTTTGATAATGGCTAATTTACAATGCTAAACCTATATTCTCTTACTTATGTGTACTTATGTGTCCTAGGTGAACACTAAGAAGTTTTTATTTTTCACAGATCTGAAGTTTTCAAAAGAAACGAAAGAAACAACAGCTTCTATTCCACCTTTAACACCGAAAACTACACACGAGATTGGAGAAACAAGCATAGATGCTCCAGCCTTTTCACCACTAACTCCCTTATTATTTCAAATTACTGAGAAAAACATTCTGCCTTTACCTCACACAACTACTCACGAACTTGGGGAAACAAGCATAGAAGCTCCTGCCTTCTCACCACTAACTCCCTTAATATTATTATTTCATACGTCCAAGAAGAACATTTCACCACTACCACACGAAACTACACTCGAACTTGGAGAAACAAGCATAGAAGCTCAAGCCTGTTCATTACTAATGACTGAAAATAATATTTCGCCCCTTTCACCAGCTTCTTCCCCTTTACCCCAAACGTCACCGGAAACGCGTAAAGTCTTCAATATTTTGAGTAATGAACAGCTTGATAGTGATGATTCCGTCCAAGACCCTAATTATTTAGAACAAAATCACAATGATTCAAGTACGTCAGATGAAGATTACAATGATTTAACAGATAGAGTAGAGAAACATAGACGTAAAGGAACATCTAAAACCAGCCGAGCAGTCAATGAATCACCTTCGATATTAACAATTGGAGAATTTGATGTAGAAAATACAGACGAGCAGAACGATAGTCAAAATAATCCGAAAAGGAGAAAAGTAAAAGACCCTAACATGTGGAAAGTGAATATAGAAAAAAGTAAGCGTTTAAAAGGTGAATCATATAAAACAAGGAAAGGAAGAATCATACAAGCCAGACCAATAAAACCAGCAAAATGTTTAAATACTCCTAAACACAAGTGTATTTCGGGTGTCCCTCAAGATGAGAGAGAAAAAATTTATTCTCAATTTCGAAATATGCCAAATCTTATGGAACAGCGTCATTTTGTTTTGAAGCATGTGACTAAGAATAAAAAAAATCGAGACACTACCAAAGGTCCTTCCAGGCGGAATTTTACCCTAGCTTATACATTAAGTGTTGGTAATGAAAAGAAAGTCGTGTGTCGGGAGTTCTTTTTAGATACTCTCAATATTACTGGTGGGTTTGTAAAAGGAGCTTTAAAAAAAGTTAATGAGCACGGCCTCTTACAACCAGACGAAAGAGGGAAAAAGACACCCCCAAATAAATTAAAACCAGATGAAGAAAAATTTCTTAGGGACCACATACTTTCCTTTCCTGCTGTAGAATCGCATTACTGTCGACGTGATAGTACGATAAAATATTTAGATTCAACTCTTAACATATCAACGATGTATAACGAATATAAAAAACTATGTTTAATTAAAGCAGTGAAAGTAGTATCCTTTGAAAAATACCGCAAAGTTTTCAGAGAATACAAACTGAGTTTTCACAAACCAAAAAAGGATTTATGCAAGCACTGTTTGGCATTTCGAGAAATGAATGATGAAGAAAGAGCCAAGAAAATTGAAGATCACACACGGCATCTATTAAGAAGAGATGAAGCACGCAAATGTAGAGATGAAGATAAGCTGGAAGCACAAAATAATGAAACAGTTCTTGCATTTAACTTTGACTTGGAAGCAGTACTAAATACACCTAAAGGTGCAAGTGGCCCATTTTTCTACGTACGAAAGTTAGCTGTTTATAACTTAACTATTTATAATCTAGGAAACCAAAACGTTGAATGCTACATGTGGGATGAAACTGAAGGAAAACGTGGGACCATCGAAATTTCAACGTGTATAAATGCATTTATTGCAGCAAATAAAAACATCCAGGCAGTAAAAATGATGTCAGATGGATGCGGCGGTCAACAGAAAAACTATCATTTTTCGTCCATGTGCTTGCTCACGTTAAAGAAACATTCGACATTAAAGATAATTGATCACAAATTCTTTGAAACGGGACACACTCATATGGAATGTGATTCAATTCATTCAAAGATTGAATTGAAATCAAAAAATATACCTGTGTATACTCCTGACGGTTGGGCACAGGTTGTTCGATTAGCACGTACTAATCCTCGGCCATACAATGTAAATACATTACTTCACGATGATTTCAAAGACTTTGGTATGTTAAACCAATACAAGGCCTCGAATGAAGGGCACAAAATTGGTATCAATGACGCTGTATGGATACAATATCGAAAAGAGGTACCTAATACAATATTTATTAAACAAAACTTTGACAGTAATGAACCATTTACAGCATTAGAGTTAAAGAAAAAACGAGGTAAAGCATTAAATTATCCTATAGCAGCCTACTCAGGGAAATTTAAAGTATCAGCTGCGAAGAAAAAAGATCTTTTAAAATTGTGCACAGACCACCAAATACCAAGAATGTATCATAACTATTACCAAGACCTTCCTTGTTCTGATACGACAAGAGACTGCCTCGCAGAACCCGACATGAATGAAGATAGCGAATAGCTCGGGTGAATACGTTATTCACCCAGTCTCTTATAGTTAACTTCAAAAACAACATTTCTGTGTCAATTTACTTTTGTCTAATTCATTTAATTTTAAGTGTAACACTTTCTATTACAATAATATTATTTTAACACGCACAGACTTTAATTTTTTATATTTATCTACCTACCTATATTTCAGAATAAATAGAAAATACCTAAAACGTAACGTCATATATTGCAGTTAAGCGAGTTTAAATCATTGATTTCATTCTAATGTGATTTGGCACACATCAGTCTACTTGCCAATCTAACACATTGGCCACTTTCATAATGTACAAAATCAGTAATTTGTATTTTTATTGCCATAGTAAACCAACCAATCTGCTATATCTTCATGTCCGGTAATAATTACAGAATTTTGTTTTACTGCACTCAAAGAAGGTCATAAATATTAATAAAATTGATTTACTTGAATCGATTTTAAGAAATCACTGATTTGTGGCAACATTGTTTTTATTAATAACCACCTCCTCAACAATTTGACATTTGCAGATTGGCTAGTTGACTTCTGACCCGACGATATCTATATCTATATATACTAATATTATAAAGAGGAAAGATTTGTACCTATTTTTGTATGTTTGTAATAAATAGGCTCAAAAAGTACTGGGCCGATTTCAAAAATTCTTTCACCAATAGAATGCTACATTCTTCCAATTTGACATAGCTACATTTCATTTTGAAAAAAATTACGGATTCTTGGTAAAATTTGAACAATGTAACCGAAGGTGTAGAAAAATGAGTCTTAAAATGTCTTTCGTCGAATGCGCTGCCGAAACTATTAGCGATAGAACAAAATAATGTACAACAATATTGAAGAACATCATAATGCCTACAAAAAACTGCGCGGTAGCATGTCCAACGATTGTAGTTATGTCACTCTGTCACAACAATCCAAATTTCCAAAAATAAATAATTGTCTACCCCGTGCGAAGCCGGGACGGGCTGCTAGTAGTAAATAAAGAGACAAGGAATTATTATTACACACGTACATATGGTCACTGTCGCCTCCTAAACGACTGATTTCTGTAATTTAGGTAATCATCGTCAGGTCTCCAAAAAATTGAGGATGCTGCTAACTATATTCCTGTGACGCTGGCAGTTTTAAAACCAACTTAGGTCGAATAGAAAATTATTTGGGACTAAAATCTTATACCAGAAGTTATTAATTTTAAACATAAGTGGTCTACACTTTAAAAAAAATCACAGTAGCAGCACGGAGTCTGGAATTGTGTCCGGTATATGGCAATAGGCTCACTCCCTATTACATGGAACTCATAACAAAATAGTGAAAAGAAAGTGTCACATTTTACAGTGGCATTAAGTGCAAATGTGCACCTCTGCAGGGTAGGCCTCGGGGATAAAAGCCTAAAAGGCGTAATGTTATGATGTTATGTCTACTTATTTTTATAAGCGTTATAATAAGGTTGCTTTACGCTCAGATTCTATCCAGTCTCCTAGTTCCGTAAAGGTTATCGAACGTATCGATACGTATATAGTCTATCTACCACATACCCTATTACTTGGCTACTGTACCAACCGTACCGCCAAATATTACATAAGGTATTTATGTAATCCAAAATGAAATAATCAACATTAGTCCATTGCTCTATTATTAGAGCACATCGACCTTGATATGCCAATTATGTACCGTACATACATAGGCATGAGCATTTCTGTAAATTTTAAATCAGTACAAAGGAAGCAAATCCAATTCTCCTTTAATTAAAAACTAAACTGCAGAAAGTACGTGAGCTTTGGCTGAATCATCGTATGTATGTATGTATATATGTATATTTTATTGTACTCGTGTGTAGGTATATAGAGGTATATTATAATTATGTTTATTTATGTTTATCTCTGAAATATGTGAGTGTATCTATTTTATTTGCTTAATTAAATCGTTACTTGCTTCTTGCTCCCACTATTAACTTTTCTCTGCATCACCCAAAGGTCAGACTGGGAGAAAATGCTTTAAGCCACCTTAAGTACAATTTGTGCATGAAGCTTAAATAAATAAATAAACTCAATATTGTACAATATTCGCATTCAGGTCTTGTATTTTAACTACTACTTTACAAAATAATATTCATAATTTTACTTATAATCAATGCCACGGTCATTTATATCATTATGCCAACATACACACCTAATATTGTACTCCCGAGTCGACTAAAAAACTCGTGCTCATATATACAAAGAACAAAAGACATCAACGCGCGCAAAATTTCATATCATCTACATTTCGTTAAATCGTATGCAAATTATTGTAACAAATGCATTCAATTTAAATTAATGACTAATAAAACCTGTACTATGTTCGTGTGATGCAAGATTCAAGACGTATAGCATCTCTTAGTTCAAGATCAGCCATTCATCATCTCGGTCATCAATCTTTATATTACAGGATACTAATTCTAATAGCTATTCATCAAGTTTTGTTTTTGTTATAATAATTTATACTTGAATTAACGTCTGATCTTGTTTTTGCACATTCTATATACTAATACTTTCGTAAGATCAATAAGTGTGGTAATTCAATTAATAAACTTAATTGTGTTAACTTTCGGTTGTGAAGTTTAGAAATGCAATTACGAGCAACTTTATTATGGTTTATTGCAACTTGATATTAGATTAATGTATTGTGTAGTTATAAAGAATATGTACTTTAATTACATCATCAGCATAAGCCAGTTTCCGTCCACTGTTAGATATACATAGGACTCTTCAATAATACGTCACTGAGCTCGAACTTCAGCTCTTTGCATTCAAGAACTGCTAACCTTACCGATATCATTACTTAATCTAACTGAAGGGCTCCCTACACACATTTAGCTAAATTACATACCCACTCATGATTAAAATATCAAACCTTCAAAGATCTTACAATACGGTAGCTGACAACTAGTCAAATTCAATACTTTTATCGGAACGTCAAAAACGATAATGTTCTATGAATTTTGCACGAAATACCATCTTATGACATCATCATATTTTCGCGTCAAATAGCACACTTATATCTAAAAAAAATGCTAGAATAAATCGAAAATTAAATATATCGGCAAATCAATTAATGAAAGCATAACTATTTTTTAATATGTAATAAGACTGAAAAATGAATATAATTTATTTTTGACCCAGGAAACTACCCAATTGCAGCCGAAACACTTAAACCGTAAAACGTTACAGAACATATTTCTGTAATTATTTAAATAAGAATAAAAAAATGAAAGTCACGCAATAAACGTTTGTATTTTGGGACACAAGGAAATGGTCGCGAGTGACCTGCTACGTCACGAGAACTTTAGGATTCCATTAAAATCCACGTAACTAGAGATAAAGTAACCGTAATAATATATTTCATTGTTGTCATTACTGAATTACAAAACAATGGGAATTTATTGGAAGTACGTTATTATGGAATTGAGTAATAAGAATGAGTAAGTAATGGAAGATAATATGGCGGGCTATATTCGGCTGTGGACTTGGAACATTGGTGCTTTAAGTTGATTTGATTATTATAAAATAACTAGCCTTTGCCCGTAGCTTCGCCCGCGTTGCTGTGCTATAAAAAGTAGCCTATGTGTTATTCCGGACCATAATCTATCTCTGTTCGAAATTTCATCTGGATGCCTTTAGCCGTTTTGACATAGAAACACACAAACTCATAAACTTTTGAATTTATAACATCAGTAAGATAATATTTAAATTTAAAATTCTTTTATAGATTTCAAATCAAAATAATATCTACTATAAAGAAGTTAGTGGAACCACAACAATCAGGGTTTTTTTTGAGGGGGGAAAATCATCGAATGTCTGCTCCCGCCTGGGTGGAGGGAGTGTCAGACTCTTACTGACTAAAAACCACCCCATTCCTTCTCCTGCACGTCGAGCCGGAGCCCCGGTAACCTGTTAGGTTCTCCGCGACACAATAATCAGGGTAGCTTTATATGGTGTCGTCCATTATCAACAAAATTGTGTGATCATCATCCCTCATCATCAGGCCTCCCTCAGTCGCTTCTAAATCAACCGCCTAGAAGCGAGCTATGCTATACAAATTACCTATGACAAAGTTATACTCTGCACTTAATAATATTCAAAATATCAGCATAAATACAACACAAACTCATCAATTTCGACTATACGGCTAGTGGTTGGGCAACTGGCTGCCGTACAACGGGCGCGGGTTCGATTCCCGGAACAACCCTTTGTGTGATCCACAGATTGTTGTTCCAGGCCTGGGTATCATGTGTATACGTTTGTATGTTTGTAAACGCACCCACGATACAGGAGAAAATCCGAGTGTGGGGAAACTTTTTTTTTAAAGAAAGAAAAAAGTTAAGAAATAATTTCGTCAAAACCCTAAACAAAAATAATACTTCTAAAATTCATTACCACCATAAAACAAACTATAAAAAAAAACAAAAGATGCATTGTTTTCAATGCGTAACGTTTCGAAAGAGGTTTTGAAACGAAATCTGTATCAAACGCAGTGTTTACGAAACTCCGAGACGATTAAACAGCGGCTTTGATCCGACTCTTACGTGCAGCAATCGACTAATTGTTACTCGCATTTTAAACACAGACAAATCCTGTTTTACTGGATTTTCGCTCGTTCGTGAAAATGTTACAAAATTGATGTTTCACTTATTTATACTATATTTTTTATTTATTTCCACTTCACTATGCCAATAATATAAGTATAGTCTGTGATAATCCATTACTGAACATTGAACTTCCTAACGTTTGCCATATTCTCTCGCTTGACACACGGCTTGGAGATCGCAGTAAAAAAGTTCTGGTTCTTCAGAGAGTGCTGTCATTATTATACGGTGCCTGAATTAATAGTGTTACGTTTAACTTATTAATTTAATTTATGTTATTTTATTATGATTGCTGCGTGAGTAAGCGGATATGCGGTAATTGTATTGATAAGCAAAAAAATACTCATTTTTTTATTTAATCTTAGCCTGTTGATACGTTAGGGTACGTCCACGTCTCGCGAATGATCCGCAAATGCGCAGACAGATATTGTCTTGACCGCACGCACGAAGCTCGCGGGTAGCCCGCAAACGGCTTGCAAGCGGCACATTCGCCAGATATCGACGCACCCTTATGTAACATAACATAATATGTATAATGTATATATAACTTCTCACTTTTTTGGTCTTTTTGAAAAAGTCTAATTAAACTGTCAAACACCGCGAGGACATCGGTGATCGCAACCTATTGTTCTTTAATTGTGTTTATAATGACGGTACTCAAAGAGTTAAAGAGGTTTGAACTTTGTTGTAAGTTCGATCATACATCAACTCGATTGCTGCTGTAAGCATCTATGTTCCTTATTTAATCACATAATTATTGTATAAGTCAATCATAAAATATAAAGTTAATCGTATGTTTGTTCGATTGTAAAATCAGCTTTCATATCATAGTACGTAACGCAAACTTTTGACTACGGTTTCGTTCCGACTTGGAGAAATCGAAACCGTGGTACGTTATATTATAAGTATACATATATATCTCTATGTATGTAATTGTTGCTCTATGACCTTTACTCATTGCTAATATTAGCTCAAACCGGTCTCAGTTTTAACACTATTATACTTTAGGATCTAAGTGGTCCTTAAGTTTCTATGATTTTATGTCCGCAACAATGAAGCCCTAAAATTCTGCTTACTCCCTTAAATAGAATTAAAAAAAATAACCATTCATAATATTATTATTACACTTATTTTCAGACTAAATTACTTACAAACTTTTATTTGTTTTATCAAATTACGGGAAAATGAAATAAAGAATATGTGCACATATATATACCTCACGATAGCGATGATTCTTTTTTGATGCCTTAAGATAGCATTTTTATTATTATTACTTTTTTAAGGTTCATATTTCAGATCATAGTTATTTATATTTTAAGTTGAGCACATAATATATATTTTAGATAAACTTGGGTACATATAATATATTTTAACAAAACTCAAATACAGTAGTATGATCTTTTCATCTCACATTATGCCCAAAATATGCTTCAACTCACATAGTAAAAATCACTTTGCTTTTAACAATATTATGCAAAAAATTACTTACAAGAAAATAAAAATGGATCGTCCTTGCTCCTCATACGATTCTTATATATTTCTATAATGTACCAACGTAATTATATTTCGTACTTATCTGCTTTTGAATTTTTATTTCAGAAAGTGAAGGTTAATACGGTTTTGTAGATCTCATTTCGAGTTTAAAACAAATATTAGTACCTACTTAACTGTTTTGACTTTGAATGTTAGCAATTTTTGTGTTTGAGAAATGCGCGTGAGGAAGCATCTCATCTTTTAAAACTTCACCATAATTATGTACTATCTTCAGATTTACTCCACTATATGTATATACATACCTCTAACTCTAACGATACAGATTTGATTCCATCAAAGTTAATTTCTTATTTATTTCAAACAAAAGCCAAATCATTTAATATTAGATCTCTTAACAGATGCAAGGAAGTTATATCACCTTATATACCCCCACCACAAGAATCAATAAACATTATGAATGTATCAGCTATCAATTTAGAAGTGCATAAATATAAATAATTTATTCAATAACTCATAAGTTGACAATTTGTATAATTAAAATTAATGTACAATACAATTAATTACTAGTTGCAGAGATTGCCCATTAGTAACACAAGTAACTTACATACAATCTTGATTGAATAGAAAATTGTAAAGTGAGAACATTGGAACCTATCTAAAAATTAGATCACAAACTTTACATTTCATTCAGTTTAGCAATAAAACAATCTCGCGTGTAGATAAACTACGAGAAATGTGAATGACTATAAAAACAAAAAAAAAACCAATTTGCAAATTTTTTGATACACAATATGCTAAAGACTTGCATAAAATATGCAAATATAGTGAACATTCATCGCTACATAACATAACAATTACGAGAGCACCGAAGATGTTACGTGATAATTATCGCAAAATGTTGATGTTGTCGATATCGAAGGCTTTTTCTATAGATCTCCCAACAAATTTCTATCTATTGTTCTAATTGAGACGCCGATAGACTGACAATGCGGCACACAGCGCACACGTAACTGCAGCCCGAGCACTCGCACACACCGGCCGCTAAGTGAAAACGAGTATAAATACGATGCAAATTACAAGTGCTGGCATTACCCACCACCCTCTCGTGGAGTAAGGTGTTCCACTGTAATCCACTGCCGACATGTACTACCACGTGCGTAACTGTGTACTTGTGATACCTAGTGCTCTCGCTGAAATCGTCCACTCAGTGCAAACAACGCACCCAGTGCGCCACTCGACAATACCGTGATCGTGTTAATTGGACTGTGCTCAAAATATTAATTAGCCTATTATACCAAATTAGTTCAGTAACCAGGAATATTAACTGATTGATTGAACGCACTGAGCAGTGAACGAATTCAGTGAAGCATCTATAAGAGTAATTCTTCCTGGTAACACGTCGTTTGGTTTCGTAGGAAGTCTATCACGTTACATAAATCAGATAGGCTCTATTCCTCGAGTTAGTGCCCGCAGCAAAACTGGTTAACGACAACCAGCTCGATATTTTATTGTCGATTCTTCGTTTATTAATTGACAGCCAACGTCCGCTCTTACTGCAAGACATGTTGTTGTGTAGGCTTATGTAATTACTAAGACACAATTAGTTCAAATCTATTTGATGAAATTGGAACACTCTACATGTTGTATATTAAAACATGAATTAAAATGTTTTTATTTTATGCACAGATTTTCCTGGGATTCTTGGCCGTGGTGGCCGCCTACCCTGGAATCATCCATGAGGAGGCCCCACAACTAGAAGCCAAATACGACCACCACGCCCTCATCGGTGAAACGGGACACCATCACCAAGTTGAGCATGAACATGCCAAGTCACACCAGTCGATCAAATTCGAGCACTTCCACCCAGTCCCCGTGTACGTGAAGAAAGAACACAGCCATTTGCTGAAGCATCCTCTCGAGAAGGGCAAGTCTGAGCAGAACCTGAAGCTGATCCACCCCGAGACTGAGCACAAACATGGCGGCGGTCTGGTTCTCGAGGACGACAGGCACAACACCGACCACGCTGCTGCTCTCGAGCATCATGGCTTCGAGCACGGAGGCTTCGAGCATCTGTCCGGTGGCTTCGAAGGTGGCCACGGAGGTTTTGAAGGTGGCCATGGAGGATTCGAAGGCTACAGCGGCGGTGAGGGCCTAAAAGCTTACGCAGAGCTTGCCCAACCTGAAGCCGGTGAAGGACACTACTACGCGGAGGCGGGACACGCACTCGCCGACTCTGGCGAGAGTTACAAATACGACAGCTATTAACTGCATTTACCAGAGACTACCACGGGCATGTCGCGTGGAGTTCACTCCACCGTCTAAAGTAACTTTAGGTCTATCTCTTGCCTGTTGATATTAGTACACATAAGGTTAGATCGTAGCTTGAGACTAATATGTATTCAGCTTACGTTATGCAGTTGAAATGTGTCTTGTAGATCCAAAATGTACCTGATCTAGAATTAATTCTAAAATCGTATTTAGGAAGTTTGTATGTAGGTCTTGAATTTGTTTTTGTAGATTCTAGGCATTGCGCGGCAATTAAATTATGAGAAGTTAGGAACAGTTTAGATAGGGTGTTAGAAAGTACCGCGCGATGTGTTTCTGAGTTGATCGACTGCTTGTTCGTGTGATTGTTTTCTATGTAATTGTTCTCTCGCTTGATTCTCGTATTAGTGATTATTGTGATTTAGGCGATCGTTGATTGAGTCCCAGAGAAATTGTGATATTAATAAAATGTTTGTTTTATATAAACATTGGTGTTTGAATTTGAACTGACAAAGTTTCCACACAACTTGTGATACAGGCAGTATTCTTCTGCTCCACTAGACCATGTATTGATATCGGCAGCAACAGCTGTTAATTACTTGTTACTGACGGCTCATGTAATTGTTACCGACTGATTATGCAGAGCTCTACTCCGTAATTCACAAAAAGGATCATAGCCGGTGGTTGCGCAATCGTGATTTAACCGAGTTACAACATTCTCTAGCTATTAGGAACTTCAAACAATATTTCTGAATAGATCGACAAGGTATACCTATCAATGTTATAGAAGGACGATAAAAAGGGGAGAAGTCTATGTCTGCCCTGGTACATTAATTAACATAATAAACATAATAACAATACAGACTCCAATCACAATGTCCCAACCAAAATATACGGTCTTGAAATGGAACATAACTAGAAGAAATCGTGAAAGGCAAATGTCGGTAGTAAGCTCTTATTTCATTTAAATTGCCGTCCCGTAGTTTCTGAGTCACGATATCGAGTATATATTCCATACATACAAGGAAATAATGCTAAACGATAGCTATTACTTATCTAGGTAGACTCGATATAATGCGCGTGAGAGTAATATTGAGTCATGGTTTTAAGATATATTTCAATATTGCTCTAGTAATAGGTAGGTACTTTATGTATAAAAATTGCTGCAAAAATTGCTGCAGGTACCATTGTTCTATAGTTGTTATAATTTCAAAAAGTTTTTCTTCATTAATTGGAACGACAATTAGCATTTTTTGAAAACGTATATGCATACTAAGACGATTTAACTCGTGGAGTACCGGTTTTGTAGACACAATTATAGAACAATAGGTTGCGGTCACCGGTGACCGCTTGGTGTTTGACAGTTTAAAACTGTCAAACACCAAGCGGTCAAGAAAAATTCCACAATAATAACAAGCCACATCTATTTGTGCACGCCACACATTAAATACTTTACTACATTTGTATGTATTTTGAAAACAATACCTTATTTTCAAAACTAGACGGACGAATTTACAATACCATCTGTGAATTCTAGTTCACTCTCTTTTAGGCCTTGTTTGATTAACTGATTAAGTTACTATTAGTTTAACCAACACACATTTGTAGCACGTTTCCTATGGAACATACACCCAAATAATTCATCAGTTTGACAAACAAAAACTAATTCTTTGACTCTACTTTTGGTGCGGTGGCTGGGCAACCGGCTGCTGTGCAACGTGTTGCGGGTTCGATTCCCGCACGGAACAACACTTTGTGTGATCTATAAATTGTTGTTTCGGGTCTGGGTGTCATTGTGTATGTGAACTTATATGTTTGTAAACGCACCCACGACACAGTAGAAAATCAGTCATTGTGAAATAGGCCCTAAATTTACGTACTTTATTTACTTTATGCTTCGTTCTAAGATCTCGTTCCTTAATATAACATTCCAATTACATACGGTCTACTTGTGAGTGTCAACAATGAAATTGTTGTGACGTAATACCACTAATGTTGTTCACACCACATTGCGGCCTACTCCGCGCATGTTTAATATTATGTATAGAAAGATTTAGTTGGTGGGCTTGTAATTTCCTGCTGATAGTGTGTTTGGTGAATTCTATTTTATATTGATGTAATGTTAGATATAGTGTACTGAATTTGAAGTTTTATAAGGGTTTATAGGTTATATAAGTAGGTACATTGTAGGTTTAACACAGATGGAATTACATACAATAATGATTTTACATAGAAGGTTTTACCTAAAAATAATAGTTTTACATAGAAGATTTTATAAGTACATTGTAAGTAGCTCACTAATAAATTCTCTATATTACTTAAATTGTAAGTTACTATGCTTACATTACTTCTATAATGTAAAATTAAGATGTGTAGGTTTTAAATCTTTAAGGGAACAGTTTATTCTTAAACCTGACGTCGATTAAAAAACTCTCAGGAGCTTTAAAATGAAGACGACTTGTCTATAAATATATGATTGCATTTATTGCACTCAAAGAAAAATCAATAACAACCACAAAATGATTAGAAGTGTCTATAAAAACCTCATTCTTAACGAACGATGAATAAATTACTCATAAACAGAACGATAAAATACTTTTGTGGGGCGATGTTACAACTCGAAGTTATGCAACACCAGCGAATACAAATCTTGTGATTTTAAAACGCGACATCTCAGCTTCCTCGTTCTACGATTTCGTATTCAAGCTGTAGGTGGCACCACTTTCTACGCGATGATACACACAAACATAATTCCAAATGTATTTTGCAATTCAACTGCTAAATATCGCGATCGATTGAAATGCGAAAAATTGACATCAGATTCCGTGTTATAAAAGTTATTTTTGCTTTAGTTTATGCTTTAACATCCGGTTGATTAAAATTCTTTTTCACGGATTACATTTTTATGTAACTTATTATAGAATGGTTGTATTAATATGTAATTTTAAGTAAATAAATCAGTGAAACGGTTAATATAACGGTTTAGTGATTTTGTGTTAGAATAAAACTCTCGATTAAATTGCTGGTAACATGTATATTGAATTTTGTTTAACTAGGTGGAAAATTCAGATAAAGAAGAAAAGTTTGTAACATGAAAGAATAATGAATACATTACTATTGTTTTAAAATAAAAGTAGTTCATTATATGAGCAAACCCACTAATCTAGGTACTAATAGAAATAGATGAATGTACAAAAATCTTCAATAATATTATATAATAACATTAAACACTAAATGTATAGGCATCACTAATTGAATACGTATTTTCCTTGGCGCCTTTAGTATTTTGCCGTGCAACTCACAACGAACTATAATAAAGAAATAATTTCTCAGGCGTAAGTCACTGAAACCAGCAATAAATTCTTCACTTAACTTGTTCAATCACAATTTATTTAAATACAATAAATACAAATAAAAACTGTCATATCTTAAATACATTATCACTCAATCAATGGCATCAATATTGCACTGGGTTTTTCTAAATACTATTTTTCGTAAAATAAATTATCTGTGTTTCAGAGACAGTCAGTCTTCGAAAACACTAATTCTAATGTTCCCAAATGTGACGGATGACGTAGGAGACTGGCTCCTGTACATTAACAGGGATCCTGGTGGGAATCAGATACTTCTCATTTTTAGGAACTACTTTGTAAGTTGGATGTGGTCTCTCTAGTTTAAGATAGACGTTTCTACCTCCTTGGTAATGGGGACCTCGTTTGTTGTCCACGGGTTTCGGAACTCTTAACGGTTTCATGAATTCCAAGGGTGCTGGGTACGGAGCAGGAATTTTAACTTCTTGAGGTTTAGGAATACGTACTACCATGGGATACTCAGTACTCCTCCCCGATTCCAAAGGCTGTCGTACTACATTTCCCGTATTAGAAACCCTAGAAGCTTCAAGCTTTGCTAAAACATTCTGCTGTCCCAAGTTTCTGTTCAAGTTATCCACTGCCACAGTATACGCTTTATGGTCATAATTTTGGGATTCCTTCATTTCTTGTAATTTACTGCGAATTTTAAACTCACCGTTCAATAGTTCCTGCTTTTGATGATTAATTGTTTCAGTTATGGACTGGTGTTGGTAGAGCGGAGCCAAAAGCACTGCTAGTTTATCTTGATGTACGACTGGAGTTTGGGCAGTTGGCAAGGGTTTTGTAGGAGTTTTTGGCTTCTCCTGTTCCACCTCCGGCGGTGGTGGAAGACCCTCAACAGAACTGAGAGTTTCCTTGAATTGAATAGCATACTGAGATTCTAAATATGATTGAGGTGTTAGCGTAGGTTTTGGTGTAATTTGCACAAAAGTCTGAGGAGGAATTGTGGTTTGCTTGTCTAGTTTGATACGAATTTTTACCGGCCTGTATAGGTTTTGTCTACTATAGTTATTTGTTTGAGTTGTATGTACAGGCATGTATGAAATTTGCTGTGGTTCAACTTGCACTTCAGTATTTGCAACTGGTTGAATGCGCTCAGATTGCTGAGGGTAAGTATTTATCAGAGTCTCAGTAGTAACTCCTATATTTGTTACTATTTCAGCTGGATCATTTATCTCAGGGTTTATTTGTAATTGTGTATTCGCAACAGTATTAGCAGTTGATAGAGCCATGTCAGTTGTTTGCATATTAATTTCTGCTTGCACTCCATGTTGGTATCCAGGAAGGGGTAAAACTTCGAATGGTATCATTTGTAGAGTCTCACTTTCATAATTCGGTAGGAAACGGACATATTGTTCTGCATTATTTTGATTATTAGGTTTCGGTCGATTCGCTTTTTTAGGAGTATATGGAGTAGAATATTCCTTGTCTTTGTATTGTTGTCTTGCCTTCGTATATTTATACTTTGGTGTTGTTGTTGTAGGCATTTCTGTAGTAGTTTCCGCGGTTGTGGCCAGCATAGCTTGATAAGCCAAATCGTCATTGATTTCCTGGATGTTTAAAAGTTTGTAATAATCTTCTAATATATCTGGATTTTGTTTGATATCATCGCTTGAATTCATCCAAACTTGATGAGGCATTTGGTTCTCATACTCAATGCTTTGTCGAAATCGTTCTTGTAGTTCAGCAAAATCAGATTCATATTCTGGATATGGTTGCACTACAGCGCCAGCCGCTTGAAGAATTTCCACTTGATCTGGTGTAAGGAATAATACAATTTCTTTCATTCCTCTCAATGAAGGGTGTTGGGTTGACGTTGGTTCTGGTGCTGGCGATGAGGACTGTGGCGTTTCATAGTACGATTGTGCAACGTTGTCGTTCAGTCCAGCTCTCACCGATGCTAAGAACATCGGTATTAGGAGACACCATTTCTGAAATTGAGAAAGGAGATTTATAGTCAATGAATTTATCAAAGAGTCCATCAAGTCTTGAATTGTGTGCTTTACTAACCTGTGCCCCCATGGCTACAGCTGTATGGTGACCGGCCTGTGCCGCGCTCAATCGCAGTTAGTCGTTTGCCTTAAAATGAAGAAGAACAACATTTTATATAACTATATTACACATACGAATATTCAATAGATTCATATCTGTGTCGGTTGAATACTTCCGTATTGATTACGCTTGTAAAACCAAACTTCGATTCATACAGACTCAATATTGTCGCAATCTTGTTAATATTGGGTGAAAGTCGTAGTCATTAAAGAAGTATTAATGAGCAACAGTATTGACTCCTTTATTTGGATGTAATAATGGCAATTCCTATTATTGTTAATGAAAATTGGACCTTATTGCATGAGAACACGACACAAATTGCCTCAACTTATCAACACTATTGTAGTAGATAAATAAACTAAGATTTATGTACGTACCAATATAAATCTTCGTATTACATTACACGTTTGTTTAAAATAATTGCTTTTATGATTACATTTATTGTCTTCAAAAACTACCCTTCTAATACAACTGCATAATATTTAAAACCATATTGTGCAATGTTTATTGTTTATTTTCCAATGTACCACCGGCTGTATCTCACTGCAGCTTACCTAACCTAATGAGCCAAAACAATTTTGATTTCCTCTCTTTTATATAAACTTTTGCTGCGACCCCCCGAGAGGCAACTAATCGTGTCTTGCTGCGATTTTTTCGTGATTTATTCAAATGTATGATGTAATCCTTACGAATTTGGATTCAATTTCTATCTCTTTGATTATATTTGCACTAAAAGCATTCATTTATTTTATTATGTTTTTATGTTTATTATGTATGATTTAATCTTTTGAACCGACCTGTCGAATGAAAACCAAAATAATAACTGTCAAAGAAGATACCGCTTGGTTATTATAAATACAAGATTGACGAAGACGAAGAGTCAACGGTGACTTGACGAATAATATTTCATTGAACGTTACTTAAGCGAGTAATGGCATCATTGTGTTGGCACTGGCATTGGACAAGAATACTCGGTATTCATTTTAAGTTTTCCCAAAATTAGCAAACTCAGCGCAGGACGTTCACAAACAAGGTGGACAGACGACCTGATAAAACTAGGTCGCAGGGAGTCACTGGATACCTACAGCTACAGGATGTTCCCAACCGACCTATCTGGAAGTCATTTGAAGAGCTGTAGACGTCTTGTGACTGATTTGCTTATTGGATTATAGAGGTAGACAGCAACCATGGAAGTAATAATTTAATTACCTAATTATTTTGTTTACGGCTTGCACTCGTAATTATTTGGCAAGGAATTCGACTAGTTTCAAGCCATAGTTAGAAGCTCATATTCATGAGCAGCATTCTGCGATTCGCGACTGTCGCGCTACCTTAATTAATGTCACTTTTAGGGTGTTTTTAAGCCAGATGTGGCAACAACCCTGCATACAGGCCAACCCCGTGTGCGAGATGAAATTTACACGATATTAAAGCACCCTTAATTCTCACAGAGACAGAATATAGCATCACTTTTCACCAGTGTCGTTATAAGTCCTATGTAATAGGAGGTGGGCCTATTACTATGTAGTGATGTATATGTATGTACCTACTTAAAATCTAGATTTGAGATGTTTTTATTACCAATTTGTCACGCATTAAAATGAAGTTCATTTACTATTTCCTGATTTCTATATTTTTACATATTTTTCAAATGGCGTCAATTCAAAATTTTATCTTAATGCCTACAAAAGTGTGGTATTAAAATGGTATCAATGATTTAGTTATTTAATTTTCATTTTATTTATTTTATAACTGTAGATGACTAACAAACAACTAAAGTAGAACGTAGTTAATGTAGGAACTACAATATAATCCCGAAAAATAATGAGTACATAGTATATCTTAAGTATGTATAAAGCGCCGGACCTTAAATTAACGGTAACGTTTTGTTTCTATGCTATTTTGTTGCGAATTGAGTTTGTAATATAAAAAAAACAAGACGTTCTCTTACTATGAATCTGGCTTTAAATTATTTGTTAATGGAAATATGTGATAATTACATATTCATTGTGCAAATGATTGTGCAAAGCATGATTTTTTTACTAGCTATACTAGACTGGTTAGATTGCAGCGTTTGCACTTTTATTTTATCTGTAGCCGCAAATGCTTGTCATGCGTATTCACGACTATTTATCATAAGGCGCTTTTTATAATGCCTGTACCCAACAAGTGACTGAGGATTTTTAGGTAACACTACAACTAAGGACGTTGAAGAATTTTCAACGTTGAAGATCACATCTATAAAGGTTTAGGTTTATAAAAAAGTGTTTCTATTCGGACTCTGACAAATGTCTAGTACCTATCCCTAATTAAGTCAGCTTTGACATGCATGGAAATAGGAGGGTTGGTAACAATAGTTTTCTAACCAGTGTTATCCTATTGGCTTACTATATGTAATTGGAGGCAATAACATAATTTCTTGTATGGATTTCCCCTTACTGACGCAAGCATGATGCCATATTTTTAAGATCGGAAGTTGCATCCGAATATACAAAGGTATTCACATTCCATTAGCCAAATCATCAATAAAACTAACTGTTACATAAACCAGGTTCTAGTGTACTCATACTTCAGGTTTGTTTTACAAACTATCTTAGCCACACCCCTTTTTTAACCGTAACACAGATACCGTACTAAATTCGTGTTAATACGTGACTATGTGATTATGATCCGGTTTGTTTTTCTAATACTATTTATTTACAAATAATTAACCCGGTTATTATTCACACCCACTTTTCATCACTTCGTTATTAGATAATGAAACCATATCTGTGTTTCATCTTTTGGATTAATGTTGTCAACAAGGTTTTATACGGATTATTAATAGTATGTTTATGCATGCTTTAAGTGTCGCGGAGAACATAACGGTTTGCCGGAGTTCCGGCTCGACGTGCAGGAGAAGGAACGGGGTAGTTTTTAGTCAGTAAGAGTCTGATACTCCCTCCCGCCTCACCCAAGCGGGAGCAGTCATTCGATGATTTTCCCCCCTTAAAAAAAATGCATGCTTTAAGTAAGGGCTACATCAACAGCCTGCGATAGTCCAGTGCTGAACTATGGAGCATTTCTACACAAGAAAGGTGTATTATGATTTCCATGCTAGACAGGACAGGGTGGATACCACGGTTTAACTTTAAAAGCTTTAGCGCTGCTACCCAGCGTCTGTAAAATATTTAGTCTCTTACTGCCGGTTCTCAACCCAGAGTATGTTGATATGGATTAATTTGTGACCTTAGTTGTATGGAGTTTCAATCAAAAATCGATGTTAATCCACAGGTTTTGCATTGGTATTGGTCATTGGGATTGGCAATTAATCGACTCTTATTTATTTATTAAGGGTAAAAAAAAACAGTTACATTTTAAAGTGTTACATGAAAAGTCATACTCTTGATTTCCCCTAATCCTTTCCATAATCGTACCATACGGCAATCGGCAAAGCGTCACCGATTCATGGTAGATGTCCCACCACAAGCATGAAGCGCTTCGCATCAAACTTCCTTGTACGTACTACTAAAGAGTGGAATTCTTCATTAGAGTTTGTGTTTCCTGAAGTTTATAACCTGGGTGTTATCAAGGCATGAGTGAATAGGTTGCTTATGGGCAGACGAGTTCTATCGTAGGTCGCATCATCGCTTAAGTACCACCAGACGAGATATTAGCCAGACGTCGGCCCATTAAATATAAAAAAAACACTTATGATACCCACAGGAAGATAAAGGTTGGTAATAAAATCGAATTCATTCTGCTGCTACCGCCATACACAGCATTGCTTTACTACTCATATATTCCAATTCTGATAGGCCATAAATTGTAAGTTAGTATCGAAATATCGGAAATAAGCGTCGGTATGTAGGCTGCGATTACATCGGAACTCGATATTTCCACATCTGCGGTCGGATTAGCATAATAAAATAATTGATTGTTGAATATTATCTAATTTCATTTCACTCTCACTTTTGTTTACTGGATTTTGTGACAGAATTATATTTTTTATCAATTCGACGTGACGGTTTATAAAAAAAACGTACAAAAGACTGACAAATATATGACACAGTAAATATAGTTCTACTTTGATTAACTCATTTTTATTATGCGAATGTATACTTGAGGATCATACGTCCATGACACATTCTCTTCTATAGAGGTATAATAGTCTTAAGTTGTGTCATTAATGTATCAGATAAAATTACAAATTTATCAAATAACAAACGCACTTAAAATGTTTAATTGCAATAATGCTTAACCCACATTTTCCATTGTGTTACGTTGTGAAACTATGATAAAAGTGTAAACTTAAATACTCCATTCGGGATAAATAAGAAAACAACAAGTCGATTGTAAAACGATACGTTTTATATTCATCTATTTACATGTACAAACTAATGACTATCAAAGTATTTACAATTCTATTGACTATTTGGTATGATCACGACTGTTGCTGGCTCGCGCCAGCTGGTTGAAGAGCAAGGCACCACCTTACCAGCAGCAGCTCTTCTTTTTGTAGTGGGTGACGTGCTTGATGATGTGGAGTGGGTATGGCTTCCACACGGCGACGGGAACCTCCACGTGCTTCTCAATGGGCACGTGGATCTTCTTGATTACTTCGTACGGCCTGTCAATAGGGATGTGCACCTTCTTGATGACCTCAACTGGGACCTCTTTGACGACCTCAACGGGCACTGGTCTCTCAACGCTCACATGCTCAGTCTTGTATACGGGGTAGGGAACGTGCTTCACAACGTCAACGTGGACTGGGTAGGGCTGTGGCACGGGAACTTTGACCTCTTGACGGACGGGCACAGGTACTGGCTGTGGCACGGCGAGCTGGATGTGACGGGTTACCTCAACAGGGATACGACGAACGACATTTTGCACAACAGATTGCAACTCGTATCTGGTTGCGGAAGCAACTGGGCGGCCGACGCTGACTGTTGTTCCAATGACTCTCGGGGCTCCAAGAGTTGCAGGGCCAAGACCGCTACCACTATTGTCACCAGGTCCAGGCAGATTCGAGTCGAGAAGGAGGCTACCCTCAGAGTATCCGTTACCAGATGGTCCGGGAACTGAGAGGTCGGATGAAAGAGAACCGTATCCAGGGCCGGAGAGTCCAGATCCATGGCCGGGTGGTCCATATACTGGACTGGGACCATGACCAGAGCCGAGTCCAGATCCATGGCCGGGTGGTCCATATACTGGGCTGGGACCATGTCCAGATCCATGACTACCACCGAGAGAGTGACCGCCAAATCCACCGGATCCACCAATAGAGCCTATTCCAGGAAGAGATGCTCCAGAGAGAACTGGACCATGGTCATCTACTGACTCTTCAATGTGGTGAGGGCCACTGCCTCCATGTGGTGCTCCATATGTGGATGAAGGTGCAAACGAAGCTGAAGGTGCATTTAACGCAGATGACAGGAATGAGTCAGGGCTTTGGTGCTGGCCATTTAAATATCCGGCATTAGTGCTGTACACTAGCGCTGACAGGAAGAGAATTTTGACCTGTAACAAATAGAAGTGATGTTCAGTTTGGAATATGAAAAATGGCGGCTATTGTCATGTTTGTTTGAATTGTGTTTAAGTTTTAGTGAATGAACTTACAACAAATGCCATGGCTTTTAGCTAATCGCTTTGAAGCCAGGAAAAAAAAAACGAGCTAGTTGTTGTCCCTTCCGAGTATCGGTTGCTTGTGGTGTGACATCGGACGGCTCCACATATTTATACAAGTCGCTCTTTCCAACAACGCCTATGAATACATTAGAGTCAAAACTCGAACGGACATCGCTACACTACGTCACTGATGCTAAAATATATTATGTTAATTTCTGTACTGATCTCGTTAACATCGTTTTCAATGATTATGCAAGGGAAACTTGGTACTGAAGGTCTAAAACCATCTTCCATGATAACATTGCTTCATTTAAATGTAATTATGAAAATCAATTTCAAAGCTCAAGGCTCATATTTATTGCAGCTTACCACGACCAAAGTCATATTTTTATTGATTTTCATAATTTTCTTTACTTAATAAGTCGTAAATTATTCTGTTAATTACATTAGTGTTATATTAGTAAAATTAGACAGGTATGTTTTGAAGTCAAATATTTTTCTAATTAATATTATATTAAAGTTTCACATTTAAGTATTCACGTGTCAAATCGACTCCAGTTTAATACTCATCGGGGTCAATGTTATTAAAAGCAATCTTAAAATCTAACGCATTTTTATAATCTTACAAAATTAGTGTGTAAAAGACAAATCCAAGATAATGGTTAAAGATCTTAGGTATTTCCTAAACATAGCTTTCCAGTAGGTAAATGAAAACTTATCCTTTCAAAGATTCGGAGCCGCGGAGAACTTAACAGGTTACCGGGGCTCCGGCTCGAAGTACAGGAGTAGGAACGGGGTGGTTTTTAGTCAGCAAGAGTTCATAGTTATGTTTCTACTATCAATAACCCTGAGGCTAAGGTGCGGTGCGGCCATTAAGAAGCTGAGAAGAAGTTGAAGAACTGGCAAGCACCGACATCACATTCTTTTTTGAGACATGATACAGTGTTGGAAAATATCGTGGGGAAATCAAGAGGCTTTGCCGTTTTCTTCTTGATAAGTGTTGATTGTTTGTGATTGATGAACTAAACTACTTATTAAAAGACCTTCAAATAAACCCATAACTATTGCAAAAAGCTTTACCTGATTATTATATGACAAGGATATAATAACTACTCGTTAGACGTGTGTAAATTTCAGCTTTACTTTACTGTAACCACTTTCAGGAGCGGTACAAGTTCCGTAAGGTGTCAATTTCATAGATAAACAGTTCTAGCCTAGATGATAAAATAGGCGTAACCTTATAATCCTTATTATCATTGCTTGAAACTATCTCACTACTAGGTAAAAACTCTTCTCGGAATGAGCATTAATCACTACACTCGCTATGCGAATTAGCGATTTCAAACTTGTAATTTGAAATAATAATAATATTATGTTATGCATGTATGTATAGGTCTAAATATAACTGAGGAAAGTAGACCAAATCTCGTAGAAGTTACTTCATAGAACAAGTATGTAATGCAGATATTTTTTTATAACTAGAAAGCTCACATTATTACACCTAAACCAGTCTAATGTTTATATTGTACCATAATACAGTTGTTGTTGATGTGATAAAGTGATTATTATGTTATATCAGCTTTGTTATTTTGTTAGTTGTGTGGTTCCAAGCGTTAAGCCTATTGTCCACGTTGTGGCATTTGACGGATGCATTCATTCGCCAAAAACGATAAGGGGATTGAACGTTACCGCTTCGTGGATAGTTTTCATTGCTTTTAAGCAAAATGCTAGCTTTTGTCATTTGTAGGCCGCCTATTGTTTGTGAAGGATACATGTATTCTTCAAATGATGGAACATAGGCACCCTTGCTACTACTTTTCTTTTTCAGTAACAGTATGAACTTTTTATACATATTATGGTTAAGTTGCACTGTGTGTTCCAAAACAAAAACTACATTGAGTTTCATACTTCGAATCTATAATTATGTTATAGATTTTCTTCAGTATGGTACGCTGAAATTGAATGTGATCTGTGTGTAAAGTAAGATAGTAGGTCGATTTTAAATTCATAAAAAAAGAAATTGTTTAGGATGGGCAGTTGGTCACGGATTACCATAAGAACGCGAAACAGATGCCAAAGTTTCCTCATATCGCATTCAAATGCGTATCTGTATCGTAATTTATTTGCGAATTTAGATAAGTTAAAATTATTAGCTTTTCTTACGGCTTTAGTCACGTTTTCTTTACTCAAACCTGACCTTTAACTCAAAATTATCTAAAGAAATATTTAGGATGAACTGAGGACTATCATTACACAGCTGTAACATGGATGGAACGTGGACATTATGGTAAAACCGCCCTTGTTCAGCAATGGAGTCCTTCCCTGCTTTTTTTTGAGAGGGGATAATCGTCCGATGGCTTCTCCCGCCCTGGGTTACGCGACAGGGAGTGACAGACTCTTACTGACTAAAAACCACCCCGTTACTACTTCTGCTCTTCGAGCCGGAGCTCCAGTAACCTGAGAGACCTTTCGCGGCTCCGTCTCGGCCATCAGCCCTACTGGGCCCCATCTAGCTTCTTCCCTGCTATGATGACGAAATAATAACTACTTTCATAATTTCACTTTTAATTTAGTCCACTCTATCTGTAAGCCATTACAAAAAAATAGGCATAATTATTAACTTTATGATTTACATTTTAAAACTTAACCTCTGGATAATAAATCACTCACATTGAAATTCGATGGCCTAATTCTTAATACGTCTTTGCCAAATAATTACATCATCGGTCCCATGATGTCAGATACGAATGTTTTTTTATTATAATTAAATACAATATCAAGTTTCCAATTTCACCTGTTCATGGGAATTCGTATGTTAATAGTCTATGATCGTTCCACTTGCTTTTCGTTTCCGCTTTGTCGTGTATTTTTACATAATTGTCAATAATATTAATCTCATTGACTTAGTTTAAAGCTTTGATTAGCTATGTATGATTTATATTTGTATTAACGTTTACTATGAATGAATTTGAATGAGTGTGTTTTTAACATGTCTTCATAATCTTAGATTCAATTTTTGAAATAGCAATTATCAAATGTTGTACATATAACCGTCTTAGTTAAATATTCTTAAGCCAGTTTGTTTAATAAATAAGCTTGTGATCAGCCATAGTCAGATTCTAAAAGTAGCGCTCTAAGCTGAATAGTTTCTCAGTTAGCTCAGTTTCATCGTCTCTTTGTTCATTTGTAACCAATTTTTAACCAAGATTATTATAATAATAATAATAATAAGTTTATTTATTCAGATAATTGAGATCCATCGAAATAATAGTAAAGAAAGAACACAATACATAACTATACTTAGATACAATATTAATATGCAATAAGTAAACAGGGACTTAGTCCTCTGCACTAATTTACGCATCAATCGACAATCATGTCTATCGACTATAGCAGTCAGGATACTGTGAAGTGTGTGATTAAAGTGAGAAAATAGTCTATTAATAAAGTATATGTCGTTTGATTTGGAGTACACCAATAACAGTTTCTCTGTGTTACGTAAATTAAATGACAATAAATCATTCCTAAGGTCGCACAGCTTTCCAATTCCAGTGAAAAGCCCCGCCCACATGTAACCTCATTTTTAACCAAAATGTTACCGGCACTTATTTATAGATTCAGTCTCGGTTTCAATTTGCATAGATTTCTCATAAAATCTTCTTGTTATCTTTTATATGTCGTTTAATTATTGTTGTACTTTGAATGATAGCAATGAAGTTGCTCCAAATAACAAGTACTTCCTTATGTAATTTAACTATACGTGCTCGTGAAATGTTCTCTAATTTTGTTTATTCTATTCTGGTTGGAAATGAAAGTCTCTTTTAGTGGGTAGTTTTCCTAATATGTCCTCAAATTTTAAGAATAACGGCCGTACTTTATACATACATCAACAGCCTATAGTTAAGTGGCCACTGCTGAACACAGGCTCTTCTCACACGGAGAAGGTTTGAGCATTAATCACCACGCTTGCTCATTGTGGGTTGGCGATTTCAAACTTATAATTAGAAATTGTAAGTCAAAGTGTTCTAGCGATGTTTTCCTTCGCCGTTTGTCAATGGAGTCAAGAGTAACCACCGTATTTAAAGTTATTGCGAAGCAATTATTTTCAGAACAAAATCGTCACTAAGGTTTAAGTGATCATTAAATATCTCTATTGTTTATGTTAATAACCTATATGTCCACCATCATCATCATCATCAGCAGCTGATCAGTCCTTAGTCTGCCACATCGAACTACAGCCTGTCACTTGCATCCAATAAATACCCTCAACAAAGCTATTTATATACAGAAAACTACTTAAGCTTTACTGGAAAAGACTAATGTGCAAAAGGCATTTTAACTTTTAAGGTTACTTAACTTTTAGATTGAGGCGAGAGGGAGTTTCAGACTCTTACTGACTAAAAATCACCCTGTTCCTACTCCTACACTTCGAACCGGAGCCCCAACAAACCGTTACGCCTACCGTAGCTCTGTGTCGGCATCAGCCCTATTGGGCCCCATCTGTGGTGGTCTGATGGCTCCTTGAGGCGTGTGCGGAACGCGCTACACAGGCTCATGCCCACGGTGGGCCGGAGAAACTCTCTGCAGTAGCATGGAGTTTGGTACTGTACCCGATATATGGCAACAGGCTCACCTCACAACATAACTGGTGAAATATGGATGACACAATGCAGGTATACACGCACGTCTGCCCCTTCGGGGATCAAAATGGGGTGACATTAGGTATTATGTTCCTTTATAAAATAAGTCATTAGTGCTCAACGTATTTTGTTATAATAGACACAGAATATATTTCTAAAAAAAATTATTATGTAGTGCTATAGTTATTTAAGACAAGCGAAAATCTAAATGACTAAATTATGTAGCTAAGTTTCATACTTCCACGATCTTTATTCCATATCTCTATGATATTCTGATTGATGCCATAAAACCAGCTATTTGATGTTAACATATTTGTATTTATCTTTTATGTTAAGATATTTGAACTCTAAGATTTCGATAGTTATGTAATCATGTCATACAGGAAAATAAAATAGATGTAATTCTTTGGATATTTTGTTTTATTAAAGTTATAAAGCATAACGTTACTATTTACAGCAAACATTATATTAGAACATACAGTTAGTATATTCACTTAAATTAATGACTTAGTTATCACCCTAGATTGCAGCCTCACGATGAGCTATGAAGCGATCTATATTTACAAAAGACCGGACTAGGTATGTGACGATTACACTATGTACAATATATTTCTTTGGTTATCCAGAATTACCAGCTGGACCAACCGTGGCTGCTGTGTCCGTGACTGCTGTGTCCATGACCGTGGCTGTGAGCCTTGTGGTGTACAGTCTTCACGACTGGAACGGCGTATTTCTTTACAACTGGTACGGGCACCTTGATCAGCTTCACGACTGGAACTTCGACAATCTTCTCAACGGGAACGGGGTTGTCTACGTGTACTTTTACAATCTTCTCGTATGGGACCTTCACGATCTTCTCGACGGGGTAGGGCACTGGTTTGTCAACCTTTACTTGCTGAATCTTTACGACTGGCACTGGCACATTCTTGACGACTGGAACTTGAACGGGGTAGGGCTGGGGTACCGGGATCTCGACTCTCTGGGGCACGGGGTAAGGCACAGGCTGGGGCACTCTGTGGGTAACTTCCCTGAATACTTGGTAGGGCTCCTCACGGATGCGGTATTGAGTAGGAGCACCGTTGCCATTAGCAAGACCGTGGATCTCTTCAATGACAGGGGCTTTGGCACCTGGGGGTGGAACATCACCTCCGGGAACAGTCAAACCAGGCCCTCCGAGTCCAGATCCACCAAAAGCGGGTCCACCAAGAGCAGGTCCACCGAGACCAGCACCGCTAATTCCAGAGCCACCGAAACTGGGTCCACCGATTCCAGGTCCACTGCCGATGCTAGGTGATCCAATTAAAGATCCGCTGCTGTAGCTGGGGCCACCCAATCCAGAACCACTACCCAATCCAGAACCACTACCAAATCCGTGACCACCCAATCCGTGACCACCTAGTCCGTGGCCACCCAATCCAGAACCACCTAATCCGTGGCTATCCAATCCGGAACCAATGCTCAATCCGTGACTACCACCGAATTCGTGATCACCTCCGATAGAGGAACCACTGTATCCAGAGTCACCAAATCCGTGGTGTCCATGAGAACCAGACAATGAAGTGTCAAGGATGCTGCTGCCATGAGAGTAGTCACCGTGGCTTAACCCTGAACCAGAATAAGTGGCTGATGGTAGTGATCCAGCGGGAAAACTGCTGGGAGAGAAGCTGGATGATGAATGATGTGAGGGGTATCCACCCGATGAATGGTCATCGTGATGGTGACCATGGAGGATGCCGGCGTAGGTGCTGCTCAATAGGATGGCTAAACATGTCAGTTTCATCTGAAAAGATAGGATCAAGTTAGTATTTCATTCTTACTTAGGAAACTTGGCTGTCATTTTTGTTTTTTTTTTTAATATACTTACAAAAGCAGCCATTGTGATTAGCTAATCGCTGGCCACTAGGTGAACTTGTGTTGACTTCAACAAGCGACGCTTGTTTGTGATGATATCGTATACTTCCATGATATTTATATCGATGTCGCGTGTAGGTCAACACGCGTTGAGAACGAGAGTAAACGAACTGGTTTCTGAATAGTCTTTTCCTTTTCTAACGGAAACATTCGGCGTACTAGCCGTAGCTGTTGAATATATTATGCTCATCGGTTACTCAATGACCGCTGATGAAGGAGTCTGTCTTTATTGATATGAATATTATGGCGATTTCTAACTATAATGACATTGAAAAGGTTTTAGAGGTAATATCGAAATATTTAATTTTAATATTCTATTTCGATACCATGGGTATATTAATGCATTTAATGTAAAATTGCCAAACTGCGCATTGCATTAAGTGTCTAAACTTCGACAACTTACCTATGTGTGGACATGTTCTGGTTAAGTCTAAAGTTCTCGTTGATTTTTGTTTGTAAGTATTGAAATGGAAAATTTCAATTTACACTTTCTTTGTTTTACTGGTTGAGTGACAGTAACGAGTTTGGAGTACCTATGCGTGACGAGGTATCAGTGACTAAAAAGGGTGCCTTCGAAGTATTACAGATGCCCTTTTACGTGTACGCTAAATTCTTACAATCGTAAGTATTACAGATGCCCTTTTACGTGTACGCTAAATTCTTACAATCGTCGACGCTCTAGATTTAGCCTATAAATTAATATTCACATCATAAGGATCTCAATCATCTAATCACACCAAACCGACTTTCATTTTGATTTTCATATCATTAATTTTAATCAACTATTGTTTTTGGAGCCACATTTTCTTTACTTCTATTTTATACATACGTCATCAGAGCATCAGAGCAAATAAACGTAACTTCAAATATTGAAGGGTGTTGATTGACCTTTTTCTATATAATAGCACCTCTTTAAATTTTTAGTATACATTCTTAATGCTCTTTTTTTTAATAGAAGCCCTAAGTTCTGGCAGCACTGTCATATTAGTCTTTTAGTAGCAGATATAAAAAAATGAAACAAAATGAATAATCCTTCTATTAACTACGTTTAAAAATGTATCAAGCTCTCTTTTTTCTTGAAATCGGTTTATTAATATACTGAAACTTTCTCTTAAGTGTAACAAACACTTTTCTGTAAACCCCAACATGAAATCGGTTCAGCCAATCTTATACTATTATAGAGGTATAAAGCGGAAGAGTTTGTTTTTTTGTTTGTTTGTTTGAACGCGCTAATCTCCGTAACTACAAGTCTGATTTGAATAATTCTTTTTGTGTTATATAGCGCATTTATCGAGGATGGCTATAGGCTATAAAACATCACGCTACGACCAATAGGAGCTAATCAGAGCATGTGAAACCGCGCGGAAGTAGCTGGTCGTAAGATAAACGTACACAAACATACATAGATACAGCTCAAACTGAGCAATCGTCTTTTTTTTAAGCCGGTTAAAAAAATATAAATTTCTTTACTCATCACTCAATAACTATGAAGATGAAACCCAAAACCTTTTAGTCAGATAATGATTAACTACACAAGTGAACAGTAAAGTAACGAAACATACCAATTAAGTGTTTAACATTTATAGTGAAAAGGTTTAAAGCGAGAGCTTAGGTCTAAGTTCAGATCACTGCAGACCTAAGACTATAATTACTTTAATGCATTATGAATGGAACTATATGCTACTAGATTCGAAAAGGTCAAAAAGGCGTTAAATATTTCTAGAAAGCTTGTATGACAAATGAAAGTGACGTTTCTAATTCAGATATCTGTATTGTTTGGAGATGAATTATAAACTAGGTTTTTATTTATAAATCTCTGATTAATGATGTAACACTTGTGGCCGTATATCGTTTTTTCTTTAGTTCACACGCCATTTCTACTTCATCACAGCATAACAGTCTGTTACTGGACTGTGATTTTTTTAATATTTGATGTTTCGACGTTTGGCCACTATCTAACCTTATCTTGCCTTTCAATCTACGATGGAGGACGTTTGTCCATAAGAAAATTATTCTCTCGAGCTTTGAAGACACCAAGTTATGTTTACCTCCTATACATATGTGGGTTGGCCATAAATTAATCACCTTGTTTGACAGGAGGACTTGAAGTCGTAGATTAAAAGATTCAGGTTTATCGAAAAGAGAGCGTTGCTGCCTCTATTAATTAATGTGTCAGAATCGAAATCAAAATCATTTATTTCAATTAGACCAAGAAGGCACTTTTGAATATCAAGAAAAAATGTAAAGTGAAGATATGTGCTCATTCCAAGGTAGATAGCTAGGTTGATTACTTTTTTCCAATGAGGTTCACAATACAATTTTCACTCAAGTTTACTTCCTTAGCTTAGCTCTTGTCGTAAGATACCCCCATGAAGATCATGGTGACTAATGTGTTCTATATACTCTGCCATCGTCTTACAGTTAGTTTTTCACTGCATTTCGTTAGTAATGCATGTTAAGTACACTATAATAAATTAAAGCGTAGTAATAAAGTAAGTCATAAATCACAATATGGCGTCCACGCAAACGTAAAAGAGCGGACTCATTACATTAATTGGACTCAATTTAATGATGATCAATAATTTGATTAAAAAACTAATATCTGTTAGAAATTTGATTTAGAGTGATCGTTGACCATACATCTCAATTTACAGTTAAATGTTCCTGTAAAATACTGTTCGTAGACCATGTTATGTTTTCCATGAAATATTAAGAGTACTATGTGGTATCGGTTGACCAATGTAAGAATAAAAAAAAACATACTTTGGGAAGCAATGCTTTTTTAATACTGGTGCAATTTAACATGTCCTTTAAACCAAGCGATATTAATAAGAAATATGATCACTATTTACACATATTTACATTTTATCAATCGAACTAAATCTTAAGATATACCCAATACTAGTACAAATTCAGACATACCGAGTAGAGATGGGTATACATAACTACTAATAGAACATGCAAACAAAGATACTCCGAAGACATTGCAATCGATTAGCTGATTAAAATGACCAATGAGTTTCATAATTTGAATTGATCGCAAAACGTGAGATGAGAGTTGAGTCCCATCGGCGACGTGGTCAAGAAAGCGAGACGCACGCGAGTTCCACAATATTTCAGTACATTTAACGCATAACAGTCGAGACAATTTTATTTTTTATAAAATATTTATTGGTATTTGCGATATTCGGTCTAATAAAATAGGTTGTTATTGATGCATGGTTCATTGTTTTTAATTGTGACGTAATGAAAGTTATCAACGCTTTTCTTTCTGACCTTTTTTACATATTTTTCAGGTCGACCTTTATCCGAATATTAACTTTATCCAAATGAAATAAAATCGCTATCTAATCTCCACTTTCTCACTACGACTGACTAACATTTTGTTCAGATCCATAGTCCTTTTTTATTTTATGTCTGTCATGTAAATTTTGATGTAAATGCTCAAGTATTATTTCATGTATACTCATAAAGATTTGATATAATTCAATGGCTACATTACGTAAAAGTGGATTCTCTACTAATTTATTGCTCTATTACGATCAAACTATTCGTGAATCTATGTAATAATTAAATCGATTTCGTATTAAATTCTTAATCGCAATAATTAGCTCTAAATTACGTAATGTTCTATGAATCTGTCTCAGTGACATTAGCCTCTGTAACATATCATTAACATTGCTCGAGAGAAAACATAAGAAAATTATTCCGAGCCAGATTTATTACGTGATACAGTAGCACCTGTTTTTATTGTTCGCAGACATGCGTCAATGTTCTTTATACCTTAGCTTAAAATGGAGGCAAATAATACGCAGTTTAATTCTACATTTTATTTTTGTAAAACATCGAGAACACTTAGAATTATTAACAACAACCTCAACAGTTACGAATGTATCTTATCACAACAATATAATTAGAATAAAATGATTATTTTAGGTACAATATTTACAATAATACATTTGTGTTGAGATGCTTCCACATACATTTGTAAACTAGAATAAGTCTTAACAATAATGTAAACCTTAAATACAATATAAATGCCAAATTTTAATAATACATCGTTCAAAGCAGTCCGAAATTCATTTTTAGAGCAATAAAATTACAAAAGTTAAATTAAATAACAACTTAAATATCTAAATACAACATAGAACATTGTACATCAATTCAGAAAATGTACTTACACAAGTAATAAATTATACAATAAGTTGCGATATCCTACGTGGTATCCTCAGCACTGACGGTATCTGATTTTGACTCAGCAACCGGTGGCGGTGGTCGCAGTAATATTGGTACAGACGTCTCTAAACTTTCAGTTTCAGCACCAGCCTCAAATAATGGCTCAGTCTTCATGATTCGAAGTAGTTTCGGTTTGTTAACTCGCCGTCTGCGAGCGTGTTTTTCCATTTTCATATGACTACCCCTACCTATGGAAGAGTGCGGAGGAGGTGGTTTTAATAAAGGGTAAGGTTCATCTACGTCAGCTTTAGGATACTTTCTTTGATACAAATGTCGTCCTGATAACATATTGGGATGTCTATGCCTTTCGTTTACTCTAGAACCTGGCAAATATCGACTTTTGGTTCTACTTTCTTCAAGATTACTAGTTATGATGTCATCACCTTGTCCTGTTATGTCAGATGCAGAATTAACGTCTCTTTCATTTGCTAAATCATCTTGTTCTATGACAGCACCAATAGGATGAGTATTGGATGCGTCGGCAATAGGTACAATGCTTTCTTCTTCCTCCTGGCTTCGAGAGTATTTAACACCCTGGTAAGGATATCTTCCAGTATTATAAAGGTCTAGATACGAACCACCAAGAGCACTAAGACCATCGTTGATCGGTGCCAAGTTGGCAGTGTTTTCATTTTTCAACAAGAACTGTAGTTGTGACATGTCAAATTTCAATGGTCCTGGTTTAGTGTACTGGTCCCTCAATGCTATCATTTGAGAATCATCCACTGTTGGTTTACCTTTCAACATTTCTGCCACCAACTTAAGGTCCATATTAAATGGATTGGCCACTTTAAAGCCGTTTATGGTGGACAATAAACTACCAGTTTGACTGTCTATTTCCGGCCTGTTTATGTTTAGAGCAGGTTGCTTACTTAATAACAACTTGCTGAGCAGGTTAGTTGTGACGTCAAGCTGATGACTGCCAACATTTTGGTTGATACGCATCGTCAGTGGTGTGGGTATACCTCCTTGATCGAAATTGATATTATGTAACTTTAACGCATCAGTTGACATACCCTGAGTTAGTTTGTATGGGATATCATTGAGTTTCAGAATGTTTGCCAATTCAGATGATAACTGATTTTGTTGATTGCGATTATATCCTCCTTGCTGTGAATTCGGGGATTGCATATTGTCTTGATAATTGGCTTGTTGTGATAGATAATTTAGGCCTTGTGGTTGCCCGGGATAACTAACAGGATTATAATTAGTTTCAGTAGATAGAGACTGCTTACCATATAAACTGGACTCTAATTGTTTCAAACTATCAGAATTGACATAGTCATCGGACTTTGTTTTGATGTTAAATCCGTAAAGGGAATTTTTATCCTTATAGAACGAATCTGTTACTGGTCTCAAGTACTGCCTTACATTTTGATCCAGTTGATCTTTTTGATAACTGTTTGAATACCTTCCGTTATTATCCAAGCCAGTACCTGATTTAACTGACGAATCTGAAGTAGCAACTACATTAGATACATCAATGGGAACAATATTCTTCAATGCTTTATCATGATCGAAAGGTTGTTTTGGTTTGTTATCTATATTTTCCCTAGATGTCGAAAGATAATACGGAGATACTGTGATGAGATCATTTTGACTACCATACATATAAGGATTGTTATTATCCGTGTATTTATTCCTATTTTTGTCGTTGTTGCTATAGTAGCCATTCCCTGCGTTATTGATGTCTAAATTACCAATGTTAGATGATCCATAGTTGTTGCTACTTGCATATAGTTGCTGTTGTTGTTGCTGCTGTTGTTGCTGTTGCTGCTGCTGTTGTTGTTGTTGTTGTTGCTGTTGTTGCTGTTTCAATCTCTCTTGGGCCTTTGCAGCTGCTTTGGCAAATTCTTGAGCTTCGATAGCTTCCGTAGCTGACTTAGAAACTTGATCGTAGCTACTATAAGGCTTACCAGTTTCCATATGAAAGTTCATTTGACTCACTGCTGGGCCATCAGATGAACTCCCCAATGAATATCTTGGATGAAAAGAATTGTATTCTATCAAAGGCTTCTTTCCAGTAAGTTTCCATCCAAAATCACCATTGGAGTATATTTCTTGGCCTGTTTCTTGTTCTAAGTCTCTTGTACGAAGTTTCAGGTTATTCAACATTTGATTATCAGGCTGCACGTAGTTAACATACAAATTATTTGCAGAAGCCATAGTACCAATGCGATGAGTTTCACTGTTTACGTTATCTGCATTTGATTCTAACCTAGTATCTTGTTGGGAGCTTGGGTACTGATAATTTTGGTACTGGTTAAAAGAACCATCTTGGATAGATTTCGATGCTGCATTCATATTTGAATTCATTGTATTTTGCCATGATTCTCTCAGCTGGTCCTGATATGGTGAACTTGTAGTTGTAGAGGAAGATGAGTACTCGTTTGAAAATTGTTGTTGAATATTTGCAGGGTACCGTACTCCATTGCCAGCGTAATCATAATGATCTATTTGCATTTTCTTATTTTGATCATTGTAATCGTTACTTACGGGGTTATTCCCGATAGTTGTTGATACTCTGTTATACTCAGGCGTTCCGGTTTGTATGACTGATAATGGTGACGAAACATATGACTGCAAATTGTTTGGACTAGAAAGGTATAATGGTGAAGAACTAGAAACATACGAGTTAGACGGCGTCCCAGTATATTGACCATTATTCAATGGCGTGGACAAATATGAAGGAATGGGTGATGCCGTACTTTGTACGCTATCTAAAAATGTGTTAGGTGTACTAAACTGGTAAGGACTAGGACTAGACAGGTACGTTGGGCCATGTGATACTTTCGGCTCCAGTGGTATTTGATTGTTCTGTTGGTTGCTGCTATCGTATTTTGGCGAAGAGACTGTCGAATACTGGTATTGTGGCTGCGGAGTAGCCGTATACCCAATGTTTGGGGCTGGAGTAGATACTTGTGACTGTTGGTAGTACTGATTTTCTGCTCTTAACTGTTGAAGAAATTCTTCTGGTGGTAAAGAGTACTGCATCGATGCATACTGGTTACTAGCCCCTGCACCGCTGTCCTGTGCTTCTGTGTTCTCAGGTTGCTTCTCAGTTTCTTCTATCTGCTGCTGGAACGGATTCTTGATTCTGTAAACTTTTCTACTCCGTGGGTAAAATGTTCGGGCATAGTTATTGTTCTTGTTAGCGTCCTCGTTTAGGTTGAATGATATGCTGGATGAACTTAATGGCTGGTTGTTTTGTTCTCTGTGTAGCATATTATTGATCGCATCTATGTGGCCATCATTTGAAGTCATCTGTTGGTAACGGAGAAGGTCTTGCTCGGAGAATCCATTTTGACAGCGGGTTGTTTTTATCAGTTGTATTATGACTAGTAGCCGTATCTGTAAGCAAAGAGAAAATTGACTTAAGTTTGGTTGTATATAATTATATCAAGGGTCAAGTGGCTGCATGGACGAGTGTCACCAACTAGTTTTGATACTAACTCAAAGTATGTCTCTAATTGCCTTGTTACTGAATAACAAGCGTGTACCTTGTATAAAATTACTCATGAGTTATGTTATATAATGCAATATTACTAAAATGATGATACGTATGATCCCCATCAAGCTATGTTTAGCAATGCAAGTAAACCGGTTACATATTTTAACCCGCGCTTGCATTGGCCCGTGAACTTGTTATGCATCACAGCGTGCTAATCAATTACCTGACCATTTAAATAAAATGATGTTTAGGAAAACTGACACCTACTGGTTCTAAGTTAAGGGTACAAGCGTTACCTGTTTAGAAATTACCATGTTAATTAACTATAGATTTAGAAAACTGTCCACTATCTAATAGTTCAGCATTTTTAGAAAAGCAACAACTTTCGTTAAAGGACTTGCATACTGTTGACCTATCCATTCTCGATCTTCACAATTTCCTAACTTGTCTGTCGAGTTATCAAGTGTATTTTTATCTTCAACTACAACATTTTCCCTTTCAACTACAGCTTATCAAGGGTCAACTTGGGCTTCGACACTTAGTTCTTGTGGACCCGCCTACACCATAAATGACTTTAATTTAAAACTTCTAGTACTTTCACAACTAGTATTTTGAATTTGAAATTGATAACTTATAACACAAACCTGTTGATGTCGTGTTTGAGAACAGTAAATTTCCCAGATAAAACAGTTCTCAGTTAATACGGTATGATTATTAGATGCTATAATATATGTATCTCGTGCAGTTGTCTGAATAATTATGACACGCCCTCAGAATGAGAAGTGAAATCTAGGACAGCGTAAACTTCAACAACATCCCATGAACAACTGTAGAAATTGAAATAATTAATATCGATCAACAACTTAAAAGTAAAAGGCTGGCACTAAGCATTTAACTGTTAACGTGTTCACAGTAATTTAATAGAATACACTAGATACTTCATAGCAATTTCTTTCTCTTTATTCTGAAATACACCATTATGCTTTAGTTTAATATAGACATTAGACAGACAATAAAATTAAAATTGGGACATAAGTGTGTGAGTAAAAGGAAATATTCTTCTCATTTAAAATATTATCTTGAAATAAAGACATATATAAATAGTAGTAGTAATTAGTAAGTCAATCATACAGACGCATACGTATCATGATCGTGAAATAAAATGGCATTGTAAAAACATTTGTAGTAGATTAATTCGACATCACTAGCGTCTGGAGTCTGAACCAAGTTATTATAGTAAGTAGCCTGAGTGTCCTAGCACAATGAAGGCTATCGTTTTCTAGTTCTCACTTGATAAAGCTAATATAGCGTGAAATCTAATAGGGAATTTATTTATGTCCAACCATTTTTGAACCACAAAATACTGCGTTTTATTGTGTTGCTTAGTAGATGCTCAATACAATAAAGTTAGGCCTAATTGTAACAAAATAATTGCACGTGTGTTAACAAAGCGAGCGTGATGCGTGCGCAAGTAAACGTTTGCGCGGGCGTCGACCGTGCGGTATGCGCATGCGCAGAGCGATAGTGAGATGTGAGTCTTCTCAGCCGTGAATCGCTTTCCTACACTCTTCTATTACTAGATTCCTAATACTATTACGACGGCCATTTATCTTCATTGATCTTGGGAATAAAATTAATGTAGTCTTTATGAACACGTTCATTTAATTGAAGCGGGAATTTCATTTATCGGGTTGGGAACGATGCGTGAAATTGGTCTCTATTATGTATTTTTATACTTTGCTTCTATGCGTGTAGACTCTTTAATAAAAGTTTCTTTAATTAGACTTTTAATAATTTTCAGGTTTTTAAGTTAAAAAAGATTATTTACTACAGGATTATTATTAGGACATTTTAATAATAAACAAGTACTTCGTTCTTATCATAAATATTTTGTTTTCAGGTAATAGTGAAAGTCGAGTATATCTGTTTGTCTTATCAAAACTCTAGTATTCTGTGACCATACTTACTGTATTACATAATTTGTCGTTCTATACTGTTTATGACCACAAAACGAGTTTTATAAAATAGACAAATATAAAGATTACGTAAAATTGTTTACATTATTATCTAATTCAGTTCTAAACTTTTTAAAATTAAAACTTAAATGAATCCGCAAATTATTACTGAAATGAATTAATTCTATTATTTGAATGTTCGTCTTTAAATTATTTCGATTTAATTGCTCCGCATAATATGCAGATATAATTCGTAAATTATGATATGGAAATATATGCATGTACCACTAATATAATATATAATATGTAATATTAAATAATACTGAAAGTTGAAAGATTGGTAATAATGTGTCTTATCAGCTGGTGGGATTTAAGATTTAACATTTTTTTATTAGTTACAAAAAACAATTTATCAAAAGGACATATAAGATAACATCACGCCATTTATCCCCGAAAGGGAAGCCAGAGGTGCGTATTAAGGCACTTATTGCACTGTACAATGTAACACCCACTTTTCACAATTTATGTTATGAGTCCCATGTAATGTAGGCGGTGAACCTATTGCCATATACCGGGCATATTTCCAGACTCCATGCTACTACTGAAATGTTTTTTATTTCAATTTGAATTTGACAAAAAGTTTATCTATTTTGTGTAAAGTATTAGTGAAACAAACCTAAGAAATTAGAGAAAAGACCAAAACCACCATGACTTTTAAAATGGTTTAACAGTTTTGGTCCATTTAATTAAATCCATATATAATGGACATAAATCACCATAAACGGCAGCTTTTCCAAATCGCCATGTTTTGAACACATGTAAATCAATAATGACCCTCAAATAGTCATCATTATTTTAAAACTGCCAAATATTTCTTCACTAAAGTAGAGAAACGCGAAATTTAGAAACATACAAATTATACGAAACGGTTGTTTAATGTATTCATAAAATGTTATTTAATACAATTTATATGATACTAGATTTGGCCGTAGCTCTGCTCATGTTACATACATTCTATCAACCATTTTATGGGAATAGGATTTTTTTTAAGGGGGGAAAATCATCGAATGACTGCTCCCGCCTGGGTGTGGCGGGAGGGAGTGTCAGACTCTTACTGACTAAAAACCACCCCGTTCCTTCTCCTGCACGTCGAGCCGGAGCGCGGAGCCCCGGTTACCCGTTAGGTTCTCCGCGACTCCGAATCGGCATCGGCCCTATTGGGCCCCATCTGTGGTGGTCTGATGGCTCTTTGAGGCGCGCGCGGAACGCGACGATGAAAAGTGATGAACGTCGTCGTCCATCGCCTGGCAACACCAGAGAAGTTTAAGTATGGTCTTTTGGGTCTTCTGTTCTGGAGAACAGAAAATTGGGCCTCCAGTTACCTCAGTTATACGATGAAACACAACACAAGTGCTGATTATGTTCTATTAATTTTCGATAAATCCGTGGTATTACTAAAGACGAGTCATTCGTATCAACTCGATTCGATTTCGATACACTATATTTTTCAGCTTTATATAGCGCATACCCGTTTTAGTGTAAAACTTTTAAATAATATATATAATACATAAAACAAAACAAACAAATTTACTACAATATTAGTCAATTTTTATTACGATAAAGTTGGCGACTCAACGTTTGAATCGCGAAGCCATTGATATACGATTAAAGGAACAGATTCACATAATAGAAAGTTTTAGAAGCTTTCAACTCGTGACTATTATGTATGCAAGACAGGATAATACCCGTCCGGGGTGAAAGGGCAACGGTATAAGTTACCAAGTAACTACATGGGAAACTGTTAGCACTTGTAACTAATATTCATTTAGGTATTAGATAATATTCTGAGCCTTGTGTTGACGGTAATAGAGAATATTATATTTGTTTCCATTTCTAGTTTTGTAATGGGAGCCATAAGGAAGAGAATAGGGTATCCCAAATAGGATAATTTCCTAAATCTTATTTAACGTCCGTCTGGTAGATTAATTTAAAATATTAGACACGTATTTTTTCTTTTCTCACAAATCAAATCAAATCAAATCAAATCATTTATTTGCATAAAATGTAGGTAATTACAAATAGGTTGTTACAGATATAATATAGTAGCCGTATACATTTTGCCCGTTTATTGGCATGCAAAATATGGTGAAAAAGCTGTCAGATTCAATATAATAGCAAGCAATAATTATGGTTTCCAAATTCAATACAAACAATAATAACAATGTCAAGAAATACATAAGGTTAAAATAATGTCAAGAAATACATAATGTTAAAATTTATCAATTAGAAAGTCTGTTGTTGAATAATAACATTTGTCAATGAGAACTTTCCGTACAGTCGCTTTAAATTGATTTAAATTCAGTGATTTTACATTGTCTGGTAACTTATTATATAACAGTTGTGCCATGCAAAGAAAACTTTTATTCATGAGGGCTGTTTTGCCATAACGAACCTCGAGTTTTAGTCTGTTTTTATCCCGTAATTTTCTATAGTCACTTTTGAAAGCAACTGTGTATAAATCTTTGTTGGTTCTGACATAAGTTAATGTTTCATATATATAGAGTGATGGAAGTGTCATTAGTTTGAGGCTCTTAAAATACGGTTTACAGCTTGTTGTGCAATCTATACTACATATTGCTCGAATACACTTTTTCTGTGCTCTAAACACAGTATCTTTATTAACAGAGTTACCCCAGTATATTATTGCGTATCTCAATTTTGAAACGACGTATCCATGATTTTTTTTTATTTTTTTTTTTATTTTTTTTTTTTTTTTAAGGGGGGAAAATCATCGAATGACTTCTCCCGCCTGGGTGAGGCGGGAGGGAGTGTCAGACTCTTACTGACTAAAAACCACCCCGTTCCTTCTCCTGCACGTCGAGCCGGAGCCCCGGTTACCCGTTAGGTTCTCCGCGACTCCGAATCGGCATCGGCCGTATTGGGCCCCATCTGTGGTGGTCTGATGGCTCTTTGAGGCGCGCGCGGAACGCGACGCGCCGTACGCTCGGGTCTGTTTCTGGTCGGACGGGGAGCCACCCATGCTCGCCGTCCGCAGGCCCGCGCTTATGGTGGCCGGAGATCGTCCCGCGATCCCCGACGCCCGGTGTGTCCTTCGCGATGGCTGGGTTGCGAGGAGGCAGCGCTTCGCTGCCTCACGCGTCCCGCCTCCTCCTTAGCTAGCATGACTGCTTCGCAAAAGGAGGAGACGGCATCCCAATCCCCCTCGCTCCGCATCATGGCCTGTACTAGGCCCAGACGCGAGAGGTCGCCATCGCCGATCACTTCCCTGAGGACACGGCGGTGCTCAGCCCACGCAGGGCATTCTCCCACCGTGTGTTCCACCGTGTCCTCAGGGCGGTCCTCGCAGTGATGACACCCGGGCGTTTCCTCCCGCCCCATCAGACACAGGTACCTCCCGAAACTCCCATGTCCGGTGAGGACCTGCGTCAGGCGGTAGGTGAGGACGCCGTAGCGTCTCTCAAGCCACTCCTCAAAGAGGGGACTTACCGCTGCGATGGCAGCGAGCCCAGCCCTCGGTTGCGACAGTCGTTGCTGCCATTCCGCCATGAGATCGCGCCGGAGCTCATCCCGCCACGCACTTATTTGGCGCGGCAGCGGAGTTTCGCCCCGGCGACGTGCCTCCGCGCGCATGCTGTGCACGCGCGCGAGCACCTTCGCCTCCAGATCCCACGGCGGTAACCCGGCAAGGAGGTTCGCCGACTCCCCGGAGATCGTGCGGTATCCGCGGATCATTCGGATCGCCATGACCCTCTGTGCCATGAGCAGCGTCCGAGCGGGACGCCGCAACAGGTTTGGCGCCCAGACAGGGGCGCCGTAGAGGGCCATGGACCGCACGACCCCGGCGTATAACCTCCGGCAGGAGGCGTTTGGCCCCCGAGGTTGGGGAGGATGCGTTTAAACGCAGCCCCCGTCCTCTCCAACTTTGGAGCCAAACGTCGGAAGTGCTCAATGAAGTTCCACCGACTGTCGAGGACGAGTCCTAGGTACTTCATCGTCGTCTCGACGCCGATGGTAACTCCTCCCGCCGTTATTTGGGACCCACCCGGAGGTGGCGCGTTCCCGCGGCCATGAAAACACATGGCCTCGGACTTGTGGAGCGCCACCTCGAGTCCCAACTGCCGGATTCTCTCAACGACTGTCGCAACCGCTGTCGCCATTAGATCGGCCGCCGCCTGGTGCGACCTCCCGTGCGCTAGCACCAGCGTATCGTCGGCGTAGCATATTGTGCTAACGCCGTTCGGGAGGTCGGTGCGCAGCACCCAGTCATAACCGATGTTCCACAGGAGCGGCCCCAGAACCGAACCCTGCGGAACACCGCGTGACATCTCTCGCCGATTCCACTCGCCCCGATGACCGGGGTAAATGACGGACCTCTCCGTCAGGTATGCCTCGATTACACGACGGAGGTAGGTAGGCACCCGATGATATCGGAGTGCCTCCAAGATGCAGCTCCAGGGCAGGGAGTTGAAGGCGTTGGCGATGTCCAGAGACACCGCCACTACGACCTTACCCCTGGACACTGCAGTCCCCGTCGTCCGGTCCCTAACGCGCATGATGGCGTCCACCGTGGAGCGCCCTCTGCGGAAGCCGAACTGGCCGTCCGATAGGTCCGGCCCAATGTCCGTCAAGTGCGCGACGAGGCGGTTCGAAATGATTCTTTCGAAGACTTTCCCCACCTCGTCGAGCAGCACTATGGGCCGGTATGCGGACGGAGAGTCCGCAGGGCGCCCCGTCTTCCGCACGAGGACCAGTTTGCCCGCTTTCCAGAGAAGCGGGAACTGGCCTCTCTCCAAGCATGCGCTGTAGAGACCGATTAATCGAGGCCCGAGAGCCTCTGAGGCCAGGACCCATGCTTTGCCATGCAAGCCGTCGGGTCCTGGGGCGGTGTTCTTGGCGCCCATCCGGCGCACCGCCGCTCTCAGTTCTGCCTCGGTCACCTCTGGGACGATGTCGTCGTCGTCGTCGCTGTAGCCCGCGTCGGGCACCGCAGGGGGCGGAGTCATATACGGAGGGGTGAAGCCCCTCCACAGTCGGGGGAACAGGGCGCCAATCACCTCCTCTAAGACCTCTGGCCGGAGACTCTGGGTGAGCGGGGGAGCCCAAGCGCGGAGCTTGTCGCGTACCATGCGGTACGGGCGTCCCCACGGATCTCTGTCCAGAGTCCCCAGCATCTCTCGGCGGGCCTCCTCCTTGGCCCGCAGGATTTCCGCCTTGAGGACGGCTTTCGCCGCCCTGTATCCCTCATACAACTCCGCCTCTCTCGCATCCGCATTCGGAGGACGGATACGGCGCCTGCGGTACCTAGTGTACTGGCGTCGCGCAGTAGTGCACGCCTTGCGCAGAGCTGCCAGCTCCTGCGACCACCAGTACACCTGGCGCTTTTGTTGGCTCGACCGGATCCGGGGCATCGCCACGTCACAAATCCTGGACATGGCGTCCTGGAGCCACTTAGCCTCCTCGTCTATGTCGGCAGGCCTGACCGGTGGTAACACCCAGGCCTGCACGATGGCGGCTTCCAGGAGCAGCTCCCGGTCCAGCTGTTTCAGCGCCCAACGCGGGCCACATGGGGCCTGTCTGACCGGCGGGTCCGCGGACTCGGCGGAGACGTCGAACCGGATATACCGGTGGTCGGAGTACGTCTCCACCTCCCCCATGACGCGCCAGCCAACTATACGTGGTGCCAGAGCAGGGCTGGCGAACGAAATGTCCACCACCGACTCGCCCTGCATCCGCACGCACGTGGGGACAGAACCCCGGTTCAGGACGACTAGGCCTGTCTCAAGGGCCCAGTCTTCCACCATCCTACCCCGGACGTCGGTGAACCGGGAACCCCAAGCCAAGTTTTTGGCATTGAAGTCCCCGAGGACGAGCACGGGGAGGGAACGAAACCCGACGACGACTGTGACCAACTCCCTCAAGGAGTTGTGGAACTCGGCGAGAGTTCGGTTCGGAGAGAAGTACACGCCCACCACAGCGAGCTCTCCGAACCGTGCTGCGACACAACCCCGGCCTCTTTGAGCAGCCTCAAGAGTCGGGGTACCGGCGGCGGCCGACGAGATGATGGTCACCGAGCCGTCCAGGTCCGCCACCCAGTGATCCCTGGGCGGGACAAAATACGGCTCGGAGACCACGGCGACATTGATCGACCACTGCGCCATGCTCTGGAGCAGGAGATCCTGAGCAGCGGCGCAGTGGTTGATATTCGCCTGGAGGAGGCGGAATGGAGCCATTATTGGCAGTCCATTCCGATCTCCTCAGAGGCGGCAGCGGCGACTGCGGTGGCAGTGGCGGCGGCGGCGGAAACGGCAGGGGCGGCGGAGGGCCTACCTTTGCCCTTGGGTTTGGCAGGAGGGGAGCAGCCCTTGCTCCCGACCCGGTGATTGGCCGGCTTGCCAGCCGCCGCACATGCGTTGCAGTGCAGCGGGGCATTGCAGGAGCCGGCCCTGTGACCGGGCCGACCGCAGCGGAAGCAACAGTCGCTGCGGTCCACCTCCGAGGTGCATTTGGCGCTCACGTGCTCCCCCACGTGACAACGGTAGCACCTCAGAGGCCGGGCCTCGAGCAGCTTTATCTGCGCCGAGACCCATCCCACCAAGAGCCTTTTGCCCTCCTTTAGCTTTTTGGCCGCTGTGACGGGGCAGCTGACCACCACCGTGCGCAGCCCCGAGTTATCCGGACGGATGGCGCCCACCCTGACCTGGTCAGCAGGGCACCCTCCCGTCCTGGCCACAGCGGCCACCACCTCACTCTCCGTTACGGAGTCGTCCAGGCCCAAGATCCTGACATCCAGGCATTTGGTGGGCCTGGACACGCGGGCCTCGTCCGCACCGAGGCACGCCCTAAGCCTCTCGGCCAGGGCGTCGGCCGATGGGCCACTGGCCGCGCCGGGGACCTCCAAAAGACGGGCTCCGGTAGCGGTCACCTTGACCGCGAACCCGTTTGGCGCCCCGAACTCCGCAGGAGTTACCGCCCCCTTCAGTTTGGCGAGGACGTCGCCATATGTTACGCCCCTATTGACCGCTTCAGGCTGTAGGGTGATGACCACAGCCGCGGTCTTAGGGGCGAGGAGCAGAGCAGCAGCGCGTTTCTCTCTGCGCTGCTGCTGCCGTCGCTGCCGCTGCGCCTTTTGCGGCGCTTTCGGCCCTCCCTGGCGACTCTCCTCGCCTCGCCGGCGATCTGCCAACCGCCGCCGTCCTCCACTCGCGGGGCGGATTCCGCCGCCGCTGTTGCAACTCCAGCTTGCTGGGCTGGAGTGCCCCTCCTCTTTTGCACCTCGCGGGCGCAGGCGCTGTCGCCGCAGCCGGGGTCTGCGCCGGTGGGGGCACCGAGGGCCTCGCGGAAGGAGGCGCTCGTACTTTTGCCGGCGATTGGGGCCGCGGCCAGCCTGACCAGTGGAGGTCGGCGGCTTGGCCGCAGCAGCCGCGTATGAGCCCGACGTCGCGGGCGGGGAGGCCCGGCTCGATGCAAGCGGGGGCGCAAAAGCCTGCCCTCCAGCACGTCAAAACGTCGCTGGAAGGCGGCCATCTCCCTTCGCAACATCCCGACTACGTCGGCATCCACTGAGGGCTGGGGCTGGGGATGACTACTCCGGGCCGCGGCGAGCTCGGCCCTGGCCGACCGCAGTTCAGCCTCCAGAGCGGCGTTGGAGGCCGTCAAGCGCGCCAACTCCCGCCGCATCTCAGCCAGCTCCTCGTGTACCCCGCCAGCGGTGGGCAGCGTGCACTGCTCCAAGGCCGCCGACAAGATGCTGGCCCCCGCTTTTTTCATGAGGGCTTGCCTGGCCTGCTGGGACTTCTTCCCAGCCACCCTGCGAAGCTCCTCCTGAACGGTCTGGCGAAGGCCTTCGGAGCCGCGCTCACTCTCGGAGCCGTGCTCGCCCTCCGACACCTCAACGCCGGACATCTCTGCTGCAGAGGACTCTGAACGGGCAGCGCTCGAAAGGGCCCTGCCCTCCGCAGCCAGTTGTCCGGCTGGCTCCGCGCAGGCAGCGGTCCCCGCTTTTCGGCGACCTCTGCCCCTGCCGCCCCTACCCCGCGCCGCCGTGGGGACTTTAGGGGAGGCGCCTCCTGCGCGCCGGAGGACGGGGACAAAGTGTCCTCCTCCAGCCTGGGACGCTTAAACGTCCCCGTCGCGCGGCGGCGTGAGCCTTTCGAGCTCACGCTCAACCGCTCCGCTAATGACGTGTCGGACTCGGAGTCCGACCCCGTCTGAACTGATGCCCGTGTGTGGGGCTCGCTGGACAACTCCAGCGTCTCCCCACGGGCGCCAGAGCCCCTTGGGCTCTCTCCTACCGCCTCTGCAGGTGAGCCAAGCTCACCCGCACTCTTTTCCTCCGTCTCTGTGGTTTTTTTTTGTTTTTTAAATTTGACAACTCCATACAGTTCCCACGAGTATGGGGGAAATATTCGGTCCACCCAGGCAGTGCCCCCTGTACCTGGGTAAGTGTTCATTTGTTTCCCAACTAGAGGTTCCACTGGTCCCCTAGCTGGGGGTGCGCTCGCGACTGACACCACTCCTCAGCCATGCATACTCTCGCCGCGCACCAGAACTTAGTATTGGAGGAATTTTTTATAGAGGTTATCTTCCTCGCGGTCCGGGCGACCAAGCCAAGACCCTCGTCCCGTTCAGAGTCACAAAACGTGACCGTGACCTCCTTACGGATTACGATATCGACGGCTGCAATCGGGGACAGCTTGTGTCCCGATGCTGCTCGCTGGCAGGGTGAGTGCACAACGAGCACCGCCCTTGCCTCTCCGCCACGCTCTCTGCTAATCAGAGAGACAGGCGGAGAAACGCCCCACGGAAGCGCGGGCCATGAGCACACAGCCCGCCGCCTCCAGAACCCTATCGGGTTCGCCCGCCCAGTCCAGAAGTCTGCTGCGGGCGACAGTCACTCCAACCCTATCACCCCCGCTAGGGAGACTGTCGCCCGCACCCAGGGTGCACCACGGGGAGGTCTTCTGGCACCGCACCCCGACGTATCCATGATAAGCAGCAAGCAAAAATAATTACTTTCGACGATATCTATAATAATTTGAAATATCATATGACGTCATTCCTAAACTTAAAGCCATTTAATCTAAATATTGTATACTATTTATGAGACAGATAAAAATACGTGTCTAATATTTTTCCATGATCTAATTGACAGACTAATTACATTTTTAATATTCATACCCTGGCAACTACCCATTTACATGAATTCATTAATTTAATAACTCCATAATTTTCTATACTACCTCTAGACAAGTCATATAATTTATTGACGTATATTGAAATGTATGCGGAGAAGACAAAATTATGAAATGCACATAAAAGTCGAATTATTTACAAAACTGCCTCGTTGGCCGAGTGGTCGCAAGTGCGACTGACGGGCAAGGGGTCTCGGGTTCGATTCCCGGGTCGGGCAAAGTATTACTGGGTTTTTAAAATATTCTCAGTAGTAGCACGGAGTCTGGAAATGTGCCCGGTATATGGCAATAGGCTCACCCCCTATTACATGGGACTCATAACATAAATAGTGAAAAGTGGGTGTTACTTCTGTGTGCACCTCTGCCTACCCCTTCGGGGATAAAAGGCGTGATGTTATGTTATGTTATGTTATTTACAAAACATCGTTTAATCTTAATGATCCATGTTTAACAGTAAATTTCGTTGTTGGTTAAACATTTTAATTTTATTTATCGAGACATAAGACATTTTAGGGACAATATCTCTTGAAGTATTGCCACCGGTATACGGTGGCAATCCGTCACTAAATGACTGCCATCGATACGTAAAGTATCGGGTCCACCTTCAGCTTAGGTTACGTGACTGTTCACATGTTCCATGTTCACAATCACGACGCCTAACTGTCTGTATAGCTTTTCCTGCGACTCTATCGACTAAAGTGATTCTAAGATTAGATAAATTCCTTCCTTTACAAGTATTTTTCTAATAAGAACAAGACTTCAAGCGAACAAATTTTATAGCCTAATTAAATCAGGAAATATTAAATTTTTGCCGATTAGTCTACATAGCAAATTGCCAGGTGCGCGGAAATATACATATAAATATGCGCATGCATATGTATATTCGAGTTTTATGTAGGACATTAGTTACATAATTCAAAAATGTTTTATACCTCTATTAAAATGTTTTTGTTGACACATAGGCCGCAGAGGTGCGTGCGCGCAGGGTAAAATTATATATTTATCTAACATCTGTAAATTGATTCACAGATTTGTGATGAGTCATATTCGAAAAACATATTAGTTAAACTGTCAAACACCGCGAGGACACCGGTGACCGCAACCTATGTTCTTTAATTGTGTCTATAATGACGGTACTCAAAGAGTTAAAGATTAAAACCTAACCAAGATTAAAACACAGTCAAAACAAAACCAAAAAAAAAAAATTCGATAATCATCAATCACAGTCTCTTTATATCACCCAATAACTGAAATAAAAGACTGGGAGAGAAAACCTTTTTGAGAATTTATTTTTAGAGTTTCTTTGAAATATCTCTCAAACAAAAATAACACCAAATCGATAAATTATTAAACAAACTCATTTTCTTTCACATCTACGTACCTATTATATATTGATAAAACCTCTCAAGTGGCGAACTAAAGGCTAACATTAAGTAATGATAATTGCTTATCTATAACGATACAGCGCACTAAAGTTCCCAACCAAGTTTACACACCTACTGAGTTCTAAAGACCATTTCATTTTATTAGCTCTTTCGCATGTTGGTATTGTCGAAGAAAACCGTTTTATTAGGAAATAATCGTTAGTCTCCAGTAATGTTAATGCATTTAAAGATTTATTTACAAAATCCAAATAACTACAGATTGATTTTACGACTTCCAATTTTATTTCAACTTTCGTATTGTTTTTTCGACGTGTTCTCTTAAAGTTTCGCATTACATTTAACCGATCGTGACTTGAAATGGACCATTTTCATTGACATTTTATTTGAAGAAAGTAAATTAATGTTCTGAGACATTTCCTTTTCTAGCTAGCAGTCCTTCCTAGTATCTAGTATCGAGTTGTTGAATGCTTACTTTGTGTGTTGAGTACTTGTGTCCGACGTTTATTGACACTCGATGCATGCATTAACACTTTATGGCTATAAAACATCCAATGAAATCATGCAATCTCATGTAGTATGATACGTTAAAATATTTGTATGTTATATGTTAGTTCCCGTTCGACATTACTAACGCCAATTTTATGAACTTACGTATGGAATTACTTCCATAGTTATTAAATGCGGTTTGTATAAACAAACACCCACACTTACCTAATGTTCCATTAAAATAGAGATCGTTAAAACAGTAAGAAGAACCACAACCAAACTATAAACATCGTTCAGGGTTCCATAACTAAGGGCTTAGCAAGATAAGCGAGCGTCAAAGGTCGTGAAGACATCGAGTGGGATGTTCACCGTTTCTCTGCCCTTACCGGTCACGCATTTCACCCGGTGTGGCCAGGGAAAGTGCGCTTCTGAACATGCCATGTCGCTTTTAGCACTAACTACCTGTTCTAACAGGCTGTTAGGTCTTTGACGTAGTGTGGGAATGTGAACAGGGAAATTGATTGGAGTGCAATGAAAGTGCAAGTTTGTCTGTCGTTTATCAATGAGATTACGTTTTGCATTATTTTGATTAGCGTGAAATTGTGACGTTGGTGGTGACTTTACAATTTCTTAGTCAAGTGTGTTGCTTGATTATACAGCTGGTACATAATTAATGCGCATGTTAGTCTTATAAATTACCTATGTAGATACAAGTTAAATGTCAACCAAAAGAAACTGACACATCAGACGGTCGATAAAAAGAAATATACTTATATTTCTTTAACGTCATCCCCCCATAATCATGATTTTGTTTTTTTCATTGATACCTTCAAACTACTGCAGACTGCTAAAACTTTGAAAATAGTATAGGAACTTCTATGTACTAATCTATGAGGAAATTGATTGGCGAGAATCGTAAGTGCAATGAAAGTGCAAGTTTGTATAGCCTGTCATTTGGTACAGTTAGGTTTCAGGTGGTAATTGGTTTGAGTGGCGTGAAATTGTAACGTTGATGGTGACTTTGCGTTGGCTCGGTTGAGATATGGCTTTATTATAGAACTGGAGATTGATAAAACGTTAACCTTTTCTGTGAAAAATTTATTATACAGTTTAGACGTCATACGAAGGATAACTATGCACGAATTGCGTGGCGTGATCTATTAACATGTACAAAAAAGAAATAGATATGTAAGTAAAAAGATGTGTTTATATTAAAGTTTTTGTAGTAACAATCAATGAGGCAGTTTTCATGTAACGTCTAATCCATATTAAGATTTATAAAGAAAAACAGATTCACGAAACATAAATTAACTTTTACAAGAAAAACCTTGTAACATGCCATGTTTTATTAATGCAATCTTGACCTGAAGTTAAGTTGGTACATCTTGTTGAAAGTGTACATTTTCTTGTACTCACAGTAATAAAGTATAGCGTGACACGGCTACGGTATTTGCTACGCAGCTGCGCTGCCGCTACGCCATATTGGGTAAGGTTAGTTAGGTTACACCGTATCTATATAAATATTCTGCGTACAAATTTCACGTTTTAACCATTTATTTGTTTGACTTCTTATACGGTTTGTAATGGTTATTTTATTCAATCATAAGAATGGGTGAAAGGCTTTTTGTTTTTGCGAAAATCCAAAATTCTAATTTACTTTCGACTGCTACATAATAATACATATTGTGACGACTTTGTGTTGTGCGTAGACTTTGATTAACCTTATATTTAAATATACCTCTATATTCTTTGTTCTATAAATTGTGTGTAACACCTTATATAACAACTGTAGCGTATAATTAAAACTAAGATACCAACATGGGCTCATAATAAACTAGTCAATATGATGTTGGAAAATGGGTTTTGTTATTGATATGCATAATTATCATCAATGCATGATCTGGCTGTCCTTGAGATTTAAACTTAATATATTTACATTCAAGTTGACTACTTAAAACGTTTCATTTTTTTAAATCCTGCTATCTTACTAATATTACAAATGCGAAAGTATGTGAAGATGAATGTACGTGTGTGTGTGTTTGTGACTCATTCACGTCAAAACGGCTGATATGATCTAGATGGAATTTGGCACAGGGGTATATTATAGTCTGGAATAACACGTTGGCTACAATTTATCCCACGGGAATACGGGTGAATTCGCTGGCAGATTACTATAAACGAAAATCTTCAGAACAAAAATTTCTATATACTTTCTATGTTTAGGCCTGCGGACGGCCCTATGGCTCTTTGGGTACTTCACCGCCCAACCAGAACCAGACCCATAAGTACGGCGAATCGCGTGTCGCGCGCGCCTCATAGAGGCACCAGACCACCACAGATGGGGCCTAATAGGGCTGATGCCAATACGGAGCCGCAGAGAACTTAACGGGTTGCCGGGGCTCCGGCTCGAAGTGCAGGACCAGGAACGGAGTGGTTTTTAGACAAAGAGTCTGACACTCCTTCCCGCCTCACTCAGGTGGGTAAAGTTATTCGTTGATTTTCCCCCTTTAAAAAAATACTTTCTATGTTTATGACAATGACGAAACTACCTCTAAATTACTAACGAAACCAGTTTAAGGGTCCGACATGTATTCCATTACCTCATTGGTTATGTAATGACCCAAACATTTAGGTTTACGGTTATAATGTGGGATGACATTTCAAGAAAACGGAACCAGAATGTTATGTAACTATAGTATATTTTAGAGAAAGTGGGTGCTTACGTACTGGGAATTTATTGTTTAGAAGTAATCTAATGGAGTGCGCTATAGACGCTTGAGGCGATTATTCTATTGTTTTTATTGTTGTTGTTTATTTAATAAATGGTCAATTGTATTTCGTTTTCTAGTTTTATATCTATTTGACTGATTTCAATTATGTAACAGGTGTAATATATATGTTTGTTGTGTAGAATATAACACTCTCTTAAATCTCAAAACGAATGATGTGTTTACAAAATTATCTTAGTAGCTTAATTTTAATAGCATAACATATTATTATAGCATAGGTATACTCTTAAAACTGTTCAAATTCATATTATTATTTTACGTTCTCAATCATATATCTATCCACGAAATTGTCTAAAACATAATATACTTGGTTCTACCTCTATTATTCAGTAACCTATTACATGTCAATATACGCGTAAATTAACTACGCGATACGTCAAATATTAACACTAAATCAAACCTCATTGAAATTAATCTCATTACATTCAAGATCATTGGGCATCGATCTAGTATCGTTTCTAACCGTTACATCCATCGATTACTAATTAAAACGATCGTAGGAACATGACCAGTTGCCGTAACCGGTAATAGACTTAACCATCAATCATGGCAGTTGATAGCAGACTGCAATTCTATGGTAATGTGGTCAATGAACTTTATTATGTGCAGACACCAGCACTATAAGGAACACCAATTATTATAGTGCATTTTCAGTTTTATTGCTATTGGAAATAATGTTGAAAGTTGACTGGATAAATATTGCAGTTAGAGTAGCTTGATTTGCTTGGCTTGAGTTTGTTCAGCGCACGACTTGAAATTATTTCTGGATTGAAGAACCGTGGAATAAACAGACTAGACTATATTTATTCAAATTGGTAGTTTGCAATTCTTCTGTTTGTAAACTCAAAGCAGTAATGCTAGATTTCAACCATAGTAATCAAATCGTGATCAAAAGGAAGTTTCAGCACCATCATTGACAGCCTGGCGGCCAACTATTTGCTTAGGAGCCTCCTCTATATAGGAAGGTTATTCGTAATCCTCACGTTTATTGGGAGACGACTTAGGGATTAGCTATAAGGTTACTGAAAATGTAGAAGATACTCCTTCGATGACTGATTACATTTTTAAATCACACCCAAGTCATGCACGAATCTTTTAATCGATAATTGGGTACTTGCCAACTAGTCAAATTCAATACTTTTTTCGAACTATCAAATTATAGTCATTATAAATTGTGTACGAGAATGCGTATTGTGACGTCATGTTTCTTTTAGCGTCAAACAGCATATTTATTTTTTTTAAATTTGCTGAAACTATATTTAAATTAAGTTGGTCATAAAATTAATTAATGAAAGTGTGATTAATTTTTAATATTTCATTGTATTGAACAGTCGAAATAATTTAGTTTTGATTAAGGAAACTACTCAATTTAAGACATATGTCTAGAAATAACACAAGTAACAAAACAAGACGAAGATGAATTATAACTACATCATAATTATAGAACTTGCATGATTAGAGTACCAAACCAAATTGCATGATACTGTTCATTAGATGCATCATGTACACCACGCAAATCATTTCAATACACACATAAATAGCTCTCAAACTATTTAGGAAATTGCTATTTTATATCTACTAATAATTTACAGTCACGTAGCCATAATGCATGCAACTTTACAATTAACAGGGTAGATGCCTAATTTTTATTTTAATGTATCTGGTAGGTTATTTTAAGTCATTAGACATGTACTTTATATTTTCTTAAAGAAACGAATATTTTCGACGATATATTGATTTGAAATGTCGCTTGACGTCACTTCTATGTACATTTTATACGTAGAAATGACGTTTTAGCCCCCACTCCTAAACTTTGATTCGTTTTATCTAAGTATTGTTTTATTATACGACAAAATAAAAAAATACGTGTCTAATATTTTTTCATTACCTAACTTAAGGACTAATTATATTTTTAATGTTCATACCCTGTCATCATCTCAATTGTGAAACATATTTTTAAAGTCTATTTGTATGTAAATATTTTATTTAGTTCTTCCTTCGTGTTAAATTGGAATGTTTTTGGTTTATTACAAACTGGCTTCTGTCTGCAGCTTCGCTCGCATTACCATAGGACAGAAAGTGGCCTTTTTTTTTTTTAAGGGGGGATGGTGTTATTCCAGATTATAATTAGTCATTTAACTCGTCGAGTACCGTCATTATAGACACAATTATAGAACAATAGGTTGCGGTCACCGGTAACCGCTTGGTGTTTGACAGTTTAAGCTTATTGTAAGTGAACCATGTTCTTTATGAGTGAATAAACAATAATTAAACTTAATCTACCCTTGTTCCAAATTTCGTATCGATGCCTTCAGCCGTTTGATGTGAAAGAGTATCAAACACAACATATACACACACACACACACACACATATAAATCCTCACAAATTTCGCATTTATAATAATTTTAGTAGGATGCTTAAGTGTGTTTATGTAATGTTATGAATGAAAGAATTCTTCTTCCATCCACCATTTACTTCAATATTTCTTCCTATTTATTGTGGTCTTACTATAACAAGCTAAAAATAAATCATACAACAGACATTCAACAAACAGGCCAACATAGTTATATTCAAACTACAATTATTTTATTTTATTTTCAGCCATGATCGTCCCACTGCAGGGCAAAGGCCTAAACAAACAAACTCCAATTATAGACACAAAAATGATAATCACAGCACAACAAATCTGTGCCTATGGTCTAGCAAAACAGTGAGGTTTTAATAATCACTACATTGTATAAACCAAAGTCGCTTTCTCTGTCCCTAGGTATGTCCCTTTGTATGCTTAAGTCTTTGAAACTGCGCAACGGATTTTGATGCGGTTTTTTTAATCGATAGAGTGATTCAAGAGGAAGGTTCATATGTATAATGCATGCATATTGCACGGGTCGCTAGTGTAATATAATACACAAAGTATTATATTATAACATATCTTATTTTAATAAATCACCAAACATACCCAAACAGTTGCTCCTTTACCCAAAAGAAAGGCTCGAAACCTGTACATTATGGACAAAACGGCAACTGTTTTTCCATTTTAAACTGAATTGTGTAATTTAAAAGATTCATTTTCTAAGAACACATTTAGAAATCGATGAGTTATGAAGCAAAACGTTACGGTAACCTTACTAATATGTCTTAGTAATGTCTTCCGATGGGATTTTCCCAAATCAGGGTGTTATGCAATAATGAGACGAGTGGGAGCTGACTATGGTTGAAATTACGTTATTTATGCTCCGTTGTAACTATATAGCATGTTGATTTATTATGTAGGTTTGATTCGTGTGATTTGTTTCTGCTATGGTGTTTTAAATAAATTAATGTGGGGTATGCAAATTTTCTTTATGATATGACAGTTAAAAGTAATAAAACATTTGATTGTATGTTTATATAATAACTATCGCGAGACATACTAAATTAAGGAAAAACGCGGGTTACTCACGTGAATGTACTGAGAAAAGCTCTACTAGTTTCGAACCACAGAGGGGTTCTTCCTCATGAGCAGCGTGCGCGGTCGCGGCGACGTCGCGGCGACGTCGCGCAGCTCACAGCTCAGTATATTCATTTGATTGTAATCATAAATTGGAATAGTTGGATTACTAAATGGATAATAGGTACGGTAAATCAGTTTGAAAATGACAAAACGTCCATAATAATTATGTAACTAAAATTGCAATTAGTCAATTAAATAAAAATCAAAAACTAAAGTTTGGATATTAAACTGTCTGTCATTAAATAAAACCTTAGCAAAAATGAAACAATATTTCATCAAAAGAAAACCAACTTCACTTTTCCGACGCATCATTCTTAATTAGAATACTCTCATTGTATTGTAATGCAGTTTCCGATGAAGTTATTAGGCCTACAAAGAACTGAAACCCAACTACTATCATTACATGTCCGAAAGTAAGTTTGTTTGTAGCCTTTTTAAATTTTATCTACTCGACTAATGTTTTTGAAATGTATTTAAAATATAAAGTTGGGAATACAGAGAAGAAGAGAGAGATGATGACTCAGTCAACAATATTTTTCTCCATGAATAAGTCAAAGTGCTTAATTAGGCACTTTTGAAACGTCAAAAAATTTATTGTTAGTTCGTCTGTCTGTCAGTGAAGCTAGGCTAGCTAACTGAATAAATGTATAACTTACGTTTCTAACTATATTTTTTTTTTATCTCAATTGTAGCACGGGGTCTGGAAATGTGCCCGGTATATAGCATGTAATATGCACCTCTGCATACCTCTTCGGAGATTAAGGACGTTTTGTTATGTTATATATCTAAAATAATTATACCCTTATTCAATGACTTAATTATAAGCTAGTTATAGTGTATTTTAGTAGGTAATTTAATAGAAATAAGTGCGACTTTTTGATGCAAAAATATATGACGTCACAATTAAAGCAAACACGTAGGAAACAAAAAATATTGAATTTGACAAGGTTTCATTATCTTTATTTACGTAGGCAAATCCACGAGTAACAGTAGTAACTAGTATAATGAAAATATCGACACCAGCAAGCAATATGTCACTCGAACAATGCTGTCGCCATTACTTTGCCAATATCTTCCCACTTTCATCTCACCATTGTTAGCTAGAATACTTAATATATTGAGGAATACACTTTATTTATTGTTTCTAGTGTTTATCATCGTGAGAATTTGTATTAAAATTTACAATAGTGTGTGTGTTTTCCGTTAACATTTTCTGTTTAAATCATTTTAAATTAATAGGTGTTTTGTTATTTGTGGTAGTGATAGACGCAATTATAGCAATAACGGTAAGACGGGGTGAATAGATACAGAAGAGAGTTGAATAAATGATGAGAAAATGGTTTTAATATATATTTACCGCATTCCTGTATCTACCTACTCTTCGTATTCTATTCCCCTCGTTTTACGGTAGTCATAAAATTGATATAACCAAAGATCATAAGTAGTAATTGTTACCTAAAACAGATTTATTTTATACACTGTAATAGTAAAAATGAATATACCTAAAAGCGTTTGCAATGAAATCTGTTTTTGTTGGAACTTGTTATTGTTCTGCTTGTCGAATGTCTTTGAGATACACACTCATACATTAATCTTCTATCTTCTATAGAAATAAAAATGAATTTCCGTTCGTTAGTCTCGCTAAAACTTGAGAACAGCTGAACCAATTTGGCTAATTTTGGTCTTCAAATGTTCGAAGTGAAAGACCATGAGAGGTTTAAAAAGTGAGAGAGAAAACTTTAGGCGGAACGAAGTTCGCCGAGTCAGCTAGTTAAAGATGATATGAATGATACCGTTATTTATTTCAAACAACCTATATTTTAATTTCTGTAAAAACTATTTTGAACACATTGGAACTAGATTGGAACACATTTGTCCTATTATTGTTTAAAGATAATAATGTTTAATAACAGTCTTTATTCAGATTCAACTTTAAACTGTTACATAATTTAACCTTATTAACTTTACTTAGGTCTAGCATCTGTCAAATACCTATTACTGATTTTCTGGAGATCTGTTACCCGATCGTCAAAGGTATCTTCCTCCTTCTTATTTCCTATAATTTTTCGTAATATTAAATCCATACAAAAAAGTATACTCACGGTTTGCAGTACGGTAAACATGATGACAAATCACGAGTATCAGAAGACACCAATCAACACAGTTCTCAACACACCATAGTTCAATCACTAACACCGTATTCCAAATCCTATTACAACGACTAAGGGTTGATTTTTAATCGGGGTATGTCTGAAATGGTACGGCTGTGTGTTGCCGTCGTGGTGAAGTGAAGTTCAAGGCTGGATTGAGATAGGCTTATATACAGGGTGTGCAAGGGTAGCGGAGCGTGGAGCTGTGCATGTGTGCACTGTAGTACTGCAAGTGGGTGCATACAGCGGACAGTGCTCGCTGCATACACACAGAGATACAGCGCTGATTCTCAAAGTAGACCCTTTTTATTTAATAAGATTGTCAAGTAAATTGTTTGAAAAAAGGATGTAGTTTGATGTAAATAAGGTTCAAATTAAGATAACAAAGTTTTAATATTAATGTTAGTACTTAAACATGATCTTTATTAATTGACATGAGTTTAAGGTAAGTTATTTGAACAAAATTCGAACAAAGGGTTTGATGTAGGTAAATAAGGTTCAAATTCAGATTGTTAACCAAGTTTTAATATTCTTGTTCTTGTGTGTGTCACGTTATTTGGCAGCTAAAATATGAGGTTCATTGTTTATATTTATATTTGTTCCTAAATAATATACCTAGTTAATTATTCCTTGTTGTTGCTGATTATTGTTATTACTCGGGAGCTCATTTGCTATATAGTATTTCTGTGTTATGAGTGCAATTAGACCACTAGCCATTATCATCACTGGACATCAGTTTAGTACATCCTTCTAAACTCTGTCGAATCCAAATCACAAGGAAATAGAAGATTAATCAATGACCAAAATCTCGAAGAAGATAAACATCACATTAATCTTAAATTCACACCATGACGAAATACCAAACGAAAACAAACCCTATTACCAAACATTAAAGATGTAACTGTCAGCCTATTTTCAATAAATAAATTGTGATATCATGATAATTTATTAATGAGTTTATGGTGAAATATTGTTATTAATAACCACAAAATTTCGTGTGAAGGGTCAATCAATGGCTTACGATAGAATATTAGTTGACTAATCTCTGTAGTGTAAACTAATCAACATATTAAGTTAACCCAGTTTTATAGAAAATTCGATTATGTCAATAGTATAGTTATAAAATGAGTTGATCAATAACAATCTCTACTTTAATATACTTACGACTGCAATTTCAATTGCAGAGCGCGTGTTATCTTTGGTTGTTTCATTTTAAAACTTTTAGTATCAGCTCTTAATTACAATACATAGACAGTCTAAACGGAACGCTCCCGAAAAATGGCGACAGGACCATCACCAGAGGCCTTAGTACAATTTTGTTTTACGTTAAAAGTAATCAAAACGAGACTGCATTCGGCGCTCTTATTGGTTGGTTCATTGGAGCCGGCCAATCAGAGCGCCGACCGCTCGCTCGCTTAGTATAATTAATAAAATGTTACAACAATAATGTGCTCATTAATTAATTATGTTAATTCTACAGTTTGAGTACCGCTGTGAGCAGAGCGTCAACATTTCCACGCCTAGGGCTAAGCTAATCGTCTTAAGGATACCTTTAGCATTTACTTATGCATTATATAATAAAGTATTTTACATTACCCGACGTCTATATCAATAACGGAACATCATGTCTTTTTGAGGTGAGGTTTGAGGTGAGGTGAGGAGACGCCCGCTTTTCATGCATGAGAGTGCGGGTTCGAAACCTACCAACGGCAAGTACCAATGTGGCTTTTTCCAAGTTATATGTACTTTCTTAGATTATTTAGATACCACTGACAAACGATGAAGGAAAACACCGTGAGGAAACCTGGACTTATAATTTCTGATTTATAATTTCTATTTTCTAATCTATAATTTCAAACTTATAATTTCTAATTATAAATTGAAATCGCCAACCCGCATTGAGCAAGCGTGGTGATTAATGCTCAAACCTTCTCCATGTGAGAAGAGGCTTTGCTCAGCAGTGGGCATTTACAGGCTGTTGATGTGTGAGAAATTAAAAAAAACTAATAATTTCTTGCCCGACCCGAATCGAACCTGAGAGGAATCTTTAACTCGACAGTCACGCTTGCTACCACTCGCCCAATAAGGTAGAACTAACAAACAAAGTTTCCAAAATAACGAATCATAGTCTCACCATTCTTCAGTAGAGTATAAAAGCGACCACACTTCCTTAAAAGTCGTGCAATTTAAAAGACACACGTCACATAACTATCGGGCGCCATAACTTCCCAAAGTGTAAGTTAACAAAGCTATCGGCTCATCTAGAAAGGGAAACCATTGTTTATTAGTCCGATTCGCCGATATAATTCACATGGTCTACTCTATTATTGTCATGTTTAATGTGTTAATTGTTTAATAACGTTCATTACTTTTTATTCACGATAACATTAAGATATTAAATAAGTTGTCGTATAATAAATACGCATTATTAATTTAATAAATTAATATTTGACCTACTGTTCTATTTTTTTATATGGGATAAGCCAGTAAACGAGCAAACGGATCTTCATCATTTGCCGATTATTTACCGTCAAGTAAATAATTATCGCCGCCAATGGACACCCAAAACACCAGAGGCGTTACAAGTGCGTTACTAGCCTTTTGAGGATTATTGGGGACTCGGGGATTAGGGAGATCGGGGAAGGGGGTATTCGGGACTATTTATGGGATAACATCATGCGGGTAACGAAATCATTTTGCTGATTTAGATAAGGGAAAAGATTTTTTCAGATATGCAATAGCCTTATTTTGAGTGAGTCTAAAGCTGTGCTAGCAGACCTTTATTTACAATACAACGCTATCACGATTCAACTAAATCTAGACTAAACTAAACTAATAATAATTTATACGTGTATAAGACTAAATCTTACGATTTAGAATGAAATAAAACTAATGTGTTGCCTTTTAAAATTAAGAAACGACATTTAATGTTCTATTCTTCCATAAATTCTTTAGCGGAAAATTCTTATATTATTGACGTTTAAAAAAACTAAAGACTATTTGACAATAGTAATCAAATCAAAAATTAGAAAACCTTTTTCTTTACACGTGAAACACATCGAACAAATAAAATTATGCCTATTTGCACAAAGCGCCTACTCAAAACATTTCAAAATGATTCCTATGCACAAACTCTTGCTTTTCTACTCCCACACATAAGAACATAGAATGCACTGCAATCTTTACAAACGAACCTGCTTATTACGGGTCGTTGGATACAGCTCAAGTGCAAATTACACAGCGTTTCAATTAACTATTTATTTTACCAATAGCTGAATAAAGCTTACTGTCAAGGTCGGGACTTTTGACGAATGCATGCAACCTACTAATGTCAATAAGCGGCCTCAAATGACAATTGTTCTGAATCTTGATCTGCATCTAAGTGTGGGAGAGCCATGCTTCGGCACGAATGGGCCGGCTCGACCGGAGTCATACCACGGCCCCATAGAAAACCGACGTGAAGCAACGCTTGCGTTGTGTTTCATCGTGTGGGTGAGGTTACCGGAGGCCCGATTACCCTCCCCTTCCCCAATCTCCCCAATCCCTGAATCCCTAAAGATCCTCAAACTCCTAATCCCCAAAAGGATGGTAAGGCACTTGTAACGCCTCTGGTGTTCCAGGTGTCCATGGGCGACGCCGATTGCTTACCATCAGGTGATACGTCTAGTTGTTTACCGCGACTTATGCCATAAAAAAATCTTACTTAGAAACAAGCATTTCCAGGAAAGGCATTTTTTTATATAACGTTGCCCCACACTAGGATTTTCTCCTGTGCCGTGGGAGCGACAACATATATAACAAACAACGATGATACGCCACCTATAGTCATTTGTTGGTTTGCATGCATTCGTCAAATGACGCGTCGTGGACAGTAGGCCTAACTATCAATCTATTTTACGACAGGAGATCAATGATTGAAACTCGATCATTTCCATTGCATTTCCCTGAATAGAGAAAATAGGCAATGCAAATGTTTTATATGTAAGCGCCTACTCGAACTTGTATTGCGTACATAGTTCCGACGTTTTGTGTTTCTCTGCTACGTGCTACTGTTATTTTATTGGTCCATAGCTCTATTGTTATTGAGCATGTTGATTTCAGTGTCATGCAATATACTTTAGAATAAAATCTTATCATAAAAATTATGTAGGTCCTATTTAGGAATTGACAATGGTGTTCTGATAGTCTCCAACACGTAACGTAATAATAATATCACCAATAGTTGAACTACATATTTAATTCGTAGGATATATTGTTGATTACACATACTTTAAAGTTTAGCTCTGATTCCTCAGGAATTTGTGGCCAAAATGCAAATTGATTCGCATAAAGAAAAAAATAAACACATATAATAAAAGGCACACCGTAAAGGTTCCGTCCGCTCGCTTTTACAACGGGCGTGCTCAATGTAATGATAGTTCGCTGTCCTAGCATTTTCCTGATTGCTCATAACGGGTACTTGACACCGGAAAACGCGGAAATGGGAAAGGAAAACGAGAGTGAAATTCGCACACCCAGTCACCCAACCCCAACAGATAAGAGTATTACAAGATTGACCAGTTTTTCTATGTACCTGCTTGTAGCAACTGGCAATTAGTAATATTTCCTGACCAAGCTTCTTTATCCAATTATAGAATGCTAGTTTGAGAACAAGAAAGTATCCGGTTGATACTTTATGTCCTGGTTGTAGGAATAATCAAAGGCTTTTCTCTATAAGTAGTTGCATTAAATTGTTTCCTAATCATGAATTGCTAAGAAGAAATGGCTATTAAGTCACATTTTGTTTATAATAATTTGTTATTTATACCTGGTACCTAATACTTACTTGTTTTTAGTAGTAGGTAATCATTGCTTATATACGTATGTATGAGCCAAACTCTCTTTATAATACTGTTGTGACAAATATTAACCTAGTTTAGGCTTTATATCGCGATTAAAAAAGTCCCTAAGGCAAGTAACCATTTAACAATGAACAGTAGGTAGGTACGCGTTAAGCATATCTATGTTCTTTGATAAACTAAAAACCTATTAAGCATACAAAGTGTGGAAAATATGGCAGAGCATCTTATGTAGAGGAAGCTTCTAGTGCAGAAGCAGATCGTCAAGGGCTGTTGATCTCTAAATAAAAGTAACACCATACAAATCATCTTCATTTGACGCCTGTAAACGCCGCCATTTTTTATCTAGCACATAGTAGTAGTAAAGTAGTAAATAAATAGCAGAGTTTATATTCGTGACAACGTAAATAGCTACGCGTACAGTTTTATTGGACAGTATTATAGACGATCTTTGAGAACACGATCTTAAATGAGCCCTTAATTTTCGTGAAATGTTATGGAAGCAAACACAGAAAACCATGTTCAACAATACCTGTGTAACATTCGGTTTGGGAGTGAGGCTGCCGGAGACTTAATCTTTTCCCAAAAAAAAGCTAGTACTGAACTTGTAACTCATCTAGACATACTTAGAAGAATTTAATTATTTCTTTCTTAAATGAAGAAACTAATTATTCTGAATATTTTACCGTTTGACCTTATTAACAGGGAAAATGACATTTTTAAGAAAAGAAAATTTAAAATCTAATTAGTCTGTAAGTTAATATTTTAAGTTACGTGGAGTGGGAAATATCAGAAGTAAGAATTATTTCTTACTTCCAGTCCAGTCCAGTGCAGAATAATAGACCTTATCCCCTAGAACTAGCTAGCTAGAGGAGTGGTATTTATTAATGAGATTAAAAAAATGAATGAGATTAAAAATATTAAAACAATCGGAATCTACTAATTAATACTATTAACTCCGTGATCAACCATTTAATAGATACTTTTGTTATTACTTCCATTAATTTTATGAAAGAATTAAACTCAACATTTATAAAAGTTTCGAAGAATTATCTAACGATAAATAATCATCTAGTGTTCTGCTAATCGATTTTGGTAAGAAAAGCGACAGTTAATCTCCAAGGAGACCATAATCGACTGCGCAGGTGAGATTACTCTATTTCCTCAATCTCATGACCCATTGGGATGACCATTTGATATGTCCAGAGAGTGGTGAGGCGGAGTACCAAATGGTTTATGTACTTTCCGATGTACAAAAATGTAACAGCTCATAATGAGTCTCTGTTACTAATGAAAAAAATAATAACTTCTTTTTGCAGAATATGGGGTATTGTAAAACGCTACGTTTGCCTCAGTAGCCAGTCACCAAGTTGTATAATCATGTAGAATCACGAACAAACATTATTTTAATAATTACAAAAAGGAATTACTTACACAATTTTCTAATGTCTTTCATTTGTCTCTCAAATGTCTGTAATTGTGTATACAACATCGTCGGTTGCACTTCCATCAAGAAAATTAGTACTATTATGTCTGATATGTAGGTAGTCTTTTGATATAGTAGGTACATAATATGGATAGTATCTGTTTCCTGCTCTCAATCTAAGTTATTTAACTTTGTTCCATATTTTATTATTTTTGTATTCTTATTCCCGTTGGTTTCAATTGACTTTTAAGACAATTTAATTGATAATGTATTTTTGTATATCGTAAAAATCCAAGCATTTATTTCAGCAACAAAGTCGGAGATTAACAAAATACGGTCGGGTTGTGTTATCCTTTGGTTCACTAAACATAAAATAAGCAACCATCCCTGTATCCATAAGTTTAATTTGAAAATGATACACTGAAAGAAGCCATTTTAATAAATTAATAAAGAAAAAAAACGTAAGTAATTGTATATCGCTCAACTTTTTCAGTCTCACAAAAGATCTTGTGCTAAGTAGTTATATGTACGACCTAGGAGCCAGAGATTATATTACTAGGGATCAAATAATTGAAACACCAGTTTTAGCAAATTTATTTATAATCTATTTAATTTATTACACTAAAGTATACCTATCCCAAATTATTGCACATCAAAATAGGAAGAATACACAACAATTTTTGTAATAAATAATTTCAAAGCTTTACAATATTGCATTGACACTTATGTAAAATATTATATTGTTAAACTACAGCCTCTTATTGTACATTTCTGTATGTATTTACATGTAGTATGTATGATGTTAAATCGTGCTTGTTGCAAACTATTCTTGTCTAGAGAAATCTAATGTTGCACGCAGACACAATTAGATATATCTCTGTCTAGAACTGATTAATGAAAGGTTAATTGTCCATCTGTTCAAGTGTCAGAACACAGTCATGAAAATACTTTTCTGTAGACACACCCCATGTGTCAACAATGCACGTGATTCTGGACTTCAAACCATCTTCGATGTACTTATATTAGTATTATAAGGCTCCTATATTTACAGTACCTTAATAATTCTTAACAAATCACATTAATTGTGATATTTTATTATCAATTACGATAATCTCTTCTTCTCATTTCGTTCGTTTTTGTTCTTTGAGAATGCTGATGAATCAGTCTTGTGGTGGTCTGGCTTCACCATGCGCTTGGGGTGTGAGTGGTAATTCCTGGGGTACGATGGCGGTTTTTGTTTACCAATTGGAGGAACGTGACGGTATCCTACAGTATATTCTGTTTCAGGGTTGTAATCTTGATGACTCGACTGGCTGTAAGAAGAGGACATCGGGCGCGAGTGTACGTATGTAACCTTCTCAGTTGATGGGTTGTAAAGGTAAGTTTTAGGCACCATCACTCTGTACGGCATCTGGTATTTTGGATGAGGCAAAGGAGTCACATAGCTGACTGTCTGAATCATACCAGAGTTCTGTTTTCCAGTCTTGTAATGTGAAGGCAAAACAGTTGCAATTGTGTGGTCCTTGCTTGGGTAGTTCTCTGTTAGAACCAGACCATGGTCATCAGAGTGTTGCTCTGATTGTTGCTGGTATGCGTAGTTTTGCTGGCCGCCTACATCGGCTTGAGACGCGTGACCTGATTGTCCAGATTGGGGAGAGAATACAGTGTGATCTTGTTGATCATGCTGAGTTTGAGTATAGTATTGGGAAACTTGAGATACACCTGATTCCTTTGCAGCGCCATATTCTGGTGCGGGAGTCACTGATGATTCATATCCTGGTGAAATTGATTGTGAATACTGTTCCTGAGGCGGTCCGTATTCAGGAGCTACTGTGGCTGAATGTTCATACTCTGCTTCTGCATGAGATGGTGGCGTTCCGTACTGAACTCCAGGTGTACCGTATTCAGCACTGGGGGTCACAGCTGCTTCATAGCCAGGGCTGACTGAAGCGTATTGTACCTGAGCGTTATTATCATGTACACCAGCTCCTTGGTCTAAGGAAGATCCTTGAATATTTTGTGACGATCCATGTTCTGTCTCTTGTTGATAATGTGATGAAGGCATGTAAAAGGTTTGTGATGACACAGCTGATTGTGGTACGTATTGATATTGGTATTCATAATTCTGAGGAAGTGAAGGTTGTTTGTAAATAGAATATCCTTTAGGCATTGTTATGTAGTGTTGTCGCACATAGCTAGATGGATATTTAGCCATTACAGGTTGAACCGCGGAGTACTGCACTCCATCGGATAAATCAGCTTGCGTGTATGTCGGCTGGACGTACGGATGAGCGTAATGTTGAGGCTCATATTGGGATGCAGGAGCTTCACCTCCTACTTGACTGTAGCCCTCAGCTCCTTGGCTCTCAAGACCATGATTAGGGTACGCCATAACCTGAGGAGCGAACTTGTATCCAGCTTTCTTGAAATACTGGTTCACTAGCTCTTGCAAATTCAAATGATTCAAGTAGTTAGACAAAGGATAGTTTTGTGGTAAGTTGGCATATAATTCCGCTGTGGGGTTGGTAAGCGATGAACTTGGTATTCTCAATACTAAAACTGGGACAACTTTTTGTTCCAAGTGGGAGCCAGGTGTATGTAAATGATCTTGGGTCAATCCAACGCTTTGGAACTCTGGGTTCTTGATAAGTTGCGAAGGATCGACAAGGTAATCAGGCATCACAGTAGGGAACTGTCCAGATAGTCCAGTGAATTGTTCGCCGTTGTAAGTTGTGTAAAGAGTTGAAGGATGCGATGAGTAAGAGTTGCTGTTTTGATCCCCAGATGAATAGGAAACAGGCTGTGGTGCAGGAGTTGTGAACTCAATCGCTGGTTTCTCGTAATGGTACGCTGGTTTCTCGTCTTTTACTGGCACTAATTCAAAAGCTTGAGACGGTTGAATTTCAACACTTGTTTTTACTTTGCCTGAGTGGTCGTAATGTTGTATAGAGGTTGAATGCACGTTGTTCGCAGGAATATCTTCTTGCGAGTAAGGATATATCATGAATTTTCCTTTTTCTTGAGCAGGTTTTCCAAAGTAAGAGTATGTGTAACCGTTGTTAGTTTTATATCCATATCCAAGGTTAGCGTCAATGGTACGCTTTCCTTTGCTTTTTTTATCTGTGTCGTTTACTATTTCAATGGCTATAACAGCTGGGAAATGTGTGGGAGCTTTTGGTTTAGATTCACTAACATTTTTCTTTTCTTCTTTGGGAGCATCATTCTTAATACCATACTTTGCTTCTACATCTCTTAAGAACTTCTTCTCTTCTGCTGTTAGAGTTGTGTTTGATGCTTTGTCTTTATCTTTAACTTCTGATTTGTATTTCTTTGGATCTGGTTCGGCGCATGTTGTTGTCAGCACCACACAAAACAGCATCTGGAATTGATAAAAAAATTCGATTAACATTGATTTTATATGTAAAAGCATTTAGTTTGAATAGACGCATTTAATGGGCTTAATCATCATGACGATCAATTTACAGATTCTATACATCTGTAATAGTTTTCCGAAGTGACTGTAAAATAAAATAATTATCACGAAAACTATTTTTTCTAAATTCTGAAATGTCACCAACTTAAATGGTGCTTTCACAGCTTGTAGACATCAATATATAAGGCAGTGTTCTAAACCGTGACACAATAATGAAGTTATTGTCAATAGCATGTGTACCAGCAGTGTCCGTACAACATCCCATTAACGTATTGTGCTTATAATATGCGTTATAATGCTTGACTCATCGTTCACTCTCTATACGAAGCTCTGCAATTAGGTAACATAACATTATCTTTATTTCTTAGTATTCCAACATTGAGACCATCTTGTGAAATTTTACATCTGTTACGAGGCAATGACGCCAGATGATCTCCTCACATAATGCACATATCCGCATACAAATTGATGCACATATGTACCTCGTTTAAGATTTATTGGAATTTCTCCGTTATGCGCGTCAACTTTCGATTTATCAAATGTTTTCGAAATAGTAAAAAGTATGATAATTTTGAGATTTGAAAGAATACTTTGTTTTATCATGATGGTTGAGTTGTTAGAATAATGACTAGTGTGTGGATGCGCATTATCGTTCCTTATGATCTGTCGCTTATGCAACAGCGATTTTCTCGCGGAGCGCGCGACCCGTCGCGCCTGCGACTTTCCACGACCTCAGGTTCTCGATGGTTACCTCGCTGATTAATTAACGACAGGTTCGCATTATGTGGAAGTTGTAACTATGAAATTATGTAACAGTTACACGCTCACTGGTGACTACGTAGCGACTTCTATTCACGTCCGCACTAGATAGAAATATTTGTCGACTAATTGACTATAGTCTCGTGGTTGGAATAAATGAATGCTTTCCTACTGAAGATGCATTGCTGTGATGTTTATTACAACTGCAATGTCCGCATAGTAAATGCGTTTCATGTAATGTAGAAATAATTACTGATCTCATTGGTCTAACGTAAACAAATCGCTAACAAGCAGTTCTCGATGCAATTCGAGTTGAAAGTAATCGTTAGGAGCTGATATTGGTTTGGAGAAAGTGTTTGAGTGGCGTCCAGCTCGGTCAGGATTGCGACATCAAATAACAATACGTTTCCTAGTTTCGATCTGACTCCTGCCAACTTTAGATAACTGTAATTTAAGTGAATCTAACCGTTTTGAACTCGTGACTACGTTCGGTTCTTGGCATTGTTCTAAGCGAAGTTAAAGACAATACTTTTGCAAAACGATCTTATAGCACGAATGAAAACAACACAGTCAGAGGCCTTAGTACGGGTTTGTTTTACGTTTAAAGTAATCGTAACGAGTACGCGTTCGGCGCTCTGATTGGTTGCTTCATTGGCGCCGGCCAATCAGAGTGCCGAACGCATACTCGTTTCGAATACTTTAAACGTAAATCAAACTCGTACTAAGGCCTCTGACAGTCATTTTATGTGTCAGATTTTAGTACTGACGAGACCGTCAGTAGTAAAGTCAGTACAAAAAAAAAATGAAATTTAATTTAGTTTATATCTTTAGCTAGACTGCCAAATGATCGTTGGCCGAATGGTCACAAGTGCGACTGCCAGACAAGGGGTCTCGGGTTCGATTCCCGTGTCGGGCAAAGTATTACTGAGTTTTAAAAAAATCTCAGTTGTACGGAGTCTGGAATTGTCCCTGATATATGGCAATAGGCTCACCCCTTATTACATGGGACTCATAACATAAATAGTGAAAGTGGGCATTACATCCTACAGTGGCATTAAATGCCGTAATCTGCACCTCTGCCTACCACTTCGGGGATAAAAGGCGTAATGTTAAAGTCAAAGTCAAGGCATTTATTTCAATTAAACCATAGTTTGGTACTTTTGAAACGTCAACAAATACAAAATAAATAACAGTCTGTCAGTCAGTCCGTCAGTGAAATTAGGTGAAGCTAGGTGCTCATTCCAAAACGTAGATTCGAATGGAGAAGAACGAGCAAGAAACTCCATTCGTTACTCTTTTTAAAAAAAGTATGTTCTACAATGTTATGTTATGTAATATCTTAAACTTTGACATTTTGATATTCCTACAAAAATAAATAGCTTGATTAAAAAAAATACTTTTACTGGAGCTTTTACTACTGCCCTACTTGTCAATGTAATAATTTTTAAGAATGAATCAATTCTAAACGCGTACTACAAGTTGCATTGTTATTCACTGAATATGTTCGGGCCGCACACAGTCTGCATCAGCTTTATAGTGATTTACAGTTACTCTGTTCAGATGAAATCATCGATCTTTTCCTCTTATATAAAATACTGGTTTAGTTTTTTAATTGACGAAGTATTGAACCTGCATAACTGGTTATTAACGAAAATAAATGAATGAATCTTGTTTTGCAGTTGGATTGCAAACAGGTGTTTGTTTTAGTAAATCGGTTTGATTTATAGCCAACTGATTGTAAACAAATTGGTCTCTGAATTTATAATAATTTCACGGTACTTAGGTATTGTAAGGTTCTATTGCCATTTTCTTTTGGTGGAACCATATGATATGATGCCAATACATAATTAGGGACTCTAACTCCACGTACTAGCATTAATATATATCTTTATCAAAACTGCCTCGTTGACGGCGTGGTCTCGGGTTCGATACCCGGGTCGGGCAAATGTTTAAGTTGTGTCTTTATCAAAACTAATTTGTCTAAACTGTACATATCATACCAACTAATTATTATAATTAAGATATTTTTAGTATGAACAGTTTATATTTTTGCTAATGTATAAACTAGTGTAAGTGGTAAACCAGTTTTAAAATTTGGTAGGTGGGTAGGTATTAGCAAAACTGGTGTTGGGTAGGTGTTGATAAAAAATGGGGAATATTCCACATAAAGAGAAAAACAAGCATTAACCCATACCTGTACCTGTCATACATCACATTAATACTAGCATTATATAATTACACATTATCTGATGCTACTGAGAAATCACCACAGCTTTGTGGTAACTAATCGTCATCTCATAACGTAAATGGCAATCACGTTTGTGGTGAAAGAAGAAATTATGAATACCACTCAATGATTCCCTTTAATCTAGTGGTTGAACACATTACGGTAAGTATCAAATAAACTCGTTCACATTTTCCTTCATTTTTTTTTTCTATGGAATAAGCCGGTAAACGAGCTGACGTATCACCTGATGCCACTGTACAATGTAACACTCACTTTTCACTATTTATGTTACGAGTCCCATGTAATAGGGGGTGAGTCTATTGCCATATACCGGGCACAATTCCAGACTCCGTGCTACTACTGAGATTTTTTGAAGAAGCCCAGTAATACTTTGCCCTACCCGGGAATCGAACCCGAGACCCTTTGCCCAGCAGTCGCAATTGCAACCACTAAGCCAACGAGGCAGTCACGTGTTTTAAAATATTGGGTTAGAGCCAGTCACTATTCACAAGAAGTCACCACATTCACAGTCATTACAATCTATAAATACATCAAATTATGAATAATCATAACCGAATATTAATTTCTAGTGCATTACCGACACATTATAACTGTGTCGTTACATAATAAATCCATTTACTTTGCAAACAGAACATATAGCTATCATCATATTACATAACGAACTAATAACATAATTTGCAACGGAAAATATACGTGCATAAACTTAGTAATTCCGGAAAAAAAACGGAAATAATTATTTATGTATCGCATAATTACCTAATTATGCTTACGATTGCTATGTGTATGTTATGTTATGGATGTAGGTGTATGATACGCGTAATTTATACGTCAGCGTCAATCAATTTGAAAGCTGGATTAATACCAACTTTTCATTGAAATTAGGTGTTTGTTATGTATCGATATAACACCTAATGTCAGACATAAATAAAAATAAAAAGTCTTAAATAAAAAAATTTACTGCCTTATTGGGCGAGTGTTCGCAAGTGCGACTGCTGGGCAAGCGGTCTTGGGTTCAATTCTCGGGTCGGACAAAGTATCTATTATTAGGTTTTTTAAAAATCTCAGCAGTAGCACTGAGTCTGGAAATGTGCCCGGTATATGGCAATAGGCTCACCCCCTATTACATAACATGAATAGTGAAAAGTGAGTGTTAATTTGCACAGTGGCATTAACTGCCGTTATGTGCACCTCGGCCTACCCTTTCGGGGATAAAAGGCGTGATGTTATGTTAAATAAAATTATATGTATTGTGGTCACTGGCTCACTTATCATCAGGTATATATTTAAGGTGCCCATTTGTCTCTTGTCCGATAAAAAATCTAATTTTTAAGATAGTTTTATTCTTTCTGACTAGACCTAAACTCCTATCGTCACACATTTCATTCTACTCTATAATCTGCATATTGCATAATATGAACACACTCCATTGTTGTATGCACACGACAATGAATACTATTTCATAAAACATTTTTTTCTTTCCCATGGATTAAGAAAGAGGTTGATTTAATTTTATATAAAAAAATAATATTATTATGCTTTCGGCTTACTCTCGTAATAATTTGACGAGGAACTCGACTAGTTTCAAGCCATGCTAGAGGCTCATACTCATGAGCAGCACAGTACGCGCGCTGCTACAGTACAGTACAGTAGCAGCGCGACATAATAATTTATTTAGTATATCTCACGAAAGTTACAATAAAAAAAATATCTAATTTTATTTAAAAACAAACCACACCATATACTTAAGGCTTAAAATAAAGAGGAGGTTCTCAATTCGAATGTGTTTTTTATGTTTGTTACTCGATTTCTCGAAGACGCCTGGAGTGATTTTAAGAATTCTTTTTTTATTTGAAATGGTAGGCTCGTCATTTTAAGATGTAAGTATTGATATTATGTTTTCCGATTAACGAGAAACACGTTGTTGTCATCAATTGTAGTGTCATTAATTATAAAAGTGCAATATAGTATTGACATTTTGCTACATTGTAACTCGTATTTAGCAATAAATAGACAGCTAATTACCTATTAATGCATTATCTATTATGTCTCCTCTAACAATAGTTGTACATTCTAATACCTAGACAAATGTAATAATAAAACTTAAGCGCTAACATCATAAAATATTGCGCTAACTTTGAATACTATTAACTTCGCACCTGCTTTTTCACCCATGCCTATCATCATCATCTATCAACAGCCTATAACTTTGGTCAGCAATGGCCACTTATAGGCTGTTCTTGCACGGAGAAGGTTTGAGCATTAATCATCACGCTTGCTCAATGCGGGTTGACTATCTGTTACAAACTTATAATTAGAAATTATAAGCTCAGGTTTCCATCCCGATGTTTTCCTCCACCCTTTGGGTCACCCGTGCCCGCGTTAATTTTATTACGTCATATCGATCCCAGGTCTTGTACTGTAAGTTAAAAAGAAACTTAAGTTTCTACCCGAAAACTTCGGTTTTTTATGGAATTGGAGGCAAATGAGCAGACGGGTCATCTGATGGTAAGCAATCAGCGCCGCCCATGGTCACCCGCAACACTAGAGGAGTCACAGGTGCGTTGCCGGCCTTTTAAAAAATAGGATGATAAAAGATTTTTAGACTACAGGTTTAAAAACGTATCTATCTTTAGATTTGACAAAATACCTACGTGCGAAAAACAACACCCTTCCTTTAATCGGGTATATAGATACTAAATATAGATTTTTAACAGAGTTCCATCAAAAAGTGTCAATATTAAGCAAATTTTGGGAAAGATTGTTGACACCGGCCATAAATAAAACAATTTCAGAACTTATTTACCTAATACAAACAACCTGACTATAAAATACACATATATATATATAGAGGTATATACTATAAAATACACGTATAGACATACTTTTTTTAAAAGAGTAACGAATGGAGTTTCTTGCTCGTTCTTCTCCATTCGAATCTACGTTTTGGAATGAGCACCTAGCTTCACCTAATTTCACTGACGGACTGACTGACAGACTATTATTTATTTTGTATTTTTGTTGACGTTTTAAAAGTACCAAACTATGGTTTAATTGAAATAAATGCTTTGACTTTGACTTTGAAATCTTTCTTCTTTACAATATTAATTGATTAAAGTTGAGTAAGTATGTATAAACACATCATTGTATGTCAAAATAATGACAGTCAATAGAAATTACCATCTTTGTTTCATTACAAAGAGCTTTTCTATTGCAGTGTTTTATGTTATAACAGTTGAGTAATATTGTCTTGTCAGTTTTTAATAACTTCCTATTGGTAGACAGTGTTGTGTTAACAGATGAAAGACTTTATTGATGCATATTAATATCTTTGGCAAATATATTATCAATTGAACATTGTAAAGGTGTTAAGTACATAGTATTGTAGAGCTTTTACTAACATCTCTAACATTTTATTACCAATTTCGTTGTATTATAGACATCAGAAGATCAGACGCTATTTCCCTACTTTATAGACGAATTTTCCAAAAATTTTTGGTAGGAACCTTCACCTAACAATAAAAAAGAATTAACGAAATTGATCTAGCCAGGGATCTTGGGATTCATTTTTATATACAAGAGAAAAAGAAGATTAGATATAACAAAAATATTAATATGGTATGACTTTATGTTCATCTGTGCAATGCTGGAGTACAACAGCTGGACGGCTTATGATGATAAAATGAATCATAAAATTAAACAGTGAATACTGATCACTTAAAATGTCTATTTATGAGTATAAAGAGCGCTAAAAGCTTTTACTTTAGTAACTGTAACCATGTTATTGATACTTTATTGTATCATGAATCATCTCTGGCATATAATAATTTTCAATAATACCTAGTCAATAGAGGACAGTTACGGCTTTCAAACAGTTAAGATTGCCTCACAATTTGTTAAGTAACTTCTAACTATATTTCAGTAAATTACAATAGATGTTAATAAGAAGTCGTCAATAGATTACTGAAGTTGCCAGTTGATGAAATGAGGTGTAACTTAAATGACTTTTACGATTATGTTTGAAATTAATTATAGATGGTCAAAGAAATTAATCAACACTAAAGATTTTAAAGATAAGTCTTTATATGGTCTTATGGGTAGGTATTGTTATTGGACTGAAGATAGTGTCTCTTTTTTGAGGGGGGAAAATGACTTCTCCCGCCCGGGTGGGGCGAGAGGCAGTGTTAAACTCTTACTGACTAAAAACCACCCCGTTTCTACGCCTGCACTTCGAGCCGGAGCCCCGGCAACCCGTTTTTTTTTTTTTTTTTTTAAGGGGGGAAAATCATCGAATGACTTCTCCCGCCTGGGTGAGGCGGGAGGGAGTGTCAGACTCTTACTGACTAAAAACCACCCCGTTCCTTCTCCTGCACGTCGAGCCGGAGCCCCGGTTACCCGTTAGGTTCTCCGCGACTCCGAATCGGCATCGGCCGTATTGGGCCCCATCTGTGGTGGTCTGATGGCTCTTTGAGGCGCGCGCGGAACGCGACGCGCCGTACGCTCGGGTCTGTTTCTGGTCGGACGGGGAGCCACCCATGCTCGCCATCCGCAGGCCCGCGCTTACGGTGGCCGGAGATCGTCTCGCGATCCCCGACGCCCGGTGTGTCCTTCGCGATGGCTGGGTTGCGAGGAGGCAGCGCTTCGCTGCCTCACGCGTCCCGCCTCCTCCTTAGCTAGCATGACTGCTTCGCAAAAGGAGGAGACGGCATCCCAGTCCCCCTCGCTCCGCATCATGGCCTGCACTAGGCCCGGACGCGAGAGGTCGCCATCGCCGATCACTTCCCTGAGGACACGGCGGTGCTCAGCCCACGAAGGGCATTCTCCCACCGTGTGTTCCACCGTGTCCTCAGGGCGGTCCTCGCAGTGATGACACCCGGGCGTTTCCTCCCGACCCATCAGACACAGGTACCTCCCGAAACTTCCATGTCCGGTGAGGACCTGCGTCAGGCGGTAGGTGAGGACGCCGTAGCGTCTCTCAAGCCACTCCTCAAAGAGGGGACTTACCGCTGCGATGGCAGCGAGCCCAGCCCTCGGTTGCGACAGTCGTTGCTGCCATTCCGCCATGAGATCGCGCCGGAGCTCATCCCGCCACGCACCTATTTGGCGCGGCAGCGGGGTTTCACCCCGGCGACGTGCCTCCGCGCGCATGCCGTACACGCGCGCGAACACCCGGCAACCCGTTAAGTCCTCCGCAGCTCCGTATCTTGTGGAACTAATTGTAATAATAACTATTGCGTCATAACCAAATCTTTTGGAACGTATGTAGGTATGTTTCTAAAATTTGAACCAATCATAATGGGATGGTGATGCACAATATGTTACCAATTGCTTACCTTTTAGGTGATCAGAGTGCCAAACACGAATGACTATCGCATTCGTAACGTAATAGTATCGAGCGCGTTCGGCGTTCTGATTGGCCGGCTCAAGTGAAACAACCAATCAGAACGCTTAACTCGCTCGATACTGTTACGATACGAATGCGCTAGTTATTCGTGCTTGGCACTCTATTTACTTGTATTTGTCTGTGTTCCTATACCGAAACAAAACATCAACAACTAATGAGACTTCACCCGTAGACTCCTCTACATAGCACTGATATCATGCCATAATCTTGACGATTTTAATCATTTAATCAAGTTTATTTAAACAGAAGTAAACCCGATCGAAATTGTGAACTAAATGTAAACAAATGTGCTTGTCATGTGACATCATAATGTTTGGAGTTTGTAATAAGTAGCACGATTTACGAATAGTTTATAATGTTTAACTAATCACCATACGAAATATTCACATAATATTGGTATTCATTACAATAATTTAAATTACAATAATGACTACATAAATATTTACAACTTAAAATTAACTACAACTAAACTATTAAATAAAAAGAAAGTAAAAGAAAACAACAAAAATTATACCCTTAATTTAGGCGTCAAAGTATTCGTCCGCATCACTATCACAGGGGAAAGTTCCCAGAAGACTGGCAGCATTGCCACGTTGAATGGCAATGCTTGAAAGACATCGCCCGTAGGCTAATCGACTCTACACGTGACCAGAGGGCTGGCTTTTTCTTCACATAATTAATTGTAAAATAAAAACTAGGAGGCCATAGATCATAGCAAATCAATTAGCAGTTATGTAAGTAGGCGGAAATTTTTTAAATCGAAAAAACAACTTTAACTTCCTAGAGCAAGCGAAATTTGGTTTTTGGTGAGGTCTAATGTGAGGTCAAAAGGTAATATTGGTCATTGACCAATTTTTAGGTCGTGACCTATAAATAATATCACATGTTTTAAGACCTAGAATTATAATTATTTGTAAGCATACTCAGCGTGACTTGTGATGGGTAAAGCAAGGTCTTTAATTTTTTATTATCCATCAAAAATTCGTTGAAGATTTGTGTTTGTAATATATACATACGATACATATACCAATATAACATTTTTTTTACAATTTATTGTCGGTTTGTGCTAGGTTTACTGCCTACTGCTTTTGCAAGATTTTTATTGACAGGTAGCTGACGTACTAAGGAGTAACATAGGCTACTTGTATTTTGGAAAATTGTAACAAAAAAAGTTATGTTTTAAAAATTTATATTCTATGCGAACGAAGTCGCGGGTAACGGCTAGTATTTTAATCCAAAAGGTCATGGCAATACGTAAGTCTAATTTTAATAATCGTACAAAGTGCTACTATTGACCTTTTTTTGCATGTAATACATAGCTTATAATTTGAGTGAATACTGGTGTTATTCTTGGGGGAAATAATAGATGTGATTTTTGGGAATAGTTTCGATAATTTTCCTGTAATAACACAAGAGTATGTCATTTTAGATTACTTGTATATTTAACATACTCTCTTAAGTTAAGAAAACCAGGAAACTTATACCTGAAGTGCTTTATCCCGTACTATCAACAGATGGAGATTTATTGAAATTCACGGTACGACCATACAATATACTAAATAATACAGTTACCTATACATAAACATTGTATAGACAAGTTATTTACATTTTAATCTAAAGTGCTGGAAAGTTCTGTTGTTTACTCTCTGATTAATTTCAATATGTCGTTTGGAGCAGCCGTAATCGAGACTCGAGATGAGTTTTATTGGTTCATATTTTCTATTTTTACATGTGTATGTGTAGTATTGTTTTTTAAGGGGGGAAAATCATCGAATGCCTGCTCCCGCCTGGGTGAGGCGGGAGGGAGTGTCAGACTCTTACTGACTAAAAACCACCCCGTTCCTTCTCCTGCACGTCGAGCCGGAGCCCCGGTTACCAGTTAGGTTCTCCGCGACATATGTGTGGTATACAAACTTATTAATCTTAAAGTTTTCTAATAAATAACATCACATTACATCAACAGCCTATAAGTGGCCACTGCTGACCAAAGTCCTCTTCTCGCACAGAGAAGATTTGAGTTTGAGCATTAATCACCACGCTCAATGCGGGTTGGCAACTTCAAACTTATAATTATAAATTATAAAGTCCAGGTTTCCTCACGATGTTTTCCTTTACCGTTTGTCAGTGGTGTCTAAATAAATTTGAAAAGTACATATAACACGGAAAAAGTCACAGTGGCACTTACTGTTATGTCTACTGCATTGTCGCATGCATGACAAGCAATAACATAACATCACGGCTTTTATCCCCGAAGGGGTTTGTTACGAGTCCCATGTAATATGGGGTGAGCCTGTTGCCATATACCGGGCACAATTCCAAACTCCGTGCAACTACTGACTTTTTTTTTTAAATCCCATTAATACTTTGCCCAACCCGGGAATCGAACCCAAGACCTCTTGCCCGGCAAGTCACACTTGTGACCACTCGGCCAACGAGGCAAGCATTTTTTTTTAAGGGGGGAGAATCATCGAATGACTGCTCCCGCCTAGGTGAGGCGGAAGGGAGTGTCAGCCTCTTACTGACTAAAAACCACCCCGTTCCTTCTCCTGCACGTCGAGTCGGAGCCCCGGTTACCCGTTAGGTTCTCCGCGACATAATAAGCAATAAATAAATAAATAACATTTATAATAATAACAACTAAATAATAACAAATAAATAATAACATTTAACCTTACAATTCCAGCATTTATAAAAGCTATGTTTGCACGTGACGAAATGTTATATCATCTGTCCTATTTATACCTCTATAGACAGAGACGATAAGCATAAAGGTATGATGTTATTATGATGCAGAGGGCTTAGTACGATTTTGTTTTACGTTTATAATAATAGAAACGAGATCGCGTTTGACGCTCTGATTGGCCGGCTCCAATGAACCAACGAATCAGAGCGCCTAACGCGGTCTCGTTTGCTCTCCGTAGTATCTAAACTAGGCAAATACTCACCTTTAGTAATTATAGAGTTCTTAATCACAAAAATTAAACTATTTAAATATTAAAATTGTCATTTGTATGAGCCTAGAATTGAACATCACTTAGTGTGCGCGAACGCAGTGCGTACTCGCACGCGACCACCAGGAAAACTAGTTTCTAGTATATTTGTTCTGTGACTAGCCAAATTCCGTTATAATATTGAATACGTTCGCTTTTACTTATTGTCTTGAGTGGTTTTCCATATTATGATGATGAACCGTGAGGTAGGTCCGGTTGTAACACTAGACTTTTAAATGTTTGTTTATATGTGAATATACATTTCACTTTTATATTATTTTATTCAGACCTTAATCAATTTCTTTCGGTCGGGGATCGAACCCGAAACATGGCCGTACAAGCAATACGCCATATAGTCGATGCAACAGGTATGTCTAAAAAGACAAGACCAACTTTTAAATGTTATCAATTATATGTTTTTCGGAGCAATTCTTTAAAGGTTTTTACGACACACATTACGTTTCCCGTTGACGGGTGTACGCAACTTTAAAGTCACCGACAAGTTCAAATGTCAACGAATCCAAATACGCAAAATTACTGATGACTCTATAAACTGCAGTTACAAACACTATTGAGAAACAAACTTGAACTTTATGTCAATTGCGGAATACTCATTATTGTTATATAACTTATGAAACATTTACCAGTAAATAAAACCGCATGGTGACGTCACGGCGCCGCACTTTCTGTCAAAAGAAAACAGACTTATCAGATCACAGCACTACACATCACATCACTGTTATCACGGTATCACAACACTGATATACCTGTGTGTTGTCCGGAGTTGGGTATATGGAGCGAGCGGGTACATGCAAAGCAATGGTTCAGCGAAACACAACGTTACGTTCTTTTATACCTCGGAAACATTCCCACGAGATGCGCATGTGTTGGAGGCTTCGCTTGACCGAAAGCGCTCACTCCGGTAGAGCGCTGTACCGCCAATATAGTCTACGCGACCAACCTGACTGCGTGCTTTCACTACTCGCTAGAACTACGTGCAAGCATAAACCTCTTTTTCATTAACTTTTTGCAATACTTTCTCAATGCACCTGTGCTACCAATATGGAGTGAATTATTGCTGAAATGCTTTTTGGGTCTTGCACTGAAAATATTTTATTATTTTGCTTTATAAACTTGGTTTTTTGTGTCTTCTCCGATGCAAACTGAAGCTACTTGAAGACTGATGCTTTGAAGAGCTAAATGCGGGTGGTAGAGAGCTTTTTCGATAATAGCCATCAGGGGTCGAAAGTCAGTCACAAATCCCCCTCCTGAGAAAACTTTTCAGTCAGTCAGGGCTTTAAATTATGTATAACTGAGAATTAAAATACACAGTTTACATTTTACTACCGAAGTACATCAAAAGAAATTAAATCAAACCCGTTGCTACCGTTATGAAGTTATTACAACAATTTCATAGTATAAATCGATTATAACGTACGTTACGTGTTTAAAAGATGCACCATAGTTTAGAGTACGAGTTGTAGTAGGCGGACGGTAGCGCTTTCGATTTATTTGCATACAGCAGACAGTTAGGCTGAATGAGCGACGGTATACTGGCAAAATTTTGACATGTTTAGTTATTTTTTCAAATTAAAAAAAAATGACAATTTTAATTAACAGTTTTTCCTATAACGTTCGGATTCAACAGAAATGTTGAAAACGATAATTATAGATGTTTGAGCAAGAAAACCTTTATTTTGACACCATCATGTGACAAATTAACTGGATTATAATCCTTACTAATATTGTAAATCGGAAAGTGAGTTTGTTTGTTTGTTCCGCTTTCACGCCGTAACTACTAAATTGATTGCTTTGAATTTTTGCAGACATAAAGTTGGAAGTCCGGATTAAATAATAGGGTACTTTTTATCCCGGAAAAATTTGATATTCCTGAGGGAAAACAAAAGTACCTATTAGTATAGATGGCGCTGTTCGTATTGGTATATGTCACATAGGCTACTTTTTATCCTTTTGTGACGCGAGCGAAGCCGCGGGTAAAAGTTAGTATAGGTATATGTAAAATTCGTTACCATATCGTACCTCCGGTGCTATACCGTCACTTATGTATTGCGGGAGCCCGCGCACAACTGAACATTGAAACGCTTTTTCTCCTAGTGCCGTCCAGATTAGTGCCAAAACCGTAACGACAGTAATGCCCTCACAATGTCAGTTTGCTTACTACACAAATGACAATAAATAACGCACCAAGTAAAGAGGTGAATTTGGAGTATTCTTTCATCAGTTAAGGTTTGACAAAAATTGCATAAGTGACGATATTGCACCGTAGGTACGATATATGAACACAATCGAGACGTATAAGTAGAATAGTTATATAGACATCGTGGAGACATAAGAATCTACATAATGTTTAGTGTCAAAGTTCGAGAATTTTATTGCAGTTTCTCTCAAATTCCGACTTGGATTTTAATAACTTAGAGTTAACATCTTATGATATAAAAACAAACTACACGTTGTGTTGCTATGCGAAAAGTTGAAACTGGTTTAAATCGGTCATATTATTTTTGATAGATCTCATTGAAATCTCAACTTACGAATTAAGAGCAATTGGGTATTTGGCAACTAGTCGAATTCAATACTTTTTTCGAACTGTCAAAAACGACAGTTTTCTGTGAATTTTGTACGAGATTGTGTATTGTGACGTCAGCGTCAAACAGCGTACTTATTTCTTTAAAATAACTGGAAAAATCCTAAAATTATGTTGGTCAAAAAAATAAATCAATGAAAGTGTGATAATTTTTTTTATATTATAATTTATTGAACAGTCGAAATAAATTATTGTTGATTAATGAAAGTACCCAATTTTGGAAACTAGTAAGTAATATGACGTTTGTTAACTCATGCATCGCGCAATTGAAGAATGTACAAGCAGAGTAAAAAATGAACAATGTTAAGCTCATGACAGACTATATATAGACTTCCTCTATACAAAAGCTTTTACTATAATCCTCATGCTTGGCAGGTGGCTTGAAGATTGCAGTAAAAAACCTCAGATTCAAAAGAGAGCACTTCTGCCCTACTTAAACGAGTAGTCTCTATGCTCTTTTACAATAGTTGCAAAAACTGTAGACGGTAGTAATAAATGTATTTAACGTCAAAGTCAAAATCAATTTTTTTCATTAGATCAGGAAGGCACTTTTGAACGTTAAACTAAATATTAAAATATTATAAATAAATATCGGTCTGTCGGTCAGTCCTCTAGGGCTCGTTCCATAGTGTAGATTCCTGGAGAAGAACAAGCAAGAAACTCCATAGGTTACTCTTTTTCAATAAATATTCTACTCCACCATTACTAAACCATGAGTAATTAGAACTTGCAAAGCTTAAACAGAACAAAAAAAACTAATTCAATAAAAAATGAAAGCAAGTAACTCATCTTCTATTACTTCATCGAAAAACACATTAACTGTACATAACCATTACATTGTAGTTCGCAATCTCTTGTATATAACTCTGTTAATTATATGACGAAACATGTATATAAGCAAGAGTGTCGATTTTTGATTGGGCTTGGTTGAACATCTTCATAAATCTTGAACTGGTTCAAATTTCTTTATATGTATAGATAGGTACTTCGTTATATCTTGTGCAAACAGTTTTGATATTTGTTTTTAATAGCTTCATCGATACCTCTTTATTAGTATTTTAAATGTAGTATGTAATTTAGTAGGTTCGAGCTGCAATCAATTAAAGATTACTTGTTTTACAAGCTTCTAATAATTTAAACATTATTTATAATGTTAAAAAGAACAAAATTCTTAACTTGGTGGGACTTGTCGGCAGTTGAAAGATAAACGTTCATATTTTCTTTTAGAGTTATTGCAAATACCTAAGTAAACTAATAGTCTGTGATTTTACAGACAATGTCAAATCTTGTGAGTCTTGTTTTTTATTGGTTAATAAAGTCCAATCAATTTAATAGGTGCAACTTCTTTATTCAATTGACACAGACTATAAAAACTTCAGATATTACTAAGAAGTTACAAAAATGGCCTCTCAATACTTCTTGACCAATTAAAAGCATTTATGGTGTCCTCTTTCAATCAAGGCTGTACATCTAATTTATATCAATAGTAGGTCAAATACTTGATATTAGTACATCATTAATCAAGTCAAAATCCATCTGTTTGATATTGGAAAAGACATGGATTTAATGATTTATTTGTTGCGCGCCCACTTTTCATAATATTGCCAAATCATTGATGAGTTTTTCACGTAACTGTTGGAGTAATGTGGGAATATAAAACAAAGTTTGTAAATAACATGCCATCGTTATATTGGGTTCCTTTTTGTAATACCTTATATAAAAGATGTTTTTCGTTTACTGGGAAAACAGACAAACATGAGTATTTTCATCTCACTTAGACCTCCCCGGTTGGTCTCTTATATCTATAAAACCCTACTGTCGATATTTTCGGAAATAGTTATTAGTTTTACAGTAAGATCTATGAGTGAACATTTTGTCTGATATTATGCATTAATTCTAAGTTAGGTACAATTGTGACTACGTCACTTCAAATGGCTGGGGACAACGTGATGGCTAGAGACAAGACCAGTCTGGGGTATACTTCTTTTGGAAAATCTTTATTAGTTCGCGTGTTAATTTTAAGGTTAAGTAATAAATCTACTAATAAAAAAGATATACATATTGCATGTTTACGTACAATACACATATTTCTATACTTTTTTTTAAGAAAAAATATTTCTCTAATTCAAATGCTGCAAAATTTATGTATTCAGTTCTTGCATCGAATAAAAAACATTCCCCACATAATTTCCGTAAACATAATAGTCGATTTAATTGTTTTAATTTTACTTTTCGTAACATTTTGTTGAGTGATTACTGTAATTATTCAAAATAGGTAAGTAATTTATGACTTATGCGTCGATACATAGCACGTATTTTGCAATGCAACAGACATACATTAGCCTGCCTAGCTGCAAGACGATTTATATTTCCTACATTGCAATACATAACAGGAGGAAAGTACTAGGCGCTCATGAGTACTAAAGAAGTAATCAAACAGAGACATCGTTCAACTGAATGCAATTGCAGTCGATCTCTAAATACTTGTAGAATCTTACACTGAGTCTGCGGTTACATTAGCAAAACTAATATTTTATTTTATTGTCTTGTTGCTGTCGGCTTTTGTGTACAAACAGTCAGTTAGCACGTTAAGGCTAGAAATAACTACTGAGGTATAAATTGAGGTTAAAGTCCCCTTCTAGTAGGATGGGTCGCATTCCAAAGTATCGAGTATGATGACTTAATATATTCTCAGTGGTGAAGAAAGGCGAGCCTTACTTTACGGAGTATTTTAGATTATTTACTAAAACAACTCCCTAAAGTGAGCTGACTAGCGCTGTATGTTTGTATGACGGACGAAAGTGTAGCAAAATAATAAAGTATAGAAGGATATTATAATAGGAGACACTGTACTTTCGACCCGCTGGACCAAATAGGCATAACTTTATATTAAAGTAAGTGGTCAATTGCTAAAGAAGGATGACCTATATTCATATAGCAGGCATAATTATTGAAGACAACCCACCAAATGAATGAATTATGAACACAAATTACCTAAATTCTACATATAATAGTCTCCGAATTAATGTATCAAAATGTTAATCGCATTAGAAGCAAACTGAATGAATTATATTTAAATATACTAAATGAGAATTATGACATCATATGTTTATGTGAAACTAATCTCGATAGTTCATTCTGCGATAGTGAGTTTGTGGATGACAGGTACGTTGTGTTTCGAAGAGATCGAGAAACAACTGGCTCTCGAAAGCAGACTGGTGGGGGTGTCCTGATAGCGTGTAGGAGAAGTTTTATTGTGTCCCGTCATGGCGACCGTGAGAGCTCATACGAGGATCTGGCGATATCCTTGAGCTGTGAGGGAGGTTGTACATTATATATTTACTTGGTTTACCTACCACCCAGCCTTTGTGTTGAGGAGTATAGCAGGTTCTTTGAGAGATGTCAGGATGCCGTGATTGATCACTCTGGTTTGAACGAAAGGATTTTAATATTAGGCGACTTTAACATACCGGGTGTTACTTGGAGGGGTGACGATACATTTCCTTGTCGTCAGCAGCCGCGAAGCGCGACCGACACTAAGTCCCACCTGCTTGTCCAATTTTTAGACATTACTGGATTGCACCAGTACAATCACGTACATAATGACAATGGTAGGATTCTTGGTCTTTGCATGTCTGATGTGGAGAGTATTGTCGTTACTGACTGTTTGCCGTTGTCTACACCTGACCGCCATCACCCTGCTATTGAAATAGAAATCTCAACTAATAGAACTAAAGTCATGCCACAGATAGTAAAGAGGATCCCTAATTTCCGTAAATGTAAAACTGATGGCTGCATTGCTCAGTTGAATGACGTGGATTGGTTCGAACTATTGAATGATCACGATATTAATATCATAACTGATCGCTTCTACGACGTTTTGGACAGAGTTATTGCGGCGAATGTACCTACCAAACGTATTGGATGTGTTAAGTATCCAATATGGTATACTCATCACTTAAAGTCTTGTCTCGTAAAGAAAATCGCCGTTCGCAGGAGATATAAAAGGTTCAAGAATCCTCGAGATTATGACGAATTTTGCGTATTACGTGCTCAATCAAAAAAACTTATAAAAAATTGCTACCGTAACTACATAGCCAGTATTGAATCATCTCTAGCGACAACTACAAAATTATTTTTCTCTTACATTAAGCATAAAAGAAACAGCCGCGCAATATCGAAAACCATGAAGCTAGAGAATGAAACTGTTAGTGACGGAGGTAAAATAAGTAACATGTTTTCAAAATACTTTGTATCAGTTTTCGTGGAGGAGAGCGCTGGCCCGGTGAGTATTTCTTGTGACTTACCTCTTTTTAACCAAACTCTGTCCACTGTCTCGATAACTGAGAGTAAAATTTACAGGAAGTTGATAAACTTGGATCGGAATAAGGGTGCAGGCCCTGACGCTATTCCTCCTTGTTTCATTCGAGACTGTGCCAAGGCCCTGGTGGTACCCCTTCACATTATATTTAATACCTCTCTATCATCGGGTGTATTTCCTGCAAGGTGGAAACTAGCTCACATAGTCCCAATTCATAAGGCTGGAGACATTTCTGACTGCAGTAATTATAGACCAATTAGCATATTATCTACTTTCGCAAAAGTGTTTGAGTCTCTGGTGTATGACCAGTTGTATTATCATATTCAACCGTTTATACGTCCGGAACAACATGGATTTGTGAAGGGAAAATCGACTGTCAGCAATCTACTTGAATATACGAGCTATATCTCTGAAGCTTTTAACGATCATGTACAGGTAGACTGTGTCTATACTGACTTCAGGAAGGCCTTTGATCGAGTCAATCACAGAATGTTGCTTTGTAAGTTGGATACTTGTTGGGGGATTCATGGTAGCCTTTTGCGGTGGTTGGAATCGTACATAGTGAATCGGAGTCAAATTGTGACCCTCGGAAGCTACAACTCCGACAGGGTATCTATACCCTCAGGAGTCCCACAGGGATCTCACCTCGGTCCACTGTTCTTTATATTATACATTAACGACTTGATTCCTAAACTCTTGAACCACTCATTGTTATATGCGGACGATTTGAAAATTTTCTCTCGTGTTGGCAATGTTACAGACTGTAACCAGTTACAGTCTGATATCAACACTTTGCTGGAATGGTGTGCACTGAATGGCATGGATCTCAGCGTGAATAAATGTTCAGTTATTACATTCACACGTGCAAAAAATCCAATCACTTTTGAATACACCGCAAATGACCACATCTTGCAGCGTCTAGCGGAAGTACGAGACCTGGGTGTCATTTACGACTCCAAACTTTCTTTTAACGTACACTGTGCGGATATCTCCAGCAAATGTAGCAAAACTATGGGTTTCATATGTCGCATGTCTAAAGATTTTAGACATCAAAACAGTGCTATCACCCTATACAGGTCCCTTGTGCTTAGCAGACTTGAGTATGCGTCAATAGTCTGGAATCCTAAATATAAGGTACATACTGACCTGATTGAGTCGACTCAACGCCGTTTTGTGCGCTTCATGTCTCATAGGTATGGCTTAAAAAGGGAACTTCAGACGTATGCACAGCGTTCTGCTCATTTTAGGTTGCCGAATTTGGGAATTAGGCGGTCCTACCAGGATTTGGTATATTTGTTTAAAATTATGAATGGGATTCTTGCCACGAGCTTATTATCGCAGATTCACCTCAGGATCCCTACCAGATCTGTTAGACGCGAGATGTTTTTCTCTTTGCCAATGTGCAACAACAATGTATCGTCTCACAATCCTGTGATAAGGATGTGTCGCAAGTACAACGAGCTACTCTCGAGTGACATGGGCGTGCCTGATATCCACAATACCTCGCTTCACAAATTTAAAAATATTATTAAGAAATTGTTATTTGGTCGGTCCGATAATGAGGACAATATTGAATAATGTATCTATTGTCTAATTGTATTCTTAATTCTCTTTATTATTACAATTTATCTCTAAATTTGTTCTGGATTATAATTAATTATAAATAAATACTAGTCGTTGCATGTCATGTTGTGTGCACATACTTGTGGAAGCATGGTCTGCCATTTACAGTTTTGTTATGTTACTCTGTTGTGTATTGTGCTGTGTTTCTGTTTTGTGTACCTAATAAATAAATAAATAAATAAATAAATAAAAAGCTGAGAAAAATGGACTCAATTCCTTTTCATAAGTGGTATATTTTGCTATGTTCATTTCATAGACTTTTATACTCTTAATCATGTCGCCATAAAATATCATCTCCTTGCAATATTTGTTCAATTTCCTAACTCAGATACGAAGTGTATCGAATGCTATATTTTACGCTACACTGCATGATCTACGCAGGTACTCTATTATGCTAAAGTTCTGAACAATATTCTCAACCTTGAATGTTTTGAAATAAAGACCAATATCTATTGACAGAATTTGTCCTATTAAAGTAAGGTGATGTACTTATGTAGGTATGTGTTAAAACTAGTGCAATCTTTTTTTTGAAATCGCATTGTATTGAGACACGTTTAGTTTTTTGAAGGTCATAGTCTAGATGAGTAACATTCACTTGTAACCTAAGATAAAATGTACTGGTTAGAGTGCATGGTCAGACTGAAACGTTAAACCGCTTATTACAATTACCTGTTTGCGTATACTATTAGTTCCTTATATTAGAGTATATACCAGGTCATCCCATTCCATATATTGCATACAATTTGCACAGAAAATTGCGCTTTGAACTTTCATTTGAACTTTCAACTATATGCATTGTTACTATAGAATCTAAATACCTACAACAAATAAATGTAATTTATCTTTAACCTTCTTTAAAAAAATTCAAAAGTACCTAACAGTGCAAAAAATGTTACGATAAAAAAGTTTTTATTCGAACGCATTTGTTTTGTTCTAATATCACGCAACAGTTCCGGCATAACCGTCTTAATTTAAATTTGGAACAATGGCGGATGGCGGGAAACTTACTCGTGTGTATAATGGCGGCTCGGAGAAAAGTGACAGTTCGCTAGAAATTAAACACTTACGTAATAATAACAATTAGCTCGTTAGTGAGTTTGTAATTATATGAAATTGTGAGTAAACTGTTACTATTATTGTATAAACTATGTGAATGGCTTGGTTTTGATTATTTTGTAGTAGGTATTATAAGACATTTGTAAAGGAACATTTAAAATAATGTTTTCCGCTTAAATCAGTCTTATGAATGGTCTTTGAATGCTTTTAAAGTTTTCAAAATAAAACAACTAAAAGTTCTGAAATATAGAATGAAATGGTACCTATTATATTAATATTACATTTATGCTTAAGGTAGGTATATATTTACGGCATACTTGAAATTGCACACACACAATTTCCTCACGTAACACAAACACCAAAGCTGTTATGACCTAGAAATTCTGTACAATAGTACCCATGATTGCTTTTTAAGTAAACACTATGCAACGCTACCAATAGTCTGAAATCTAAAGTCCAAAAATTGTATTCACATGCTTCGAACACCTTATGTAAAAGTTCTGTCTTACATTCTTAAAAAGATAAGATATCCGCAAAATAAAAGCATAAAAAGAAATGACATAAAGTTAAATGTACTAACAATCTACTTATACCGAATACTTTAAATGTTCTCTGTAATTGGTTAATTGCAGAGCAAAAACCCTTTTTATTATTAATAACTGATCGATACATTTCAGAATACCGAATTGCTGATCATGGTAACTGATTTTAAATGCTTAAAAACCTGTATTATCACACCCATTTTTACAAGGGTCATCTACGTATGTTCTTCATTAAGAAATAAATACCGTAATAAACAAATTAAGGCAATTAATTCTATAGAAACATTGAGTCACCATACCCAGTGTCTTTCGTTAATTAAGTATATTACATTATTCTACCTATGTTACTACCTATCAATTTACGCAACTTACACCGCAAAGAGCTCCAATAACAACAAGATGATTAATACTGTAACTAATCACTAATTAAGAGCCCTTTCGACATAAATGAAGATCTTTCAAAAGTCAATAAATAACTTACATTACAAATGTGTATGGCCCAATTGTATCATAAAAATCTAAATTCGATTCTCGATTCTCTAATCAACTTCGTATGCAATCGATTAAGTATCGAGTTTATATAAAGTAATTACAATGGCCGTAGACAATCGTTGCTATATTTTGCTCGTAGATATTATTTCGTATTAACAAAGAATGTTGGTCTCTAAAAATGAAATACTTCGAACATATGGTACCTATATGTAGGTCATATTTTTCTGAATGGGTGATATTCGTCTTCGTAAAGGCGAAAGCCTGGTGCAAAAGCTCTACAAACAAGATATCAGTAACAAAGTGTATTAAGGTAGGTAGAGGACACACCTCTAGAAAAAGATATCGACATTTAATTTAAAACCTTATTCACAGGTCCGTAAAGTCGAAAGTTCTCAGGCTTAAAATAAGTTCCAAATTCAACGTACAGTCAAAGAGTATCTTGAGATGGATCTCGGACACACTTTTGTGATTCACAGAGATAAACAAGTTTATTTCTTTTTGCAGGTGTGCAAGGTTGAAATTCTATTGCGTCAACTTGGCAACGCATGGCGAATGGTTAATAGTTGTATCCACAACAGACGATCCAATTTAGATCGGCGATTTAACGCCCAAGGAATCATTATATTTTCTGTTTTGGATCTGATATGTTTCTTCTAACTGGCCTTTTCCCACCTAGTTTTTGAGTAAGTATTGCAGCAGTATTAAGATGAATCGGCGGAATGTCAGCGGAGCAGCAAGGAATTCTGCCATTGCAGCCTTCCCACTACTTCCTAAGGATGACCAAGACCATTAGTAGAAGAATGAAAATTCAACAAGTAGTTCGCTCGAAACAACGAATATGCTCCACCTTTAGCTTGGATTACATGATATAAGAACACCAGCCGCTAGATCCATATAATCGCAGCGTCCTTGTTTGTCTGATGTGCATCTACTTAATGGTAAGAGAATGAATGCCGGTTGACACGTGACTAGTGGATTATTTGGCGTAATCGTAATTGAATGGCATTACGACATAACCCGTAGTATAATTCCAACCAAAGAATGATGCGAAACCCGTTTTGTTTTTTGCACATACACAAAACTATAATGAATATTACTACACGGCTATAATTATGTCTTATTATCTCACTTTATATAAATGTGAAAGTTTTGATGTTTATCATTCATATCTGTGCGAATTTGTCTAGTAGTTATCAATCATACTTTAATGGTTGGCTAGTTCTATACTTAATTTTTTTCTTAAACGACAATCATTGCCCTCTATCGACAATCATTTGTCATTATTACTTAACATATTGAAAACTGCGATCTTTAATTTACAATAGATTCAATTCTCAATTTGAACTTACGTAAAGCAGATACATCCAGATCAAAAAAGTATAAATAAAATAGATACAATTTAATTAGAAACCACTGTACTATACCTAATTTAAATAACATTCGTTACAAACATTTCATATAATAAAGACAATAAGCCGATCCTTGAAAGTGATAGTAGTGTTTTGTTTCAAACAGCTTACGAAATATGTTTAAGTATATTCAAAAAATATTAGAGTTAGAGTTGCTTAGCTTTTGTGAAATTACTTCTGATTACAATGAACAATATTTTACGCCACTCTGTATTCTATAACCAATGTTCATCTGTTACGAATGGTTCTTTGTAATTAATATAAGTAGGCCAGTCAATATTATACTAATTTATCGACGAAATTAGCCGTCAGTCTGTCTATTCACTACAATTATTTAGCGAGGCACACATTTTCTTTCTACCCGTAAGGCAACTGTAATATCATAATATTATTAATGTTTGTCCACAAGAGTTACACAATTTGTCATATATTTTCTATCACTTATCTACCTCTATAATTTAACTTAAGTTCTTGTCTATTTTGTGTTTTCGAATTGAATAACCTCATTTATCAGCAACATTATCTAAAACCCTCATTTCTATTAACATAGTTATTTAATAAATTGGAGACATCTGAATGACACCTTCGTTCGAAGAATGTCAATTTTATTATTAAAACGGCTACAGGCTCGTGCTAATAATAGATTAATATTTAAAACCTATTCAACAAATTGATATACTAATTGGTTTTTTTAAGGAGGGAATATCATCGAATCAATCACTGCTCCCGCCTGGGTGAGGCGGGAGGGAGTATCAGACTCTTACTGACTCTTACGGAGCCCCGGTAACCCGTTAGGTTCTCCGCGACGAACTTATTGCTAGGTCTAAATTCTTAGGCATTTAACATTCCTGACTATTTTGTTAGCCTGGCAACTGGTTCTGAGGCTTGATTTTTGTCACTTTTTTATTTTATTTTATTTATGTGTTTAATATTTTTTAATAAGTTCTCCTTAAGATTATGTTTATCAAATATATCAAAAGAGATATTACAAAGAGATTTCGATGTACCACAAAATGAGGTGTCGAAAATTATTAACATATGTAATCAGTTTTTTGTTCAATCATCTAATTTACCAATAATAATAATTTGTCTGACAGATTGGAAGATCAATTCCGTGTCCGTGTCATTCGAAACTCACGCGCAGTTTATGAATATGCTTGGTAATCGCTAGCATGTTTATTGTTTTCACGTCTGTTTTTCTTTTAAAGTATACTAAAAAGGAAATAAATACCTATATTTTTTAAGTTTTACAAAATATCGTTGCTTATGTATAGGTGCTGTACTGTACTAATTTGTCAATTATTTTGATTGCTTTTTACATTACATTAGACACGGAATTATCTTACATATATAACAACATATAAACATACCATAATATATACATATAAATATCACGCCTTTTATCCCTGAAGGTGTAAGTAGAGGTATACATTATAACAATTAATGCCACTGTAAATTGTAATACCCACTTTTCACTATTTATGTTATGAGTCCCACGTAATAGGGGGTGAGCTCCGCGATACTACTGAGAAATAAAAAAAAACAGTAATATTTTGCCGGACATGATAATTGAACCCGAGATTACCCAGCAGTCGCACTTGCAATCACTCGGCCAACGAGGCGAAATTATCTTAATTAAAATATTATATTTAAACTCAAAAAAATTACATCTACCTACAAAAAAGCTTAAAAACATAATAAGTAGATAGTTATTGTATTGAAAACAAAACCATAAAATATAAAATCTACACAGATATCTCCTAAAGAGAGATCCAATATCATACAAAACATTCTTCTTCATAATAATCCAATAAAATATGACGATGTATCAAAACATAAATCAATGATTTGGTCATATTGTATCAACACTTTCTTTGGTTCAACACCAAATTCTGCAATAAGTGAATTGTTTAATATAGAACCTTATTTCTAAAGAAAATAGAGTACAATACAACTTGACATGTAATACAGGAACCCAAACATGTTCATACTTTATGGTCAAAGGATGACGGTGAATGAATGTAATTTTGCATCTTCCTGCTGCACATTCAATATTGCAATCTCATGAGACTACATTTCGTAATCGTTTTCGAATCAAAATAACTTTTCAAGATGATACTACGTAAGTACCATTAGTAACAGATTACGTTGGTAAAAGATTCTTCTAAAATAATTTTGCCTCAGTGGTAAATGACCACAAGTATGACTAAGTAAGGTACTCCCGGCGCGATTTTGTCCCGCGCCCATCGCGGTAGAAAAACTGCGGTCTCATGACTCTTCGGTCTCTTCGGTCCATTTCGCCACCACGGCGGCCACTGGTGTAAAACGCATCGTCATCCCGTAGCGTACGAGCTATCTTATCTGGTTCCATTCCCTCATCCGGTGAAGTACCATAAACGTTTTTTCGTAAATTCTCGGAATAGCATAAAGTCTGGAATTGTATTAATAACATAGGTGTGGTCCTATAACTTAGGATTAGGACAGATTAACAAATCTATTAAAAAATATATAGGAAAATTAAGTGACTGCCACGTTAGCCGAGTGGTCGCAAGTGCGACTGCCGGGCAAGGGGTCTCGGATTCGATTCCCGGGTCGGGCGAAGTATTACTGTGTTTGAAAAAATTCTCAGTAGTAGCACGGAGTCTGCAATTGTGCCCGGTACATGGCAATAGACTCACCCCCTATTACATGGGACTCATAACATATAAATAGTGAAAAGTGAGTGTTACATTGTACAATAGCATAATGTGCACCTCTTCCTACTCCTTCGGGGATAAAAAGCGTGATGTTATGTATGTAGGTATGTATGAAAATTAAGCACTGGATCGTAAAACTACGAGCTATTTCGTTCTACCTCGATAAAAGATCTTCTTTTTACATCACACTTATGATTAAAGTTATGTGACAAATAATTAGTTTCCTTATAGGTTCCAGAGGTTAGTTCAAGAATTCCAACTATTTACAAACATTACACACATTTGAAATAAACTTTTCTTAGGTAACGGTAATGTGGTTGCGATTTCGTATAGGGAGATCTTGTGGTCAATCGCCGAGTCCAACAAAATACCAAGGAGTTTTAATAACCCAAAATTGTTTGTTGTACAATATCGATAAAATAAGTTTATTACCAACCATGCTCTTTCCGCGAGTATCGCAAGGATCTTACATAATGTATTTTTAACTGACTTCAAAACGAAAAACAAGGATGTTCTCAGTTTGACTGTATGACAGTCAAAGGTTAAAAGTCCACGCCAGCGTGAGTGATGTTCACACGCCAATGCGTAAGTAATTTCATATTAATGTGCATAAAAACGTGTGCATACGCATAAACATACGCACGCGTACGCAGACGGATAAAAATATGCGTGTGCATGTGTGTATAAGCGCTGTAGCGCAACGGATAGTAGTCTTACGGTGGCAGTCGACTTTTGACCGTTGACCGTTCATATTTGTATGTTTGTGCGCGATTATCTCGCGATTAGCTGAACCGATTTTTTGCGGTTTTCAGAAAAGTGTTTGCTTAGGAGGAGGTTGTAGTGTAATCATTACGCCGGCTTTTTAAAAATAATTTAAAAGAATTTTAATTACATACAATTATCATTTAATTTTGATTTTTTTAAGGTACTACATTATCTTGCATACTTGATTCTAATCAATATAAAACAATAAGTTTCTCCTAAACAATAGACCTTATGTAACACAAAATAGAATCTAATTAAAAATATTACTAAGCACTTTATTTTATTCATTCAACTCATAAAGATGTTAATTAAAAATGAAATTATCTAAACGAAGACATTTAACTGTAAACCGTCGCGCCACTTTGAAATAAATTGTATTTAAACATAGATTTTAGTATAAATTGCATAATTTCCTCTTAGAAGTGAAATTGCGTATGAATTAACCATATTTCTCTAGTTAAATAAACGGATGTGTTTTTGATTTTTCAAGTAAGAATTAAGTCGGATGTCTATAAAGAAAGTGCGTTGAGGAAATCCGATAAAATACGTAAGGATTTCTGCCTGTATAACAACCTATATACAGAATTCAAGAGATCCCCAGGAATAAATTACATAACCTCTCTGCCTTTTATCCCCAAAGGCAGAGATGCCCATTATGGCACTGTACAATGTAACACCCACTTTTTACTATTTATGTTATGAGTCCCATGTAATACGAGGTGTGCCTATCGCCATATACCAGACACAACTCCAGACTCCATGCTACTACTGAGAATTTTTGAAAAACCCCAGTAATACTTTGCCCGACCCGGCAATCGAACCTGAGACCCCTTGCCCGGCAGTCGCACTGGCGACCACTCGGCCAACGGGGCAGTATAAATTGTTTAAAAAAATATATCACTAGAACAAAATCTGAACAATTATAATTATTCAATTTCGATATAGATGCATATTTCTAACATCGAGACGCGCGGCCGCGCGTCAGCCAAGTTCAGCAAACAGCGCGCGCCACAGTGTATCTTTACACGAACCACTTCGTGCCACTTTTGACCCCTCTATAACTCAAAAACTATTCAACGTAAACACATAAAACAGTAAAGTAGGTTAGATTTGACTTGGCTAGTTTTTATCAGTATAAAAATATTGAAAAGCTTTATAAAAATAATGACTGATGAAAACTGGCCTAGTCAAATCTAACCTAATTTAAGATCTTACATTTTTAGATAACAGCAATTATTATAGGTATCCAATAAAGCAAAGAAATATAGTTTGATTCTCGTCCATAACGTTATTTTGTTCCTATAGATACATATTTAAATTTTGCATAGAACTTGGCACTCATTTAGATCTTCATTCTTTTTTCGGCGAAGCCCACGTCAAAGCATAATATTTGGGCTGAACTTGGCTCCCCTTTTTTACATTTATGTTATTGGTGGGTATACATATACAAGATTTATTCGTATAGCATACCAATCAAAACAGTAACAATCATAAAAACATGTCTACAATTCACAAAGTTGTACGAAGTGAACCACTTTCTTACTTTCGATAATTCACAATGGCCGCCTACTCCGATGATCAACAAAAAACGCAATAAACTAGATACTTAAATAATGTAAAGATACACGAATCTATTAAACAATAACTGTAGGAGTGAATACTTTAAGTGGTTTAATATTTTTTTACTGTCTAATTCCTAGATGAAAGATATAAAGTAGGTGTGTATGCACTGCATGTGTATGCAGACAATGTAAGCAGCCTTTTTATATTTGCTTCATCTTTGAAATGATTTCATTGAGATATTTACAAGATTTTTTAAGGTATTTAACCTTACAGTTATAAACTATACGTATAATTATGATTGTGTAGTGAACATGTTCCAAAAAATATCCCTTTTTGAATAGTAATAACTTTTTTATTTTTCTTCTTCTTCTTTGCAACTGAGTCTCCAAAATGGTGTTGTCGACTATACTGCCAGTGTCGAGTGGTGCGTAATAACTTTTAGTATACATTTTTTTAGCGTCATCTCTGTCATCTCATGAATTTTACGGTTTACTCGACGTCATATAAAAATTAACATTTTGTCACCGAGTTTTAAAATCTGTCATTCGATCGGTTGTTCATTGTCACTGTCAAGTGAATGGCAAAACTTGATACTACTTTGGATATTTAGTTACATGGTAACTATGCATATCCATACTTATTAAAATATTTGAACATCTCATCAAAAACCGCCTTGAATGGTTGGTAGAAAGCCAGAGGCTGCTTCCGGCGACTCAGTTCGGCTTCAGGAAAGGTCTGGGTACGGCTGACAGTGTGGGTACCCTCACGTCAGCCATCCGACTGGCCCTTAGCAGGCAAGAGTCGTTGGTCGCGGTCTTCTTGGACATCTCAGCGGCCTATGATTCTGTCCTCTTACCCCTTCTCAGGCAGAAACTGCAAGAGCTGAGAATCCCGCGTAGGATCTGCCGAATTGTAGCCTGCATCCTTTCCGATCGTACCCTCCAATTAAGAACTCCTGAGGATAACCCAGTACGGAGGTCCTCCTGGAAAGGTTTGCCTCAGGGGTCAGTCCTTAGTCCCATCCTTTATAATATTTATACATTTGACCTCCCCTCCTGTTTAAATTTCAACTGTAATGTCCTTCAGTATGCTGACGATATCGCACTGATGGTTACCAATAGCTCTATAACAGACGCTGCCCACTCCATCAATGTCTCTTTGGCCTCATTAAACCAATGGCTTCTTAATCACGGGTTATCTTTAAGCGCCCCAAAAAGCTCAGCTGTCATTTTTACACGCAAACGACGCACTCCGGACCTTCGTATAGAGATAGACGGTCAGGATATCCCGATCAAAAGCAGTGCTAGGTTCTTGGGGGTTTATCTCGATGCAAAGATGTCTGGGGCGGATCATATAAACTCCGTGGTTGCAAGGTGTGAACGCTCGGTATCGGTACTTAGAGCTCTGGCTGGGGTATGGTGGGGTGCTCACCCCTACTCATTGAAGCTCATCTACAATGCATTGGTCAGAAGCGTAATGGACTATTGTTGCTTCCTTATTGTTCCTTGCAATAAGGGTGCATTAAAAAAACTAGATTCCATTCAGGCCAAATGCCTTAGAATAATTACCGGAGCTATGAAATCGTCCCCCATAAATGCTCTTCAGGTTGAATGTGTAGAGCCTCCCCTCAACCTTCGAAGACAATACCTTGCAGACCGATTCATCTCAAAAGTCCTCTCCCTCTCATCACATCCCCTTCTTCCTATCCTAGAACAAATCCACTGTTCCTATAGCTCCTCTTCCTACTGGAATAGTAAACCTGTCCCTTCCGTGATTGTCAGGTACAGGGAGCTTAAAAACCTCTCTGCACCCATCAAGCAATATCCTGTACTCCCGGTCTTCTCTTCCGTATATGAGGTTATCCACTTCAGGCCAAAGCTGATTCTAGGGCTCGGCATCTCGAAATCCTCCGTGGATGCTACGGGCGAGTTCGGACGCGCCTTGAACAAATACTGGAAAGGTTGGAATATTTTTTTCACAGACGCGTCTAAGCTATCTCGAAACGGAAGTACAGGAGTGGCAGCGTACTTCCAAAATTCGAAGATCGCCCTCCTCTCTAAGTGTCCCCCGGAAGCATCTGTCTACACGGGAGAATGCGTTGGCATTTTAGAATCAGTTAAGTTTATTAGAGCACACAACCTAAAAAACTCCGTTATTTTTTCCGACTCCCGGAGTAGCCTACAATCTCTCAACCAAGACCAGCTCCATTCCCGAACTCATAGCAGTTTGGTTGTTGAGATAAAGGCGCTTCTTTTCTCTTGTTACAAAGATGGCATAAATATCGAGATCGCTTGGATTCCTGGCCACTGTGGCATATGTGGTAACGAGTGTGCGGATTCATTGGCCAAATTTCCGGCCTCGAACGATGTCGAACGCCAGCACCACGTTGTGTACGGGTATGATATACGTGCAGACACAAAGCACAAGCTGTTTGACTCATGGACTGCAGTGTGGGTAGAAACATCCAAACATAAAGGGGCCTACTATGCGGTTGTCCAGCCCGGCATCCGACGGAAACCTTGGTTTTCCAAGTACCCCAAGCTTCCCCGTCACACTGTTTCATCCTTGTGCAGGCTCAGACTCGGCCATTGCAGTAGTCCGGTCTTCCTCAGCAAGATCCGCGTTCGCGACAGCTCGCTGTGCGAATGCGGCCTTGATGAGGGAACCTTAGAACATATCTTTTTTTCGTGTCCCTTAAATTCCAAATCTTTTGACCTCTATAAAAAACTTCCCAAAATCCAAATCCCTCTCCCAATCAGTTTCCACCTCCTTTTAACCCACTTTTCCTACAAATTAATTAATTATCTAAGTAAATTTATAAATGAAAATGACATTAAAATATGACGGTGTTCAATGATGTAAATGATGTATATATATTCATATCTGTCTGTATTGTGTATGTCCCCCAACTATTTTTTACACCACTGTATACATACAATAAAATAGTTGATAATGTCTATGTTTACTAACCCAATTGTTTTGTCTTTCCAGCTACTAACAACTAAAAACTACCGCAAAGTTAAGTTCGACGGTTCATAAATTTTGCCGTCACCACTCGACACTGGCAGTATAGTCGACAACACCGTTCTGGAGACTCGGTTACCAAAGAAGAAAAAAAAAAAAAAAAACTATGCATATTGTTCATTCAAAAATGGATCGTAGCAGGTTTTTTGCCCTTGATATGATTTTTATTTCATTGAGTTCAATTCTTTAGATTAACAAAGATAAACTGTGAAATTTTGTTTTTTTTATGGAATAAGCCGGTAAACTATCAGGCGTCGCGCCTTACCGGCCTTTTGAGGATTAGGAATTTGAGGATTGTTATATTGTTCAGATATCGGGGAAGGAGGTGGGATAATTAGACCCTCGGTAACCTCACTCATGCGATGAAACACAAGCGTTGTTTCACGTCAGTTTTATGTGAAGCCGTAGTCGGCCGTAACCGGTCGAATTTCGACCCATTCGTGCCGAAATATGACTCTCCCACAATTAAAAGTGAATTATTAAACTAAAACATATATCCTAAAACATAGACTGAAAGTTATATTTAAAAACATAAATAGCATATTAAGTGTACTTTAATTGGATCTCTACCTATCGCTTCAGTGAATAGGGCTCAAAACAAAATGTTAACATACTTAACTCATGTTTTTCGTGTTATTTTTTTTTCTAATATTTTTATAGCAGTTATCTTCTTACATCACCCTATAAAGTTTCCAATAGTTTGACACCAAAATTATCATAAATTCATATGTGTTATATACCTTAAGTTCATAGTACTCTTATATAATGTCCAATTAGTTCACGAGGTATTTACTTTATATAATTGTAGTGGGCGGTATAATTATAAAGTACGGCAATAGCCGCCTTAGTTATTTTATTATGTTTTGTGCATAATTTCTTTTCGGGTAATAATTATCACGTAGTCTTCGCGAGGTAAATAAATAATTGCAAGTTAGGAAAGATATCATTGGGTGCGATATCTGGTAGTTTTTAATACCTGTGATTTGGGATTTATTTTCAGAAATACTTATAGAAATAAAAATGTAGTTTTAGTCTTTTAATATCCTAATAATTTACGTCACCGTCTGAATTTCTGAGCACCGTTATCATATTTGTATCAAAATTTTATACTTAAATACTTTTAAAAATGTATCAGCCATGATTTAACGAATTCTCCGGAACAATTACCTCTAAATTAAACTTAAATAAAAAAGATGACATAACAACACAAGACAAATTTTTATCATAAAAATCGCCTAAAAAGGCCTTGACATGTTCAAAACCTATTAATATAAAACTCGAAGCATTTAATTGTACCACAAAAACCGAAACTGTGCGATTCGTACTGATGTAACTCCGTGCGGTTCGTTCATCGTCCCATCATTTCACTTTTTCTCGAATGAGGTATCTCATTTAGCTTAGCATGTATGAATTCGGGTGTAATAACCGTTGGCACGTCTACTATGAAATATTTATGAGATGGTTGTACGCCGATCTCACTTATTGTCACACACAATCATCTTATGTAATGTAATGCTGTACTATTTTTTAAATCGAGTAGGTAAATGCGTATTTAGGACTGTGTTTTAGGAATTTGTGTAATCAATTCTCCAATATGATTCATAAACATGTTTTATAAATTAATAAGAATGAAATACGTAAAATACACACCTTGTACTAGTAACCATAGTTCAGAATATCCTGCAATTTACACCTATCAAAGTCACTAGGACACTTTGAATGCAACTTCCAGCTGGCTGATCTTTCAATCATCATTATAGGTATTGTGCAGCGGGCATCTGAATGCTGTAATATCAGCGCTGCTTCACCCCCGTTCGAGGTATAACACATAAAGTCGTTGGTCCTCCGCCTGATCTCTCGTCATCAGCAGACTGACAGGACTGGCGTACCAAAAAAATCTTTAAACTTTGCAAGGGACATTCTCTGCAAATAATAGCTAATTACATTTACATTATTACCAAAACCAGGTGCAAACCTCCGTGAAACAGTAATTAAACATTTTAATGACTCAATAAACTACATTTCTATGTCTAGAGAAATGTTCTAAGTTACGTAACTAGTTGAACCAACTTTAACTAAAGTAATGTATAAGGAAACAGATGTCGGTAACGGTTTTATTTTAAACCGTCGTTCGTCTCTCCTATCTGGTGAGAATCTCGGAGTAATTGAAGTGAATTGAATCTGTCGCACGCAGTAATCACAGTGCTGTAAATGTGTGGCCACTAAGACTAAGAGTTTAACAGCTTTATAATATATTTTTCTGATATATAACCTGAATTTGTTTATTTCTTGAAGACTTTTTCCAGATATCGCGTCTCGCAAACTTGTCTGCAACAGTTTTTTGCATTAGTTGACATATATTGATGCAAAAAAAATAGAAACCTAAAAAGGGTGATAATATTTTTTTTATAGTTTTTTATATAAAACTCTATATAATTATAGAGGTATATAAAACGTTGCCCCACACTAGGATCTTCTCCTGTGTCGTGGGTGCGTTTACAAACATACAAGTTGACATGACATCCAGATCCGGGACAACAATCTGTGGATCACGTTGCACGGCCGCGACTTACCCAGCCACCGCACCAACCGTGCAGTCGATATCACTAGATTGTTACCTAATCTGTACCAAAGCAGGCATTTTTATAAATTAGAGCAACGTTACTCTTTTGAAGAGAATTCCTAAATTGAAAGTTCAAGCATATCTTGAATATCTATCTCTTTCTTTATGCTTGAACTTTTGATAGCATTGACATCAAATAATAAATTAAATCATCAGATTAAATTAAACAACTTGTTATGTCCATACATACCTATGTTTATATGTATTTACAGGTATGTGAATGTAATATAAACACAACTTTTTTCGATATAATTGCATATAGATTTATTACTCAGTATTCAGGTGTGAATTTGATTGACGGGCACGTACCTCTATAATATTAATTTATTATGAACTATGCAGGTTTGATTACATATGAATAACAATTATGTTAAATGTGTTGTATAATAATGGCTTAAAAACAACATCTGACCCGAACGTTCTAGGTCTTTCTGCGGTGTGACAATTAATCACAAATACATTTAGACTAAAAATCTATTTAATCCGATAACTATATCTTTCCATAATTAGGACTTTTTACTCAATGCATAACCTCTGGGTATACATATATTATATGTATATCTCGAGTTCGATTCACGGGTGGCGCAAAGATTTACTGGGTTTTTGAAAAGTCGTAACACAGAGTCTGGAAATGTGCCAGGTACATGACAATAGGCTCACCCTCTTTTACATGGGACTTATAACATAAATAGTGAAAAGTGGGTGTTACATTATACAGTTGCACTATGTGCCATGATGTGCACCTCTGCCTACCCCTTCGGGGATAAAAAGGCGTGATGTTACGTTATGTTTATATAATGTTCTTTTACAACTGATTACATAACTAATTCCTGAAAGGGTATGCAGAGATATACAATATGTAGTTCAAAATAATTATAACACCCACAACCTTTATCACCAATATGTTATGAACACAATGGTATCCATTTACGGAAGTATAATCTATACATTTAATATATTAAGTTATTGCATTTGTGCTTTACATAATTAATTGATTAATTTAACCCGATTATTTAACATAATCTTTATAATAAAGATAATATTTCAAGCTATTTTTAATTATAATCACGATTATAATGTAAAACTCTTCCGTTACTACTGACCGAGTGACAGCCAGACAAAACACAAAGCAAACTTAAAACACTAGGCGCACAGATTTCTTGAAGAGCATAAACATGACATTATGTCTAAACTAAACTAAACACTTATCATCATCGCTTACCACCGAGCGAGATGGTGGCAAAGCGTACGTGGGCTGGGGGTCATGTGTATGTAAACTTGTACGTTTGTAAACGCATCCATGACACAGGAGAAAATCCTAGTGTGGGGCTACGTTTTTCTTTTTAAAGAAAGAACTGTTTCATCTTATCCTCCATCCAAATCGTCTACCTCCTGGCCCTACTTTACGACTTCCGGCACCAGACATTTGTAGTTTTCGCAAGTTAGAAAATTGAGTAACTCGTTGACATTGTTTGAGTAATAACGACAGAAGGTACAAAATCTAACAAGATGGCAGGTTGCATTAATGTCCAGTAATCTGATCAAATACACCTTGGAGTCCGTAATGTGTAAATCGTATTAACTTAAGTGCCTTGTTCGCCTTTGAGTGCATAATTTTCTTGTTCCAGTAAGATAGTGTGAGTCAGCATTTTTCATTAAATAGTTTGTCAATAGAATCTAGTATGTATGTAAAACAAATATTTTAAATGCTAAAGAGACGTAACCAACCGTTTTGAACCTCGTATTTTAAAATTCTTCTCATAAGTTTTGAAACCAGTACTTAAAACTGATATCCACTTCAACTATTCCAATAAATATAATCTAAATTAACTATGAATATAGTTTTAATCACAAAAGAATTGATAGCTCAACGCCATCTTTCAAACATTTGCTGTAATGTTTGTCCAATTGAAAGTCATCATATAACTATCTAAGTAGAAGCTACTTTCTATGTTCACTAAGAACATTGATAACTTTACTACTTTACAAAAACACAATTTGATGGCAGAAAACGACCGCAGCGCCATCTATTAAAAATTGCTTATATCTGTGCAACCTAACGTTATCAATCCATTCATATCTGCGGTTCCGACTACTAAACCAAACCAAAGTTAGACTGCCTGACGCTGCTTTCTTAGAAGATTTAGAAAGCTAAATCCACTATGAAAGCAGCGTCAGAGACATAACGCGACAGTAACACCATCTCTCGAACACCGGTTGTAACAGTTTTTCAAGTGAAAGGCGACGGTTGAACGAAGTTTGCAAGAGCAGTTTCTTGGGGCTTTCTAACTTCATCGATTTAACAATGGTATACTTGGTGATTTTACTGAATAACGAAAGATGGCGTGTTTTAAAATCACGCGTCGTGCTCAATTATTTTCTATTTTAATGTAGATTGAAGGTGATTTAAAAGTTTAAATGATACTGTAAACTCAGAGACTATTGTAACGAACGTTTTCAGCAATAATTTGTAGAACAACAATGCATCGAAAACCTATGTACCAATTAAAGAACATTTAAGAAGCTACAACATAATTATTTAACAGTAATTTCGCTCACTATATTCGAATAGCATTCAAAATCAAATGCAAAACCATATTGGCACGTAGCACCATAATAACGTAGAACTAGACATAGCAATAAAAATTGTAAGAACTATAATTTAGCAAACCAAAAGTACCTCACTAGTCTTACTACAGAGGCAAAAAAAAGAATTTGGACCGTTATGGCATTTGCGAAAATTAGAAACTGGAGCCGTGAAATCATTTACCCATTGATGGAAGGCTAAATATAGATTATGCAGCCATATACAAAATTAAGTCATTATGGCTCACAAAAAATTGGAACGTCAGCAATTTGACTGAAGAGTCAGAAGGTCATCAATTAGTCGATCTCAATTACTCTAGTGAGAGCTTCCATCAAATTTTTTAATTGATGTCGAGGTTCATAAATTCATGAATAAAAAATATATTTTTACACAAAATCTCTTAATAACTTATACTTCCTGATGGTGTCTATGATCTGTGGATTGGAGACTAATGATGAATTCATAACTGCGTCGCGTTGTGGCCATATTTTACAGTGTTGAACTAATTATAAAATTAATCGCCTTTCCATTCTTAGTCTATGACCTTAATATCCATAGACAGTGTCAACTCTGTATTAATAAATTCTCTATGATTCTATGGTACAACGAGTGTAGTTTATTTAATCTAATAAAATTTTCCGCTACAGTGTTTTATGTTATCTACGATATCGCAGGTTTTAGTAGTCACAGACACAATTGTAGAAAAAGTAAGGGCAATCTCAAGTGTAGTCTGCAGATAAAGTAAATTGTAATAAGGATTTTCGATGTCAAAATTCTCAACAATAAATTGGAACTTACCTCTATAATTGTACTTGATACCCCAACGGGTTCCAACAATAGGCCATATCTACCCACATTTTAATAAAAGGTGCGAAATAATACTTACATAACTTTCACGGATCTTCTAATAAATAATAATCGACTAAGTACCCACCTATTGTTTTAAATAAATTATATATTTTCATTACATTTATATAACCTGTATAACTTCATTCTTTCGTCGTAACATTTCGCGTGGGAGTATTTCGAAGTTATTGCACTTTCGTCTAGTCTAGACAATATTAGTCATATTACCTGAACTAGTGGACCAAAAGATATAAATTGCTCTATTAACATACATTATCTGATACATTTGCAAAACATTTTAAAACTCTTGACTGTATCATGTTCTTTATTATTTATATTGCAAACAAAATTTTGGGGCTACCTGATTCTACTGAAGTCTTAATGAATGATTATATCTTTGGATATAGTAAGTATTAATACCACGTAGTTATCACGAGAGACTCACGAGAGAGAGGTAAGATGACACCTGAAAGCGCAAACTTAAAGCCGAATACCCAATACATAACATAACATCACGGCACATTACGGCACTTATGGCCACTGTACCATGTAACACCCACTTTTCACTATTTTATGTTATGAGTCCCATGTAATTATGAACCTATTGCCTTTGAAACCCAATACATAGTACATAAAACATCGACGAGGACGAGGAAATATCTCGAACTGCAACCGTTATGTATAACAAACTAGAGGAATCAATCAAAATCAAAATTATGAATTCACAAACTCCCATGAAATTGGGCGGATGCAATAATGATTGACTGTCGTGTTTCATTCCTATTCACTCACTCAATAACATTACTCATCTGAAACGATGTTACAAAACGTATTGTTACAACAATAGTGTTAGATTAATGTGAGCCTAGATCTCCTAGTTAACCTGCCAACCTGCAGTCAAGTCTACCATCCATCACGTTCAAAAGCTGCCTAAGTAATGAAATAGCGTGAATCGAACAGCTACGTAAAACTATCTATCTCCAACATAAAAGAAAATGTACCATCTACCTATTAATCATTCAGGTAATTTTTTTACTATATTCTTCGTATAGGTACATACACCTCAATTCCCTTACTTCTCTTTTCTACTCCTAATAAGTATTGTAAGGAGTTTAAGGAAATAGAGGTTACCATATTTTTTGTGTCTTTATCATTATTAAAATTTGATTTTTTCTACTCTGTAAAACTTCAAATCAGGGGGGCTAAAAAGGTAACATTGTATGTTTCATATCTGAATCATAATATGTGACATTTTTCATGTCGTAAAAAGACAACATTTTGATGATTCATAGTATGAACGGAAAGTGGTTCATATTTGCAATTCATCTAATATGACACTTTTGAATGGAAATTCGTAAAATGGTTTACAAAGACTGAATTCCTATACGTCAAATAAGCAGATTTGTCAGATGTTACTCAAAGGCAACATTTAACAGTTCATTTAGTTTATATTTTTAATAAATTAATGAAAAATCGGAGATTTAGTCCTTTCTGAAAACCTTTTCGAGCATGCACGTGTTTTAGAAAGGTTTTCATATCGTCGGCAAAGTGAGACTCTTCAGGAAATGCAAGTTGTTTTTGAAATACCGGTGCCTGAATATGTTGGATTGTTTCGAGTAAATAATAGTGTGTGTCGCAAAATAATCCACAGAGTTGGAAGCGTATTTAGCCTCTCGACGTGGTGGAAGCGTATTTAGCCTCTCGACGCACGTGGTGGAAGCGTATTTAGCCTCTCGACGTGGTGGAATAAGTACTGTGTGCAAGATAAGTAGCCACCAAACTATTCATTACTTAAAGTAGTTATACAACTAAGGTGTGAAAATGATAGATATGTGTATCTCATTATTTATTTCTGTTTAAGGTATTAAGTGCACTCTAAGCTCTTACGCCTCTGGATCGTGCCAACTATTTATTGGAGCTACCGCGTACCACAACGGCACTACGAATTGCATTGTCGGACTCGGAATTTTGTGGAGAGATATAAGTAGGTATGTACTCAAATCTCGCTGGCTAGTTTGGTTGATTGCAAGATCATCCTGCAACAGGGAACTGATAACAAATGCTTGTATTTGAGGAGACTGCCTCGTTGGCCGAGTATTCGCAAGTGCGACTGCCGGGCAAGGGGTCTCGGGTTCGATTCCCGGGTCGGGCAAAGTATTACTGGGTTTTTTAAAATTCTCAGTAGTAGCACGGAGTCTGGAAATGTGCCGGGTATATGGCAATAGGCTCACCCCCTATTACATGGGACTCATAACAACTAGTGAAAAGTGGGTGTTACATTGTACTATGGTAGAATGTGCACCTCTGCCTACCCCTTCGGGGATAAAAGGCGTGATGTTATGTATTTGAGGAGAAACAGCGAGAAATGACTGTACAGGTGTGTGGATTTGGTACCTTTACACACGACATTTACAAGCATATCTGTAATATTTAACGTGTCGGTATATTAGTAATAGGTATGATTGAAGTTGTATCTTCATATACTACCTTGGGTTGTTTCATTGTCAGTAATGTCTTTTCAACAAGTTTCACACTGATCAAATCAAATCAAATCAAATCGTCTTTATTGTGGACTATAGGTATGCATCAGAAATACAGGTCTTAAATAATAAAAAAGTACAGCTATGTTCCGCCGTTGAGGCATACAATAATAATACACAAAACAGAATTTAAAACACAATTAGTCATAATATTTAGTCTCAATACAATTTTAAAATACTTCAAATACATACAAATTCAATATAAAGTCATAAAAGGTAAAATATATTATAATTCATTATTACAAAATTTCAAATCACATTCTTACATAAATGTTAAAAAGTGGAAAGACAAGCAAATTAAATGTCAACTACAGTTCAATATAATATTATTATACACATATTCATATTCACTTTTCTTGTCATTGGAAGACAATATTTTTGTCACACAAGTAATCTTTAACATCATAATAACATCTCACTATTAGGAATGAATGTAATTTCTATTTAAACTGGTGGATTGGTAATTGTTTAATGTCATCAGGCAATTTGTTATATATTAATGATGTCATGCATAAAGAGCTTTTATTTAATAGTGCTGTTTTACCATAAGGTACCTGTACCTCTAACCTTTTTTTATCCCTTAATTTTCGATAATAGCTTTTGTCAGCAGTTTTATAGTAATTTAGATTTGATTTCACAAAAATACTTGATTCGTAAATGTATAGGGAAGGCAATGTGAGAATTTTTAGATTTTCAAAGTAAGGTTGACAGCTAATTGTGTTATTTATTTGGCACATTGCTCTAATGCACTTCTTTTGAGCTTTAAATACAAGTTCCTTGTCTACCGAATTTCCCCAAAATATAATACCGTATCTGAGTAATGGTGCCACCAGTCCGTGATAAGCCGTTAAAATTGCTTCCTTGTTAACTATTTTGGAGAGCTTATAAAGAGCGAATGAGGATTTGTTAATTTTTTTGCAGAGATTATCTATATGAGTTGTCCATGATCTTATTAAATAAAACTATAAATTGTAATCCTGCACAAATAGTAAATATTAATGAATAAAATTGTTTCAGGATACGCCTACATAGTGCAAGAACTAATACTAATTCCCTAGTACGAAACGGACTTATAAATAAATAAATAGATTTTGGTCAGCACGTATCTGGCGATTGGAAAATTTTTGTTGTTTTTATTTGTCTTAGTTTTTTAGGTCTATAGCCATAGTACCACCTTTTGTAATGTGAAGAAAAAGAAGAGGTATTTCAACTGAAAGAGATATCATTCACACCAATAAAATAAAGTCACTAATTTTAAAACATTTATTTCATAATCACTAACTAAAAAAAGCGAGGGAAGTGGATACTATCGTCGTCTTCTGATAAATTCAAATCTGACTTCGTAGCGGGATTCAAGACAGTTAAATTATGTCCCTGGGATGCACCGGACTTCAGTGTTCCGGTGTATCTACTGTACAACCTAGCTTACAGGAGTCGCAGCAGATAGAGAAGGTTGGGGCAGGTTTATCCAAAACAAAAATAGAACATCTGAAAATGGAACATGATGAATGAAATTAAATTTTTTCTAAGTTGCAAATTTTACCTTACATTATGATATTAAAGCTACTATCATTGCCTGGTTTATGGTAGGCTACAATAAAACAACATGCCATTGTTTCAGTTAATATAAGTACATGCAAATGCACTTGTCCTGCCGTAGTGCATCTTGTGATGAACCAATACTTAAACATCGCCAGTGAGATTTGAGTATCGGGGATACACCTTTCCACAGAATTCCAGTCCGACAATGTTTTTGGGCGTAGTGCCGTGGTTGAATGTCTGGCTAGGTATTTATGACTAGTATTAGTACACAAATAACAAATAATTAAATTATATTTACCTTTTAACGTGTATTATTTCTTAATAAAATCCATTCAATTTTCGCCTTGGTACGGGAGGAGCCCTTTTCTATATCAATTCACTTTTCGAATTCCATTCACATCTCGAACTCTATTCACTGTTACTTAACTTTACTTACTTTACTTACTTTTCTAGTTTCTTGATAGATATGAGAAAATATTATAATTAAAAAACATTTAGGATCGATTTTTTTAATTCAAGTTATATTAAAAGGCAAGATAACAAAACCGGTAAAGTTATGGTTCGGTTTCTCTCTATATATTTCTTGTGTAGCAACATCGGCATCTAGCATGATTCAGTTATGAAATGAATTGCAGATGTTTCATACTTTATTGTTACCATTTTACGCTGACTTAGGTGATTCTCTCACAATTCATCAAATCTGTCATATTGGAAATGATTCACCCTTTTTAGCCCCCCTGAATCTAAAGCATTTTTTTTATCCCTTCATTTATGATGAAATACTAAAATCACTTATATCATTATATACCACATTATTATGCAAAAGTAGGTTATAGTATCTTATACGCCAATCAAAAGTAGGCTCTATTAACTTTCTATAGAACTATTAATAATTAATTAGGCTCATTACATACGCTCTTTAACAGCTATTGTGCTTAGATCTTTGTCGGTAAACTTTAAAGTGGCAACGAACACATCTTTTGACAAGCGTGACTTTAGTGTCATCAATGTTGGTACCAGACGGGCCTAATGTTCATAATTATTTAAGGCAGTAATTAGCAAATATGGGGTCTTTAAATTATTGTAGGCGTTCTGTATAATTATTATGACAACATATTATTAAAACTCTATTGATTTCACTTAATATTTCATTTGTTTTATTCTGTGTGGCCTCATATTAACTATTTTGCTGTTAAGTCTAGACTACTTCGTTAGTCCTATAGTTATATACAAACAATAATGTGCTGTTAAGATATATAAATTCCATTTAACACAGGCATTAAAACAATAAAACCAATGCAATATTTAACAATAGTTTTATTATAAATAACAATTTATTTCAATTGATAAAATACTGACCATTCTAATTAGTACTTTATAAACAAAATACCTACTACAAACCCCCTGGGCATTTTCACAATAAAATATTTAATACACAGTATTTATTAAACACTCGTTCGTTGTACAAGTAACATTTATGTTAACCTTATTTTTTTAATTCACCCTATATAAAGCTAACAACACGTACGTACATAAGGTATTTTACTATCTCTAACTTCTTATTAACCAGTACACTTTACTTATCTATGATATTATGTTTAAGTTTTCAGTCGAGGGGTCATTTGTGAGGAATTTTTTCTACTTTTGTATTCCGTTTATAATGTCCATATGCGGCACCGCCATTGCCGGTGGGGTACATTTGGTTCGGCAGGAAACCTCGTTCGAAATGTCGTGGAATCGGATTAGCAAACTTCCCACTTGACAATGCATCGTACAATGATGAAGGATCTTTGGCAAGACCTCGTTTCAGATACTCCACCTGAACACTAGAAGGTATGTAAGAGTCGAGTAAAGACCCAGGGCGCGGCTTGTAATGAGGGTGGAGAGGAATAACTTGGCCATGTGGCAGGCCCTGGCCATGTGGAATACCCTGGCCATGTGGAAGACCCTGACCGTGTGGAAAACTCTGGCCATATGAATGACCCTGGCTATGTGAATGACCCTGGCTATGTGAATGACCCTGGCTATGTGAATGACCCTGGCTATGTGAATGACCCTGGCTATGTGAAAGACCCTGGCTATGTGAAAGACTCTGGCCATGTGAAATACCCTGACTATGTGGAAGACCCTGGCTATATGAAGGACCCTGGCTATGGGAATAACCCTGGCTATGTGAATAATCCTGGCCATGTGGTCGTGCAATGTACGGATTAGTCACTGGTTCAACCTCTTGGTACACTGATTTTGTTACAGGTCGAAATACTGGTAAAGTCCTCGGAATGTGAGCTAAATGTGGAGGTGGCGCTCTCAATAATAAAGGATTAGGACGAGGCAGGTCAGGTACGGTATTGGGACGGTGCCTAAATGGCTCCCTTAGGGGCGCTCGAGAGTTATAGTGACGTGGTAATTCCGCGACAGTTGGCAGGTACGGTATCTCAGTCTGAGTACTATATTGCTTCGGTTCTTGTTCTCCCATATCATCTAATGCATTTGTATCCGAGTATTCAGGATTAGCGTAGAAAGCCTTGGGTGCAGTTGTAGGTGTAACTACTCTTGGATTAAAATGAAACATAGGGACATGATAAGCTACGACTGGTGATACAGTCGCTATTGCTGGAGGTGCGGTTGGCTGAGTCTGATAAACGTACGTTACTGTAGGAGGTGTAGCATATTGCTCAAATGGTTTCCCTGTTGTTTGGGTGTACGTGGATTCACTACTGTAGGTAGGGTAATTGGTGGATGTACTAGAAACTGAATTTGCCTGATAATCTAATTGCGGGGGCTCTGGTTGTGGTGGCTGATCAGTGTAATATTGCGGGACTATGTATATTTGCATCGGCATGTTTGACAAATATCCCACCATAGCTTGCTGGTGCCCCGTTGCCGCGAATTTGCTTGGAGCCGGTGCATGTTTTTCTGGCTGTTCAGTGACTGCATACTGATGAATATAACGCTGTTGTTGAGGAATTGAGTGGGTCTGAGAATTCTCAAATAACCGTAAAATTCCAGACTTCATAATTTCTAAGGAATTTAAATTTGTGTCGGAATTGGAGCCTTTGCTTTGAGCAGAATCAGATTTATCATGGTCTTTTTCTCCTTCACTCTTTAGTTCACTCCTCAAATTATCTTCCTCGATGTCTTGCAACTCGATTTTCTTATCGGCTCTCACGATGATCAACAAGAAAAAAATGGTCGTAACCTGAAAGTAAAAGTGGAAATATGAGTAAAGAGTAAGGTGGACGTCCGAGGCGGCAGACAGGGATTGCCTCCGCACCAGCCTGCTAGAGATGGCGCGAAGGGGCGTGCCGGCCGCCCGCACCCAACATTACGCCAAACAGGTGAATGGTAAAAAATAGACTAGAACCTATTATGAAACCGGTTAACATTGCCGACGCACTGTGATACGGGAATGCAAACTTTTACTCATAATTTATGTGGTTAAAAGATATCTCGTACCTACCATGTTACGTGTTACTACATAAACTGTGATTACAACAACATGTTATCTCGTAGTACATAATGTTACAATCATTAGAAAATTACTCATCAATGTATTCAAATTTTAATCGAGTAGAGCAAATAGTTTTACATCATACATAACAAAGAGTACCGAGTTTGAAAAATAATACCATGGATATGTGTGAAATGCATTCGCATTCAATGAAATAAAATGTTGCAAAATTAATTCTTTTGTTTTTGAATTTCACATTACACGCCAACCCAGCGGTATTGAAAATGGAATGGAATTATTCTTTTATATATATACTACACTAGCAGCCCGTCCCGGCTTCGCACGGGGGTAGACAATTATTTATTTTTGGAAATTTGGATTGTTGTAGTGACATAACTACAATAGTTGGACATGCTACCGCGGAGTTTTTTGTAGACATTATGATGTTCTTCAATATTGTTGTACATTATTTGTTCTATCGCTAATAGTTTCGGCAGCGCATTCGACGAAAGACATTTTAAGACTCATTTTTCTACACCTTCGGTTACATTGTTCAAATTTTACCAAGGATCCCTAATTTTTTTCGAAATGAAATGTAGCCTATATCAAATTGAAAGAATGTAGCATTCCATTGGTGAAAGAATTTTTTAAATCGGCCCAGTACTTTTTGATCCTATTCATTACAAACATACAAAAATAGGTATAAATCTTTCCTCTTTATAATATTAGTATAGAGGTAGATAAGTTGCGCCAGTAATCCGGACATGAATAGAGAATCTGCTGCTTAGGCCTAATAGTAATTATGTTAATTTGATCCGTCGGCTTACGAATAAAAATGTGTTGATGAGCTGCCGAGTAAATCATCAATTTACACGCTCCGTAAACGAATGTTTGTAAACATAGATAAGTGGCTTTAAGCGCGTGAACGTATGATTAAATTTAGTAGACAATTAGTTGTATCATCATTCACAACCTTAAAATCAGCTGTATAAGTCTTAAGTTGTAACTTTACAACATTCGGATTTAATTTGGTTGAATAACGTGCGTTTTACAAAACTCATATAATGTATACTTATTTTAAATGTAGCCGTTCATAAAATCACTGAGTACGAGACTACAAGTATGCTCGAAAGTATCTTTTTTATTTGTCTTCCCTTTAGAGAATACATAAGTGACTACATTATGATATGTGAAAATACTTAATGTAATCATAGTAGGGAAATCTTGTAAGGCTTGACTTCGAAAGCTTAAGGAATTTTTCTTTCCAAAAATGCTGGACGAATATCAATGAAATTAGGCTGACATATAAATAATTACCTGAATATTCGTCACAGTATCCTGACTGCTATAGTCGATAGACATGATTGTCCATTGATGCGTAAATTAGTGCAGCGGACTAAGTCCCTGTTTACTATTGCATATTAATATTGTATCTAAGTATAGTTATATATTGTGTTCTTTCTTTACTATTAGGTATTTCGATGGATCTCAGTTATCTGAATAAATAAACTTTATTATTATTATTTAGATATATTTATTTAAAATTCTCTATAAATTATATTTTCAAACACTACTTATAAAATAAAAATAATATTTAAAAATATAAAAAATAGGAGCCGACCAGTAGCGGGAGCATGGTCCAAGCTACCGGTGGTTAGGGCTCCAGAGACAGAAACCTCCTCACGATACGTGCCGTTTCTAGGAGAACTGCCTTCTGTATCAGGCCCTTGATCCATCCACCTAACGCCAGCCTCCTAAGATGGATATCGAGGCTTTTAGGGATTAACCCATTGGCCGACACGACTATCGGCACATTGATAGCCGAATCCACACTCCACATGTCGACGACCTCGTGAGCTAAGTCTAGATATTTTATTTGTTAAGCTTATTATTATTATTATTATTAGGAAAGAGGTTATTGTTCAACCGGTAAATGACCAAGCAACGTAGGTAGCCTAAATAAATAACAAACATACCATAGCATTTGTTAATTTTTATGCTTTACTGAAGCACCACTTCGACGTTATATAATTCATCAAAAATGTACAATGTACAGAACTTGAGGTATAAGTATACATAAATTCTATGGTGAAGTGTTTTAAAGAGGATACAAGCCACATACTCACCTAATTAAAATATAAGTTTAGATTACGTAATCCCAAGTATACTTGAAAGTATAGATAAAAAAGTAACAGGAAAACTTTACTCATTAAATACCAAACCGATACTCGAACATCAATTTTGAAACACTATAAAACCTAGATAGAACCAAAGTATAGGTTATACTCTGTTATAAGATGATCGTGGGTGATAAAATTTTTATTACATCATTATGTTGTGTCAAATTTTTGAATGCATATTTATTATGCAAAACGAAAGTTGCATGAGAATTTTGTTAGTAAATGTTAGCTTAAGGTGATCCTTAAGTATTATTGTCACAATGTCAGTTACGTTTGTATTTTTGACATAGATTTGTTTCATTTTAGATGTGGCTTATAATTTTACACTGAACAAATTTGGACGTTATTTTATTATAACTACCTTATGAGCTTAGACTAAATTAGTACTGTACAATTTTCGCCTGCCTATCTCTCTGGGAATTAAAAGACGTGACGTTAAATGCATATGAACAAGTTCAATCTCGGAAAACTTGAGCCAAACGAGTAGTAGTAAGTAGTCTAAATTCGGTTAACATAATTGCTTACTAATATTTTGCAAACACTGCAGACACCCTAACGAATCTTGTTAAAAATACAAGACTTGATCAACATTTAAGCAAAAAGTAAAAGATCATGTAATAATTGTTTCGGACGTGTGATTACAGGACGTTGACCCAGAAATGAATTTAAAAGTAAATACCTACAGAAGTTCAAGCACATTGCGAATTTCTTTAAATGTTTAAGTGGATGCAATAAACGTATATATTCGCAATATCCATAAGAACCTTCAACGTAGGTACTTGGGAACTACATTATTGCTGTTTATATGTAAATACAGCGGCACTTTCTTCATTTCACTTTTTATACATTCTACAATTACTGGTATGTACTTCCAGGTAAAAAATAACGAAAAGTGCAACACGCCCTTTAAGTCTTTGACTGCCAATAGAACCGCATGGCTTTCAACGTGTAAAATTCATAATTCTTTTTTGGGAACTAAGTTACGTAAAAAATCAAAAAATTAGAATTTTCAAAACAGTAGGTGTGTAATAGACCCACCGAGTTTATAATTACCAGTTAAATAATAATGATTTGATGTTAAACAAATCTATAAGAAATAAATAATGGTTGGCCTACAAGTTCAAGCACTAGTCATCAGATTTCGAATTTCGAGTGTTCTATTGAACCTTTATACTCCTTGAATAGGAATTGTCAAATTAAATTAGAAATTGACGTTCTTTGCGCATTCAAATCCGTGTTTATTTTTTTTCTCGTGGGAAACATATTTTCGTTACGCAGTGCGCCTGCTGACCACTTGATCCAAGGGACTTCTACCTAAACCAATTTCTTAAGTAATGTATTTTATAGTATACTAGCGACCCGCCCCGGCTTCGCACGGGTGCAATATGCATATATATTATACATATACATATAAACCTTACTTAAGAATCATTATTTTTATCTATTAAAAAAATTGCATCAATATCTGCTGCGTAGTTTTAAAGATCTAAGCACACATAGGGACAGACAGACGGCGGGTGGCGACTTTGTTTTATACTATGTAGTGATTCTTTTCAATGGTTCAAAATAATGGTTTCGCTACACTTGTACCTACATGGTTGGAAGTTTTGGTTAAAAATTCCAAGTAAATATCACAGTAGAAATGTGTAAATATCAAGGTTATCTTAATATTTCGATCTTACCATAAAAGTACATACAAGTGATATTTAAAGGAGTTCGCACATCACCATGAATCATTTACCTTTCTTTTTTTAAATTACGTAAACACTCATTAATTTAAACGTACCTAAAAAGTCAGGTAATAAAACAAGATCATTTTTCGTCAGAATTATTCCTAATTTGGTATATTATGTTACGAATTACCTACATGTATTGGATTATATAAATGACTCGTTTGAAATATTATATCCTGACCAAAAACTGACTTAATTGGAAGTGATAGTTAAATTTTATTTAATTTAACTATCACTTCCAATTAAGTCAATTTTTTTTTTGTTTAATTGACTAAAATAAATTGCATATTAATTATAATTAGATCGTAACTTTATATACGTTTTTATTTCTATCAATACTAAATAATTAAATGATTAAATTACTTGTATAGATTGTAAGGAAGTTGTACAATTTTTATCTACAAAAATGTACGCAATGCATGTATCTATACATGGGTACGTATTAAGTTAGGTACGATTTTTGTAAAACATTGATCTATGTCATTGAACATATTAATTATAGCACTGAAAGCTTATTAATATCATAAGTAGATAGTTATTTGATCAATAATAACCTATAAAACAATAATTTGGTAAAAGTAAACATTCTAACACCAAGTGTGATAATAATTTTACGTGAAGCAGCTTTTTACGTGAAGTAAAACTGTACCATAGACGGATTTTTTTTAAGGGGGGAAAATCATCGAATGACTGCTCCCGCCTGGGTGAGGCGGGAGGGAGTGTCAGACTCTTACTGACTAAAAACCACCCCGTTCCTTCTCCTGCACGTCGAGCCGGAGCCCCAGTAACCCGTTAGGTTCTCCGCGACTCCATAGACGGATATAGTGTAGGTTTAAATTCACGAGACATTTTACAAATTCAAGCAATGTTCGGCCCACATTTCTCTTACACTTCTTATTTATATATGGACAAAACTACATTCGTATGTGTGGGTGACTCCGAAAATCTTGAATGGGCTTGTTCTTTACTAAAGTTAATTGGTATTGACGTAATTACTAACACCTTCGCTAATTGGCTATACAATTTAATGGCTACGATTGTGTGGCTGTCTTTAAAGTGAATGGCCCAAAATCTGTAATGATTTTCTATTTTATTAATTAGCTTGCTATCTCTACGGATAATGGATGTGGTACCTACCTCAGTATCTATTATAGTATCGCTTGGCAAAGTTTAGAAGTTAATTTAGTAAAATTCAATATCAATTCGAATTTTATTGTGTCCTTACAGATAACACTTTATATAAATTGGTTTGACATACCCTCAATTAATAAATCTTCGAGACTACTTAGTTTATTTATAGAGAAGACGTTGGACTACATAACATCATAACATAAGATCACGCTTTTCAACCCCGAAGGGGTAGGCAGAGGTGCACATTACGGCGCTTAGTGCCACTGTATAGTGTAACACCCACTTTTCACTATTTATGAGTCCCATGTAATAGGGGGTAGAGCCTAAGAATGCTGGATTACGTCTAAAATTGTTTTAATCCCTAAGAAGTAAGAATATTATAGTTTGCTCAACGATAATTTAGTTCAGAAATAACAGAAAATAAACCCGGTAATGTGGTAATGGCCATCCAAGATGGCAGGTCGTATATAAAATTATTTTCCGAGAAACTACGGCTATTTTCATGTACCTCTACATACGTTATGTTGTATTATGCTTCCGGGAATTTCAAACAAATAGGATTATACTGCATAATATATAGGTTTACATAATAAAATATTATTATTATTATTTGATTTCTGGCATGTTTACATTATTTTATTTATTGTTTAACGTCTTCATTATTCTCTTTTATTATAGCAGCTACTGCGTCATTAAGAACACCGTAGTCATCTAGTCATTTAGATTATTCGAATAAATTGTGCATGAAATATATTAATGAAAAAAGCCTTAACAAGAGTAATTAGAGTAACAAGTAGCTCACGAGAGACTTCACGTTTTATGTTCTACATACAATTTATCCTGTTACGAGTAACATAACTTTAATAATATGTGTATACATTCCAGTTGCGTTAGCAATATCATAGCTAGGAGATTTTTTTATGTATGGTTACAAATGAACATATAATGTTAAGTACCATGTCACATTTTATTGGATGATTATAAGCTAAAGAGCAGATGATGTAACGTCTGCTCGTTATCTACTATCCCAGGTAATCCTGATAGTAATAGTGATCCCCACCACACATGAATATCATCAAATGAATTACCATTGCATTGACCAATTTGAATTAAGTTCCTTCTGAATCCCTAAAAAAATTATTCAAAGCATTTCCTTATTGCCTCTAAGGTACGTATCACAGTTTCAACAATGTTTTAATAGGTACAGTTAATACTCTCTATTGTTTAGAAAATATTACTCATTCTTTCAGTTTCCCCATAAAACATTGATTGTTTCTGTATTTGGGGATATGAATAATATTATTTTAGTTCAACTTTAGTCGTAATAAGAATGTTTTCCTAGCTTTATCGAATTTTTCCGAAACATTATTTCAGGATCGTAGTCTTACTACGATTTTAAGTCTAGTAATTTATTCTGAAGAAGTTGGGTAAGGTATTGAAATGCATTTTGGTTTTTAAAAACCGTTCAGATTATGTTGATTTAACAGGTTATGATACTCTGGTTAACAGGAAATTTAACAAAATATATTCGCTACGACTTTTATTGAGAGAAGTTTATGAACTTTATTTTTGTAGGTAGCGTTACGATTAGCTATTTGGGGCTTATTAAAAATATGTGACTCTTTATGTAAAGTAGTTATTGTTTATGTTTTTTAGTTTTAGTGGTCTATTAATTAAATACTTCATCTTTACTTAAATTCCTTATTATTTGAAAACTTCTATTATGCTTTTTGTAGTGTTAATATTTGAATAAGTATCGTAAGCCACACAAATTCTCACCTTGCACAGATACATGTTGGACAATCACAGCACACAGTCCCGAATATTATTCCCGTCACAAAACACCAATAATAACGGTCACTCAGTTCAAAGTCACAACACCGTCAGTTCACTGCATCTTGCCCCGCTGACAACTTCAAGTGCAATATGTCCACATATCCGTCGTTGCAAGTCCACTGTCCACGCAAGCGCAGCCAAATGAAACCCTATAATTTAAAACAAACCATCGGTTAAAAAGAAAAACTTTACTCCACCATTGATTACACTTGATAATGGAACCTTCTTGCACGTGATTAGCATGTCACAATGCGCGCGAAATTCGAAAATAGAACTTGTTTCTTCTTTTTTTATTGAACTTTGTTTGAAATGATTTTTAATGAAATGAGATTTTTATTAGATTAATTAATGATTTTATATTATAGAAACATGAACGCACTTGTTTTTATTGTAAAGCAATGGATGGCAAATGCGTTCGGACGGCTGCCCGCTCGGAAAGTGGTCGCGCGTATCGGCCGTTTGTTGTTAAATACCGCACTACTCTACATATTGGCGTACAGAAAGGCAATCATATCACGTTTGCTGTTATGATGAGCTCAATTTGATGCAAAAGAGAGCATCAAATTTAATAACATATGGCATTAGGTCAGTTGGGACGTTTATGATGTATTATGACTTCATTGGCTCTTTGTGATATCATTTCTGACCAATTAATTGTTTGACGCACTTTCGATTTCAAATCAAAATAAACCGCTGTAATACTGTGTTGCTATGCCGGAACTGATTCATTGTTTATTTTGTAAATATTTTTGCATTGTGTATATTAATCTTTGTATCTTACATTGCATTTTTGTAGCAGAGTGAGTCATTGAAATTAAAAAGATTTTTTTTAATTAGCTTTATTTTTGTTATAAAATGTCGTACATATAATTTGGCAAATATGATTATGAGGACACCTTATATTATGGTTTCTAGGTGATGTTCATGTGTGATTTCTAAAGTAAAAAACAATAGAGATTCACTGAGCAATACCTACATGGTCTAAATTCCAAGTAAGACCTCGGCTTTATTTTGAGGGTGCCGCAATTTGACACATGCTTTTCTATGACAAAAACCCTTTTACATAGAGATTTATTAAGTCATGTTGCGACACCAGAGTAGAATACATTTTACACCAATCCTGTTCTTCCTGTGGTTGTTATAAATAAACCCATAAATTTTCTTATTCCTGTTTTCTCAGACAACTAGGAACAGCAATGAGAACGTCATATAAAGATAAATGTTTCTGTAATATGTTTTTATAATAAACAAGTGCCAATGTACGATAGTAACGGATGTAGGAATCCAAACACATTCTTCCTGATGGTCACACGTCTAAGAATTTCTTCAAACAATAGAATTATAACATTACATTGTATGTAAGTAGAACTCTTGAGTCTCGAGTCCTCGAGTACCAGGCTACCATAAGTATTAGGCCGTAGTCTAAACCATACAATTAGAAGGTAATTCCTGTCTTCATACCTTCTAAGTAGGTACTTATTGCAAAATCATAGTGTACGTCGAACTACATTGAGTAATTTTATGAGACGGCATCGAAGTGAATCGATATCGCTTTAATAGAGCAATATTATGGCTAATACTGAGTTGTCTGTTTTAGTACTAACACTTTTATTCTTTTGTTTTATGGTTTGTGGCTTACTGTGTAGGAGTACTCCTACAGTAATCTGCAATAGTGGGTGTAATGATAAAATTGCACAAAAATTTCTTTTGGACGTTTCTTTTGGATATATCTTTTGGACCGATCCACATCTCAGTAAGAGGCTCATTGACTCAGATTGATATCAAAATCAAAATTGATATGGTTTCACATTTCGCTCGTTAGAAATTTAAATTTAACGGATTGAGTCAATCGACCCATTTAAGACCTCGGTTACAGTCGTAATGGGCTGTTCTGTATTTATATAAATACGGAGATGACTCAAAATTGATGCCCGTATTACCCAACAATGCCCGAATTTTATCGGTACAAAGCGAAAACTCTTCAAGGTTAGCACAAAACAACTTGAGACTTGCACAACATAATCCCACATGGCATGTGACCGTTGAACAAATAAAAGTAATGTTCACTTTTATTTTTACTAGTGGTCACATCCGCTGTGATCGCCCGCCGCCATTAATGACGGGATGATTATCTTCTTCAACGTTTTAAATTATGTAACAAACTGTTTTCTTCACATTATCGAAATTTCGGAAGTGGTTCGAAATTTGAAATTGAAGTCACGCAGTTTTTTTTTCATAGACAATTTTGCTGTTATAAAAGAGGTCGTGACAAGACAGATTGTAAGGTTCAGGTTCATGTCAATTAGCTTTTACGAATACTTCGATGTGAAGGGAGCAGTCGTGACTTAGAAATAGCCTAAATTTTTCACATTATTTAAGAAGTCTATCGTTTCCTAACAAATAGAGAAAGATGTGTTTAACTTGCGACAAAAATCATCAGTTATTTGAACAGAAACAATCGAACAAACTATCTTTCAACTCTTCCACAAACACCTGGGCTTGCTCAATTTGCCCATTGCAAAAATGCATACATCAATGACTCTGCCACCGCCCACATTTGTAATTAAAACTGCATTCTGCAATTTCTTCTTTTGAATCAATCTAAAATTTATATTTAACATTCACTATTTGAACATCCCAAGGCTTTTTAAACATACATAGAAGTACAGAAGTGACTAAATAATTAAGAATTTTGAAAATTCTCTGCCGTGAGCAAAAAATTAATCAATTAATTTATATTCAGAAAACTGACGGTAAATCATAGCGAATGTTGCAAAGAAAATCCAAAAATATATTGTGTTGCAAACTCATCATTGAAAGTGCAAACTTATTAGTCAAATGCAGTTGCATAAATATTGCAAGATGGTGATTCAATTTTGAATACAATGATGGGAATGTGATGTATGTATTACATAACACTACAAAAGGAGAGTTAAGTATACAGAAAACGGAACAAATATCTTGAATAATATAGACTACCTTGTTGGACTAGTGAAAGGAGTCTTGAGGGTCGATTCTGTAGTCGGGTGCAGTGTAAGGCATCTGAGTGTAAGGTTTTTTTTATAGAATAGGAGGCAAACTAGCAGACGGATCACCTGATGGTAAGCGATCAGCGCCAGATCTCTAAAAAGGTTCTCTTATCTCTTTTAGGGATATAATAATCGGTAGGTACTGGATTTAATTAACAGTTCGATTCTATCGTTATACTATTCTTGCTGCCCAACAGGGCCTAAATATACAGGTAGTTATAATTGTTTTGTGAAATAGCATCTAACATTTTTGTTAATATTGCCAGGAATATAAAATCAACCTGCTTTCTAGCAAAACTAACCATTGGCATGGCTTCCGTCACCTCTAATGTTCAACGCACCCTGTATCTTGTCAATCTTGATAACTTGCTCGTCGATAAACCAATACACAAGGAACAGAAGCAGTTGTTGACACGTAAAAAATAAGCTTTTTAAATTGAAATGACATTAACAAATGATTTTGAATCTTTTTCCAAAAAGATAAAGTTCAAATTAGATGACTTCTGCTCTAAGAGTGTGCTCATTTGTTTTATTTGCGCACTTTTGTTTTTAACTTACAGTTTACAATACTGATTAAATAAAATAATACTGAACTTTCTCTTGCATCATCTTCGTCCATCATTTACCACATATTAGAGATTGACGAGTGGTTAGTAAAATTGCCTGTGAATAATTGTCACAGTGAATAAAATATTTTACAGTGTCAAAGGTTGAATCTGACAATGGGCAGCTCCTTAAATTTATTAGATCTGCCAGAATCTTCAAAGAATATATGTAATTATAATTAATGAACATGTGTTTGAAATGTTCAATACGAAATTATGAATATATTTACTTTGTGGACTGCGGAATAAAATACTTTTTATTTTTTTAAAAGTATGCTTGGCGCGTGATCTACAAACGACACCGAAGCTAAAAATAAGGTGTTTAAAATTTTTGTCTGTTGGTCTGTATCTATGTGGACATTCATCTAAATTCAAACTCAAAAAGTACTACATGGATTACTTGAAATTATGCATGAATATTACTAACAGATCGGGTCAACATATAGGCTACATATTATTACGCCATTACCTACGGGGGAGGAGCTATAAATCACTATTCCACGTGGACGAAGTGGTGGGCACAGCTAGTTATAGAAATTGATTTACAATTTTTTTTTTGTTTTTAAACTTTAATGTACACACAAACAAGTAATGGTACATAAGGCGGACATTAATGCCATATGGCATTCTCTCCCAGTCAACCTTAGGGTTAGAATGGAAATCTGCGAAAAAATAGGCATGTGTAATTATTAGAAACAAATAACATAAATAGACTTTATAAATATAGAAAGGTACTAAAAATATTTAAAATTTACACTACAATATAAATACAACATAAATATATAGGTCTATACCTCTATAATATATATGTATGCTCGTATATACATAAATAAATAAATTCAATAATAATACATATATGATAGGAATAGACCAAGACTCAGCGTTGTAGTGACTTTAAAAAGAATTCGTGAACATCGCGTTTGAAAGTGATCTTATTTGGAGCCTTTTTTATTTTAAGCGGTAATGCGTTCCATAACTTAATTACACTAACTGTGAAAGAGTTAGAAATGAAGGATGTTCGGTGGGACGGAATCTCAAGAAGCAGATTTTCAGCAGGACGGAGATTTCGGCTGTGAGAACTGCCCAGTACCTGGAAGCAAGACTTTAGGTATTCAGGAGCACAAGGATCATTCAGAATAGAGAAAAGCATGCAGAGAGATCTAAGAGATCTTCTCTCACGGATAGGAAGCCATTTTAGCTGATCGCTAAAAGAAGAAATGTGGTCGTATTTACGAAGACCGAAGATAAAACGGATACAGTTATTGAGCATTCGATCCAATTTGTTCAGAAGGTCTTGGGATAGGTCAGAGTACCAAACATCAGCATAATCGATAACAGGAAGCACAAGGGACCGGACCAGTAACTCTTTTGTATTTGGGGGCAGAAAGTTTTTAAATCTATAGAGAGATCGCAGCGTAGCAGTAACTCTCTTACCAACCTGCGTAACCTGATGGTTCCAGCTGAGGCTACCATCCAGGTATAGACCCAAATTCTTTACGTAAGGAGACAACGGTATAACAACTTTATTGTATATTATTGGTTCGAGGTGATTTATATTCAAACGGTTTAAATAAGAGGAACTACCCAACACAATGGCCTGACACTTACCCGCATTAATGGTGACTCCATACTTCTTAGACCACTCTTCTATAGTGAGCAAGTTGGCGTTAAGATGCTGAATACAGATCCGCAAGTCAGCAGCACAAGCCTGAGCATACAGTTGCAAGTCATCGGCATACAGATGATAAGAGCACGTGAGACGACTAGTGATAGAATTTATGAATAAAGAAAACAACAGAGGAGATAGTACACCGCCCTGTGGGACACCAGCCGTCAGCCCGCACCAGTCAGAGTTTTCCTGACCAATGCGAACCGCCTGCTGGCGACCACGAAGATAAACCGAAAACCACTCCCGAGACGACAACGAGAATCCAGACTGAGTTAATATAGCTAGGAGGACATCGTGGTCGACCGTATTGAAAGCGTTGGAGAAGTCGATTAAAATTTTCATGACTTCATTCGAGTTTCCATTATTTCAGTACAAGCCGTTACTCGGAGTTTCATCCGCGAGATGGAAAAAAACGTAGCCAATAACTACTACTCTCCAGCTTCCTAAATGTCTCCAGACACAAAAATAATACCATATCAATGGTGTGATTTTATTAAATCACACCATTGTGACGGTACAGAAATACAAACAATCACACTTTCACATTTTTAAGTGTAAAGATTGTTGCATGCGTCATAATCACTTCGACTTCTATTAAAACTTAAAATAGACTAAAACTACTTAAGAAAGAAAGGATAGGAAAAATTAAGAGCATTTTTTGCACTCAAGACCAAATTCGTCTACCTCTATAATCCCCAAATTAATGTTGTCGTGTTAAAGTCGTTATATATTTTTGCACTGCAAAAATCATCTTCACAATTTGGGTCTTTACATAATCCGATTACACATGTATGAATAAAAAATTGTATTACATGCCTACATGGCGACGCAATGTAAGTTTAATTATGCCTTTTTAAAATTTTGGTGCCGTCTGTGGTCAAATGTCGACAGCCACTTAGGACCCATCTTGATACTCAGTACATGATGAAGCATCGTCATAAGTTTAGTATCTTGTCAGGAGAAAGAGGTCGTATGTCTACAGATGTTGGAAGTAAAAGAAGACCTTTTACTTTGTAATAGTGTGAATTATTGAGTGAGAATTAAATAGGAATGGGTGATTCTTACGAATTAGAGATTGGACTAATAACTAAAGCCTTAAAAATCTTTCCTTTATCAGACTTTTCACGTTAATTTTTGGTATTTTTTTCTAAATTATCTAAAATATTTATGTTACATTTTTCATTGACGAACAAGCTCATTTTCGAATAATGTTATGATTTTTTTTGCGTATGGAAGATGAAAAATGCTATCATAATATTACTACAATAAGATAATTAATGATAATTCGGACAATTAAAGAAGAAGAAGACAGTGAGATGCGCGACGTTGCCGCGACCGCGCACGCGCATAAGGAATGAACCCTTCTGTGGTTCGAAACTAGTAGAGCTTTTCTCAGTATATTCACGTGAGCAACCCGCAATTTTACTTAATTTAGTATGTCTCACGATATTTATTATAAAAGCAATTGAAGACTTACACTAAGTACTTAGACATTATAAGCAAAAAACACAAAAATACGTTGCCATTTATACTTCAAAATAAACTAACAAAATAAACCTAATAATCACTTGACCAATGAAGCAATTCAAGTGAAATTATCCAATTAAGAAATCGCAGTAGGTAAGTACCTACTGGTCGCCAATAATAGTGTCGCCTTCGTCCAAAGCACGATTTTATTTGCTACTTTCGCTAAACGGGTGCAGTGCGCACTAAATTATGGATTACTATTAATACTAGTCTTTAAATGTTAGGCTTAAGGTCTTATAACGCTGATATAACAAATGGATTCAATTTACTTAAGCACGCATTAGAATTATGAATCAAGATAACTGTTTTAGGAAAATTAAGAAAATGTACTTTGTAAAACTGACTGACTCGTATAATGTGCACCTCTGCCTACCCCTTCGGATATAAAAGGCGTGATGTTATGTAATGTTATGTTTGTAAAACATCATTAGAATGAAAGAAAATTGTAGCCGATAAACTCACAACCTGTAATTAATTTGTTGCTAAATTATTAACTTAACATCGGTCTTGGTAACAGTACATGAAAACGTCGGCTTATAATTTTTTTCTATGGAATCGGAGGCAAACGAGCATACGCATCACCTGATGGTAAGCGATCAGCGCCGCAGATGCGTTGCCGGCTTTTTAAAAAAGAATACGCTCTTTTTTTGAAGGTCTTTGCTCTTTTTTTTTAAATATGCCGATTAAGCGCCCTTAATATACAGTCCATGATACAAGTTATTGCTAAAATGTCACTAAGTCCTAAGTCACATACTAATCACCTCATACGATACACCTATTAGTCGCATATAAAAGTGTTTGGATGACGTCCACTGGATCGGTTTCACTCAGTACTTTCTAAGCAAGTGGAGCAGCGCAGGCGCACCCGATGTCTCTTTGCGCACTCCCTTTTGTAATCCACACCTAAGGTGTTAAGTGACTTCTTTACTGTCGTTCTTACTTACATTGAGATAATAATACTAGTAGTTTCACTTTTATTGACCGTAACAAGTTGTGATTTTCCGAAAACGGAAGGTTTTATTTTTACCCGACTGATCGATCTTTACTGTAATGCCTCGTGAAATACAATAAATGGCACCCACAAAGACTACCGTGCTACAACCGAAAATAAACGACCCACATTTTGAACCTAATAAAAGCAAATGACACTTAAAACTAACCTTATTACCTACGACACCGGAGAAAATCCTAGTTTGGAGCAACGTGTTTTAAAAGAAAAATATTAGGTGCAAATTCCATGTAAGTCCCCCATATGACTAGTAGTAGTATGTCCCCCATAGTCATGGGACATGACTGGAAATGGTCCCTGTCCCTAGGTAAGTGTACATCTATACACCATGGAGGTTTATGCAGTTAAGGATTAGGGACACACAGAAAAATGAAGCAAATAAATCATTCTCTATCCTGCTCTCTCTTTCCATCTAGTATAACGCATTATTTCAGTGAACCATCATTGCAAAAAAGCGACAAAGACCTACAGAATTGTACGTACCATCAGCTCCATTATCATCCAAATTATAAGCCTAAAAATATACCTCAATGTTTTTATACAATGTCAATCACAATTTCGTAGATGAATGAACACATCAATCATACGTACGGACATACATATTATAAGTAAATAATTTGACATGCAAACTATTAAATAATTTTGTCCCAGTTATGATCTTACGATGCTCTAGTGCCGAGTTGATAGGACTACTTATTTTTATGTAACTTGTCAATCAAAATTTGGTACTTTCCTTAATCAAAAATAAATTAGTATATAGTATTAAAAATAATCATTATTAATTGATTTTATGACCAACTAGGTTTTAGTAATTTTCCAGCTAATTTTTAAGAAATAAATATACTGTTGGAGGCTAAAAACGTGACGGCGAAATACACAATCTCGTACAAAATTCATAGACAACTGTCGTTTTTCACAGTTCGGGAAAGTATTGAATTGGACTAGTTGGCAAGTACCTACCCAAGTTTCCTCACTAATATTATGTGGAAGTTAGAGTAGTTGTTGAAGTAAGTTGTAGAAGAGAGTTTGTTTGTCACGTTTTGAGATGAAGCAGTCTTTATTTTATTTGATTGTGGCGTTTACCGGAGCTCTGTATTATGTGCGATTACTATGAATTTGAAAATTGAAAATCTCAACAGCATTTAGATCTTCAAACATCCTACTGGTCAATTCAATTTAGGTTTCTTTTCGTAAACTTTAGCTATTCAACAGAAACCTTTAATCTAAGGTTAAAATTAATAAATAAGTAAAAAATAAATTAAAAGTTAAGCTAATATCTTGGTCTAATATTTAAACATACTTTTGTATTTGAAGTTTCATAAAAAAACAATATAGAGGTACATACATCCTGTCATTACTTACAGATGGAATGACAAAATACAAAGGACCGAAGTCGAAGCAAATTACTAGTACAGATCAAACTAGTTCATCTAATTAAGTTCTTAGTTTAAATTAAATTGTTCATGACAGGAGGACGATCGGTATGTCTGTAGATATATACTTACTGTGTGTGTATCACTATAATTATAAAATCGGGCCTTTCAGCGCATCTACTTCCAAGAATCTTTATTGTAATTATTATTTATGAAATTATTTTCCAATATAATAAGTTATTGTGTGTTATATAATGCTATTGTTACCTTTTTATTGTTCTAGTGATCACAAATGTTATTATCGAGTAGTGTAGGGATTTAAATTTCCGGGAAGGATAGTGTTTTTTTAATTATTAAAAAATATAACAAGGTTATTTAAATAGTGTCCCAGTATTTTACATATGGGGGCCCGTTACATTACGTTTACGTTTTATGGGGGCCCGAGTTTGATTTCTGAATACTGAGTATATTCGGTTTTGCGAAAAATAAATTATAATAGTACGGAACCTAGGATAGTGTCAAGCGACTCAACCCTACAACCCACAACATAACAGTTCATTCATTGAAATGTGCGCATCTGCCTACCGCTTCATAGCTTAACAGGCATGTCAGTATGTATATTTATGACCAACCAATATACTGGATTTCTTCAACATTCCAACCTGTTACTATAAAGGGACAGTATTCAATTTACATGAAAACTAGATACGTTATGAAAGTTGTCCCTGACAGTCGACAGATTAGGAACTTTCATCGCACCTGACTATCGATATCACTATAAACACTATAGGCCTATATAGACTTAGTAACAAGATCTTAATTAAGATTTGTAGACATAATCAGTGCAGACATTTAGTCTAGGATTTCTGATTTAATTAAAACATGTACCTATTAAAGAACCGTCTAAATATTGGCGTCTATGACAAATAAACTAAACACTGAGTATTTTATAATCTACAGTATGCAAACGTAGATGTATTAATGGGAATTCTATAAAACACTGTCTCGTTAGCCGAGTAGTTGCAAGTGCGACTGCTAGGCAAGGGGTCTCGGATTCGATTTCCGAGTCAGGCAAAGTATTACTGGGTTTTAAAAATAATCATGTCAATAGTAACACGGAATCTGGAAATGTGCCCGGTATATGGCAATAGGCTCACACCCTATTACATGGGCTCGTAACATAAATAGTGAAAAGTTGGTGTTATATTATACAGTGGCATTAATTGCCGTAATGTGCACCTGCCTAATAAAAGGCGTGATGTTACGTCATGTATCTATATATAAAACAGTTTATAATAAAATGGGCGAGTAGAATCTCATCGCGCCAGTTATCTTAACAGTCATATTTTGTTAGGGAGTAGCTTCTGCCAGCAATCCCGTGGTATAAAAATGGTGGCCTATTTGTTAATCCAGACCCTAATCTACCCCTGTTCTAAATTTCGTCTCGATGCTTTCAGCCGTTTTGACGTGATTTGTGATGGTAGAAGGATGTAATTCATTTGAAACTACATGATCAACAAATTGCTAACATATTCGTACAGAAGATTGCTAATATATAAGTAATTGCTTGAACTTAATGACTGCACGGTTGGCGCGGTGGCTGGGCAACCGGCTGCTGCGCAATGTGTCGCGGGTTCGATTCCCGCACGGAACAACTCTTTGTGTGATCCACAGAATGTTGTTCCGGGTCTGGGTGTCATGTGTATGTGGACTCGTATGTTTGTAAACGCACCCCCGACACAGGAGAAAATACTAGTGTGAAGCAAGCAAAAAAAAAATTAGGCAAGTTAGAGTCTACTCTACTAACTCTAGTTAGTCGTACGTAAAAGTAGGAAGACATTTCAAAACACCACAGACTGTTTAAGATCTATGAAGTAATCTGTGTAATGTAAAAACAAAATATTCAATATTTATTTATAACCTGACTTGATGTAAGCATCCCAATCTAATAATTAACTAGCTAAATTATTGCTAACATATTACAACTTTACAACCGCACTCTAGCTATTAAGTTATCTTCTAATAAAATAACCATTACAAACTAGACATTTAATTTGAAAAAAAAAACATTGCATTAAATGTCTATACCAAAACGATGAATAAATATATTGCGGTACATATACTTGTTAAATCTACTGCTTAAGCTGTAATGTGTTGTAATTGAAACTTTAATAAAATATAGCTCTTATATCGATTAATTACGAAAACATTCGCAACTCCTTTTTATAATGCGAGCGACTCTGATATTACTGCGTATTCGTCTGTTCATTAACCTCCCATTCCATTAAAATGGTCGCTGAACACATAATTGCTGAACTTATTCTATAAATATAAAATTGACTGCACTGGTGGCGCAGTGGTTGGGCAACTGGCTGCCGCGTAACGTGTCGCGGGTTCGATTCCCGGACGGAACAACTCTTTGTCTGATCCTCAGATTGTTGTTCCGGGTCTGGGTGTATGTGAACTTATGTTTGTAAGCGCACCCACGATATAGGAGAAAATCCTACTGTGGAGCAATGATTTATAAAAAAAAATCGTGTTTAGAGTCAAAAATATTTTATAAGAATAAACTAGAGGTATATGGAATCTTAAGTCAGAATACTTTATGATAACGAAAACAACCTGTATACCGAGATAATTGTGTCATAACATGAAAATTGGATTACATGAACAAATGAGCATCTGTCGTCGCAATTACAAAGACAAAAACGAAATAAAAATAATCCAATTAGCTTCTATTTTTACATAACAGCAACACAATATGCATACCAATCTAATTCTAATTACAGAAGTAATTATAAACATAGACACAAAAAATAGACTCTCCAAAAATATCTCTAAATGAATCTACATAGTGCATGCAACGAGAATGTAAAGGGTATTATCAAATCATCACACTACAAGGAAATGGCAAGACCATATATTCAAAATGATTATAACACTGAAGTCACGCCTTTGATCATGAACAATCAGCGTCAGAAATGATTTCGATGACTTGCAAAATGTTAGGGTAGTATAGAGAACAGTTAGTATGGTTTTGCAATATTATTTATAGCCTACAAACCTGTAATTATTGATTACACATATAAAACTCCATACACCTATGTAAAACTTGAGTTTAGACGTTATCTTGTCATAATTATAGATCTACTAGATTAATTTTCATGACCATTCATATCCTGGACCAATTTAGGATTGATACCATACAGTTTTACTATTTTTGTTAGTTTATTTTTTTAAATATATTGTTAAATATTTTTTTCGCAGAAAGCTATGCTCAGAGTAGAGTACAAGGAGGATAGGGAAACCTTTGCCCTACAGTGGGACGATCATGGCTGGAAATAAAAATAAAATTAAAACAATTATTTTTTCCGTTCCACTGGGTAAATAAAGGATGAGATCCGAAGATGAAGAAGTCTATGTTGATAGAATAACATGTGATTCAGGTTTCAGAAATCTATTTCTTAACATGCTGTAGGTTTCATCTTTATAAAAAAGTTCAAAAGAAAAACACTACGGAACTCAAAACTGTTGCAACAGACTTTCGAGACAAACAAAACTCTTGTTTTGACGTAAATGAACCATTCTGTAGTGTCATATTAATAAAATGCGAACTGCATTCATTGCGAAACCGTTACGACTGTCGACTGTCGGTTATGTTGACCGGTGTCATCATCGAACACGCCCAATCTGTAACACGACACGTGTTTTTGGCAGTTATGTGAAGTCGACAATAAATTAAATGGGAAACAAAGATAAAAACACAAAATTATATCTGTCCTTAAAGATCTTTTTAACCGCCGCAAACAATAGTACGAAGAAAAGAAGTAAGTAATTTGTTAGGCATTCATGTGTTTTAAAATTTATTAATGAGGTTCTATTTTAATGTGATTGTAAGATATTGCAGTTTACTGTAGGTACCGTTTTATTATGGTGAAAAAGTAACAAATATTTATTCATTCACACGAGTATTCACACATCCCACATAGGATATGCAGAAAGTAAGGGAAACAGTCTTTATAATCAATATAAATACATAGGAATGCGACATCTATAAATGATTTTATTAAGCATACCTTTTACGTCAATTATGTAAATTATACACCAAAAGTGCAATGACCTCGATTCTCCCGCGCAAAAAACGTGAGACCTGACTGCAGGATACAAGTAAGAAATACATAAATGACTTGCATGTTCAGACTTCAGCAAATCAACCTATACCAATCTGTCAACTTTTTCATTGCATTTTCGACTTTATCCCAAGAATATTAAGTAGAAAAGAAGTCGGTTCGCCGTAGGTTCGTGGTTATTCGTGTAGGTTCGCCAACTGGCATACGTACAAACCAAAAAGGACATTCAGGCAATTATTCAGTATACACCTGTCACAAAAACTAGAAAATCAGAACTAATCTAGGACGTGTGCGAATATCGTTAGCACACCCAAATCAAATATGCGTCTAACTACAGTAACTTGTGTGAAAAATCAATTTAATAGCGCTAAAATGAATATTTTATCGTTCGAATATAGCCTTACCCAAGTACTACGCCTGAATCACTTACTAAAATTAATATAGTAATGTTTTTTTTTCTCATACTAGACGCACGTGGTTCGAGAAAACAATTCCTTTACGTTTAAAGTTGACTAGCAATTTTGTGATTCAAAGAAAATATTCAGTATTCTAATCAGATGACGAGTATAAGAACGACAGTGCTATGAGCCAGTAATTCAACCCGATCTTAAAAACCAGCTATTGAAATTGAAATTCGTAAAGATCGAAGCATTCAATTTGTTGATGAATCTAAATCACGTGTCACAATAGCTCTTTCTATTCGAAACAAAGCTATGTAAAGTAGTGGATTCCGTATTGGTTACATAACCATTGTATCGTGGTTCAGGGTTCACGCACGCTGACTTTTGCCATCAACGCACCAGGTGGCGTGACAGACGTTTATAGGGCTGTCTCGAATGCGTTCACGGTATAACAATTTCAATGAACGATGTCATTGATTTTCGACATCTGTTTTATTTTCCCAAGTCATTCAGATACTTATGTGTTTCTACTGATTGAAGACAATCAGACTGACCACTTGGCATAAGTGTTTAGCGCCGCCTACAGTCATTTTGCAATATTAAATATATTAACTGCAGATGCTCTACTCTAAGTCAAAATTTATAATAACTTAGGACTATAGTAATACTTGACCTTATTTGGTAAAGTATAATTTAGAAGGGCCACATATTATCAGCTATCACAATCTCCTTTGCCCATCACTGTCAAGAAACATCATGATAACTGACACTTAGTTATTTATACATTCGAAAATGGGCGTGAAGTAGTGACCAGTGAAAATATACGCACATTTATATGTAAGCTGTCAACTAATATGGCGTCTCAAGGATGATTTGATAGGAAAACGTTTTTGACATTGAATTACATAAGTATACACACACATTACCCACATGATCATGTTATTGAATTATTGCAAACCCTAGTCACATATTTTTTATAAGCCGGTCGACGACGCGACATTAATCTTAAGTTCGACAAGGACATTGAACAGTTAGATAACTAAATTCTGTTCTCAAGGCTAGATTTTGGTTTTTGAATGCGTCAAAGTCTAGACTATTGAGAAACAAGTCTGGGGCGTGGTAATGAAGTAAGATTGAGGTAAAAGTTAAATGTTAGTTTTGCATCCTCTTTATAATATTAGGTATGTTGATTTGATACTTTATTTATTAAATGTCCAGAGAAATTATTTACGACAGGAAATATAGAAATGCATAATAATTGAGAATCCTATGTCCAGCAATAGGATAATGTTAAAAGCCGGAATACGTTTGACAGAAGATCGTGAGATATTCAAATATGTAAAGCTTACGTTGTCATTGTTTGAATTAGACGATATTACATCGTATCTTTTTATCTCTTAAATGTTAGGCGATGGTACACATATTTTATTTGGCACCCACTTATGACAAGTTATGTTATATACCCCATGAAGTGATCTTAATACCACAAAATCACATTTCGAGATAAGGTGTCTATTATCGAGGAGGCCGACATCGGCTTACACTCGAGGCCCTAAAATATCACGCAGTCTCTCCACTAAGACAGTAATAAATGCCTATTTACAACATTTACGAGCTTCCATAACAAAAAACTCTCGAAAAGAGCTGTAACAAGTCGAAAACTACATGTAGACATCTTGTTTTACACACTAAGTAATACTAATTATGTTACGCGATATTTCCCTTTCGACCAGGGACGGAAGTGTGGGCTGCGTTGGAGCTTATGTTGTCTTGATCACTTTCACATAAAAGGGATCAGTATCCAACTACCGATAGCTACAGAGAGGCGATATATCTCGATAGCTGTAGGTAGGCTATTATAAGGTTCTGTTGGTAACTTGACTACTTGCGTGTTTTATTGTAACTACGCAGTAAACAAACAATGTTTATTTTTAACTAAGTTTGAATTCTTCTTCGAATTATTATAAAAGTTTTGTGTACATTTTAACCGAAAAATCTCATTTCGTTTCGTTTTGCTATTTCCAATAGTATTTTAGGTTTACGGCACAACAATCAGGGTAGGCTTTCAAAGTTGGATATGGTATAGATATATTATTTCTGTGGATTTGACAGTTGCAACCACATTCACGACGAATAATCCTATGATTGTAATACAACCACTCATAGGTACAATAAGATTTTTTATTAAATACACTTTTAAGACATTTAGTTAAAATCATGGACCAATGATATGCATAATCGATCCATGGTTAAAAGCAAGGATATAATTGAAACCTGAAAGTTAGGGATATTACAAACTCCTACAGATATTCGATATAGCATTACCAAGTCTTTCTACATCTGAGTAATTATACTCATCGAAAGCCAATCAACACATTTCCTCTCACACAAGACGAACGACGATCGATCTCATATTAATTAACACATAATTACTACACATCTTAATGAGATGCAAAACTCATCTGATATGAGTTTTTCAACATTAATTAAGCGAATGATCAATAAATTCTTCAAATTAGTTCCACACGTCATAGCTTGCTCTGAACGATTAGAAAGAAATGTTAATAACTATGTGGTTTTTATGTAAATTGTTATACTTACTTCAGGGTGGTCGAAATCGTACACTGGCTGTCTGTGTAGTAGCCGCATTACAATAGCGGGTGAGTTCAATAAGATGGTGCGGTCTACGCTGGAGCACATCGTCCCATAAGCAACCTTGAACGAAGTCAACTCGGGCTTGAAGACTCCCAGGGTTATACCCTTCAGGAAATACAGAAAAACTTAATTAGAAAAAAATCCGGATACGACATCAGAAGTCTGATTCTAGGCATAATCAGAATTTCAACGACGAAGTCACTGCTGAATGTTGATTTTTTTCTTAAGAAGGTGCGAAGGTGTAGGGTTTGTCATAATTCCCACGTGATGTAGGTGGCTTCAGAATAAGATTAAAAGTTATTTAATTTTCTCTCATAGCCTTGGTCTAAACTACTGACCCCTCACTACAACCGTGTTTTTTTTATTTAGTGATAGTTATTCTCCATTTTGTAGATATAATAAAAATTAGATGGACATGCAAATTTTTTCCAATAAAACTTCGAATTAGTTACGCTATAATTTTATAGCATTTAGCAATACCTAGACTCCGTAGTTATGCTAGCTATTTATCTACCTTTAACCTACAACTTTATAATCAGTTATAAATTATGCTGTTAAAATCAAAACGAATAATTATAATACCTTATATCGACATCTAGTATCTATTTTTACACAAAGAAAATTTAAATAAATGAAATTATACAATCTTATTTATTTCTAAAGTTTATAAATAGACTAGCTGTTGCTCGCGACTTCGTCCGCGTAGAATAATGACTTCTGGCAGAATTTAGGCTTTTGAATTAGTTTTTATCAAGGGATATTCTACGGTAATGGATGTCGTCAGAATTGATTCAGTCCCGTAGATGATAGCGTGATAATATGTAGCCTATATGTTTACCAGACTTGTTAGTAATATTCATGCAAAATTTGAAATAGTAGTGCAGTACTTTTTGAGATCATCACGGCCATACATACAGACAAACAGACAAAAATTCTAAAAACCACATTATTGGCTTCGGTATCGACTAGAGATCACGCTTCAAATATTCTTTTAAAAAATATTCAATGTACAGTTTTGACTTTTCTACGATTTATTATATGTGTAGATAGCTGTTGCCCGCGACTTCGTCCGCGTAGATTAATGACTTCTGACAGAATTAACCAGAATCAATTCAGTGCCCAAGTAAGATTTACCTATTTTGAAATGATTTATCGTAGTTTCAATAAATAAATAATCCCGCAGGGATCTTACCAGTACAGTTCCCGATCACGTAAGGTTTGAGTAATAAAAACTATTCTATCGACTATTGTTGTACCGAATCTCTCTAGAATAAGTTCAGTGGTTAAGAGTTAGAGAGTCCTGGGGCATTGACGCATAGTTCCCGTTCTCGTGAGACATCTGTGAAAAAACTATCATACGTTACCCAGGTCCCAAATCATCGTTTTACCGAATGTAATTCAAAAAGATTCAATGATTCTAAATTCAACGGCTAAGAAGATTTATACAAACTCTCATTCCCTATTTTATCCCCTTAGGGGTGGAATTTATCAAAATCCTTTCTAAAGAGATACCTATGTCATAGTAACTTTATGCATGCAAAGTCTCAGCCCGATCAATTTAAAACTGGCAAAGTATCATACTTTGGGGTGAGAATTCAAAAACCTTTCTAAAGGGACGTTTACGTCATAATATCCATCTGCACGCCGAATTTCAACCCGATCTGTGTAAAACTGACAAAGCCTCATACAAACTTTCATCCCCTACATTATCCCATTGGAGGTGGAAATGATCAAAATCCTTACTTGGAGATGCCTACGTCATAACATCTACTTTCATGCCGAATTTCATCCCCATCGGTGTAAAACTGACAAGTTTCATACAAACTTTCACCCCTATTTTACCCCCTTGGGGGGTGGAAATGATCAAAATCCTTTCTTAGAGGATGTTTACGTCAAAATATCTATCGGCACGCCGAATTTCAACCAGATCGTTTTATAATTGACAAAGTTCCATACGAACTTTCACCCCCTATTTTACCCTCTTGGGAGTGAAAATGATCAAAATCTTTCTTAGAAGATGCTTACGTTATAACATCTATCTGCATGCCAAATTTCAACCTGATCGGTTTAAAACTGACAAAGTCGCATACAAACTTTCATCCCCTATTTTACCCACTTGGGGGTGGAAATTATCAAAATCCTTTCACAGCAGATGCCTACGTTATAACATCTATCTGCATGCCAAATTTCAACCCGATCGGTTTAAAACTGACAAAGTCTCATACAAACTTTCATCCCCTTTTTTACCCCCTTGGGGGTGGAAATTATCAAAATCCTTTCACAGCGGATGCTTACGTCATAACATCTATCTGCATGCCAAATTTCAACCCGATCGGTTTAAAACTGACAAAGCCTCATACAAACTTTCATCCCCTATTTTACCCCCATTGGGGGTGGAAATTATCAAAATCCTTTCATATCGGATGCTTACGTCATAACATCTATCTGCATGCCAAATTACAACCCGATCGGTTTAAAACTGACAAAGTCTCATACAAACTTTCATCCCCTATTTTACCCCCATTGGGGGTGGAAATTATCAAAATCCTTTCACATCGGATGCTTACGTCATAACATCTATCTGCATGCCAAATTACAACCCGATCGGTTTAAAACTGACAAAGTCTCATACAAACTTTCATCCCCTTTTTTACCCCCTTGGGGGTGGAAATTATCAAAATCCTTTCTTAGCGAATGCCTACGTCATAACATCTATCTGTATGCCAAATTTTAGCCCAATCTGTCCAGCGGTTTGGGCTGTGCGTTGATAGATCACTATGTCAGTCAGTCAATCAGTCGACTGACTCAATCACTCAATCACGTTTGAATTTTATATATATAGATTTGTGTCTATTGAGTTATTGTAATTATAATCACTATTACATAAATAAAATTAAAACTAAATATTACTAAATTAAATATATACAACTTATGATTAAAATTAATTATAGGAAAAATGTGATTTGTGTCTTAATATTGTGTTCTCCATTTGTTGCACACTCCTAAATGACTGGACAGTTTTCTACAGATGTTATCCTAGAGACACGCGAAATACTAAAGACTGTACATAATAAGATTTCGATGAAAAATGATATCGAATGAATATAAAGTTAACATTTATTATATGAATATAGTATTAAGATCTAAATCAATGGTGAGATACAGTATGATAAAATGTTGAGTAATAAAACGAGAGATGCTAGGAGACAAAATCTAACAGAAAAAAAATTACATGAGCAAACAGAATCTTTTACTAAATTAAGAACAAGTTCGTTTAAACTTAGCACTTCAATAAACGAAAGCAATGATTAATCGCCGGCTAATAAAATAAAATTACCTCAGAACCTTCAATCAAGCGACACGGAAATCGTAATTAATATATCTGTATATAGTTTATAGTGTTTGAAAGTAGTTTGTACCACAAATAATATGAAATAGGACTTGTATGACGCCATGATATAATTAATGGGTATTACGTGTGAGAGATGCGTTACAGATGTACAGACCGGTAATACGAGTACCAGTTCTTACTTGATGGGATGAGACAGTTACTTATTTATGAGTTGTGACTCTTAGGTAATGTTTTTAAACGACTTCCAAACTGAAACTTCAGAAGAGATTCTCAATTTGACCTGTATGTATGTATGGATAACATAACATAACATCACGCCTTTTATCCTCGAAGGGGTAGGCAGAGGTGCACATTATGCCGCTGTACAATGTAACACCTACTTTTCACTATTTATGTTATGAGTCCCATGTAATAGGGGGTGAGCCTATTACCATATCCCGGGCACAATTCCAGACTCCGTGCTAATACTGAGATTTTTTTTAAAAACCCAGTAAGTATGTATGTATATATGTACATAATTGTATGTATGTACAGATTATTTAAACACCACTGGCAAACGGTGAAGGAAAACATTGTAGGGAAACCTGGGCTTATAATTTCTATTTATATAAGTTTGAAATCGCCAACCCCCGTTGAGCGTGGTGATTAGTGCTCAAGACCTTCTCCGTGTGAGAAGAGGCTTCGCTCAGTAGTGGGCAATTATAGACTGTGGATGATGTATGTATGAATGTATGTATGTATGGATAAACATGCGCGATTGTCTCGCGATTGGCTGAACCGATTTTATGCAAGCCTATCTCGAAAAGCCTATCTCTATGCGGTTTCCAGAAAAGGGTTTGTTATTTTTTGGAGAGGGTTTTAGTACCTATATTATTTAACCGATATTAAAACAAGAGGGGGTTGAAGTCGGTTTTTTTAATCGTAGTTTATACAAGAATTATTGTATGTTCTAGGTCAGATATAAGAAATTTTATGAAAGAAGTTAAAAAGGTATGTAAGGATTGTGTAATACCAAATTATGTGCAGGTAGAAGAATTTTATGAGAAACTTAACCTTCTTTGCCCGACCCGAGAATTAAACCTGAGACGCCATAATCTTGGCTACTACAAACGAGACAGTCAAATCAATTAACTAAACAATTAAGTTATCGATTTGAAATATTTTCGCATGATCAAAGTCATAAGTTCATCTAATCGATATTAAATTTTGTTATCGAATGCACTTTGAACTCTGTCACATTTTTACTGATAAAAGATCAAATGTTACATAAAGTTTAGTATATCAAACATAATTTGGTGTTAAAATTTATTCACGAATTAATAAGATCACTGAGTCTCATCTGCATTCATTTGCATTAATAGTCTAGTCACATGGTAATAGTCACATAGAAATGTTGGAATATGTGATAATATATAAAGAACGTCATTAATTGCATTAAGTAACAAATGGATTTTTTTGTCAAAGTGCAGAAGTTATTTGCAACTTATAGCTAGATACTATAAAGGGTGTAAACAGAACGTCCCCGAAACGCAGACAAAAATAAATTATTTTAACAATTTTAATTATTTTCAACCGACTTCAAAAAAGAAGGAGGAGGTTTTTTTATGTTTGTTACTCGATTAGGTACCCGAAGATGCCTGGACCGATTTCAAAACTTCTTTTTTGTTTGAAAGGGTAGGCTTGTCATTTGGTCCCATTGTAATAAAGTCAGGATCTGATGATGGAACCCCAGAGGACATCTCACCTATCAGTGGGTGTGTAAGCTATGATAAGTACGTATGACCAATAATAGTTATTGTTTGCTTTCTAGTTTTTACTTTTCGTTTGTTTTTAGTTTTTGAAGTCGGTTTTTTTAAACGCATTTTTTTATTTTTATGTTTACATGTTATTCATGCAACGACAGCCAGAGCAGTTGACTACAACTATTATTACATAAAAGAAATATTTAATTCCTTACTTTTATGAAATCAAAACTTATTGTTTATCGTCTCTTGTTTCGACGTTTCTCGGGAACGTCCGGTTTACACCCTATATATATGTACCAGGTACCTACACGCTGCTACCTTAGCTGAACTGCTAAAAATATAGTCTCTTTACAAAATTTATGTCATAGTGGCCCAGAGGCTTATGACATAACTTCTCATGCATGACAGTGCAGGTTGAAAACCTACCAACCGCAAGTACCAATGTGACGTTTTCCGAGTTATATGTACTTTCTAAGATTATCTAGACACCGCTGAAAAACGGTAAAAGAAAACATCGTAAGGAAACCTGGGCTTTATAATCTCTAAATATGAATTTGAAATCGCCAACCCGTATTGATCAAGCGTGGTGATTAATGCTAATATACATCTATTAGTCCCATTTAAAAAAATTAATAGTTAATCGTACTATCTCTAGTGTTGTACTATGTTCAAATTAAGAAATAAAACATAAAACCTAAGGCTTCTTGCTTAAGCTCGTTCTAGTGACTACAAGAAAATAAATACACTACTGAAAGTTCTCCAACTTTAACTTTGTACAAATTAGACATCGTATACCTCTATTATTGCTACTTGTTCATATGCACATAATTATTATACACGAAGACGCCAATAATATAAACTAGAGGTATATGAATACTTTACATATGAATATAATGTATGCATACTTTATGTACGGTATGTACCTATACTTAAAATAACATAAAACATTTACATAATTGTTGATGACAGCCATAGAGGCGGGGGTGACTCAATAAAAATGAATTCCCAACTTTATCAGTTTTACATCTAGGTCATTTTTTATCTAGCCACCAATTACAGACAGCTGCTCTTGGTAAACATAAATATTACACAACATAACATTAGTGAACACACCCTGTAGGTAGGTGCAGTCGTCAAACTAAGTGCTTGATTCACCCAGAGTGATCAATGTAATTTTTTTGGTATATTTATTTCCAAGTCTAAAATTTTCAAGCACTTGTTTTATTGATGGGCGACACCACGGACACAACGACGACGAGAGTCAGTTGTCAGTCTCTGCACAGAAAATTAAATGTTAGTACCTATGGTCGAAAACAGAATTTACCGACTGTACATAAGTAATAAGTAAGACAGGTGCGTCGGATTGCGCATCTTAAGAGTAGAAGTGATACAAATAAAACGCGAAGCAATTAACCAAGCACGCAGTTCCCTTTCACTGATGATATGAAGTGTCCGAATTGTAGCGACGCTGACGAATAGAGGCTCATGAGCACATGCTATTCGACTTCGGCTAAATATTCGGCCGTTTTATGTAGTAGGTAGTAAACCTTAACTGCGGAAATACGAAGTTAACTTTTAATTTTTTACGCTTTTAAACATACATACTTAAAGCTTTGTTGTTTTTTCTTAAAAAAATTACATGTTATGATGATGTAGTCATCGTCATACATCGCACTACATCGATTGCACAATGAAAAAAATTTTACCAACTAAATTAATAATTACTTTTCCAAATCTTCAAATTAAAATAGTTTAAACTAACTTAATTTTTTCTATTGTCATCGAAATGTATTTTCTTTTTATTACTCAATAAAATTCGGCTTACCAAAATATTCGGCCTAAAACTTGACCTTGTGTCGAACTCTAAAGATAAATCTTACACCACTATCTACGGTGATTACGTTAATTCTCACGTCTATCAAACGGATAATTTTCGCTCAATTTATTAACAACATGGCGCATCGTTTGTCGATTTAATTTTTATTAAAGAACTTGTTTTGACTAGGTATGTCGTAAATATATCTTACAGACTTTTATTGGTCTAAATATTTAATTTCATAATCTTAACATAAGTAGGTGTGCTAGTGTGCTAACATTTTGCGATCGAGAAGTCACATGATGCAGTTAGAGTTTAGCATTTTGCATATTATCTACATTTTCTCGATAGTCTGGATGTCGCAATCGCCATTATTGCGAGTCCGTGATTCGCATACCTCCGGCTAGCTACAGAGTAAACTAAAAAGTACTATATATATATAGTTTATTAATTTATTTTTTCCTTTGGTGACGGTAAACGATATAATTTTTGACTTTCTTCCCTTTTTTTTTCAAATGATTTTCGTTGCTTACGTCCGTGCGTTTTTGCAAGGGTGCCAACTGAAAACCCATGTCTGATACTTACTGTGCCCAACTCATACTTAGTTGGCTTACCATTTTGTCATGGGCATGTTGCCACCTTGCTGTTCTTTTTATCTTTTTATATTGTTTTTTTGTTGTTATTATTACTGTTTTTCCTGTTGTTTTTTTATAATAATTCTATGTTTTTGTATTTGGAACATCATGCCTATGTTAAATGTCATAAATTATGTTTCTTACTTTCTTTCTTTCTTCTATGAATATTCATATAATAAATACACACACAAATTCACTCCATTATTACATAAGAAGCTTACTTAATAATAACACATAACTGACACACATCCATAACCGACCATCACACCATCAAAAATTGTCACAACTCACAACTACACATTGAAATAGTTCACATCACATATACCTATTACAAAGACGTTACAACCGAAACCTTACAACACTAACAAGTGAGAAAGGAAAATTGAGGGCGTGAAAGAAATCAATTTGAAAGAACAACAATATTCGTATTATGCAAAATACCTGATACCTTATATCAGTAAGTAAAACGGTAGGTAGAAAGTTATACTTAAATTTTCATTGTTCCTAACAAATACCAGTATTATTGGTAAACTACAATGCCTGGTGATAAATATTGCGCATCGACCTTTGGAAGAGGCAATCGACCAAGTCACCTCATATAGGTGACGAGGTACTGTTTATGTTTGTCGCGGAGAACCTAACGGGTTACCGGGGCTCCGGCTCGGAATGCAGGAGAAGGAACGGGGTGGTTTTTAGTCAGTAAGAGTGTGACACTCCCTCCCGCCTCACCCAGGCGGGAGCAGTCATTCGATGATTTTCCCACCTTAAAAACAACTGTTCATGTTTGACTACCTCTAAAAACTAGGAAGTCCAGTCTTCTGTTCCAATCATAAAAAGTTAAAAAATGTAAATAAGTGATTACACGGAAATATCTCTTTCCAAAATTCTATGTGTAATATTTATCACCTGACACTGTACTGCAGGGTGTTCCCCATTACATGGTTCGCTAGTTTGAATAGTGAAAACAATTCAGGGCAGCATCATGCCCACTATTCTCGGACTTCAATTATAGTCCAAGTGTTACGTCAAGTACCTGTGTATGTCTGTTATGTCATCTTCTTGAAATCGGTTTTTTGTTGGTATTTGATCTACATACCTGGGATATTTGAGCATTTGTTTTATTAATGACTTGTGTTATAACTCAGCTTTCTGCATGTTTCATTGGGTATGGTTTCGGTTGGGCAAGTGTAATTAAGTTCTTTATGTCAATTTTCTATGATTGTAATTATTCAAGATGCCAAACGCACCAATTACTACTACATGCTTAATGAAGATGAAATGAGTTTCATAAATCATGGTAAGGTTTTTCATTCTTACCAAACCGTTTCCCTCACTGAACAATGAAGGAATAAAATGTCGGGAAATAATCGCAGAGTAAAATGAAAAGCGTGATCAAAGAAAAACATGCAATATTTATTTCCTAACAAAATATAACAAATAACATACCTAATACACAAACAACAATAAATCCTAACACCTAACATCTAAATAGTATCCCATGGCAATAAATATCTGTGGTTAACATAGCGACAACTATATGTTCAACAAATAACTCTATCAGTACGAGGCACTTACATGGCTATAGTTTAGCATAATTACGACTTGCCGAATACGCGTTCTTGTATGAGTTGGAATCAGACAAAGAAGAATACTCGCTGCTGTGAGCAATATCATTGTCCTCCTTCGGAACACTTTGTGACATGGGACCTTGTAACTTTTCATACTCCGTCGTCGATCCTTGAGGCACGTACTGAACGTTGTACTTGCTCTGAGCATTCGTTGGATAGTAATTATAGAAACTCTGAACTGGATTTTGGTATAGAAGGTTGTTGTATGGAGACGAATTTGGTTGAGCAAAGAACAGCATAGCAGATGGTTGGCCTAAGTAAGATCCTCCAAGAGGCAAAGGCTGGTAGTTCGGCACATTATAATGTCCCTGAGGCAAAGGATTAATCAAAGGAGTCTGATGTGGACTTATTTGATTAGTAGGAGCTGGTGAAAAGAGCTGAGGAGCATAAGGCACAATAGGTTGCGTAGGGTAACTAGTAGGCTGCTGCAGGAAAGTCAACTGGATATTCCCATTCGATTTAGAAGGTACTATTTGGTATTTGGATTGGTAGCCTGGATTTGGCACAAAGTTTAATGGCACGAATTGTGATGTGGTCGGTGGTGGTAGCAAGTTGATTTGAGGCTGCTGCTGGGTGTAAGAAGAGGATGATGATGACTCGCTTGGTGTGCTTGGTGACGAGTAATACTGGCTACTCGCCTGACTCGGATAGAATGAATTTGGCACTTGAGACTGGTAGGACGATGGGCTGGTCGAGCCGCTCTGTGAACTAGGATTCTGTGTGTAAATACTATAAGTGTAGTCTTGCTTCTGTGCCCCTGTAGGAATAGCATTCAGGCTGGTTGCCTTGCCAGCATTACGTTTCTTCTGCTCCACATCCTCAACCTCAGTACAACATGCCAGTGTAGCGAAAGCGACGAAAATCTGAAACAAATTACAGAACAATCAATCATAATGTTAATATCTACGAACATGAAGAAACCAATCAATCAAGTACCTCGTTATCGTAATACATATTTATTTCACATCATACAATAAATCGAGAACGTTTACTTTTGCTTCAACGGGTTATAATAAATGGCTTCTAAAGTAACGCCCGAATGTTTGATCTGTTTCAATTGAACGCTTGTTATTACATTATATAAGGTAGAAACTTACCAAAAGCTCCCATTTCCCCATTTTGTTCAATGTTTGCAAATAATGCGTTAATATAATTACATTATTTACTTGTAGGAAAACGCGTATTGCGAAAGGAAAAGTGTTCTATTCACCAGGGCGCTCGGAAAAGTGTAAGACGGTATCAAGTTCATGCATTTATATGAGCGGCCGTGGACAACTTTCCTCGGTTCCAGATCACAGCGAGGGAAGTGACCGCTCGATAGGTCTTTGTCCTGCATCGGAACGTATCCAGTTTACTCCGATAGTATCAGTTTCCTACCACGGCAAGCGGAAACGCGTTGCGGTCATACCTTCATATTTCTAAGTCTCAGACTTGCACGTTTACTTCCAGCAACGTATAAATTAAAGCTAATATTGAGCGCACTGCATTGCCAATTATTGGAACTTGATTTATTATCGCTTCTATCTCTTAACTAGCTTTACAAGAAATCCCTTTCACGTCACTGGAAGTATAAAACAAAGCAAAAAGTTTAATAAAACGTTTAAGATAAACGCAGATTTAATCTACAAAATGCGTGAGGGTTACGCAACTTTATCTCAGAGGCCTCGATCGCTAATATAGCATCAGTAAAATGATCTTGATAAGAAGTCGGTTACATTTTACTAGTGATCGCAAATCGAGCAAGTGTAAAGGAAACAGTTAATTTATCAACACGTGCGAGTAAAAGGGTTCTCGAGGTATCTCAAGAGCTTTCTACTGCGCCTGCGCGAATTACCTCTAATTGTGGCTAGCAGGTGGCTACTAATGAAAATTGTAGAACACCACTAATTTCATCGCAAATGATTGTTGCGCAACACGTGTCATTATTTAGTTCTATGGGAACGGAAACTAAAGACCAAATCCTTATATCCTTTTGAGTATGTAATAAATTGTTTTATGTAAGTAAATACTAGTTAGATAACTTTATAAACCAGCTTATTTTACGTATCTTAACTTTAGATGACTATCTAAAATCAGCCTGAGATGCTATTACCACCTTCCATCGTAGTTAATAACATAGACTTTCATTATATATTACTGTACACTCAGACTTCCAGGCCGTTAATTACATATATTAATGTTCCTCCATCAATCAGCCTATAAGATTAATATAAGCTTCACAATTTCCTAGTCTATTGATTTGATTCTAAGGTAAATATGTAATAACACATTCGGTATTCATGTATTTAAACATTTACTTTGACTTTGACTGCACGGTTGGTGCGGTGGCTGGGCAACTGGCTACCGCGCAACGTGTCGCGGGTTGGATTCCCGCACGGAGCAACGCTTTGTGTGATCCACAGATTGTTGTTCCGGGTCTGGGTGTCATGTGTAAGTGAAATTTATGTTTGTAAACGCACCCACAACTCAGAAGATAACGCTAGTGAGGGGCAACGTTTTTAAAAAAAAATTACAGAAGTTGAATTCAATAATTTATCTGTTGGTAGATTTAGTCACTACTTACAACTATCAACGAAATCTGAAAATTGTAAATGGTATTTTGACATTAACTCCTTATTAAAACCTACCGACAAATATGATAACGTGATTGCGACCAACGCCATAGGAGGAATAGTAAATAACTTTTACTTTTCTTCGATCTCGAATGTATCGTACAATTTACTGTATGCTCTACTTTTGACAAAAAATGCTGGAACAAATATGGGCAAGGAAAAAAAGATAAAATAGAACCTATCAATCGATTCTAAATTTGAGTCGGGAACCATGAACTGCTTTCTGATGAACATTGAACGTCTAAAAATAGTGCACGATGTCTAAGATATTTTTTTTTAGATTCCATGTTCAACGCCAGGCACGATAGTAGTCATAATCGATCAACAACTTACGTCAAAAGTGCTATCAATGATTTATCGATGAAGGAAATCAAAAATACACAATGATTGATTCTCTCTGCTAAAAAATATACAAGTCAGCAATAAGTTAATGTAATAAGTGATCCTTGACTAAGTAATCAATCATAAATATCTATGTTGCCAGTACTGAACTTTTTAAATCAGGAAGCTAATTACGTAACACCATCGCACTACTCCGCCAATTACTGGGCTCACAACATAGGTCCATTAAAAAAGTATGGAAGGAATCAATCAATATCATCACGCCTTTCATCCCCGATGGGGTAGGCAGAGGTATTACTGCCGGCGATTACTGCCACTGAACTGTAACACCCTCTTCTCACTATTTATGTTATATGTCCCATGTTATAGGGTATGAGCTTAGTGACATATGGTGCTTATTGACATGGTCGGAATTATTTAAAAAAATATCTTGCCCTGAATTCCCGAGAATCGTGTGACCATCGGCCAAAGAGGCAGTCATACGTATGGAAAGTAATACGACAGATATTTCCTATCTGTAAGGATTTGCTGGGAAAAAAATCAAATAGAGAAAAATACAAAAAGCAGTCTTTAAATTGCAACGGGATATTTAAGATAAATAACTGCAATAACGTTATTATATCCATGGCAGATGCAAGATCAAAACGAGAGAAAACAAAGCAAATAATACACTATTACTAGAAAACTGACCACCTTTGTACCATAAGGCAAAACCTAGATATATTCTACAAATGCACAACACACATGCATACTTCGTTCATGGCATTCCTAATGCAATGATTACACCAGATCAATCTCTCTCTCTGATTCTAATAGCTTTAATGGCGGCATATTATCACGAATCCAACAATAATGTACAGCAATTACTTAGTTTAAGTGTAGAAAAATAGAGTTATTAAATGATTTCGACAGACAGACATCCAGGTGTGTTAATGTTGTTCAGTTTAAGAACAATTACTCTATTATTAGTGGGGCTGTTGTGCAAAAATATTTTATTGCTGTTCTCTTTGTAGTAGCATTAACCTAGGTTGTTTCTAGGACACTAACAAGCTATTACAAAATATTTTGAGTATTGATATTGAGACAGTTTTTAACCGACTTCATTTCCATTTTATGCATGAGATACTAATCCATTTTAACTCTTAACTTTGAAAGAGGATCAATGTAAAAGAGGCAATATTATTTTTCAATTTTGTGTCATTATTTTAATCTTTTAATTGTATCTAAGTAGAGCAACATTTTATCAACTTAGCAAACTACATACGAACTTTATTTACAGATCTCAAAATATTCATTGATGATTCTATTTATTCTTCTTTAAAATTATCAAGTGCAAACGATTGCTAGTGCCATCTATGAATCCCGCGATGAACTAATGTAAGAGACATATCGAACCTTTCGCTGCGTACCCGTAGTGAACGGATACTATACGATGCTAATATAATATAAGACAAGTTGCTATACCAGATTACTTTCCATTTTGTATAGATGGTGCTGCTTCTATACATTGCAATAAGATAATATTCTGGTATCGTACTTGTAGGCAACACCGTTGACCGAGTGAAGGGCGACTGCCGTAGAAGTGATCTCGAGTTCGATTCCCGGGACAAGCAAAGAATTACTAAATTTAAAAAAAAACTCATTTCTCTCTTGGACTTGTGCCCGGTATATGGCAATAGGGTCACCCCCTATTACATGGGACTCATAACATAAAAGTGTAAATTGGGTGTTACATTGTACAGTGGCACTAAGTGAAGTAATGTGCACCTCTGCCGACCCCTGCGGGGATAAAAGGCATGATGATAAGTTAGGTAGGTACTTAGTTTCTATAAATATTTACCAGTTGGAGCCTGAAAATGAAGCTAGTAACGTAGAAAGGAGAATTAAAAAGATAATATCTTCTCTTTTGATGTGGAAATATAAAAAATAAAATATCATTGAGTATTCTCAAAAGAACTGCTTGTAACGTAACTAATGCATTTGCATCCGTTTTATCCCTTGAACCTTTACTTAAAAAGTACTCACTGCTTTTGGTGGATTTGCTAATAACCTCTCTATGGTCATATCAGATTACCGTGTCCCTACAAAATCATCAATAGCCAATCTAAGACCATTAAACATATTATATTGAAGTGCATTCGCCAAATGTGAGACCACCGACGTGAAGCAATGCTAGCGTTGTGTTTCCTCGTGTGAGTGAGGTTACCGGAGGCCCAATTACCTTCCCCTTCCCCAATCTCCCCAATCCCTGAATCCCCAAAAAGCCGGTGACGCACTTGTAACGCCTCTGGTGTTCCAGGTGTCCATGGGCGACACCGATTGCTTACCATCAGGTGATCCGTCTGCTCGTTTACCGGCTTATGCCATAAGAGAAAAACCATAAGATGCACGTTGGCAAACTTGGACTAATTAGGTACCTATAATAATTCATAGCCACTTTACTTTCTCAGTAAGTGAAATAACGCCTTCATAATTTATTTCTTCTTGCAATTAAGTATAGGTAACAGCGGAATTATCGTAACTAGTGACGTCTTCACATAAATCTGAAGCCCACTCGTCATTCTGAAGGTAGTACATAGATATAAAGTTACATGAAGTTATACCTACTATAGTTACGTGATTGAAGTGCCCAACGTAACTTAACTTCCATTTAACAACCTAACATTCATCATCTTCAACTGCTAACAAACCATGACAAGTTAAGGCCTACGCAGGCCGTCAGGCACCCGCGGCACGCCAAAGCAAGGCTTATCATTCCCCGTTTCTCTATCCCCGCCGGCTGACCCCGCAGTTGTATAACAACGAATGCCGGAGTCCTGGACATAACCTATGCTGTTGCCTAACGCGATATGCCACGACATCCCGCCGTAGGAGTACGTTGCGCGTCTTTCAATGCCATGGAAGGAAATCCCTTTCGTCACCACGGCAATATTTACAAAGCACAGCAATTTTTGGCATGTTTCTCTATTTTTAAATCCCTTGCTTTTTTCGATAATTGCTATGCTTGACATGCATCCTCTATACTTTTGCTTTTCTTTAAAGGGAAAGAATATTTACTCGACAATCAAGACACTGAAGTATTAAAAAAAAATAATCCTAACATGTGATCTTCAGTTACGTTAACAAAGTGAACACAAACAATACATGTATTATTAACAGCCGAACATTTTACATTGAACTTCAAAAACGCAACTAAAGTTTGTTCAACCTTTTACAAGTTGAATCATGATTTACGCAAACTTGTACACCGATTACCTAGTAAACATGCGATTGAACAGTAAAACTAATTATGATTTATAAACGACTACAATGAATGCTATCATGAACGTACTATTTATTTGCACACATAATACTCACTACTGGAAAATTGCGTATATTGCCGATCTATACTAATATAAAAAGAAAAGTTAGTACTTTATGCATACGGACTAGACTATTTCTTGTCACTGTGTCGGTGACAACAGCCACGCGTGATTATGAGCCCCGGTTGTGGCTTGAGGTTGAGCATCTTCAAAACAGTTTCGTAGGCAAGCCATATTATTTAATTATTTTGCATGTCTCACAATAATTTTCTACAAATATACAAATAGAGCCTAATTTTAATTTTAATTTTTAAGATATTAAGTATTTTAATACTTTTATTCTGTGTACTGTAAGTATTTACGGTCTTGTCTATGAGAGCGAAGTCGCAGATCAAAAATTAGGCGTGTTTACTGAAATGAAAATAATATTGTCTATAAAATGCCTTTGTTCTGAGAAACAACACCTACCTATAAGTTACACCGGGCATTTTTTTATATTTTCTTCCGCTATAGGAATCATTGCAAGTTGTTAGTATAGCATAGATCTCCGCAAAGTACCGCCTGATTCTATTCTTTATACCTATAAGTTTTAAAATCAAGCTAAGTACGACTTAAAAACCAAGTAAGTGCGCTTAGCAATTTAATCTGATCTTTATGGAAACAGGAATTTCGATACACACATTTCCAAGATTTCGATAAAACGAAGAAATAACAAACAAATATCTCGAAGTATCAGTAATGATTTCTACCAAGGTGTTTACTAAATCCAAAAAGAAAATACGGTCATTAATAAATTTTTCCACGGCATGTAAACCACTAAATAACCGTACAATCACTAGACCGAAGTCTTCACAAACAAAAAATCAACAAACGAAACCCTTCGTTCACGAAAAAAGTAAATAAAATAAGTTACTTGGTCAAGCAGATGATCTGAGTAGAAAGCGGTGGTAGTTTCTTAACCCTTCAGCCACTCACATTCTCGTTGCCCCTCTGTTGCTATATCTAGCAACCATTCCCGGGGCCTGGTCGGTGAGTTGGCGAGTCTCCGCCTGCCATTTTTACGTGTAAAAATTACATTGTTTCGGCAGGTGCCATAGTCATCCATAGTTCCCAATTTACCAGTCCACAACAACCCATCCATAGCCCTACCTTTTTTTCCATTATCCACAATAGTTCTACACTAACCGGGGACTATCCTTGAGTGCATTTCCTAAGTGCCTACAAGGATAGCCGCCAGTTTGTGTGTCCATACATTTAGATTAAAGTTGTCTAAAGGTCCTCTGTGCAGTTGGCTTTAGCCCCTCGTAAGCGTCCCAAATGACCGGGACCCTGTGGTCCCGCGAATGGTAAAGACACAATTAAACTGAATATTTACATATGTATTATCACATAATCCTTTGTTTAAATATATATATGCAAATGCTAATAGAATGTATGTATAGATATATGCCATAGTTTAGTAGTATGTAATTGTTTTATTGTTTGTGTTTCCCGTAAATCTCTAAATAGGACATCCATCCGAAAGTAAGTTAGTACTTACTCTGTAGTAAATTGTACTTTCAAAACCTTGATACAAAAACATTAAACAGATGCACGTGCAACGTATAAACACAACACGTTAATTTCTTTGCCGTCAATGTTTGTAATCTGAACATAATTAAGAATTGAATCATTGTTTCGCACATCAGTCAATGGAGATCAATGAAATAAGTTATCAAAACTTATTGCACAATGAACTTTTTGTATCTTCTTTAAATGTAAATAAAAATATCATTGCATATAATACATTATTTCAGTATTTATAAGCAGGCAGCTAAACAATGTAACAATATTAACCAAACTGATTTCGCATTAATGAGAATACAGGATCACCTGGGAGCACCATTAGCAGAGTATGGAGAAGGAGGTTGCATGATAGTCAGTCATCCAATCGAAAATACCAACCGAATCGTAATGACTAGCGCAATTGTGAAATATTTGTAAACCAACCACAAATAAAAGATAAGGTATTCCACGAAGCGCACCTAAATGAAGCGCACCTAAAGTATTCCACTTAGCGCACCTGTAGGTGCGCTTAAAATATAATATTTAAAATAAATAATTTCCTATTCCACGAAGCGCACCTAAACGAAGCGCACCCAGACGAAGCGCACCTAAAGTATTCCACTTAGCGCACCTGTAGGTGCGCTTAAAATATAATATTTAAAATAAATAATTTCCTATTCCACGAAGCGCACCTACGAATATCACTGGCATAGTGCGGAGACTAAGAAATAAAAATATCGATACCTATAAGAAAATATTTATTATTTAAAAGACTAACTTAAATTTCTAACATCATTCAGTTTCATTATAATAATGTGACACAATATTTGTCATTTTATTTTTGTATGTAATCTTTTTTTATTTTTTTATTTATTTATTTATTAAGAGTTACCAACATTTGATTACACAACTACAGTAAGCATAATACAAGCAAGCAAAGAGGAATGAGCCTATGTGTAACAAACAATTACAGGTAACCACAACATTTACTGGTGCAAATATGTGTATATAAAAAAAAAAAGTTCTTAATTACTATCCTTAAATCTAATTCTAACACAAAATACTAAACCATATAGGTACATAATCCACTATCTGTGTAGATTGGATAATATGCATTTATGCACGCTGGAACGGAACCGACCAAGCGAGTCCAAGTGAACATCTGTGGAATCAGAGTATTTATTCAGGGCGTGACTCAGACGTGGTATGGGTGAGTTTGCACCAAGCACTGTTCTACGACGCGGTGGGTATAAAGGGTTATCTGTTTACGAGGGTAACAAAAAGGAACTCTATAATTTACCTTGCTCAAGAGCTGTGGACAGTCTACACCATTGTTTAAAATCTTATACATAAAGATACAATCGGAGAGTTCTCTGCGATCAGATAAAGAGACCATCCCGAAATGTGACAGTTTGTTCAAGTAAGAAGATTTTTTGTCTATCTTGTTCTCCCTGCGTAACAAATGCCATAAGAACCTCTTCTGAATGCGTTCTAATCGAAGGGAATGTACCGCATAATGTGGTCTCCACACTACACTGCAATAATCTAAGATACTTCGCACAAGACTATTATACAGCATGATTTTCAGCCCAACATCGCGAAAGACTTTACAGTTTCTTATCACGAAACTCAACATTCGGGAAGATCTCCCCACAATGTTTTCCAGGTGAGGGAGGAAAGTCAACCTTTTATCAAACCAAACTCCGAGGTCCCTAATTTGGTCTACCGCCTGAATTCTGTCACCTCCTATGAAATAATCAAAGCCTATTATTTCGCTTTTTCTAGAAAACTTAACATGAAAACATTTTTTTCCGTTCAAATCCATACCATTACAATAGCACCATTTAGTCAATCTACAGAGATCGCTCTGAAGGAGCCTGGCATCCTTTTCTGATTCTATTATCCTCCCCAACTTTAAGTCGTCAGCATACATAAAGCTCTCAGAGAATTGGAAACATGTCGGCAAATCATTTATAAACACGTTAAAAAGTATTGGATCTTACTATTTAAAATCACAGATTGTTGCATAATTACAATAAAAACTTCGACAAATATGAAAAACATTATAAATATGGTTTTACATAAAGATCTGTTGACGTTTTCTTATGTTTAGTGAATAATAAAAATACTTTATTTTAACATAAAAAATCACAGATTGTTTCATAATTACAATAAAAACATGAACAAATATCAAATGTTGTGTCACATTATTATAATGAAACTGAATGATGTTAGAAATTTAAGTTAGTCTTTTAAATAATAAATATTTTCTTATAGGTATCGATATTTTTATTTCTTAGTCCCGCACTATGCCAGTGATATTCGTAGGTGCGCTTCGTGGAATAGGAAATTATTTATTTTAAATATTATATTTTAAGCGCACCTACAGATGCGCTAAGTGGAATACTTTAGGTGCGCTTCGTGGAATACCTCTGAAACATTACCTGTGGTTGCAAAAAATCGTTGCACATTTTTTGTTTTAGTAACCTTTTGATATGAAAACTGTCACTAAGTAAGAAAGAGGGCGGGAGTGTGACATATGTGTTTACATCTGGTAGAACTGATGGAAAGCAGATCTACCCTTTAGATTTGTTAACATCGATCTTGCTCAGAGTAAAGTTTTAAAAACAACAGTAGATATAAATTTCGCTTAATTGATATGAACTAGGAAGTATATTTTACATATTACTTTTTGTAAAGTTAGGTAGGGATACTCTAACTCCTAATGGCAGTGGCGCCCATGAGACAGATAGACAGAAGATGAGGCTTGCAAATGTTATAGAGCTAAGTACTATTGATTATCTCTTTAAGGAGAAACTAAACCTCTTGAAGGAAAGGCCATCAGACCCCACAGTCAGAAGGGGCCCAGTAGGACTGATGTCCGATACGGAGCCGCGGAAGGCTTAATGAGTTCCCGGGACTTCGGCTCGAAGAGGAGAGGTAGGAACAGGGTGATTTTTAACCAATAAGATCCCGACACTCACTCTCGCCTCACACAAGGGAAGTTATTGGATGATTGTCCACCTCAAAAAAAAGGAGAAACGTAATTGTTGTAAATGCTTCTACATAAAATTTACAACATTAATTCGGTAAAAGCAAACAAATCAGAGTAAACAACATACGAGAGTTAAACTCGGAATATCTCTCAAGAATCTTCAACTAAGAACGGTTGCTCACAAGAATGTTAATATTGTGACAAACATCATGAATTTGTTCACATTAGAAATCCAGATTGCAACAATCGTACCTTGAATGCATAATACCTAGGTGGCGTTTAAAAACGTGAGCGTTGCGTAAGGAAATTTAACGTTTTAGAATTCGGAAGTGAATGCAGTGCTTCCATTCTGACAGCACACGATCTCTCGACCGTGAAGTATTAAGTAACTGTTTACACAGAACGTACCTCTACAATAACAACCATCTCATGCGTTACTTGTCATACGACACGTAATAACAACTGATCTAGTTTACAATTTATAGAATGCCATCCTTTATACTTTATCTTTAAAAGTTATATTAATTTTGACATTGTATAAAAACTGTATTGCATACGTAAGTTCGTAATATGCTCTACTTTTTAAAGGATCGTTGCTTATGTCCCATTATGTAACAAGAAATTCTGTCTTACAAATTACTTGTATCAATCATGTTTATATTAGATTTTCCCGCCTCTGTTTTGTCTGTTACATTGTTATTAAGTACTATAATGCTCTACTTTCTCATCAAATCCTACAGACATACGATCGAAATGAGATTCGATTTCTATTAATTGAGATATTATTTATTGCTTAATATTTTTCTTGTCTAGTGAACTTGCTCTCAACATGGAGTTAATGCTCGATTAAGGAAGTAAGGAGCGACACCGCCAGCGTGAGTCGGTGTTAGGCTTATTTCAATTTCCTATAGTACTTTCATATGAGTGAAACTGGCGATGCGCGCCAAGTGCCGATTACCCAAGCAGTATCATGTTTCCTGTGAATAGTTCACTCATTGAATGAGTTTCCATTCAATTGAACCCAACCATAAACATAAACAAAACACTCGGGAAAATTAAACTCCAATATTTTATCGACATTTTATTATAACAATAACAACCATAAAACTACATTATAAAATAATAAATAGGCAACCTTAACTATTTACTATATTTACAGAAATTCACGTCGCTACACACAACTTTCAAGCGGGCTCTTTCTTATTTAGATTATCTAATCATGATGTGCATCTGCACATCATGATTCGATATTATTATTTCTAATAACACGAGTTTCTCAGCTGTCTGCGATGAAAGATATCAAACTACTTGATTATACAAATTATACACATGTTACCGAAAAGAAAGCACACCGACAAGACAACCAAAACACGACACGTACTCGCAGTGAGTAACAAAGTGGTCGCACAGCTAATTAGCGGAACGTAGGCAAATAAATAAAACCAAGAGCAACACTTTCGCTCACATACACCATGCCATCATTCGTACCACGCCTACACAACCCTCACACAATACTGTCAACTATCAACTATTAACACAAAACTATTCGGCAGATCTCGGTTTAATGAGCACGCGGCTTTAATTCCTCGCTGTACTTAATAGTGTTGTATGAAGTCTCACTGGCAGCGCCGTATGCGTCTTTTGGTGCATAATGAGAGCTTGAACTACTTAAACTATATTTAGGGCCAGATGAATAAGAGCTCAAAGCACTATGGCTGGAAGCTGGTGACCTGTATGATAAACCACCTTCTCCAAAGCTTGGGGCAGAGTGTTGATGATGCTTTGCGCTGACGTAGTAAGGTTTGTTGGAAGAAGCTGCATGTGCGTTATTTGATGAGTATGAGGAAGAAGGGAAGCCGTATGTGGTACCAGGAGGAGCTACATGTCCTGATGAAAAGGCGCTGACACCCTCTAAACCTTCACCTTTAGCAGATTGGTAAGATGGAGCACTGAATTTAGATGATCCGCTTCCGAAACCCTGAGATCCTCCAAAACTGTGACCACTAGAGCCAAGGGACAAGGAACCATGACTAGCACCACGGTAGCTACCGAAAGATGGAGCTCCATAAGATCCAGAGATTCCAGACAGACCATGACCAGAGAATCCGTGGCTAGATGGACCCTGGCTAGATAGTCCAAGAACTGATTCTCCTTGTACTGATGAGCCTAAGTATGCAGAAGGTTTGAAAGAAGATTTACTGGGACCAGCGTATCCACTTAATTGTTTGTATTGGCCTCCGAAAGAATGACCACTACCACCTAGAGTAAGCCCAGCACCACCAAGACTAAGACCATGCGGAGATCCACCAAAACCATGTGAAGATCCACCAAAACCAAGTGACGATCCACCAAGACCAAGTGCACCTAGTGAGTGACTGCTGCCACCAAGAGAAAGGGAACCTGCATCACCTAAAGAGTGTCCAGAGCTGGGTGCTCCATAGGACGGTGCAGGGGCATTATTAGACTGACTCTCGGAAGGTGTGAACAAAACGGGTCCAGTAGAGTACGATCCCAAGCCCTTGGTGCCTGCGGAATATGAAGGTGCACTAGATAACTGTTGTTGCAACTGCTCTGACAAAACATATTGCTGCTGTTGCTGTTGTTTAGGAGCTCCGTACGAAAATTGAGGGAAAGAGTAATCTTGGGCACCTTGAACCGCCTGAGCTGCTTGACCATCAACTCCCTGGTGGAATTCAGCAACGGTTGTGGAAGGCTGCAGTGATATTCCTCCTGCATTTAGATTATGGGAAAGCTGACTCATCAACTGAGAGAGATCTCCGCTGGCGAAAGCAGCTCCGTGATTGGGTTGCAGAGTAATAGGAGGTAGCTGAATCCTGCCATGGCTGTTAGGGGATAATTGGGATAAGCCTTCAGCAGAGTATTGCAGGGCTCCGCTTGATCCTTGTCCGCCGAAGCTGTAGGAGGGCTTGGCACCACCAATGCTGTAGCCGGCGCCAACGCTGATAGCACTGGCGTCACCCTGTCCCAAGGATGGTGCGTGGTAGCTGTGCGCTGACAGGCCGGAGGATCCGTATCCCACGGGCGCCTCACGCTTGTCTTGATGGTCATCCACCTTCTTCGCCAGCACGGCCCATGATGTCGATATACACAAGAGTGTGGTAAAAACGATCTGCAACAGATAAATATATAATTGTATACTTTCGTCCAAACAATCTTCAGGAGAGATCGAAGTTGAATAATAACAATAAATACGATATTTAACTCAAAAGTAATTCAAAAACTGGTTTCCGAATGTCTACGGCGGTCGTACAAGTGCAAGTTTAACAGCGACCCGCATGGTAATGTTAATATTTACGCCCACATTATAAAAATTTCACTTTTCCACTTTTACTTTAAATATAATAAATGGATGAAATACAGATCATCAATCAATTTTAAAATATCTGAATTAACAATTAACGATTCGTGATAAACCTGCGGTACATATTTAATGGTTATCTTTATTGTAGCTCATATAATGAGGGTGTATCCTTTGGTTGTTAATTTTATAACAATAATGATACAGATTTAATATTGTTTTTATTATTTATCTGCACTAAATTTATTTTGCTTCTTAGTCTTTAAAGATAAAGACATTAAAATATCAATTAACATTCACACATCCTTAAAATCCAATTAAAGCTCCACACGAAGTCCTTAAAATCACAATCACTTAATTCTAATGTTGCACTTTTCACAGAACACGAACTCACCATGAATTTCATTTTATATTCTTATTTAATATACTCGTCGCGTAGATGAAACTAAATCACTTCACAATGTTTGGAACACGACACAAACAAATATCTGCGTGTATCGGCCGGCTTGCTTGTGCTGCCGCCGAATTCGTAATGTGATGTCGCCGTGTTTTCACCGAATTTATAAGAGAGCGATCGGTGGCGCGCACCCGACTGACGGAAGGGTAAAAGTGTATCGGAGGACCCTTTCACTGCAGCGCGGCACCGGCTGAAAGAATGGGAGCGAGCCACTGAGCTTCCGAACCCAACAATGAGGTAATACAATCCGGAAGTGTTGCATCATACTCGATCACGGTTTGGTGCACTTATCGACACAGATGTAATACGGAGTCTGTACTGTAGGCGACCTCATTACAACTGCTCTCATTTTATTATTTGGCTACCAATTTGTATATTTTAGTATTGCAAGTCAAACCAATGTAACGTATACGCTTAAGCGTTTCGTAAGGAAATGTGCTATCATTTACACAGTAGTAACTTCTTCACACTATAATTAGCACGTGCTGCGTTAATACACAACCTGCTTATTAATATTTTATAGCAAATAGTATTCAGAAATGATAGTAAAGTATAGTATATTTTAGGAATTCAGTAATATTCTTATTAAGGTACATTAAGTCCTGAAAATTAATTTCCATGTATCGCAGGCAAATTCAAGCGCCAAATTGCTATTTACATTTAAAAATCCCAAAACTTTCAATTTCATAGTCGGTGCAAAAGTTGTCATCCAAATAAAAGAAATAAAAAAATATATTTAAATTTAGATCGATCGTCACCAACCAGTAATCTCATTGAAAATACATAGAATTTGTAATTCCGTTTTCGATTTTGAATTTAAAAATAAAAAGAGAGACAGTGTCCTTGTATCTGACACTGACACTGGCGACAACCAGCTAGTGAGATCGGATGCACTTTCGTTCATTGATGTAATTTGTAGGCGAGACATTGACGCGAGATGAACGGCCGAATACGTAAACTAACTGTATATGTTGACATTACCGTGACACTGAGAGTATTTTGGTTGTTGATTATTTGAAATTGACTTGAGTATCGGCCATTTTTTCTCGTTTCCAAAGCAGTTTTTTGGTCTTTTCACATTTTAAGTAATGTTCATGTCCGAACTTCATTACGTGTAACTGCAGTACAATACCATAACTGACTATTACACAATGCACCACCCATTGTGAAGAACTCTAGAAGACTATTTGATTTATACTGCAAAGTTTATCGAGTCAATGACTTTAAACACTACGCCTTATATTCAAAGAGTCATTCTTATAGATTATCATATATTAACAAAATGTAATTGTCGTAAAGCCATTTGCAACGATTTTTTTATCTATCGGTATCGATATATTTATGAGACATAACATAACATCACGCCTTTTATCCCCGAAGGGGTAGGCAGAGGTGCACATTATGCTACTGTACAATGTAACACCCATTTTTCACTATTTATGTTATGAGTCCCATGTAATAGGGGGTGAGGTTTAAATGTCAAAAATTATGAGGTATATTCCAACATCATTATCATCTACAGCATCATTCAGCCACAAGTCGTCCTCAGCAGAACACAGACCTTATTCAGTGAATCTAGATCGGCCTAATGTAAGCGACGTGCGACCCTTATCAGCCATATTATACCAACATACGTTTGTTATTTCCTAACGCCTCTTATCTGTTGAAACACCGGCTCCCGGTATAAAACACATTATGGCCGCAACTTTCAACAGACAAGAGGCTAGGCTCTATATTATAGTCAAATTCGACGATCATGTTCGCATTTTTACATAAACCATATAATTTTCCACATCTGCATTACAGACATAAAAAGATACATTTACAATTCCCGACACGGCTGCGTTTACGCGACCTGCTGCGTTTGTCGCTTTTCACATTTGATCTTCGTCGTCAGATACTCGAAGAATCTTTGTCATTTCCTACGATTCAATCTAGACTTTCTCTACGTACTATTAATAATACTAAGTACTTCATGACATCGTCAAATATGGTTTTAAATTACCATGATGTGTTAGCGCTGTATGGCCATTAATCATCACTTTTCATTCACCCAAAACTGTGAACTACAAACGGGTTTAAACACAGCATAAAATTACAATATCGTTTTTCAGACATGTCAAAATAATAATAATGATTCTTTCTTATGTATCACACGCATATTTCGATCTTATTATTACTGTCATAGGGTTCATATCAGCCTCATGACGTCCAGTATTGAAGAAGGCACACCCAAAATGACTACCAGATCGGACAGCTTGAAGCATTCTGTATTTCGATCTAGAGGTATAGCAAAGAACTCAACTACTTATAACAAGATAATATTATTATATCTCATTTCTTTAGTTAAAGAGAAATGTATTTATTTACATTTTATACAATTGCATATAGAGGACTTAATGTTAACAGAATTTTTTGCCAGTCACCCTTCTTCTTCTTCTTATGGTGACACTTTATTCCTGAAGGTTGGCCGTCAGCTTTTTGACTTGGTCCTTGTCATTTGCTAGGCAGAAAAGTTGTTCCACGGTGCTGATATCAGTCCACTCCTGAATATTGTGCAGCCACGACTTTTTCCTTCGCCTAGCACTTCTCTTCCCTTCCAGCTTACCCATCATTATAAGATGAAGCAGCATGTACCTGTCAAATACTATAATGATATGACTTTTTTTTTTTTTTTAAGGGGGGAAAATCATCGAATGACTTCTCCCGCCTGGGTGAGGCGGGAGGGAGTGTCAGACTCTTACTGACTAAAAACCACCCCGTTCCTTCTCCTGCACGTCGAGCCGGAGCCCCGGTTACCCGTTAGGTTCTCCGCGACTCCGAATCGGCATCGGCCGTATTGGGCCCCATCTGTGGTGGTCTGATGGCTCTTTGAGGCGCGCGCGGAACGCGACGCGCCGTACGCTCGGGTCTGTCTCTGGTCGGACGGGGAGCCACCCATGCTCGCCGTCCGCAGGCCCGCGCTTACGGTGGCCGGAGATCGTCTCGCGATCCCCGACGCCCGGTGTGTCCTTCGCGATGGCTGGGTTGCGAGGAGGCAGCGCTTCGCTGCCTCACGCGTCCCGCCTCCTCCTTAGCTAGCATCACTGCTTCGCAAAAGGAGGAGACGGCATCCCAGTCCCCCTCGCTCCGCATCATGGCCTGCACTAGGCCCGGACGCGAGAGGTCGCCATCGCCGATCACTTCCCTGAGGACACGGCGGTGCTCAGCCCACGAAGGGCATTCTCCCACCGTGTGTTCCACCGTGTCCTCAGGGCGGTCCTCGCAGTGATGACACCCGGGCGTTTCCTCCCGCCCCATCAGACACAGGTACCTCCCGAAACTTCCATGTCCGGTGAGGACCTGCGTCAGGCGGTAGGTGAGGACGCCGTAGCGTCTCTCAAGCCACTCCTCAAAGAGGGGACTTACCGCTGCGATGGCAGCGAGCCCAATAATGATATGACTACCTCCTTAAGTTAGTGCAAAAAATTTATCACGATCAAAAAATCAAAAGCTATCAAAATTTCAATTGGAAAGTGACAACAATAACTCAATAAGAACCACACCACGGACATTATTAGCAATAACAGACAAAGTCCAACACATTATTTAGTTATTATTTTATTTTGTAGTGTTATGTATGTAGTTATTTTGACAAGTAACCAGTAATAGCACTATTGTTATGTACTTTCATACCAACGACCAAGTGTTACGGCCTGAGTAAATAATTAAGTCTTATGCAACAATGCTATTGTACTCAAGATCTGACATTGATCACTCATTCAATGTATTGTTTCGTTATTATGCAAGTCAGTTGTGAGATAGTTTTGCATGGAGACCTAGAAATATTGATCCTGTTTTTCGCTGCATCAAAATATTAAAAAACATCTCATAATACACTTTTTATTCCCTGTAGATGTATATAGAATCATTCGGAGAGTAAGAATATTCCGTTTCAAGTCCTATGTAATTGCAAGCAAGTCAAGCCAAAAACTATTCATTTCTAGATCAGAATCTAATCGGCGACGGTGACCTCTCGCGACCAGCTCAAGGAGCCATCAGACCACCACAGATGGGGCCCAACAGTGCCGAATGCCAATATGGAGGCGCGGAAGACTTAACAGGTTGCCGGGGCTCCGCCTCGTAGTGCAGGAGTAGGAACGGGTGGTTTTTAGCCACTAAGTACTTCCTCTCGCCTCAGCCGGGCGAGAGAAGTCATTGGACGATGATCCCCCCTCAGAAAAAAAACATTCTAATAAAGATGGGAACAATACGTAATCTCAATTTAGTCCTTCCTAGTTACCTACTTCCGACTATTAATATCTTTCGTGCAGTACTAAGTAGCAGAAAGAGTGTCAAGTAATTATGTTCCTCTTGTAACACTTTCAAAACAAATTAAAAATTCAGTATGAGTACGTACGCAAAAAAGTTAAACCGTGTCGGCACGATCTTGGCAGTATGAGAAATCATGTAATGCATCGTCATATTCATCATTAATTCATCACAAAAGTAAGTAAAGGATATTTAATCATTCAATTCAAATGGAGTCGTCATTTTATTTAGTACAAACCAGTGATATGACATAGAAGTTAAAAATAATATTTCTAACTCAAATGAAGTTGGTGATCTCATGTTTACAAGTCATTCTTGCAACTACTAAACTTACCCTTAAGTTTTCAGATTTATATAATAGCACAGCTGCACGATTCTTTTTTTCTCTAAATCTTTATCTTTATCTTTATCTTTATCTTTATCTTTATCTTTATCTTTATATATATTCTTTATATATATATATAAATGAATTTCTGTTCGTTAGTCTCGCTAAAACTCGAGAACGGCTGAACTGATTTGGCTAATCTTGGTCTTGATAGGTTCGTGAAAGTATAAGGAAGGTTTTAAAAGGTGAGAAAAACTTTTAGGCGGTACGAAGTTTGCCGGGTCAGCTAGGTTTAAATAAAAAATCTTAAATTGTTACTAAAAACTTATATGTAATTCGATATTGTACAAAAACCATATAAATCGATTGTTAAGGAATGAATGAGGCTTTATTATTATTATTATATACTGCTGCTCGATCTTCGTCAAATGTCGTGTCGACTCCCGGTTCCATAGTCAGCTCTCACGACACTTGGAAAGAGGTGGAGACAAATATCAATACAAAACAAAATCGGTGCTCATATTTTATTAACCTGTATGAAAGAAAACTATACTTAAAAACTATTATGAACTAAATAATTTTACGTCATACACGAATACGATTACAGTCTCAGCAACAGTTAAGAGTAAATTACAGAAGGCGTAAGTGAAAATAAGCCTATTAAGGCTAGCAGTTACATTTGATGTTCAAAAGTACTTTAATACACACATTAACAAATGTAATGTCTTATGCAAATAATGGAGATTAAACGTGCGTCTACACACTTCGTTACCGCGCATGTGCTATAAAATAATAAACACATTAAAAGTTGTATGAATTGTATGAGTTTTGCATGTTATGAACATCAAGCTATATATAACCAGTATAAACTAACCATTGAATGTATGTCTCGTTGGCCGAGTGGTCGCAAGTGCGACTACCGGGTAAAGGGTCTCGGTTTAGATTCCCGGGTCGGGTAAAATACTATAGGGTTTTTAAAAAAATAATCTCAGTGATAGCACGGAGTCTGGAAATGTGCCTGATATATGGCAATAGGCTCACTCCTATTACATGGGACTCATAACATAAATAGTGAAAAGTGAGTGTTACATTGTACAGTAGCATTAACTCATCGAGTACCGGTTTTGTAGACACAATTATAGAACAATAGGTTGCGGTCACCGGTGACCGCTTGGTGTTTGACAGTTTAAGTCCCGTAATGCGCACCTCTACTTATCCTATCGGGGATACAATGCGATGTTATATGTATGTGAATGTACGAAAAGATCATAATGAACTTCTAAGTGAGACCATGCTGAACTTCTTTTATATTAGAGGTAGTTCATTTATTGCTGTGTGTGTATATTTGCACATAGTAGGTACCTTTTTTGACGGGGGAAACCTTCAAAAGGCGCTTAGCTTTTTGGGAAAAAAGACTAGGAAGTGTGGGATTTTTACCTCACTAAAACCACCTCGGTGGCCACCATCAGCACCTGAAGGAGCACCGGGCTCTTTTAGTAGACCAGCTCCGGAGCCCCCACGGTGCAACGCCTGTTACATATTAGTACCTAGTACATAGTACCTACAAAGGTAGAACATAATAAGTGCAACGTGTATAATGGAGCAAAGTAATAAACCAGACTTCTCACGATTTCATTGAAATTCTTTAGTGATTGATTTGTTAGTTTTATAACAAGGAAGTACAAGGATTTCGCATAATAAAGAATTCCTATTAAAATTATGTTTCATAAGTTTGTCAAGATCTATTAAATTTAATATTTTGGTCCCCTAGAAACGCATAAAATAGGGCAGTTGCCAGGTTATCAAAAGTAAAAACCTAATTAATCCATCAGTTAGATAAATAATGAAAAATATTCGAGTCGTATTTTTTTATTTTCTCGAATAAAGTTAAAATACTTAGATAAAATTACGTTAAGTAAAAAGAGTGAGAGGTCGTCTCACGATGTTTCGTCGAAAGTATTTAATTTTGTGAGAAAATATTTTTAAGTTCGGTAATACACCAACTACCTAATTGTACCTAACTAACTACCTAATTGTAAACAACAGTCCTATTAGTCATCAACTTCGAACAGCGTATGTGTCAAAAAATCCAATAAACGTTGAGGATTCTTAGCTACTGAAACAACAAAAACTAAGATCACTTTCAAAAGCAGGCCACCTGACCCTGACCTTACTCAATTTAAAATCAGATGCTAAAAAGGCATACGTAGCTACTTTAGCATCTCACAAAACAAAAAAGTACCTATTCGTATAAAAGAAAAGTGTCAAGTTGTACAAGACGAGATGATTCTAACAATAACCGCACATAATGTAATTCACACATTGTCTATGAATGAAATTGGTTTCTTATGGTAATGTGAAATGTACTGCCCATGAGGTATGTGTATGTGGTCGTTCTCATCTTGCGTAAGTTATGAGAAATGGTATAACCGTTATACATAATGTTTTATGCGTGTTTAATTTGTATTATTGTTTTGCGTTTATTGTGGTAAGCTTCTATTTAAAATAAGAAATCAATTAACTATTCAGCTGGGTCCGATCACAAATATGGTTGGTTTCTGTTTACCTAATAAATGAAATTTTGGGCTTTCTCTTAGTTGGTGTTTTAAATTCAGAGGACATCTTTGATTAAAACAGATGTAGGCGCTAAATGCATATATGCAGTGATGTGACTTATCTTAGATAAAAGTATCTAAAATACAGATACAAGATACAAAATACGTATTTATATCTTGTATTTGAAATACTTTTTAATTTTTATATTTTGTATCTCATATTTAGATACATTTTCCAGGTATCTTAGTATTTTGAAGATACTTTGTTCACTAAGATACTTTTACTAAAACTTCGCAGTTTTTCTTTCCGAACGCAACTGAACGCAGCGCGTCGTTTATTTCGATACCATATTTTTACGGATCGGAAACTAAATGACAGATGGCGACACTATCTTTTTACAAATGTCATCGGTTAAGTAAGTAAGATCGTCAATGCCAAAATTAAAATTTAAACAAATAATACAAAAAAAAGATTGTCAATGATTGTGATCTGTCACTAGTGTCACTGTCACTAGTGTCACTGTCACTCCTTCCGTAAGTTTTTCGTGTGTACATGGACGTGGTATATGGTGTTTAAAATAAAATATTGTAATTAATAAATAACAATATCGCCTTTGTGAGATTCGGGATCGCGAACTTACCTACATATTTTGTCTTGTCACATTTGCCTGATCCTTGATATCAACGCGGTCTATCCGAGAACTCTTTCAATTAAAGTTTATTAGATGCTGTTTCCTTACAAAAGTATTTTTCCTTACAAAAGTATTTTATCTTTAAAAAGTATTTTAAAGATAGGTATTTTGTATGTAGTATTTCAGATACCTTTTTAGAAAAGTATTTGTATCTGGTATCTGAAATGCTTTTTTTTAAAGTATCTTGCATCTAGTATTTCAGATACTTTGTATAAGGTATCTTATACATCACTGCATATATGGCTCTTTAAAAGATTTGAAAGGTTAAGTTCAACTGTTAGTGCTGATTCGGGAAAAAATCATGGCCAAATAATAAACCTCAATCCTTTCCTACAAGAATAGAAAAAAGAAAACAACTTTTGATTACACTAAAGAACAAACCTTAGTACTTTACACTTATGTATAAAATCATTAAATATTCCAATAAAGATAACGTTTTGCTGCATTAAATATCAGTGTTTATAATAATAATAATAATAAGCCCGCAGGGCACCTTGAGGCGAGGTGACGGGCATTAGCGATCCCGCGGGCTACCATCATCCCGAGTGCTCCAGGGAGAAGTCACCGTTCCTTCTTCTTCGGCTTGCCTTAATTGGCTGGCTGGAGTAAACGATGACAAGGAACAGGTCTCCCACCTCTGGCTTGCCTTCATTGGCCGTCCAGAGTGGAGTCGCGAGAGCAGTGATCCTGCTCGCAGGGTAAGAAACTATTCGTAAGTCGCGAGTGGGCCAGGGATGCAGGAGGCTTCGGCTGGAGCAGATGATCTGAGTAGAAAGCGGTGGTAGTTTCTTAACCCTTCAGCCACTCACATTCTCGTTGCCCCTCTGTTGCTATATCTAGCAACCATTCCCGGGGCCCGGTCGGTGAGTTGGCGAGTCTCCGCCTGCCATTTTTACGTGTAATAATTACATTGTTTCGGCAGGTGCCATAGTCATCCATAGTTCCCAATTTCCCAGTCCACAGCAACCCATCCATAGCCCTACCTTTTTTTTCCATTATCCACAATAGTTCTGCACTAACCGGGGACTGTCCTTGGGTGCATTTCCATAGTGCATACAGGGGTAGTCGCCGGTTTGTGTGTCCATTACATTTATATTAAAGTTGTCTAAAGGGCTTCGGCCCCTCGTACGCCTCCCAAATGACCGGGACCCTGTGGTCCCGTGAATGGTAAAGACATACATAATAAACATTCATTTCAGAATAAATTTCATATACGACAGACAGACAATGCAAACTTATAAACTATTGTTGTAGCTACATTATTGTTAGTAACAGTATGAACTTATAAACTAGTGTTAGTACATATATTATACGAGCATGAGGCTCGCCGAACCTGGGGATGTCTACTTGACTGCATGCAGTCGTATACACCGCCCCAAGATCGGAGAGTCCCACCTTTCAGCCAACGCTCCGAGAATGGTGTTGGGGCTGTCGCGAACCCGGCGAAGCATAGATGCGCATCTCTTACGCATGATGGTAGCGAAACTATCAACATCGGCGTCGGCAAACATGCCGGACGCGCTAAAAAATCGCGGCAGCCCCATCAACACCCGGAACGTGTTGTTATATTGGGTGCGCAGGCCACCATATGCCCTCTGCGTAAAGTCCACCCACAGGCACGTGTAAAAGGATTGGCAGTAGGCTTTGAAAAGCGTCACCTTTACCTGAGCCGTACACCGTGCAAACCTGTGGGCCAACATCCCACAACGGACAGCCAGCGACCTGCGCTCCCGTTCAATATCAGCGTTGTCCTTTAAGTCGTCTGAGACCCAATGTCCCAGATATTTAAAATTAGCGACTCTATTTAGAGGTCTCCCACAGAGCACAACTGGTGGGATTGTGTTATAAGATTTATTACCTGCTTTGTACACCATAAGTTCGCTCTTCGTCGCATTATATATGAGCCCATGAGTCCCAGCGTAAGATTCACATACGTCAATCAGTTTTCTCAAGGCCCTGACCGATGGGCTCAGCAGAACCATGTCGTCAGCATAGCTTATATTATTAATGCATATATATTAATACATACACCATCAATATGACAACCTATCCCGGTTTTGCTCAGCCCATCGATCAGGTTATTCATGTACAGATTAAACAACGCAGGCGAGGACAACCCGCCCTGCCTTACCCCACACTCAAGCCTGTACTCAGCTGAAAAGGAGTTTGCCCAGCGAACACGGTTCCGCTGATTCGCATACCAAAATTTAAACATATTTATAACTTCCTTGGGCAAATCCGTCTCTTTTTGCAGTTTATCCCATAACACAGTATACGAAACGAGGTCAAAAGCTTTTGACAAGTCTAAATAGCACGCAAACACTGGTGTTTTTCTAGCAGTATAGTACTGAACAGTCTGCTTAAGGCTCAGGATGGCGCTCTCTGTAGATAAGCCGGCCCGAAACCCGAATTGAGTATCGTTTAATTTAAGGTGTTTATCACGCTGGCCTACAAGCAGACTGTCCAGCACCTTAGCAATTATAGTCGCTAGAGAAATAGGTCTATAATTTGACAACACAGATGAGACGCTTATAGACGCTTACGAATTACAAATAGGTAATGTTAGATTAACACAAATGAAGACAATAAAATATAGGGAACAAAATTATCAACATGCAACTATCGGTGTCGAGAGTCTGAACGCGGTAAAACGCATAGATTTTATCGGCTTTATAGTCACTTTGAATTTAAATTTAACACACTCACTAGGTGCTAGATATTCGTAATATTATCGTAAAGTATAGGTTGACATTCTTATTAAGTTATACTCATCTTATGCCTACTTAGTTACTCGTTATTGATTTTGCGTACCTTCGGATGCTATCTTAATCTTATCCTTTTTTTTCTGTCTCAACTTTACCATTGTATCTGTCAATCTTTCGTTTGATAGAGTTCGACTCACTCACACATCCTCACAATATTCTGACACTAACTTACTGTCTAAAATTGAATCCAATAAAAGCGTCGGTCTCAAAAAAATATTTACTCTGATGTTTATTTAATAATTTACGTTGCATCTATCTGCGACGTAACCGTCAAAATGCAATGGGTTATGTCAACTAATATCAATAGTAGCATCTCCAAAATTTTTCCACTAATTACTAGACAATCATGACCTAGATTTTGGCCACTTATTTCCAAAACCGTGATAACTGATCATCCATTAAATAGTAATTGCCAATGAACTACAAAGTTAGACAAAACTATCCACGCTAGATTACGATTGTAATAAAATGGCCAATTTAATTACGTAAAACATTATTTTTGGTTAAACACCTAATTATTCTGACGACCAATTAATTTAGTATTTTACTTTCTAGCACTAGACTGGATCTGAATTATTCTAACATTAACAGCAAAAAGAGTACCTATTAAAAATGTAGAATGCTAACACTGACCAAAATATTTCCATAAAGTTATATAACTCATAAAACATGACTATGACAACTAGACAGAGTTGCTCATATGTAGAACTTTTCACTTTTATTAAATCTTCCCACAAGAACACAACCGAAGAAAGTCGAAATGTCGCAATATTCTTCGTGAACCGAAATCAATATAAATGGCGATTTGAACGACGAAACTGCTGATACAGTAGGATCCTGTTTAAAAACCATAATACTGACACAAAGTATGCATTCATAGATGCATGTTTTTCCCAAAATTAATCAACACCCCTTTATTCCAATCTAATGGAAGAAAAAAAATTGTTCAGCAAACGGAATTCAAAAATAGAATCAAACAAAAAGTAGTATAAAAAAAGATTCAATTTCCATAGATCCATTATGTCTGCGTCATTTCATAGTGACAGTGATTGTGTTACGTCCGATCTTACTCTGACGTCATCTCCTATTTCTATTCCTTGTTAGAAAGCGGTTACTGGAATACCTGTTAGTCATGCACCGATTCTTAATATAAACAATTCTGTTTATTCAATTATTCATAAAGTTTTGCACGAGTTAACTGGCATCGGCCTACATTTCGTACCAAGATGACCGGTTCATTAGCTTGTAAGTAAGTTCGATGTTGAAAAAAATCGCACCAAACAAATTTCGACCCAGATTTTTTTGCTGATGAGATTTTAATTAGCGATTAGCATCCTCTGAGCATTTTACGGTCATTACCGTTTGTTGATTTGCATCCTGTCTACTTTCTGTCATCGTTTAGTGAATATTTTTATGATGAATCCTTTTGCATCAAACTTACAACATAGTTATGATTAAAATAGGAATTTCTAATTGAACTATAAAAACTTTTACTTTTAGGTGTGCCCTAATCTGATCCATAAAACTATAACCATAAATGGTTAAAGCGAAAATGTTGATTCAGACTTTATCAAACATCCGAAACATTGCAAAATATTTTTATATAACTATTATTACTATTATTTATACTTTACGCGATCCTTTACAACTTTTACATAATGGCTTGAAGCCTACTAAAGTAATCCAGCCCAAACTTGTACAAAGAATCCTAAACACACTTTCAATAGCTAATCTACCGAAATGAGTAGCACCTAACACAGAAGATTGACAGATTGAGACTTAACGGTTACGGAAAAGTGAATTACCAATACATATATTTAGGCATTCAACTATTAATTCAGTTGTCAAATATACAATTCAGGCCACTTACTACTACTCTATTACGAAACAAATCTCCATAAGAGGAACCTCAATCATATAATCCTATGACGGTTTTGACCAATCCCTTCGCTGCGTCATTATTACTAAGCATGTTATATGATGTACAGTTTCTATAACCGAAAGTGAATCTGGTCTGCCATTGAAAAATATAGTAAGGTCAAGTCGATTCAATCAAAATCGTTTATGGATAAGCTAATCATGTAAATTTCGGTCATTGTCTTGAAAATTTAAAGAATCTTTACTTGATCAGAAGTGACTTTGTATAGTGGTAAAGGTTACAGAGTCTAGGATAATGTTGTGACGTTAACAAGTGTTCTAAGTGTGTTCTATAACCGCGGAGAACTTAACGGATCGGTGGGGCTTTAGCTCGAAGAGCAGGTGTAGGAATGGGGTTGCTTTAGTCAGGAAGTCTCCACATTGGATGATTTTCACCCCTCAAAAAAAGAGAATTGTGTCCCACAAGTTGATTTTTAACTAACACAGAAAATCATATGTTATTTCTTCTGGTATCTCAAATAATTTTGGACAAAATGTTAGAACGGAAACATTTAGTGATAAAGTGTCAAGTCCATTAGACAACAACTTAAGCAATGAAGTCAACGATGAATCTATTAATACGACAATTAAATCAATCCCACTTGTCGCTACTACTAACCTTTACTTATAAATTATGAAATTGCTATTAAACTGGGTCGATGTTTAATATTTACTTCTAATGAATATATTTAATAGATATTTGATGTTACGCAGTGTGATAGAATGTCGATCAAATAGTGCAGTTATCTTAAACTGGTTTGGTCCAAGGGCTAACTGTGTCCTGTCTTTCTATTAATAAAGGTATCTATAAAGGTTCCTGTTTCATTATGAATGCTGTTCTAAGGTTTACTGTAGGTACCTAGTATTTATCTGACTATTATTAAATTGTAGGATGCCATTGTGTCAATCAAAATACTGATACAATTTTTTTTTTATAGCATAAGCCGGTAAACGAGCTGACGGATCACCTGATGGTAAGCAATCGGCGCCGCCCATGGACACTTTTCGAGTGTCCATCGAGTGGCCACTAAGGCGTTACAAGTGCGTTACCGGCCTTTTGGAAATTGGGAATTCGAGGATTGTGGAGGATTCGGAGATTCGGGAGACAGGGACTAGGGAGGGGGGTAATTGGGCCTCTGGTAACCTCACTTACACGACGAAACACAACAACGCAAGCGTTTTTTCACGTCGGTTTTCTGTGAAGCCGTGGTATCACTCCAGTCGAGCCGGCCTATTCATGCCGAAGCGTCATGCTTCTCCCACACTTGATTAATTACCTATATAGTCTTTTTTACCAAAATTATGTAATTCTTTATCATTTTCGATACCATCAACATGAGTCCGTTTAGACCACAAAAGTTAATATAACGAGAACATTATAGGGACCGTTTAAAGAACGTCCATTGATCCATGTTCCTCTAGTGCATAATTTGTCACCTTAAATTCGAATTTTGGTTACAAAACATGTTTTTGAACTATTATACCACAATGACCCGCTTTCTACGAAAACTGCAGTACGATTATAAACGTATTTGCTATCTGTTTCCGACAGTGATTAATACGTATATTTTAGTGTTTGGTAATTTCATCGTACCATAGGGGTATGTTAATGAATAAAGTGCAGACAGAAGACAGTTAATGATGTCAGAAGTTCCACTACAAAACATGCTTATCATGCTGATTACTCTAACCATCTGTTTGTTGTAAAATCATTGAAGTGTTCTGTTTTATATCTGCCATGACCGTCATCATCATCAATCATTATACTCTTTATCTCAATCTTCTTTATAAACAATCAAAATTCCGTTCGGACAGCTACTTTCGATGTGAGTATGCTATGACTGACAACCTATGAATGAGACAAGGCTCGAGCCAAAGTAATATTAAATTACATTTTGCATAATGAATCATAGAATCTGAATTTGTAAGTAAAAAATATTTACAAGTTTTCGACTAAGAATAAGACGATGCTTACGGTACATTTATGTGGAAAAAACTTATTCATTACGTTAAAAATACAAGGTATGTAGTATGTGACTGCCTAGATGGCCGAGTGGTCGCAAGTACGACTGCCGGGCAAGGGATATCGGGTTCGATTCCCGGGTCGGGCAAAGTATTACTGGGTTTTTAATCAAAAAATCTCAGTAGTAGCACGGAATCTGGAAATATGCCCGGTACCTATATGGCAATATGCTCGCCCCCTATTACATGGGACTCATAACATAAATAGTGAAAAGTGGGTGTTACTTCTATGTGCACCTCTGCCTACCCCTTCGGGGATAAAAGTCGTCATGTTATGTTATGTTATGTATGTATATGTATAAATAACTCCTAAATTATACATAAATATTAAATAATACTCAAATACAATTTATCAACAAAATAGTTCACCGATCAAAGTATTGACCGGAAGATTCGTAAAATGCATTTAAACTTTTAAAGTCACCAAAGAAAGAAGTCAGCACAAAAAATGAGGCCACTTTTTGCACTTCTAACCGGATTGCGAGAGTCAGTTCTTTCCGGTGCATTGAGGATCTATAAATCTGTCATGGTACATTCAAGAAGTATAAACTTTGCTTTTATGATTATTTAAGACTAGAAAAAAGTTTTGTAATGTCCGGAAATTGAGGCCGATTTAAAACCAGGCAACACATCTGTAAACAGTTTGTGGACGAAATTTAATCACGCTTACCATCAAGTGATCTGTGTACTCCTTTGCCCCTATCCCATTAGACCCAACAGGGCTGATGCCGATTCGGAGTCGCGGAGAACCTAACGGGTTACCGGGACTCCGGCTCGAAGCGCAGGAGAAGGAACGGGGTGGTTTTTAGTTAGTAAGAGTCTGACACTCCCTCCCGCCTCACCCAGGCGGGAGAAGTCGTTTGATGATTTTTCCCCCTTAAAAAAAAGTACTATTTGAATATACAATAGTGTGATATGATATAGGTATTCATTACAAAGTTGTGGAAACATCTGCAACGAGGTACCTACTAATTCAAACACGCATATTTTTAATAATAATTTAGTTGTATGCTCTACATGTTTTTCCATCATTACTTACTATGATTTCCTTTAGGTACTATTTATTACCCATTATAATCCATGATATTACTGATAACATAATTATACCATAACCGTCTTATTACAAAACCCGATCTATTTTTAGTACCAGGATTAATACTAGGTTTAAACCATGACTAAGTAAAACGTTATTATAAAACAAAGTTTATCACTAGTTCCGGAACTATCTATGGTACTAAAGTTAAACCGCCGAGACCCCTAGTTTAACTTCGGTACTAAAGTTATTTGAGGTTAGCTATCAGAAATATTTACGTGTACCTTCTATATTATTATAATTGTAAAATGGATATTGAACCGATTGATGTTATGGATTTAAAAGATTTGGAAGATTTGGACATGTTAGAGACGTCTCGGCGATCGTACAGACATCGCCATCGTGTAAATCCCTTTGACTTGAGTGACGAAGACTTTCGATATAAGTACAGTTGTTGTTCCATTTCCAGTCGGTCACAATAAACAATAATATTTATATAATAAAAAAGACTCAATATTTGTTTCGTGATTCGTGCTCTGCCGCCTTCTTATAAGTCGCTCCATTTCACGCTAGAGGTGTTAAAAATATGACAACTTGGTTATAAAAAGCTCGTCAAAATACAAGTTGTGCTTGTTCACTATATCGTAACACAAACAAAAAACAATTTATGATATAATTTTGTGTTGATACCTAATTATTTAAGCATTTCAGGCGTTATTGTAATAACAATATTTAGACGAACGGAACGTTGCTTCAAGTGGATCCTGAGTGAACGAATGAAATAATGCTATTTATGTTTTTTGTCTGTGGGACTATGGACTTTCTTTGGTACTAACTGATCCCCGAATAGTCTTAGTTTTATAATTGGAACAAATTTTAGTCCTGGTACTATCTTTAATACCGTAACAAACCTAGATCTTATAGTCCGGGTTTAAACCAGTAACTAAGTCGAACTTTTGTAATAAGACGGTAAAAGTTCAAATACTACTACAAACAGGAAAAATAACCTTAAAATCACATTACGAAATTGCGGTTAAAGCAATTTAATAACCGCTCAGTACACTACTGATTACCGCCAAAACCAAACCACCTCGTTACTCCATAAAACAACAAAAACATAGACATATCACCACCGTCACTAATTTTATATAAGAAGTTACATCGGTATTACCTTTCGAAAGCCTTTCTAAGCCAATCGGATCCTCTCATTATGACGCAACTGGATACATGGGACCAAGGAACTGATTCAAACGTGTACCAAGTACCTGATACCTGATTGCATAGGAACTACATTCTCTTTGTTCCTGTTTCCATAAGTTGTTGTTTTGCAAAGTCATGTGTGATTCAGTCTTTTATGATTTTTTTATTATGTTCATGTATCTTACGTTCGTTTCCTATAACATAGGTACTTACATAGAAAGAAGTTTGCAACTAAAATAATAAATCATTAGCAATCATTGTATTTAAAGGTAAAATAGACTCTTAAAGAACAATAGGTTGCGGACACCGGTGTCCTCGCGGAGTTTGACAGTTTAGGGTAGGTATATTGTGCATTGACCATGACACTAGTACTGATCTTAGATCAATCCGAATTCAAAATCACAAAACAATTAATCAATGTTCAATGTTCTTATTCAGTCTTAACTCTAAACTTCAGTAAAGAATCACGTGCAATAAACATTAAACAACGACATTACTCAACCAACAACACTCTTAAATTAATTAAGCAATTGAAACAAGAACAAAAATTACATTTTTGAATGCTTTTTAATTAGTCAAAATGACTTTTTGTTTCTTAAATTAATTGTTCGATGTGCGTCGAAATGAGAGCGTCGGTTATGTCGGCCGAGCAAAGCGAGTTTGGATCTCGTTGTCGTCTTTTTTTACAAGACTGACCACTTTTACTATCTCTATCGGCGACCGTTACGACCGGCGAGATTTACATCATTTTTTATACTAAATTACATTATATTATATAACATATACAATAATGAGTACCTTTATTGCGTGAATGGCAAAAAATATACTTTAATAACCATCTTGTTATTACCATTTCGTTTAGTGATTGTAGTTTTCTGTAGGACTGCTGCTAATTGCTCTTTTGAAGCGATTTTTGCTATTCAAATGCAAAAATGGTGTTTGATTTGTGTGTGTGATGGTGTTCATTTTCCTCTTTGTTTTTCATGATTCCACCTGCAAGGAAAATATAAGGACGAGATACAAGTGACAATATTTATGGGGGTAAAAAATGTTTTTGCCAATGCAAATAGTCCTTTAAACTGTGAAACACCGCGAAGACACCGGTGACCGCAACCTATTGTTCTTTAATTGTGTCTATAATGACGGTACTCAAAGGGTTATGCTAATATACCAATGAAACATTCATTATCTTAATTATTGTTTTTATTATTAATTTCCCAAAAAGTAAGAACCATGACAAAACTGAATGACATCATTTACGTAACAACATAAGAATTCCTTGAATTCTTTCATATCATAATCTATGTTAATTTTATTCGTCGCTAGCGTCATACCATGAGACAATTTCTATCATAAAATATAACTTTCCCGTGTTTTGTCTATATTGATTGCCATTACTTATGAGTTTATTAAACTTTGCCCCCATGATTTCAAATGCATACGTGACATGATGACGTTCTGCAAGTAAAATTATAAAACTTGTGTTGACCAAAATAATTTTTTTTTTGCCCAAAAAAATTTTTTGATTGATCTCTAGCTTACTGTACTGCGTCTGTGACGCTTAAAACATATCCATCGATAGTTTAACTTCTAATAAATAAATGTTAGACTGCATTGCTACACTTTTTTTTATATTGATGACGGGGAGAAACCTTCAAAAGGTGCTTAGCCTTTTAGGGAGAAAGACTAGGACTCTGGAATTTTTTCCTCACTAAGCCCACCCCGGTGGCCACCCTCAGCATCTGTAGGGGACACCGGGTCATCTAATAGACCTGCCCCGGAGTCCCCAGTATAGCTACACATGATGACCTTTTATTACTACTTCTAAAATGTGACTTATCAAACATCTTTCTTCCGAACCTTTTTCTGATAATCTTAGCTATTCTTCCCCCTAATGAGATTATCAACTTTTTTCTTTTTGTTGTTACATATCGATTGCATTACGTTATTATAAAATAAAGATAAAAATCGTCTGTTTTTAAATGTATATGATACTTGAGATAAAATTCTGCCATTACGATTATACAACAACTGGTCCGAGCCGTCACGATTGAATATCACCATCTTTGGCATCTTTGTTGAATGGAGTGCAGATAAAACATAAGGTTGAAACTGGTTTAAAGATTAATTTTAAAGTTGAACTGACTTGATGTAATGCTTTCTTATCAACAAATTGGTCGAGTTTAAGAGAGAAATAGAATTATTTGATTAAATCATCTACCTCTATATTGATTAATTTTTACTGTTGTTGATTTATTACTGTTACTATGTGATAGAAATCTTTTACATTGAATGTGATATTAATAACAATGTTTTAACGTGACTTTGTCGCCATTATTGATTTTGAATTTGAAACGAAGTTGCAAATTCCCCATAATATGTTGTACGGAAATCTAAACAAACATTGAAGAATCCACATTCGCAGACAGAGTCAAGGCATAGCAACAAAAACAACAAAATAATTATAAACATATAACTTGCAGTGTATTGATTACAAATGATTATTTACAAGATGAGTATTAAAGCCAATAAACAAAGTGCGAGGAGCATCAGCAGTTTGAGGAGTATTCTAGAAGAATGTTGGGCCGACGTAACCAGGGGCGACGAACCGGGCACCAGCACCGTTCACGACTGTGGGGCCAGCCACCAAGGTCTGGAAAGAATATTTTAAACCTAAATTATTACTCTATAGTATTTACAAATCAGCAATCACTAACTGGTGGGCTGCCTCGTTGGCCGAGTGGTCGCAAGTGCGACTGCCGGGCAAGAGGTCTCGGGTTCGATTCCCGGGTCGGGCAAAGTATTACAGGGTTTTAAAAAAAATCTTTGTAGTAACACGGAGTCTGGAATTGTGTCCGGTATATGACAATAGGCTAACCCCCTATTACATGGGGCTCATAACATAAATAGTGAAAAGTGGGTGTTACATTGTACAGTGGCATAATGTGCACCTCTGCCTACCCCTTCGGGGATTAAAGGCGTGATGTTAAGTTATGTGTAGTTGGTCGGTAGATCAAAGAATAATCACTCCGATAAGTATTACTTATGGCTTCTCAGAAAATTAAACATGTTTGTATAGTTTTACGCACCCTAGCAGCAGGAGCGAATCCAGCGAAGGCAGGGTAAGCTGCGAAGAATTGAGGTGCAGCGGCAGCCAAGGCCACGCAGACGACGAGGAAGACAAGCTGTAAAAGTTTTGGAGAAATTTTATGATGTTGTTTTTTAATTTTGCTGGTTAATAATAATATTTTTTGTATAGATACTCTTAATCAAAAAGAACATATTATATTCGAATAATCGTTATGATTATAAACTTACGAGGTATTTCATTTTGATGGCAGTGTTGGTAGATCTCACTAGAACTGCTGCTGAGCCTTCTGAGTGCAAACTATACCGGCTTACGGAAGGCAGACACATATATAGGGCCCTTGAAGGCCATTCAGCGATGCAGGCAGCCTAACATAAGCCTAGACCCTCCTAAGGTCAGACGGCCTATCTGAATATCTAATGAAAATACCAGTTACCAGGAAAAAATATACAAAGTTAATTATTGCTGCTCTAGTTATGGGCCGTATAATAATTTATTAGGACTACTTTATCATCAAGCTCCTTCTATGTATGGGTGATTAGGTAGCAAAGAATAGCATTTGTATAGTTGAAGGTAAGATTAAACTGTTCTTATTGTTAAAGTTCAATGAATTCCCATCAGTGTTAAGGAACTTTTCGCGGTTTTCATTGTATTTGTAATTGGGAACTGTGGCAGGATACATTTATTATTAATTCGAGATACGAGGTCAATTCTGTATGCTAAACTTTTATTCTACGAGTGGTATACAAGTTTAGGTATTTGTGGTATATATTTTTAAGTAGATTAATATAAATGTGGGATTAATATCTTGGTTATGAAGGACCGTGAATATGGATGAATGGGTAAGACTGAGATGGCGAGATTTCTGTGGGCAATCCTTTTCATAGGCTTGACGCCTATCCAAGAAATGAAAAACATAACTGTATGCTACCAGTTATGTCGCTTAGAACCTAACGGGTAACCGGGGCTCCGACTCGACGTGCAGGAGAAGGAACAGGGTGGTTTTTAGTCAGTAAGAGTCTGACACTCCCTCCCGCCTCACCCAGGCGGGAGCAGTCATTCGACGATTTTCCCCCTTAAAAAAAAAAAAAAAATGCTACCAGTTATGTTTTTCATTTCTTGGATGTGGCTTGGATTATTTTTTTTTATTTATTTAAAACTTAACCTAAAACTATCATTACTGTTTTCTCCATTGTGATAGTTTAGGCCTAAAACTAAATCTATGTACCTACATAGATTTAGTTCAGTTTAGTACAGGTCAACCCAATTAACCCTAATAACCTTATTATGGGACAGAGCCGTGGTAAATGAGCAGACGGATCACCTGATGGTAAGCAATCAACGCCGCCCAGATACACCCGAAACACCAGAGGAGCTTCATCGAAAAATAAAAAAAGGATGTCCTTTTTTAAAAAAACTTCGTATAATCTCCATTCAGGTGCATGTAACGACAATTACAATTACCTATGCAACGAATACCATTGCCTTCTGCATAAGCTAACTAGACAACAATGTGGACTTTCCTAATAATTTAGTCATTCAACAGATTTGCATACTTACTAGCATTCGTGTTGATTTATACACATAATTCACTGTTTCTGGGAAGTTACGGCTATCATTTGCATGCTCACCTGTCCACGATCAGTCCTAGTTATCAATAATGCATATTTAATTTGTAACTCGTTAGCTTACATATTACTAATATGACAGGTAAGCAGTTGTTGCTTATATGTAGGCGCTTAATGCTTTAACTTATAACAGAATAGTGGATTGAGTGCTCGCCAGCATTACAAGCTTCCGTACCTACAAGTGAAAAATCCGATATTCGAAATAAATTTTTAATTGCTGGGAATCAAAAACTGTGTAAACTATTGATACAATAGGCACATACTCAGACTCCTTGATGTTGTAAAATTATAAATTAATATATGTAGGTAGGTACCTACGAGGTACTCAGTCGTACTTACCTCTTGTATAGGTAAATGGAATTTAAGTTGTCAAAAGGCATCACTTGCCATGCCTTTGTTGAAAGCGTGATAGTATTTAACGTAGTTAGTATTGTACCTACAGTTCCATTTACAGAATACCTAATTAACTGTTGTTGCTCCTTATCTGAAAATAGGCTTAGATTTCAAAAAAAAGTAAAGAAAACACAACATACCTACTGCTGAATTGATAACTTTCTCCTTTTTGGGGAAGTCGGTTAAAAGTATCTACCAAGTGGTTTCTTCCTTGGTTGCTATGACATTTAATCGAATTAGGAGACAAAAGCCAAGTCGATCTCTGTCGTGGTACATTGTTCTTGCAGAATCGAACCAACAAAACTATGTAACTAGAGAGAATTGTATTGTGAACCTGATTGAAAAAGAGTAACCTATGGAGTTGCTTGCCCGTTCTTCTCCATAGGAATCTACACCTTGGAATGAGCAAATAGCTCGCTAATAGCCTTTCTGGTCTAATTGAAATAAATGATTTTGACTTTTAGCTTCTATATTGTAGGCACCTAGTACACCATCCTTATCATACAATCCACTGTTAAACTAAAGTACTTCCCTACATGAGAAGGGGAATTAGGGTGTCTTTTTTATAATCTCCACGCTTGCCTTGGATTGGAGATTTAATAGTTTTAGTTTTATCAGAGCGCTGCTTCCCGGTCTTTGTAGTATACGCATGGGTTGCTAATATTCTATTAAGAATTGGTTTAATAATTCTAATAGAGGAACGAACTCATTTCACACCTTACTTGTCAATTTGTTATGCTATGTTACAGCTAGCTAGATCTGTTACCTAACTAGGCATTCGTTCTATTCATAAGCTTTTGTAATTTGACTGCATCATTGGACCAGTGGCTGCAATCAGTAGTGATTACTGAACAAGAGATTTTGAATTCAAATGTAGGTTAAACGCAGTATTACGGAGTTTTTTTTTTGTGTTCGTGTAAGACGATATTGTCAACGTAAACCGCGCATCATGCGCATGCGCAATCATAATTTTTTTAGTTAAGTGGACAGTAAGCTTTTGTTAAAGAAGATTTTTAAAATCATTAAATCAATCGTAGTAAAACAACACAAGTTCTGTAAACAATACTTTTAATTTTTGTAGATATACATGTTATAGTAAATAGATGTAAATATACAAGACACGAATATGTTGTTTGGGCCAAAGTGTGACAAAGTGCAAGTTGCTAGGGTTCAGGGTTGAAGGGGAGAGCGCCGGCTTAGAAGAATGGATAACCAGCGAAGTAGCGCGCAGGAGCTTCATTCACCACAGTAGGACCAGCAACCACAGTCTGTAAACAAAACACCAAAATAACTTTCATTGTATTGTAACTTTCGTGAGACATACTAAATAAATTATTATATTTTCGGATTATAAGCCATGCTAGAGGCTCATACCTATGCTGCATATGAGCTTCTAGCATGGCTTGAAACTAGTTGAGTTTCTCGTCAAATTATTACGTGAGTAAGCCGAAAACATAATAATTTATTAAAATAACTTTCGTTAAAGGAACTCAGGAGCGAGAACTCATCATCTTTTCGCAACGCAATAGGTACAATTTGATGTCTACTCGTTTGCCTCCTATTCCTTTTTTTCAAGAAAAAATTGTTTTTAATACGTACCCTGCTAGCGGGAGCATAACCAGCATATCCTGGCCAGGCAAAGAACTGGGGTGAAGCGGCGGCCAGGGCCACGCAGACGACCAGGAAAACCAGCTGAAAAAAATACTCATTAGTTAAGATAGGAAGACAACGACCTCAACAGTACCGATTAGTTATTGAGTGTTGGAAAAGGATTGTGTGGTGTGATAATCTTCGATAAGAGAACGGAAGAGAATATGATTCAAAGATAATTTGGATAAAGAATATCATAAACATAAATTAAGGTGTTTTAGTCTTCTATATAATATATAATATTCCTTCTATATAATATTCCATATAAAGAAAATCAGCATTAACTGAACGAATGACTTCGGACCATTGAAAGGATTTCGAGGCGCTGGAGTCAACTCCCAGAAGCCCGTTCGAAAACTATTAATAAAATGCGATAACTCACGAAGTATTTCATTTTGGTGGTTTAGTTAAGAACTGCTGCTGAGTGCAAACTATATCGTCCTACGGAAAGCAGACGCATTATATAGAACCTTTGAAGGTCACCTGCCAGGTGTCTTTGTCTTTGTCCAACTTTGTCACCAAGTTTTATAAATACTTAGATAAAAGTAACTCCTGCATATTTATCAAATAATAATAATTATTATTGATAACCAGCATTACCAGTTTAATCGATAGTTTACGTATGCTGGTAGAAAATCAGTCTGTTGCCAAGTCAAATCTGGGGAGCCGTGTCATTGGGTCGATGCTCCAATCGGTAATGTTTAATAATGAGGAAGATTTTAGGCTTTCTAACCTCTTGCGTGACATTTATTTAATTTCTCTTATTAATTCTAAATAATTCAATATCAAAATCCTCAATACTTTCACTCGATTTGATCATACTTTAAGCCCATAGCACTAAGTTATACTAGTTTGAATCAGAGTGAAACAAGTGAAGTGATATCTCAATCAGAGGTAGAAATAATAAATTCATAAAACACACACTATGTATGTATGAAATTACACCTTCGTATGATCCAAGCCGGCACTCAGCAATCAACATGATCATAAAACACATACCGTAACTTCACATGAGCACCTAACCTAGAGCTAAACGCATTACCCTCTTTGTTACCAAGTATGCAAATTAAATAACTGTCTATTAGAAGTCAGTTATGTCAGTACACACTAGTATATAAGGTTATGTATATAATTATACATAACTGGATCAAAATGTAGGCATAGCTCATAATTTAATCATTCACTGTTCACATTATACGCCTGTTATGGAAGTATGGACGCGTTTCAATTAAAACAGGCTTATTGATATAAAATGCCTATGCAAAGGCAACAATAGCTTATTAATCATGTAAGAACTATGTGACAGTTGTAAGGTTAACAAGTTAGGTACGTGGTAACAGCAGAGCAACATATTTACACCACCCCTATACTCTGTTCTCGGGGATGCCGTAAGGGACTATAGATTAGGCAGAGACCAATCAGCAGAACTCTTTGATAAACCTACACCTTTTAAACTCCGAGCGTACGGCGCGTCGCGTTCCGCGCGCGCCTCAAAGAGCCATCAGACCACCACAGATGGGGCCCAATAGGGCCGATGCCGATTCGGAGTCGCGGAGAACCTAACGGGTAACCGGGGCTCCGGCTCGACGTGCAGGAGAAGGAACGGGGTGGTTTTTAGTCAGTAAGAGTCTGACACTCCCTTCCGCCTCACCCAGGCGGGAGCAGTCATTCGATGATTTTCCCCCCTTAAAAAAAAAAAACACCTTTTAAACTATGGTTTCTTGACACTATTAGTCTACAGTGGAATATTTTAATAGAAATTGTAGTTTTTTTCAGCAGATCGACTTAACATCCCAACTTTCCTAAATAAAGTACTTGAATTCATATTTGACTGCTTTGAGTACTAGTAACATAAATTGTATTAATAAGTGAAGGTTTCCATTGAAATGTAAACTTATAACATAAGTCTATTTTAAAACAATTTATGCACCATTGTTGTCTTGTTCGTCATAAAATTCCATTTTATTATCATCATAATATTATCGCTATGAAATGTAGTATTTCCATAATGTATTAAAATTATTGTTACATGGACCTAGAGATCGCTAGCATTTATAACAAGTTTTATGTCTATATTTTAGAATTTAGAGCAATTATCAATTTATTACAGCCTAATTACCTGTAGTTAATATTTTTGCATCAGATATTAAATTAATATTCTGCGGAATCCAGTTGCCATTTACAGATCAATAATGGATACATAAGTTATTTTGTAAACTCAGATATACTTAAATGTAATTTTGTAGACTCCTAAACATACATATTTATAGAATTTTTGAGATACCTAAGATACTTATATAATATAGATACTTTTTTTTTTCTTTTACATCTTATCTATTTTTACTTATATCTATATTATAAAATCCTTTAAAAATAATCCCTACTTGATTTATTTGATCTCAATCGTAAATTAGAGTATCAAAATACAATTCGTTTCTTTTTCTGAATGAACTTACCTGCCCGCTCACTGAAATTTAAATTTTATTTTTATCAGCAAATAAGTGGTTTATCGGCGTCAAGTCGCATATGTTCATCGGGTCCCTTGACTGATTCGGTTTCAGCTGCATCAGCTCGGTAGACTGCGTTTTCGATCCACACTGCGATACGGTCGGATATGGCTACCATGAACCGCGGGAGACGACCAGGGTTCGTGCGAGTTGGTTTGGGTTCACCTAGGAAAAAATACCAATATAGAAATGTTAATATGTAAAACGTAATGAGCAATGGGACTGCCTCGTTGGCCGAGTAGTCGCAAGTGCGACTGCCGGGCAAGGGGTCTCGGGTTCGATTCCCGGGTCGGGCAAAGTATTACTGGGTTTTTTAAAATTCTCAGTAGTAGCACGGAGTCTGGAAATGTGCCCGGTATATGGCAATAGGCTCACCCCCTATTACATGGGACTCATAACAACTAGTGAAAAGTGGGTGTTACATTGTACTGTGGTAGAATGTGCACCTCTGCCTACCCCTTCGGGGATAAAAGGCGTGATGTTATGTATTATGTATGTAATGGGCACAATATGCATGGTTCATTGTGAATCACTGAATAGGGTTTTCAATTATAGAAATCTATTAGTTAAGCTATTCTGTAACCATTGATTCGAATTTAAGAAGTGAGCTCGATTGTAATCTCGCCCGTCATAGGTCGCGATTATTCTCACAACTAACATAATTTAAAATTATAGAATAGTCTAACTGCGACACAGTGGACGACAGTGTAAAACGTACTTAAAATGATATACCTATTGGATTTATTATTTTTTTATTTTTAGTATTAATAAAATTTATTGACCGTAAGTTATTTCACCATATCAAACTAACGTTTAACAAAGTTTTAAACTAACCATTTTTGCTTAATAGGTACTGACCGAGAATTTCAGCGACTCTTTCCAAAACCACGTCGGCGATGCTTCTCAGACGGTTGGACACCAACATCTCTTTTTGGCCTTTAGCTATGTAATCACATAAACGGTACGCCACCTGAACATATAACAACTATGAATGAACTTCTTCATTAAACCCAAAAAAAGAAACATAGGTACTACATACTATCCAATTTTGCGGAAACTTCAGAAAACTTTTATTAGTAAACTCTAAGAGCCAATTTCAGAATTAGAGAGAGGAGGGCTTTGAGAAATGTGTTTAAGAGACGAGAATAATTACACATCTAGAAAGATAAATTATAGTTTGCCTAAGGTACAAAGCTTTTCGCCAACTAGGTACTTAGTTGGTAGGTACCTAAAGTAATTGAGTTTGGAAATTGTATAAAATACTTATACTGAGAGGAGAACCTGGGCACTAAAGTTAACCAGCCATTTCTGCCTGAGACGCAACTCCTTGCTTCTGTCAGCATGCTCCTTTCGGCTGACCATTCCACCCGGCCCAGACCATCGTTTCGACGACTCGTAAAACGCTTGGAAGTATTGCTCGGTTTGTCTAGGCAAGAGAAAACGAAATAAATATAATGATATACAATCCTAGGTTAGTTGCTTATTGATTAAGTACAGCAGTTAGATCATTCAAAATTTAGCGAACACTGCTGCCGTTCTTTGGTTACCTACGAATCGCAATTTCAGGCTAGAATTACCTGCAAGAGTTAAACAGTTCCGTATATAAGCCCTAAATTTCTTTCAGAGGTTATTAACTTGTTACAATCAAACTCGTGTTTCGAAATTAATCAGCATTTCTATAAAATTAAATTGAAAACCTATGAATAACTCACTACTACTCACTAGTTTCGTAATAAATACCTAAGCTAAGCAAAACTACGATGCCGCCATGCGTGAATGAACATTCACACAATTTGAATACAACTATTTCCTAATTTCGTATAGTTGTCAAAAACTTATGCAAATCACATTGTTATAGTTTAGATTGTGAGTTTGTGAATCAACAATATATTGCCTAAATGACCCTATTCGGTGACTTTATAGGTTTTTTTTTTTTTTTAAGGGGGGAAAATCATCGAATGACTGCTCCCGCCTGGGTGAGGCGGGAGGGAGTGTCAGACTCTTACTGACTAAAAACCACCCCGTTCCTTCTCCTGCACGTCGAGCCGGAGCCCCGGTTACCCGTTAGGTTCTCCGCGACGACTTTATAGGTTAGTAGTTCATAGTTCGTAACAATCGTAGGTCCTTTACTTAGGTCTCTGTTCAAAACTTGAGAAATGAACCGATTATGTAGCAATCTACAGGTAAATGGGTTGTTATCCAGCATTTTATTTTTACCTACTCATATCAAATCGTACCTACGTATTATAAAACTTACATACTGAATAATCAAACTTATCATCCAATCCATGAGGTCTACATACAAATACATACATAGGTACCTATAAAGATTAAGTAAAAAAGAAAATATGTAATGAAATGAAGAAATGAAATATATAAAGGAGTTAAAGAACAAATTTCATACTCAGGACTCAAGAAATAGTCCTCCTCCAAAGCGCTCTTGATCTTATCTCTTCGGTCACGAGGTAGAATGGCACACTTCTCGTCCCACAAAGAGCGTAGTCGACGGGAGTTCGGTCGGGCTAACATCTCCACTCTTTCCATGTTCCGACGGATTCGAGGGTTCATTCTATTCTCACTTTCTGCGGAAGAAATTATACAGTTCTGCGGAGTTTGATTATGAAAATGAAAGGTTCTTCTTTTCTTTAATATTTTATTAGATAGGTATTTGATTCTCGTATCTTATTCTGCCTGCTTTGTAAATGCTAATAAAGTTCTCGATAATATATGATTGGATTTGCTGTTTTGGATATTAACCGAAAAGGTATTAGGGTAGTATGCGCAGAAATATTTTATTATATCTGTGGTAGTAGGTATGTCACCTACTATCTAACCTAATTGTGACATTTTTTGTATTACAGACTTTTTATCTTTTGAAATAGCACCAAAAGACACAATGCGATAGGCTTTATAGAGGCTACTTTGGATACCAAAATAAGAAACTAAGAATAGGAGAACGGACGGTAGACACACTCGCGATCATTAATAATGAAAGGAATGTGTTTTTATTGGTGTACCACTTATTTCCTTCATTTGAAAGTAGGTACCTATCTACCTATTATGTAATGTTCGAACAATATAGTAATGTCGTGCAGTGCCCACGTAGCATGGTCATTATAGGTACCATGGGTATCTACTTGTAGGTTCGTACAGCTGCTATTCTACACTATCTTTTAGTCCATCTTACAATTTGTTAGACTTACATAATAGTAAGTACATAGGATATAGGTACAGACGGCTTAGCTAGTTTATACCTATGAGTTAGTTTAACGTTGAACGAGATCGAAACGTTACCGCTTTTGACGCTCTGATTGGCTTATTCCAAAGAACCAACCAATCAGGGATAGATGCGACGTTTCGGTCTCAAACAAAATCCCTAAACACCGGTGTCCTCGCGGTGTTTGACAGTTTAATACTTTAGATAGAAAATTTTACTCAAAGAAAGCATTCCTTTATTCTTGAAAAGAAACAAAACTGAATTCAAAGGTTTTTAAAAATTCGCTTGTTGCACGCGGTAATCGAACTGCAACTTTTACAGAATCTAGTTGGATCGACCGTGTGGGACACGGTCGCACACGGTCCGTCCTTGTGAGGCAAGCCAATTTTAAAAAATCTTCGAAAAACCGTTTTCTTTCTTTTCAAAAATAAAGGAATGTTTTCTTTGAATAAAATTTTCTATCTTATTTAAGTATTGAGTACCTACTTCCCCTTCAGATGGCATTAGAAAATTCCACCTATGATATGGTATAACCCAACAAATATTGGTACCTACCACATTATTTCTAACGGATGATTTTATTGCTAGACTGTAGCAAGCAAGCACAACAACTAATCGTGAGGTCCCAGACGGAAAAGGTTTGGGTGTTGGGATTCGTAAGGCAATTACAGGCACGAAGTTTTAGTATTACTGAACGGGGGTCCACTTCTACTGCTATAGGCATCTAGCGGCCTATTTATATACACCTATTTTACGCAGGGTAGGCTAATACAGTAAATAAGTACCTGTATCCATTCTCATGACCTTGACATTTTGGTCGGACGACGAATTAAGGTCCTGTCTGGAGCCCCTAAGTTTGTCCTTCGGGTCTAATCTCCTTGATGCCGTCGGCATGATTACATAAGTAAATTTACCACTGATAATTTAAATAAACTTCTCCAAAAATCACTTGATATCTGATGCGTTGCTTGACGTCTGACGTGTGAAAAATATTTTTTTGACATTGTTTTAATAAATGTGGCTGAATCTGAACCAGCCAGTTTTGTCAGACGATCATGACAGTAAGACCTTTTTGGTTTTCAATCAGTTTATAGATATGAAAACTCCTTTCAGTTTATATAAAAACTCCTACTGCTTCGTTAATAAGTAGTGTGATCAAGGACCCTTTTTTTCAAACGTCCTTGGTGATAACAGGCACGATTACAAATAAGTGTCTCGCCTTGAATTTCCACCAATTACAGAAATTGAACTCGGTGTGGGTACTCAAAGCTGAAGAACAGCAACCAGCCTCTGTACAACAAGTCGCGTGTTTGATTCATTAAACAATTCTTAATGTTTTTTTGTCCACAGATTCATATTCTGTTAAGTTGAGAAGAAATTAAAAAATACAAAACTTTTGAATTGATTTATTTATTAATTCTTAAACACATCCAACTGTGTAAGTCTGGTATTCCGTCGTTTACGTTTGCTATAACTGGCGACGCTTCCTGCTCGAATGGTAGATGCCATGTGTTATTCTTCTTTTGAGCACAGGGAGTAAACATCAAGGGCGCCTGCAATGATATAAATAGTTTTAAAGGAATTGCGGCGACAGACGAAGACAGCAATCGGCACTGGCTATGGACGACCGTGTTTGTAAACGCACCCACGACACAGTGTGGGGCAAAGTCAAAAAGGCTTAGAAGGGATTATAGAATTTGGTACTCCAATAGGCGGCACACCTATACACAATGCAAATGTTGTTTTACACCGGGTTTTCTGTCTGTAAGGTCGTGATAAATACATAAATGGTATTTGTTGATTATGTATTTTAAATATGCTACAATACTGCATTGAGTCTAGCCTGTTACAATATTTGTATGTTATAAGTGAATAATTAATAAGGTTACATTGCGTAGAGAGGTTGCAGGCACAACCGGTGAATAGATTTTGGATTTCATCCTACTACAGCTACTAAAGCAAACAGACTAACACATTACTTTACCTGAATGGAAGGTCTTCTTTGAGGATTCTGAAATATCATCCATTGGTGCTGCCACTGCCATCTTTTGAAAATGTGTATCAAACTTTCATCTTTTAGAAGGAACTTGTGTCCTCTCAACAAGTCTTTGGAAACTATATCAGTATGAGGACCACTGAGTAGTGCTGCTGTTATGAAGTATGGGTCATCTTGAGAACTGTGAATTAGTAAATCAATATTCAAGAATAGCTAAACTATTATCGACAGATGCATAATACTGGCATTGCTCATTTTTATTGAATTTTACACATGGTGTCCCTGAAGTGACAATCAAATAGCACCAGGGTGCTTACTCTTGAAACCAATCTCAATGTCAATACAATTGCAATCCAATGAAAACTCAATAGTTATTCAATGTCAAAACTATACAACCCCTATTGTAGCTGTTAAAATAGCATTCAGAGTACGGAATATAAAGCCAAAGTCAATACCATTTAGTTCATTCAATACTCACGCAATACGGATGTAATGGGCGCTAGTGTTAAAACTCAAGAGTACTAAATTTCACAATTTCAATGTCGATCAATAGGAATTGGATTCAAGAGTAAGCCTACATGTGATCCGCAAGGTTCTTACAGTTATCAGAACAATATAAAAATGTGTTATCCACTTACTCTTTCGTGGGTAACACACAAGTCATTGTAATTTAAAAACTACCTGACTTGGATTTTTTTTAATTTTTTTCTCACAATCAAATGGCACATGGTGCCATTTGATTGTAGACTTCAGGGACACCTGTATGTATATTCTAAATAAAGAAATATCTTACACATTTTCAGTAAAGAAACATTCAGTTTTCCGCATAATTTGCTGCATTATTTTCATATTCCACCTCATCATATGCTGCCTGCCTAAAAGCAGTATCTTTTTGTTCCGTCTCACAAAATGATCTACGACTTGGTTCAGAAACACCATCTTGTTTAAATGTGAGGCCATACCAACACCATAAGCTATGTTAAGTCCATCTAAAACAATGTCATAAGGTGCAGTTTTGTCTACAAAGTCGGTAAAGCGCTTTAGTTCTTCGGGTGATGTTTTTAAAAACAAATCTGAACCTACAATAAGTTTTTCTTTTACTATACTTTGTAGTTTGTCAAATTCATCATTTGTTAATGTTAAGCAGTCCAATGTATCCTTACAGCATGAACACTGGCCACTAAAAAATATTACATAAAATATTTAGTTATTTTTATTATCTGGTCTTGTTGCCAAAAATTATGATACTAATTTACATTTATACTTACTTTAGTTTCCTTATTTTAGCAAAACCTGCATTCCAATTTAAAGTGCCATATACTTCTTTTAATTTATTAGCAGTTTGCAAAGGTATAACAGCACAATTTTTAGCAACAAAAGAAAATATTTCATTCATATGTTTCTCAATGGTTTTCTTGTCTTTATATTTTCTCAAAACATAATCTATCCATGCTCCGTAAGCATTTTCCAGTAGTGGCCGTTTGCTTTTTATACTTTCATCAATTAGTTCTAAGGCCTTTTTGTTCTTATTAAGGTTAAAGAAGGTTGCTACCAGAGTGCTATAGGCTGAATGTGATGGTGCTGTGGTTAAATGTATGTCGCTTAATACTTTCAGAGCTTTTTCTGTTTCATTTATAGCACACAGTGCATGCAACAGACGTTCACATGTACTGTACTCTAACACTTTATATTTACTATATAAACTTTTATGGGCATCTAAAATAAAGTGTGTCTGATCCTTTGTTAATTTCTCCTTTTTCGATATTTCGTAATACAGATTCAGTAAGCTATTGATTGTTCCCAAAGACAATTCTTCCCCTTTACTTTTTAAATGTTGGGCAAATGATAATGCAATATCATATTTCTTCAAAGAAGTCATATATTTTAGAATGATCGCATCTATATTTTTTTTGTTTATATTGCCTTCCATGGATAAAACGTCATTCTTAAAAGTAGTCCAGTCTTGTGGATTGTGCTCACCAACTGATTTAATTTGTTCTATTTGCTCATCATAGAACTTTTCTTTAAAAAAAGATGCATTTTGGCTTAAAACTCTTAATCCAACTCTTGCAACTGAAAAAAAAACGTACACATTGTCTTTTCTTGTTTTTGTTTTTAGCAATGATATTTTTAAAAATTCTTTGGCCATAGTTGTGGTGTGCATACACAAGTGAAACTGTACTGCAAACTTACCTGAATTACGTTGAGTTACTATTCGAGTTAATGTATAAAACATTTTGAAAATACTTTCTATTAAAGTTATACATAAGTTTTATACATAAAAGTAAAATTTGTAAAATATATCACATTAGAGGTTATAATATTTCAAATTCAATAAACTCTAACTTCTTTGACATGGCATTGACAATAACATTGATGTGTAAATGACATTGCGCCTTATGATATATCTATGGTTAAGACAAATTTTTCAAGTTTTTGGTACATACATCTCTATGGTACATGTAAATATTATACCACTGATATGATAAGAGTATGGATAAGAAACAACTAGGAAAAAATCGTGCCTACATAAACTTCACTTGGTCACCTATAATGGCGGATAGAACTAGGGATGTAACTTTTAAAAACTGTAGAAATATCGATATTTTAGAATTGGTTTTAATTGACTTAACAAGAAAATATCATTATTTTATGATTCATCTGGATTTAATTTTTATCTAGCTGCTAAACATTACCAACATATTAGCGAAATATATTTAGTAGTTGCTGCGTGCACTGTCACTCCGGTCGATCGTGCCTATACATTCACATTATAACTTTCACGATACTTATATATCGAAATTCATGAAAAGGATTTTCCATCAACTGGTCAATACTTAAGGTTAAGTAATTTTTGAGGGTTGAAAAAGAAAACTGTATCAAAGTATTCATAAAATCAAGATTTATAATATACAATATCTTCGTATTTTTAGTAGTGTTTCCCTGTAATGTAATCTGCAAAACCATCTTTCGAGAAGACTCCAGAACTGGTTCCAAGTTCATTTTCATGCACATATCTGGCTAGAGGCTGCAACATAAATAGTATAATTTAACTTACTTGATCCAATTGAACATAGATTTTTCTATAGATTCTATAGGTACTGTCTAAGCTCTGAACGAAAATGTTTGTACATTACAATGATAGTGATAGATAGCGGAGGAAAACAGAAACATATAGGTACAAGAACCCGGTTAGTTATGAACTTAATATAATATAAATGTTAAATAAAAGGAGGGTTAAATGAGGAGCTTCTAAATAAACTTGAGCGCTTGCAAAATGTCTGTATACGCTTTGCCTTTGGTTTAAAAAAGTACGATCATATCTCTGAATTTCGCAAAAGGCTCAAGTGGCTCCCAATCCGACTTCACAGGAACACTCGCATCTTATGTCTTCTTTTCAATATACTTTTTAATCCCGATTATCCCTCTTACCTTCGTGAACGTTTTTCCTTTGCCCGCCCTCCTGAGGTTCTTTCCCGATCTCATCTTAAATCTAATCTTTCTGTTGTCTCACACAATACTGATTTTTACACCTATTCCTTCACTGTTCATGCAGTGCGACTTTGGAATTCCCTACCACCTAATATCCGTGACTCTAAATCCATCCCAATCTTTAAAAGACTCGTAAGGGAGCACTACCTTTCCTCATCTTGTTCAAATTAGTGTCATATATATATATATATATAGGTATGTATAATATATTTATTTGTAATATACTCTAATATGTGTATTATTTGATGTGTATCTATCATATGTATGTATAGGTTTATGTATTTTATCGTGATCTATTTATTTAATACATTTCATGTCATGTTACGCACAGTGTCTCTGTTTTTACCGTTTTTCCTGTCGAAGGACTGCAGGAAGAGATTCCTTCGGGAATATGTAGTACCTATGTACCTCCAAAATATTTATATATGTGTTCTCCTGTGTACTGTCTGTGTGTTGTGCATAAATAGATAAATAAATAAATAAATAAATGATAAAATGTTAAGTTTGCACCTCTTCAAAAAATGCTTCCAAAACTAATATAACAAAACACATAATGAATCGTTTACATTATGATTTACCAATAGAGCTTGTAGCGATAGGGCCCCATCACGTAGATTTACTATTAATTTATTGTTCGGTTAAAATATTAATCTTCAAAATAAAGTTAACAAACAAAGATATGTTTCCTTCTAGTATCTATATTTCCCACATTAATTATTTCCAGCCAAGAACTTCTGCGTGGTTCAAGCACAAACTAAAAAGAAAATTTATAATATTATTAAAATTATCGGCAGAGTTCGACACATTCTAATAAATAATCTAAAAATACCCTAAAGTTATATTTCATTTGTTTGCTTCATTTGAATCCCTCGAGCGGTATTTGATAAAAAAATCAATTTTGACAAAATGCATTTCCCACAATATTATTCCTTATCTCATATTGTACAAAAATTATTCTCTATTGTATTAATTATTTATTACATTACGTAGGTATTGACGATGGTGGAATTTTGTCGTTAAAATGAAATTTTTGACGAGTACTTAATGTTTTTTGTATTTTTTTTTTTTTTTTTCTTCTTCTTTGGCAACTAAGTCTCCAAAATGGTGTTGTCGACTATACTGCCAGTGTCGAGTGGTGACGGCAAAATTATTGGACCGTCGAACTTAACTTTGCGGTAGTTTTTAGTTGTTAGTAGCTGAAAGGACAAAACAATTGGGTTAGTAAAACATAAACATTATCAACTATTTTACTGTATATATACAGTGGTGTAAAAAATAGTTGGGGGACATACACAATATAGACAGATATTAATATACATCATTGGACACCGTCACATTTTGATCTCATTTTCATTCATAAATTTACATATATAAATAATTACTTTGTGGGAAAAGTGAGTTAAAAGGAGGTGGAAACTGATTGGGAGTGGGATTTGGATACTGGGAAGTTTTTTATAGAGGTCAAAGGATTGGGAATTTAAGGGACATGAAAAAAATATGTGTTCTAAGGTTCCCTCATCAAGGCCGCATTCGCACAGAGAGCTGTCGCGGACACGGATCCTGTTGAGGAAGACCAGACTACTACAATGGCCGAGTCTGAGCCTACACAAGGATGAAACAGTATGACGGGGAAGCTTAGGGTACTTGGAAAACCAACGTTTCCGTCGGATGCCGGGCTGGACAACTGCATAGTAGGCACCTTTCCGTTTGGAAGTTTCTACCCACACTGCAGCCCATGAGTCAAACAGCTTGTGTTTTGTGTCGGCACGTATATCATACCCGTACACAACGTAGTGTTGACGTTCGACCTCATTCGAGGCCGCAAATTTGGCCAATGAATCCGCACACTCGTTACCACATATGCCAGAGTGACCAGGAATCCAAGCGATCTCGATATTTATGTCATCTTTGAAGCAAGAAAAAAGAAGCGCCTTTATCTCTACAACCAAACTGCTATGAGTTCGGGAATGGAGCTGGTCTTGGTTGAGAGACTGTAGGCTACTTCGGGAGTCGGAAAAAATAACAGAATTTCTAAGGTTGTGTGCTCTAATAAATTTTATTGATTCTAAAATGCCAACACATTCTCCCGTGAAGACAGATGCTTCCGGGGGACACTTGGAGAGGAGGGCGATCTTCGAATTTTGGAAGTACGCTGCTACTCCTGTACTTCCATTTCGGGATAGTTTAGACGCGTCGGTGAAGAAAATATTCCAGCCCTTCCAGTAGCTGTTCAAAGCGCGCCCAAACTCACCCGCAGCATCTACGGAGGATTTCGAGATGCCGAGTCCTAGAATTACCTTTGGCCTGAAGTGGATAACCTCATATACGGAAGAGAAAACCGGGAGTACAGGATATTGCCTGATGGGTGCAGAGAGGTTTTTAAGCTCCCTGTACCTGACAATCACGGGAGGGACAGGTTTATTGTTCCAGTAGGAAGAGGACCTATAGGAACAGTGGATTTGTTCTAGGATAGGAAGAAGGGGGTGTGATGAGAGGGAGAGGACTTTTGAGATGAAGCGGTCTGCCAGGTATTGTCTTCGAAGGTTGAGGGGAGGCTCTACACATTCAACCTAAAGAGCATTTATGGGGGATGATTTCATAGCTCCGATAATTATTCTAAGGCATTTGGCCTGAATGGAGTCTAGTTTTTTTAATGCACCCTTATTGCAAGGAACAATAAGGAAGCAACAATAGTCCATTACACTTCTGACCAATGCATTATAGATGAGCTTCAATGAGTAGGGGTGTGCACCCCACCATACCCCGGCCAGAGCTCTGAGTATCGATACTGAGCGTTCACACCTTGCAACCACAGTGTTTATGTGATCCGCCCCAGACATCTTTGAATCGAGATAAACCCCCAAGAATCTAGCACTGCTTTTGATTGGGATATCCTGACCGTCTATCTCTACACGAAGATCCGGAGTGCGTCGTTTGCGTGTAAAAATGACAGCTGAGCTTTTTGGGGCGCTTAAAGATAACCCGTGATTCAGAAGCCATTGGTTTAATGAAGCCAAAGAGACGTTGATGGAGTGGGCGGCGTCTGTTATAGAGCTGTTGGTAACCATTAGTGCGATATCGTCAGCATACTGAAGGACATTACAGTTAAAATTTAGACAGGAGGGAAGGTCATATGTATAAATGTTATAAAGGATGGGGCTAAGGACTGACCCCTGAGGTAAACCTTTCCAGGAGGACCTCCGTACTGGGTTATCCTCAGGAGTTCTTAATTGGAGGGTACGATCGGAAAGGATGTGGGCTATAATTCGGCAGATCCTACTCGGGATTCTCAGCTTTTGCAGTTTCTGCCTGAGAAGGGGTAAGAGGACAGAATCATAGGCCGCTGAGATGTCCAAGAAGACTGCGACCAACGACTCCTGCCTGCTAAGGGCCAGTCGGATGGCTGAAGTGAGGGTACCCACACTGTCAGCCGTACCCAGACCTTTCCTGAAGCCGAACTGAGCCGCCGGAAGCAGCCCCTGGCTCTCAACCAACCATTCAAGGCGGTTTTTGATGAGGTGTTCAAAAGTTTTAATAAGTATGGACGATAGGGCAATAGGTCTGTACGACAAATGGTCACCAGGGTCCTTGCCAGCTTTTAACAGCGGCATAATAACCTGAACCTTCCAGGTAGGAGGAATATAGCCTGAAATAAAGCAAAAATTGACCAAGTCAAGGTAGTATTGCTTCGCTTTAGTTCCTGCTTTAGTTAGGAATGAGTAGGGGAACCCATCAATCCCTGGTGCCGAGTCCTTCACATGCTTGAGTACCGTTTGAAGTTCTTCAGGTGAGAACTCCAAATCGAGCGGGTCATGAGACTCGGGTCGCTCGATCTCATGGGATTTCAGGCAGCATTCATCTGCAGCAGGAACATACGTTGGAGCAATGTGGTTGAAAAAACTGTTACTCAGAGACTCGGGTAAGGTGGAGATAGTGGGAGGTTTGGTGGAGTTCCTAAAATTTTTAACTTTCTGCCAAACTTTGGATATTGGTGTCGATGGGTTTAGTGAACCACAATATCTCTGCCACCCTTGTCTCTTCTTTTTCTTGAACAATTTCCTTGACTTAGCCAAAATTCGCTTGAAATTTAGGAGGTTTTCCAGGTTCATATCTTGGTTATATGTCTTTTCAGCCGCATTCCTAGCTCTTATCATGGCAGTGCATTCACTATCCCACCATGGTGGAGAAGGGATATTGCCTTTCGGTGCATTTTTCACAGGAAAGCAATCTTCGGCTGTGGAGGATATCAGGTCGGAAAATTTGGAGAAACATTCCAAAGAATTCTCATTGTTAACTGGTGGAAGGAGAGAAATGCGGAGGTCTAATAATTTAGAGTAAAGATCCCAGTCTGCGGAATCTAAACGATATCTTAATAGGGGGGAAGGGGTTTATCTGGGATGGATTTTGACAGGTGTTTAATTATGATGGGGTAGTGATCACTACCATAGGTCAAATTTAAACAACTCCAATTTAGCACGCTAGCCATAACAGGCGAGCAAAAGGTCAAGTCCACACAGCTGTTTCTTTGACCAAATGCAGACCTACGAGTAGGGCTGCCATCATTAATGACACACAGATCGAGTTCGTCCAGCATCTCAACTAGCTCATTACCCATATTATCACAAAAATCTGAACCCCATCTATAGTGATGGGAGTTAAAGTCACCCATAACAAGTAATGGGCCACTTACTGAGGTAAGTAAATTTTTAATCAAAATAAGGTGGTCAACATGAGGGTGAGCAATGTAAAATACAAATATATTTATGTCCTCAGCCTTAACAGCGACAACATTTATGTCATCGCCAACGAAGGGTAGAGGGATCTGGGAGAAGGGTACTTTGTTATTAATTAACAAAGCACACCCTCCATATCCATCAGATCTGTCATGTCTGACAACACTGAAACACGGGATCCCGAAATTGATATTCGGTCGAAGCCATGTCTCAGCAATGCCACAAATCGATGGTTTAAATTTATTCATCAAGTGGAGTAAGTCACTCTTCCTGGGAAGAGTACTCCTCACGTTCCACTGAAGCAGTGTTAGAGGTAGAAATTTTACAGATGTAATCAAGAATTGTTGAAAGCTTGTGTGCGACGTGGTCCGGTACAGTTTGGGCAGGGTTTGATAGTACTGCCATGAGCATATCAGAAACTATATTAAGAATGTACTTGGAGCTACGAATGTTGGTTCCGGATTCCACAGGGAAAGCGCAACCGTTTTTGGATGGGGAGTAAGTGTGGTCTTGGATAAGGGCCTGATGAGCCTTCTTATCATAGCTAGGAGATAGGGGAGCATGTGATTTAGGTTTAAGGTGTATAGTTTTTTTATAGGAGACTCTTTGTTGGGATGGTTTTTTATTAGGAGATGGATCAATGAGGTTGACTGATCTTGAGACCTCAGCATAAGACCTTTTTACAGAAGGGAAAACCTGGCTTGCTTCAGCATATGAAATTGATTTTTCAGCCATCAGAGCTTTGATGCTCTTCTGGCGACCCAATTCAGGACAAGTTTTGTCATTAGCAAAATGGGTGCCATTGCAATTGACACAGGTGGCAGTCTCAGCTGGAATCTGGCATCCATCCCCTGGATGATCCTGGCCACACTTGAAACAACGTGGCTTGGAGCGGCAAAGAGTGCGGGTATGTCCAAAACGGCAACAGTGATAACACTGTATGGTAGGGTATGAGTATAGTTCTACCGGGAGCGCTGAGTAAAAACAAAACACTTTTTTAGGTAGTGTTTGGCCGTCAAAAGTAAGCACTACGGTTTGGGTAGGCTTCCATTCGGTACCGTTTGGAGTTGAGACTCTGCGATTCATCCTCCTAGCTTTTATCACAGCCCCACACCCGGTGGGAACCCTGATGTTACCAATGACTTCGTCCTCTGTCCATTCCACAGGGACGTCCCTGACAATGCCCATTCGGGTAATATTAAATTGTGGGATCGAAGTTGTATAATTTTGAGCTACCATACCGTTTACTAAAAAGCTGTTAGCATCCTGGTGCGTCACAAACTCAACCGAAACTCTATTCCTCCCCAGCCGTTTGACACCACCGATCTTAACATTATTAATGTTTAGTTTCATTAAGAACATACCAAATTTAACTGGGTGAAGCGTGGTGCCAGACGTCTGGGAGTCCTTAAGAGACACATAGACTATGTAAGGGGGATTGTCCCTGGCCATGTAACATTGCCTACCATTTACATTTTTTGCCAATTTCGGGGGGTTGTTTTGGGTGATAAGGGGGGAGCCTGCGGGTCGTTTCCGGGATTTTGAAACTTCCGCGTCCATTATTTCGATATCCGGGGTGTTGGGAGGAAGGGTAATTGTGACGATAGTTTCCGTCTCATATTCCGGGGATTTATCGGGATCAGGAGGATCGGGTGGCTTCACCTCGTCCATTTCGAATTAAAAAGATGCGGATGGGCAGAGGAAATAATAGAATAAAATATACTTAAAAACACCAATACCTGATTAAAACTTACACACACATACACTTAACCAACACAAAAACACAAAATTTAAAAGATTTCAATTTAGATCACTATGAAATAGATCACTTAATTGAAAACAAACGTAGAAATGACAAAAGCACGTGCGTTGCCTTCACCACTACCAACGAAAGTCCTTTTTGTATTTTGTCATTATGTCAAATTAATGCACTTTATCATTCAGAATTTAGTATAGTTCTTTGTTCTACTTTTGACGCATTTATTATGTACGATAAAATTATCGATACGGGAACAATCATGTACATCACTATTTTTTAATGAAAATTGTTTTAGACGTATTTCAACTAAAATTAATGAAAATAAGCACTGCATTAGTTAGAAAAGTATTGTATTTAGTCAATTTGCAGCAACCACACTTGAATAGTTTGAAAAACAGAGATATTTTAATGAAAAATAACAGTACTTACCGATGTAATGTTACACTTGCCGGTTTAGTAATATTTTTAGTGCTACATCCAATAACACTGCACCCGGGCATAGTTCTTCTCACTAACCAATAATTTCTTTGTTTACCACGCACAAAAACAACAGGAATTCTACAAATTTTCGTAACAAAATATTGTTGACCAATGCTTTGACAGCTGATGTACCACTGACATGCACTGATAACAGGGGACTAATTCGGCACAATTAGGTTTTTCTGATGACGTCAAAAAATTATGGCCAGAATGACAATAATGTGTTGTCTCTTTCTGCATAAGCAAAGAGACATAGGTAAAAAAGAAACAACAGTATGTTTATGAATTTACCGTCAAGTTGGATCCTAAATTCTACCCGTAGACAATAGCCAGACATCTATGTTATATTTATAAATCTATGTTGGGTACACATCGGGGCTTTATCTCTATGGTCTTCAATTTCACGCAATATCGTCAAAAGTGTTTGATGTCGTCATTCTGTTGATTTCTTAAGAGTTGAGTTGTCTATTCTTTTTGTCTGTCACTCAGTCAGATATTTTATAGTGTATCATCTATGGTCAGATTTATTTACTTGCGACACGTTAATAGTTTGTCTCATTTTGTACTATTTAGCTTGTGTACTTATTCTAATAATTTATGTATTAGTAGCATAAAACCTAACTTATAAGAATCATGGATAGCAAAACTACAAAAATGCCCAAAGTGGCAAAGGTAAATATTTCAATACCCAAGTTGGAGAGTGTTACTCAATTTACTTGAATTTGTCTAAAAATTAATGCTTTTTAGGTGAAAAACAAAGCGCCCGCAGAGATACAAATTACTGCTGAACAACTTTTGAGAGAAGCCAAAGAGCGAGATCTAGAGATTTTACCACCACCACCAAAACAGAAAATATCTGATCCAGAAGAGCTTAGAGACTATCAGCATCGCAAGAGAAAAGCATTCGAAGATAATATTCGAAAGAACAGACTTGTAAGTAACAGACTCTAGAATTATATTATTTTGTTATAACCTATAAAAAATATTCTGACTAAAATCTAATAAGTTGAACGTAATTCCAATATAACTATGAAATTTAGCAATACTAAGTGGATTGTATTATTTCAGGTTATAGGAAATTGGCTCAAATATGCTCAGTGGGAAGAATCACAAAAGCAAGTCCAGAGGGCTAGATCCATTTATGAGAGAGCTCTTGATGTGGACCACCGAAATGTTACCTTATGGTGAGTTATAATAGAATGTAATTTTGAACAATTTGTATACTGCTTAAATAAAAGTAACAATAAATGAACTTTAATTGCAGGTTGAAGTATACAGAAATGGAGATGAGGAACAGACAAGTGAACCATGCTCGCAACCTGTGGGACAGAGCAGTCACTATACTGCCAAGAGTCTCTCAGTTTTGGTACAAGTACACCTACATGGAGGAGATGTTGGAAAATGTTGCAGGAGCCAGACAGGTATGAATCCTGTTCATAGCTCAAACATTTGTTCATTTATTTTATTGAAAATATAACAAATGATTGATGTTATTTAAATTTCTAGGTCTTTGAACGTTGGATGGAGTGGCAGCCAGATGAACAAGCATGGCAAACATATATAAACTTTGAACTAAGATATAAAGAACTCGATAGAGCTAGACAAATCTATGAAAGATTTGTTATGGTGCATCCTGATGTTAAGAACTGGATCAAATATGCCAGGTTTGAAGAAAATCATGGATTTATAAATGGTGCAAGAAAGGTATTTGAAAGAGCTGTTGAGTTCTTTGGTGATGAGGATCTTGATGAAAGACTATTCATTGCCTTTGCAAAGTTTGAAGAAAATCAAAAAGAACATGATAGAGCCAAAGTTATCTACAAATATGCATTAGACCACATTCCAAAAGACAGAAATAAGGAATTATATAAAGCTTACACTATTCATGAGAAAAAGTACGGGGACAGATCTGGTATTGAAGATGTTATTGTAAACAAAAGAAAGTATATGTATGAACAGGAAGTTATTGAGAATCCCACCAACTATGATGCCTGGTTTGATTACATAAGACTTGTTGAGAATGAAGGAAATGTGGATGATATCAGGGACACCTATGAAAGAGCTATTGCAAATGTACCTCCTTCGAAGGACAAGCAATTCTGGCGACGATACATATACTTGTGGATTAATTATGCTTTATATGAAGAATTAGAAGCAGAAGACGCTGAAAGAACAAGGCAAGTTTATAGAACATGTCTGGAATTAATACCACATAAGATATTTACATTTTCTAAAATATGGCTAATGTATGCTCAATTTGAAGTGAGGTGTAAAGATTTAAAACAAGCAAGAAAGACCCTAGGTATGGCTCTTGGCATTTGTCCCAGAGACAAGCTTTATAGAGGTTACATTGATTTGGAGATTCAATTGAGAGAATTCGATAGATGTAGAATATTATACCAAAAGTTTTTGGAATATGGCCCAGAAAACTGTATAACATGGATAAAGTTTGCAGAGTTAGAAACATTGCTTGGTGATACTGACAGGGCTAGAGCTATTTATGAAATAGCAGTAGGGCAGCCAAGACTTGATATGCCTGAGCTCTTATGGAAAAGTTACATAGACTTTGAAGTACAACAAGGAGAAACAGAAAAAGCAAGACAACTTTATGAAAGGTTGTTGGAGAGAACAGTCCATGTAAAAGTTTGGCTTTCTTATGCAAAGTTTGAATTAAATGCTGAAAATGCTGACAATATAAATGTAGATCTTGCTAGGCGTGTCTATGAGCGTGCTAATGATAGCCTCCGAAGTGCTGGTGAAAAAGAGGCTAGAGTACTTCTACTAGAAGCATGGAAAGACTTTGAAACTGAAATTGGTGAAGAAGAAAAGCTTGAAAAGGTTCTATCCAAGATGCCAAGAAGAGTTAAAAAGAGACAAAAGATTATTAGTGAAAGTGGAGTCGAAGAAGGGTGGGAAGAAGTATTTGATTATATTTTCCCAGAGGATGAAATGGTTAGACCTAATCTTAAGCTGCTTGCTGCTGCAAAACAATGGCGCAAACAAAAAGAAGTCTCACAACCACCAGAATCAGAATCTAGAACTGACCATGAAGAAAGACGGGAGAATGATGATGATGAGAGTGAAGAAGAAGAACAAACTCCTCCACAACCACAGAACCGGAATGAAAAAGAGGATGAAAGTTAATTTGACAATAATTAAGAATAGAGTAAAATAAAAGATTTTCTGGAATTTTATGTCATTTATTTGTCCAAGCTAATCAACATCTTCTGGGCGAACTGGGTGTGTCAGTGGTATTACAGACTTTTTATTAACATCTCTTGAACATGCTTTTCTCATATCTGCAATACAAAAAAATAAATGAAATAGTATACACAAACAATTTTAAATTAAATTATCAAAACATCATCTTACCATAAGCATCTTCATCTGGATCTCCAGAGTAATATTCTAATACTGTCCTATACACTATGTAGCCTAAGTTCTTGTACATATTAATTGCAACTTTATTGCTTACTCTAACAAAAAGGTCCACAAAATAGGCTTTTTTCCTGTAAAATTCAAAACAAATTATGCACTAATCATATTTAGAACAAAAATTTTAATATTTCTTATATTAAGTTATATACTGACTTCTCTGACACATCTTCTAAAATGTTCATCAAAGTAGCTGCAAGGCCCAGCCTCCTGTATTCAGGGCCTACAGTCAATGCAGTAACATGACCATGCCAGTTCTCGCCATGACCCTCAGCTTTTCCCATAACTGAGAATATATTTTAACAATACAATACCAGAGCTATTAAATGAGTAGTACTTAAAAAGTAACTTAGAGTACAACACAAAACAGAAAATCAATTGAATCACTTACTGTATCCCATTATTTCTCCACTTGGAGACTCGACAACTTGAAAATATTCTGGCCAATGAGCTAAATATTGAGTATAAAACGATAGCCCATATGTTTCAGTAAGAGGGTCCAAATTTCTGTGAAAATGTTATTATGACTATGTTTTACTTGACAAGCATGCGGCATCTGCACTATAAATAATGTTTCCAAAATATTTGCACTTACACATTGTTGAATTTCAACATGTCTTCACACGTAAATGGTCTAATAGTAGTCATTTTTAAAAAGGTATCGGACGTGCAATTATTATTGAAAGTATAAATACGTGAATACTATTTTATTACAAAATACCTAATATTTTCTTGGTAGAAATTTCAGTGTCAATGTCAGAATATGTCAAATTATCATTATTGTCAATCTTATGTCAAGTACGATGGAATTCATAGACATTGTTTTTTTTTTTCAAAATATCTATATATCGAGTAACTGAAATATGCATCGTTTACCAAGTTATTTTTAGTCGAATCGTACAATCCATACTAAGTCTTGAAATATTGACTTGCTAAAAACAATCACCAATTTCGTGATTCTTCTTTCTCATTTGCTATATCTTTGTATGTTCCGTGCACACTATGCATTATCATTAGTCATTAGTGTCATCACACATCACTATGAGTTTAGTAATAAAAATAACGTTATGTTGTAGTGTAGTAATGTAAAATGTACCCATTTTTTACAATATAGTTGTAATTGCAAGTTAGACCAGAAGAAATAACATGAGGTGCAGTCACTGCACATCTAGAAGAACTCAAACAACTACTTGTTTCGCCATAACGTCGGGTGAAACCTTGAAAGACGTCGAAAAACACTATCCCTAATAAAACCACTAAAATCAGTCGAGCCTCGAAACATCAATCAGAAGATCGAAAAACCCTTTATGCGTATGCCATACTATTAAATGATCGTTAAAAAATTGTTCCTTTTCCGAAATTATTAGGCTATTACATAGTACAATAACAGCGCGACCGTTTTTGAACACCAGATGGCGCTAATTTCGCAAGCGTTCGTCCTTTGGTCCAATCACTGTTGCTGTCAAAAATAGAATGACCAATGATGTGTCACAAGTTTTTCACTACCTCCATCTGGTGAGCGATAAAACGAAAGCCTTCATAGGAAATGAAACAAATTGAAAATCGTACTAAATGAATAGCTAATGGGTTTGTCAGTTTTAGTAATTTGATAGGTGAATATTTTTGCAAGACTCATTTTTTTGCTTGTGACGACGATATGATGTTTATGTTATAAAATCGTAATCGACTAAAAAGCAACTTATGCATAGTGCTTAGAATATATATAAGGAATAAATTGTTTTGTAATTTTGAAGCAGAAATTGTTCAATTAATGGTCTTAAAGTATAAAACTTCATAATTTAGTATTTTAATTTATAAATATCATCAAAATTTGTTGTAAAGTGTACAAAATCTGAAGTAAAAATAGAGAAAACAGAAACATGCATGATTTTGTTGCCACCTGTAATAATTTTAGCTGTACTAGAGTTATTGTCTGACTCGTTTTAACACATGTCGAAAGACATATTTATTACTCTTTTACAAGCTAAAAGCTCAAGTGGAGCGATCTATGGGCTTCTTGCAGTTTACCAACACGACAATGGCCGAATTGTCCGTATAGGATATTTTTTATTGGCCCGTACGTCCCAACCTGCCATGTCTTTGGTTTTAAAAATGGCGTATACAAGCTTTTTGTTTGCCGGTGTACGCTGTTGAATACTTTCCAAGACCTCGCGCGTATTCTTAAAAGACCTAAACGTCGTGAATATGAAATTAAAGTACATGTGTAGGTATATAATCAACGCTGTGGACCCCGTGAACGAAATTTTGTAGCGTTATGGTGAATTAGAATGGTGCCTGTGGCTTGTCAATCTCGCACATCGTCAGGTTACCCGTTCGTAACGTAAATATCACCCAGCGAGCGTTTTGTATTTCAGATATGACAGCGTCGCAAAACAGTAGATAATGGAGAGTTCTGAAGATGATGCGGGCACAGCGACGAACGCTTCCCGCCGTGCATCGGCGCGGGAAAAGGACGTCGGACTGGCCGAGGACGTCAATGCAACTAGTAGTTTCCAGCAGGAACCATCTGAAACGCGGACAGCTTGTGATACTCCCGCGATGTCGGAGGATAATTTCGACGGCGATAGCGTACCGTCGCCGTCGACGCAAGACGTCAACGCGAGCACCGAGGCGATTTTGGATATGATAGATGAAATTGTTGACGGTCCGGGTGCGCCAAAGCGGGTACCTCTAGAATCGGAATCTGTAGATACGCTTTTTGGCGAACTCGAAATCACCAGTGATCACTCGAATATCATCGTACAAGAATCAAGTAATACTCTTTCGGACAACATCACTGCACATCCCGCAGAAGCATCGCCAGCCGACAGTGCCAAAAACGATTTACCGGATCAGTTTGGCATCAACTCTCAGGCCGAATCGTCTTCAAGTGATCTATCACCAGGTGTTGTAAATGCAGACAGTGTTGACTCTTTACCACAAAGTTCATCTCTGCCAGAGGCAAGTGAGCCTGCAGTGTCTACACAGCCTGAAGACAGTGCTCTGTCAAATGTGGTACCTGAAGCATCAGAAGCACCTGTTAGTTGCCCTCCACCCTATATTCCTTCCAGCAGTGAAGAAAAGACTGTGCTGAGCATTACAGACTCTAGTGGTGATTGTGAAACACAGGAACGAACAGTGAAGTGTGTGTCATCCAGTGATAACAGGGACAATGTGACTGTCGAAAGTGCAGAATCAACATCTAGTGATAGTAGTGTTAGTGAAGGTAAAGCAGTGTTTGTAGAAACGCCAGTTCGGTCACCACTCAAACGGCGTCTGGTACGGCCAGCACCCAGTGATCGACGGCCAGACTCTACAGTGTCTTCAACTGTTGATTCCCAAATTGTTCATTTTCCCGCTACTGAACAAACAAGTAGTGAAAATATCACCAAGGATGTGACAAGTTCATCTGATGCTGTGCCCACATTACATGGTAACGTAAAACCAGAAGAGATTAGAAATGTAAGTGAAAATAATTTCTGCAAAGCAGAAACGTCTGTGAGTTCTCCTAAAAAAATTAAGCTTATTAGGCAAAAAGTTATTTCTGGTACTAATAATAGAGATAATTCTATTAATCAGTCTGCCATTCAGTCAGATAAGGATCAGTGTCAATCAACTTCATCTGATAGCCATTTGTTACCCTTGGCTGAGCCTCATTCAGAATCTTTAAATAATATTAATATCTCACAATCTCAAGACAGCAATGAACCATTAATTCCTGTTGTTAATTGCATATCTGAAATGCCTGTACAAACAGTGACCTCTGATGAACATTCCCAACCCAGAATAGAACATTCTCATTCATCAAAACTAGAAGAGATTGAAACACATGAACAGACCCCATCTGATCAGTCCAGCTCATGTTCACCAAATTCTTCGGAAGCAACCAAACCTATTGTCGATGATAGTAATGTAGTAAACGAAACTAGTAGTATATCTGTTCCAAACTCTGCCCCACCACAAGCTGAAATTATTGAAAATGATTTGATCCCTGATGAAAGCAATGTTAATTATGATGATCACGGGGATACTAAAGATGTAGAAAGTGCTCAAAATGAAGAATTGCCTTCCTTACAAAACATACCTGCAAGCACACAGAATGTAGAGAGCTCGCAACCAGAAAGTAGCAATAATAGAGCTCAAAATCTTACAACAACTCAAGATAGTGTGCAAATTCAAGATCATACGGACCATCTTTCTCCAAATGAGCAAAATGATATGCAAGTTGATGACCACACACAAGTCCAAAATCAAAAGGACCGGGAAGATAACATGCAGGTGGAAGAGCACATAGAAAGGCAGGATCCCAATCAAACTGAAGATCAAACAAAACAGGAAGATGATATGCAAGTGGATGAGCATACAGGAGAACAAGATCACTCACAAGTCCAAGACCAAACTACCCAGGAAGATAACATGAAAGTACAAGACAACATGAAACAGGATGATCATACCCAAGTGCATGATCATACAGAAGTGAAAGATAACACACAGGCGCAAGATCATACACAAGTGCAAGATCACACACAAGTGCAAGATCATACACAAGTGCAAGATCATACACAACTGGAAGATCATATACAAGTGCTGGAGCATACAGATGTGCAAGACCACATGCATGTTCAAGATCATACAAAAGTAGAAGATCACATGCAAGTGCAAGATCATACAAAACTAGATGATCACACGCAAGTGCAAGATCATACAAAACTAGATGATCACACGCAAGTGCAAGATCTTACAAAAATAAAAGATAACACGCAAGGGCAAGATCCTACACAAGTGCAAGCTCACACACAAGTCCAAGAACACACTGGTGTGCAGGATCAGGCACAAGTGCAAGATTACACGCAAGTGCAAGATCCTATACAAAAACAAGAACATACACAGTCCGACCCTTCACATGCGCAAGATCGCAAGCAAGTGGAAGATCACACAGAAGTGCAAGATCATAAAGAACTGGAAGATCACATCCAAGTGCATGATAATACACAAGTGCAAGATCACATGCAAATGCAAGATGGCCCGCAAGAACAAGATCATACACAAGGGCATGATCAGACACCACTGCGTGAACACACGCCAGACCCAGTTAGCATACAAGTGCAAGAAAATATCCAAATGGAAGATACGAAGCCAGTACAAGAGCATGAAAAGAAAGTTCCACCTATCAAGCTTAACTTATCTATGGCTAATCTAACTGAATCAAACAAAGAGACAGAACACAGCAGTATTAGTAGAACCAATGCTACCCATGAAGAATCTGAAGTCACCAAACAAGTCCCCAAATTAACTATCAAGTTGAAACAACCAGATGAAATTAAGTCACCTGTGCCCAAAGTAACAATAAAACCTATCAAACCACCTGTTGAACAAGATTCAGATGAAAACACTGAAGATGATCATCAAGTACCTTGTGTAACTAAAATAAATATTAAGCCTATTCCTAAACCAGAAAATCTTAATGAGAAAACATCGAGATCACAACATACGATAGAAGGGTCCACTAGACCAAATGCAAGTGTCACAAAGCTAAATATAAAACCAATACCCAAACCTCCAGAAAAAATAAATGATTTTCATAGAAAATCTAGTAGCAGCGAAATTTCTGAATCTGAATATTCTGAAAACGATGAAACCAGCACTTCAGACCAAGCATCTACTTCTGATCAGGGACCTTCTGATGTTGTCCCAAAAGTTACAATTAAACTAGGAAAGCCTGGCACTGAAAGTGAAGGTAAATTTTATACTGAAAAGAATATTCCAAGACTTACTATAAAAGTTCAACAAGATGAAAATGATGAACAAGAACCTAAATTAAAGAAGATGGTAATTAGTCAGTCAGAAGCGTCTTCTGACACACAACTTGAAAAAATTCCTAAACTGACAATAAAAACTATCTCAAAATCAGAAAGTCAACCTCTCAGTCCAAAGTTGACTATTAAACCTTTGAAACCACCAGATACAACCAATAAAGATGGAGAAATAATCCCTAAAACGAAGATATCTACTGAATTATTTGCATCAGCAGATGTAAAGGAGAGTCCACATGTGCCTAAAATTACAATAAAACCTGTAACAAGGTCTACAGCAATGTGTGACAGTCCAGAACATATCCCTGTAGTAACAAAATTGAATATTAAACCTATTTTGAAACCTATGGACACTGGAGAGACCCCTGAAGGCTTTGAAGATAAAGTTCCTGTAGTTTCAAAATTAAATATAAAACCTGTACTAAAGCCTAAAGATAATGATGTAGATTCTAGTGTAGATGATGTACCTAAAATAACTAAATTAAATATTAAACCAATAAAGAATCCTGAGGATATTTCTTCAGAGGAAAAAGACTGTGATGAATTGAATGCTGACATTGAAAAAAATAGTATACCTGTTGTTACTAAAATTAATATTAAGCCTATAATTAAGCCTCATGATGAAGAAACACTAAAGGATTCAGAAAACCAATCATCAGAGACTGGTAATTCAAGTGATGATAATGGAGACCACATACCTGTTGTTACAAAACTAAATATAAAACCAATTATAAAACCTGACAGCTCAGATGAATCTTCTAAAACTGTTTCATCAAGTGAACCAAGCATTCCTGTTATAACTAAATTAAATATTAAACCAATAATAAAGCCCGGAGAAATCTCACCATCATCCCCTAAAAAGGAATACAAAATTGATGGCCATAGTCCAATACCGGTTGTTACTAAATTGAATATTAAGCCTGTTGTAAGGCCTGATGACTCTGATTCAGCAAAAAGTAAGGATGATACTATAGATAAAACTCCCACTCCCACAAAAAATCCTCCCCTTGTGATGAAAATCAACATGAAAACCATGACAGAAAATTTCAATAATGAACATGCATCTTGTAACAACATCATCAATGAACCATTGCCTATGTCTCCTAAAAAAGTAAAGGTAACTAATGCAATGGAATCTAAATCTGAAGCAGCCTCAGAAAAGAATTCTAAAAGAAGTAGTGAAGCAGTAAATGATATACTGGCCCCAATAAAGGACCATTCTGGAGAAAAAGTCAAACAAAACTGTGTACCTGACTCTATTGAAAAGAATGCAGGTGTTGAAACACCATGTGTAAATAAACCAGCTTCATCTCCATCAGAAAAAGAAAAGCATTTACAATCAGGCACAGGCACTGAATGTGATTCTATGGTTACAGGATCCTCATTTCCTGAGTCTAGTACAGATAAAATGCCAACTGTAATTAATGCAACTGGCCAAGAACACAAGAACATGAATTTAGGACCCACTGACTCAATAAGTGAAGCAACTATGATGCAAACAATTAGTAGACATCAAGAAACAAGAAGTAGCAGATCAGTGCAAAATTGTACATTATTGAAAAAACTTTTAGAAAATAAATGTAGTAGTTTAGATAAAAACCTTGAAATATCTCCAATAGTGAATTATGCTTTGCCTGCTGAAAATAAAATCTTAAACAGTGATCATTTACTTGAATCAGGAAAATCTAGCTTAGATAAATTAAGTTCTGGAAATCTAGAGAAAATGGAGAGGAGAAGTGCTACTCCTGATAAGATAAATGATGAAAAAAAGTCTGTAGATTCGATTACACATGCAAACCAAGATCATTGTGATAAGCTAAACGAGAACTTAACCAAACCCTTAGAAATTACCATTTCTGATAAGGTTACAAATCAAAGTTCTGGCCAAGATTCTCCAAGAATAATATTAAAAATTAATAAGACTGATCATGGTCCCTCAGCAAAAATTATTACTGAAGAAGTAAAGAGGCCTGATGTGCAACAGAACCTCTCTGAAAATACTCAAGATATTGTAAATGATAAACAGAGTCCGAAAAAATATGTAAATAGTAGAAAGAAACAAGCATTAGATACATCATTGAATTTATCTTCAGGCAAGCGCTTAAGGAGTTCAAGGATCGTAGAAAATACAGAAAAGACTCCAATAGCTAAGCGGAATATGGGCAAGAGGCCATCCACAACTGATACTAGCCCTCCTCAAAACAAAGATTCTGACCTTTCCTTGTTACAGAGTAAAAGGTTAAAATTAGGACAACTTTTGAGCAACAAGTCCCTTACGATTAGTCCTGTTGCTAAAGCTTCTCCGCCCTCACCCACAAAGACTGGTTTAGATTTAAAACAGGGAGGTAAAAATGTCAATCACTCTCTATTGAATAATGAGAATTGTTCAAAGAATGGCAACTCAAAATTACATAATATTTTGTCTAATTTACATGCAAAACAAAATATGCAATCATTGTCTTATAATAATACTAACTGTTTAGAAAAACCACAAACTGTGACTACTGATAAAGAAGTAAACGCTACAGGGAGCAGCTTGGATGCAGTTGGAACTACTTCCGTACAAAACTCGCATCCCGAACTACAAGAAATGATAATAAATGAAAACTCAGAATATCGTGAATTTGGCACTACTCCTGAAGAGGTTTCTCAAGATCCTTTAGAGGTAGCCAGACCACCTGAGGAAAACACAGAGATTGTCGACATTCCTAAATCAGTGGAATTAACACCGCAACCTAAAAAACGGGGACGGCCACGAAAGTTGCCAGTATCTGAAGGAGCGAAACCCGTGGCATTGCCGGTGCCAGCCTTAGAAGAGCGGCCACAGCGGTCATTACGCTTAATGAGGTAAATATAGGTTTTCTATAAAGGTCTTTTGTTAATCTAAACAGTAATATTACATAGTCAAGATATATACTCTATGTCCACAACTTAATGAATATTAACATTAAGTACGTTGTTTCCAGGGACAGGCCAGCAATACTGACGAAACCACGAGGCCGTGGTAGAGGGCGAGGGGCACGACGTGTGGAAGCGACTACTCCGCCTACAGAACTCGAGACTATTGTGGTTATCGAGCCTGCTGACGAGCCGGAAGACCGACCACCTCCTGCCGAAATCGACCCGACAAGTTCGAGGATCAAGCTTCCGCGTATGACGGAGGCACTCGACAAAATGCCTTCTGCTTGCGTAACACCTTTGTCAAGTAGAAGACGGAATTCGTCAGGGAATTTCTCGACTGGTGAATCGCCTGAATTGAAGGTGGTGCTTGAGAACTCAAAAATCGACGATATGATGAAGAGTCCTGAGGCTGGTGGTTCAGGGAGGGGTCGAGGTGGGCGAGGGAGCCGTGGTGGTCGGGGAAGGACGCCACGTGGTCGAGGACGGGGGAGGGGAGGCGGCCGTGGCGCTACCTATATGAAGGTATGTTGTTTGGTTACAAATCTGCATAAGTATTTTTTCTATTAGAACATTTCTTAAACAATTTTATTCAGTGAAAGAGAGCAGTGCATTTACCATGATTAAACTCGCGTTACAGGAAACTATGGGCATCTACGGGCGAGTGTGCGGGCCAGCTACGACAACAGTGCAGCTCTTCGAAGAAGAAACGTGTATGATGGACGATAACGCCACTCCCGCTAAGTGAGTATGACTAAATTATCTGACTAACACTATAATTTTATTAACTTTATCTGCATAACGAATCGAGTTATCATAAGAAATAAGAAAACGAAGGTTGTAAACGACACTATTTTATGTTTTTAGACCCACACATTTATTGGATGAAGATTCTCAAAGTTCTGTGAAGAGTTCGACGAATGAAAGTAGTAAAATGAAGAAATCAAAATTTGCTGATTTGTTTGACAGGTATTTATAGAAAACATTTCATTGAAATAAAGTTGTACTCATAAATATAATTATGGAATATAAGTTATTTAACATGATATTATTTCTGTTTTACAGTAATAAGGTATGGACGGCCGCAGACGTAAAGGAATACACGTGGCCCCCACCAGACAAGGCTGATGTTGAACATAAGGTAAACTATACATTGGTTTATCAACTGAGAAACATTTCTTCAAGATCTATTTAGCGCTAGGTTTGATTAACCAACCATTGTTGAACATAGGCCCCAATGACTTTCAAATCAACCAATTGGAAGCTATCTACGAACTCTTTAGGTCATTTCGTCATCTGTCTGATGACAAATGCCTATGGTACACGTTATTGTTCTGACTAGTACAGTATAAATAATAACAATTTGGGCAAGATTTCGTTTACTAGCCAAAAATGGTTTCTAAAGAAAAAAGAATCAATACACATTAATAGTATATTTTATAATTTTTATTACAGGTAATGATGATCCAGGAGCAAGTAGCGATGTTCCTAGGAGTGAAGAGCTTCAAGCGGCGGTACGCGGAGCTGAAGAGGCGGACTATCTCTGGTGAGGAGAGGGACTACGTTCTTAGTAAAGGTCTCGTGACTGAAGCATTGTGTGACCTTGGTGAGTTTAGTTTTTAACCTATTATTCTAACTATTAGTAGTAAGTCCTCGTTCTTTCTTTGTTAGGTGCAGGAAAAGAATGTGGCCTGGAAGTCATCATAATAATGATGGCACTCGACTTTTATGCACTCCTATAACATTGATCAGATTTTGACGACACTAGTAGGATTTTCTAGTGGTGTCCATGCTAAACTGGGCGTTTGATAGTCTTATAACGATTGTATTCAGCTGTTTCTGCGTTTAATCTTTGGTAATGTCATTATAATTGAGAATTTTATTCCTCACTTCTATCTTTTTGTTATATGACCAAAAACACTATTAACAAAATACCCTTCAACAGGTATCACGGCGGTAGACGCCAGTGAAGTATTAGACATTATGTTATCGGACTATCCACACAAATATGAAGAGTTTCGGTCGTACCAACGGCAACGGCAATTGGCTGAAGCTGCTGAGGAATCGGCCGAAGACATTAAAACCGAAGAAAAGGTGGTTAAGGTTGAAATGAAACCGGAGAAACCGGTTGACCATAAACCTGAACAACCGAAAATTGACCCTGAAAAGACAAGACAGGTAAGTTAGGGTCGTAAGGTAGATAAATCTTTGGTTTTGGCGATTTTTAACCCGGCGAGGATGTGGTGAAAATAGTAACGTGGAGGTTGTGGAGGGTCTTATTGACCCTATATATAATTGGCTCTAAAATACCTAAATTTATATTAATGTACCAAATATCAATCAATATTATTTATATTACATGTTATTTTTACGGTTTTATCAAAATAAAACACAGATAAGAGTACAAAATAATATAATTAAATCACTTTCAACAAAGTACTACAAAATAATCAACTTTTACATAAACTTTCTAAACTTACACTAAAAACAACAAAAAGTAACTCCCTTCTTAGACTATTAACTTTTAATTTGGTACATACGTAGAGGTCAATTAGATGCACTTACAGTCTTATCATCAAATTATGAATTACAAATAATTATTGTCTGTGATTGCAGCACAATCCTGGCAGAATGAAATAGTGTGTTCTGGACAAATATACTTATGTCAATCTTTTCAAATATTAGATGTCTTGCGATGGCGGGCATAAGGACATACTTGGCACTTTTTTCCTACACCTGGAACCCTAACAGGAGCTTCTTGTTCAGGTTCTCCGATGAATTCTCTGATTTTCTTGCGTAGCTGTCTCGGCAATTGAGGTGTTTCTTTGCGGCCCTGCAAATGTTCAGTAACCTGGCCATCCGATTCCTGTCCTTCTGACATTTGTGGGTTTTGATGTTGCAATTCAGATAGTGGTACGTTATCCTCGCCATCACTGCTTGCATTTCGCTCATTATCACTATTTTGACTGTGCGTACTCAAATGATCTTCCTTTTCGCTACCGTCGGATAACAAGTCATTTTCACTGTCAGACTGCATTAAAACAAGACATATGCGTTCATCCTCAAGCTCCTGGCTATTCATTCATTCATTTGAAAAAACATAAAATTATAATAATATTAAGTAAAAAATATAATTGAAACCTTACATAAAAATGTTACTTCGCGGTTGTTGCGGGGTCATATTTACCCTATTTGACTGCACGCACGTTTTACTCCCGTCGCAAACGGCGGCCAACTGAACAAGGGTGCGGGGCGGGCTCGCCGGTCTCTTAGCAATAGCTATTGTGACGTTCAAAACTCTTCGATGGCAGAATAAAAAACTACATACAATTAAAAATTGACAGGGTCAGAATGACCCCTCCACATCCTCGAAGGGTTAAGTATTGTACTACAAGTAACTTAAATGGATTATTTTTGATGTAGGTAATTTTGTATTTATTTATTCTTGACGTTTATGCGTTTTTCTTTCAATTGAGGTCGCGGGTAGATTAGATTGTTTTTGACAGATATTTTAAATAATTGTAATGTAAAAGTACCGCACATTAGAATTTTTCCGCGATGGATGTACACAATAGACCACTGTCTTCATTCTTCCGTGATTCTTAAAATATACACTTATGTTTCTTGTTTATTTATAACTCTGTTTCACCTACATAACATAACATAACATCACGCCTTTTATCCCCGAAGGGGTAGGCAGAGGTGTACATTATGCCACTATACAATGTAACACCCACTTTTCACTATTTATATTATGAGTCCCATGTAATAGGGGGTGAGCCTATTGCCATATACCGGGCACAATTCCAGACTCCATACTACTACTGAGAATTTATAAAAACCCAGTAGTACTTCGTCCGACCCGGGAATCGAACCCGAGACCCCTTGACCGGCAGTCGCACTTGCAACCACTCGGCCAACGAGGCAGTCTACAGTGTGTAGTGTTTCACCTACAATACTTTAATTTTATAATTTTATATTACTATTTGTGTTTCTTATTATGTTATTTCTTGTAAATATTGAGAGGTCGTAAACAACATGTTTATATATTGTGCGGTATGTTATTATGTACATAATTATGTTGTTTTTGGCTACTTTTTTAGTCATACATATTTTTTCGTCTTTTCAATACAATAAAAATATTCATAAATAGATTTAAGTAATTTTCATATTTTTCTAACTAATTTTTACGACACAAGTAAAGTACATATATTATTAGACCCAAAAAAGGTCAATCTCGACTTACTTTGACAATTCGAAAAAAGTATTGAATGTGACTTATATTTTAGTATTTAATTTATACATGGTGCTAGGACATGGCGGCGGCAGCTATAGCGTCGGCGAGCGAATGGAACGCGCGAACTAACGCGATGCGGCGCGGCGCCTGCGCGGACCTGCAGAGCCTCACGGTGCAGCGCGCGCGCGCCCCGCCCGCCGCGCCCGCGCGCCCGCATCTGCGCCCGCCCGCCGGCTTCTACCCGCACGCACTCCTGCCCGGACAGTACCAACACTCCTATAGGGTCTACACACCGGATCAGCTACGGTAAGACAATGTTTACTCATCTTAATATCAATTTGGTCACTGTTGAATTACGTGCCACAAGGAGGTGGTGAAAAAGGCCCTAAATGGTGTTGTTTTAAAAGTAAAATTAATACAACAATCGTGTCGGTTTTCGCAGGTACTTCCCATTGAACACAGTACTAGCGGCGCCGCCTGCTCCTCCATCAGAAGAATGGAGTTCTGAGTCAGAACCTGACTGGGGCTCAAGATTCTCGTCATCCGAGGATTCTGACGGCCCGACACATCATTCTGCTAAGGTATGTCATTGATTTGTAAACAAATAAGTGAAAATTCGATAATAACAGGTTTTTCCTTTTATCTTTGTTCAGCTTTAGCGATATATTTTCACGAAGTGGTGTCCTCATGTAATAATGTTTGTTTATCTGACTTTTCGATTTCAGGTCAATAAGGTAACTCTATTACATTACTTCAAAACTTTCGTAGCACAGACATGACATTCAGATATTGATAACTTCCTAATGCACATCTGAAACATAAGGTCGTACAATTAAATGAGCATATCCAAACTAGATATGATATATAGGTACTTAATTAATTTTGGGTATCAACTGATCTACTTAAATGTTTTATGAAATTAGTGTCGTTATGTGTGGTTACAGCGGAAGAAATTGACGAAGACAAAGCGCAGTAGCCAGGCGGAGACCCGTGAAGTGAAGGAGTCGCGGGAGCCGCGCGAGGAGACCCGGCCGGAGGACCTCTGTCGCGTCTGCAAGCTGCGCCTCGAGGCCAACCGGCGCTACACCCACGAACGGTTCCTCGTCTGCGCCAACTGCAACGCCAAGCGTACGTACACTATATGTAAACATCTAGCAGGATACCCGCATAAACCATGATATTCTATCTTCATCAACACTTTCAACAGCCCATGTCAGCCCTTTGGTGTGCTGTGAATCGCTATATGTAAAGGAGGCCCTTTATATATAGCGATTCACACTTTACAGGCGGCATTAAGATCACAGTTTTACTTCATACTTCACTAGCTACTTCCGCGCGGTTTCGCTTTGCTCGGTTCCTATTGATCGTAGCGTGATGTTTTATAACTTATACCTTCCCAAACAAATGGATTATCCAACACAAAATAATCTTTCAAAGCGTACCAGTAGTTGCGAAAATTAGTGCCTTCAAACAAACAAACTCTTCAGCTTTATATAATATAGTATGTAAGATTTTGTTGGTTAATTATGTGGTTTGGAAACATGAACCGTCTTATTACAAAAATTCGACTTAGTACTGGTTTAATTAAACCCGGACTATAAGATCTAGGTTTGTTACGGGATTAAAGCTAGTACCAGGACTAAAATTTGTTCCAATTATAAAACTAAGACTATTCGGGGATCAGCTAGTACCAAAGAAAGTCCATAGTCCCACAGATAAAAAAACATAAATAGCATTCTTTCATTCGTTCACTCAGGATCCACTTGAAGCAACGTTCCGTTCGTCTAAATATTGTTATTACAATAACGCCTGAAATGCTTAAATAATTATGTATCAACACAAAATTATATCATAAATTGTTTTTTGTTTGTGTTACAATATAGTGAACAAGCACAACTTGTATTTTGACGAGCTTTTTATAACCAAGTTGTCATATTTTTAACACCTCTAGCGTGAAATGGAGCGACTTATAAGAAGGCGGCAGAGCACGAATCACGAAACAAATATTGAGTCTTTTTTATTATATAAATATTATTGTTTATTGTGACTGACTGGAAATGGAACAACAACTGTACTTATATCGAAAGTCTTCGTCACTCAAGTCAAAGGGATTTACACGATGGCGATGTCTGTACGATCGCCGAGACGTTTTAACATGTCCAAATCTTCCAAATCTTTTAAATCCATGACATCAATCGGTTCAATATCCATTTTACAATTATAATAATATAGAGGTAGAAGGTACACGTAAATATTTCTGATAGCTAACCTCAATTACTTTAGTACCGAAGTTAAACTAGGGGTCTCGGCGGTTTAACTTTAGTACCATAGATAGTTCCGGAACTAGTGATAAACTTTGTTTTCTAATAACGTTTTATTTAGTCATGGTTTAAACCTAGTATTAATCCTGGTACTAAAAATAGATCGGGTTTTGTAATAAGACGGCATAAGTTTCAAATAGGAATGACAAAATCGACATGTTAGAAAAAGGGGAAGGTACGTAGCAGTGGTTGAACCTTGACCTCAAAAAGAATGTGTTTGACAACGCTTCATAATAATTGTTGTTTATAAACTGCGCAGTGCACCCGTCCTGCCTGGAACTGAGCGCGGACACGATCCGCAAGTGCCGCGACTACGCGTGGCAGTGTGCCGAGTGCAAGACTTGCTGCACGTGTCGCCAGCCCGCAGACGATGACAAGATGCTCTTCTGCGACCTCTGCGACCGCGGGTTCCACATCTACTGCGTCGGACTCGACACCGTGCCTAGCGGTATGTATACTAACATCCAGTCAGTCTGGAGGTCCTATCTCCTCTCCCAAAAGGCCGGAATTGCACTTGTAACTCTGGTTTCGCAAGTATTAAGTAGTCCGTCTCTGCGTTTGCCTCCGTATTCCGTTATACGGAATACTACTACTACTACTAATACTATGACCAATTTCTTATAATAAATAAATAAAGATTTAATTTAAATAAAGATTTAATTTAAATAAAGATTTAATAATTGTTCTGTAATTTAAATACTTAAACGTACAACATCATTACAATACCTCGCAAAAAAGGTATATGAGTGTATTACTACTTGTTATTGACATGTTGTTTTGTATTTGCAATTTTTGCATTATCTTTGATAATTTACTTAATCTAAAGTTTACTTACTGAAGTGTAAGTTCGTTAAATATTAATATTTCGACAGATATGTAACGTTATTCTATGAACCTGTTTGTAACTTAACTTTTCCACATAAACAAACCAATTAGAAACAAACAAGTTTTTGTTTTGTATCGCAGTTCATTGCGAACAATGAATGAAATACTTATCTGTATTTTTCGGAAGTACGATAACAGTTATCTATTCGATTGTATCACGTGTTTGGGTAGCGTAATTTGTGTTTACTAACAACCTCATTTGCCGGTCATGTTGTTTATGTTAGACCGCGAAAAATATTGTTGCTGTTTAGCAAAACCGGTTTGTGCATTGTTGTATAAATATTTTTAGCTGTCACATGTTGGAATAAATATTAATTAAGAACTTGTTAAGTAATGTGAAAATACAATTGTGACTAAATAATGTGGACTTTGCATAATACCAACTACCGACCTACTTACGTCCATTCATAATAAGAATGTGAATCATTGTTCATGTTACTTATTATGCACATACTATGGGCTTTTAGACATACAAAAATGTGGAACCAGTATTGAGAAGTGGTTTAACATCATCCCCTATTCATAACTAGTAGAAGGAAGGGTTACGTGATGTTTTGTTCCATACAATAATAGTGATGAAAGTTTGCAAGAACTATCATGTAGTGTTTTATTACACTAAACTTGAAAGTATCAATGTACAATCTAGTTGTGTACCTATTACTTGAAGTTGTATCGTGTATTCCAGGTCGGTGGCACTGCGTAGAGTGTGCGATCTGCAAGTCCTGCGGGGCGCGGTCGCCGGGCGGCGCGGCGGGCGCCGGGCCCGCGCCCTCCGCGGAGCCCGCCGAGTGGCACCACCAGACGCGGCGCGGCCTGGGCGGACACAAGGTCTACTCGCACTCACTCTGCACGCCCTGCGCCAGGTCAGTACCTCGTATACTCACACTCTACTCTCAAACAAAACTGGTTTTACTCTCACACCGATCATTGGCGCTGATCGTCAGACCATCAGCTCGAGCCGTTTAGTCGCACGCTGATTACTACCAAGTCCAGTCACTTGTTGTTTTTGAGTATTAACAAGTCATCACTAAGTCAAAAAAAAACGAGAACCTAAAGAAATGCAATATGGTCATTCGTTTCTGATTTTAAAATTCAACGCCGACGCATGTCAGCATTGAACAATCAACCTGATTCAGAAATGTTCCTTTTAATTTTACATTCATTTTAATATGTCAGCGCTGATGTTCAGTGTGAGTGTAAAACTAGCCTAATATAACTCCCCATAACAAACACTGTTGATACAGAAGCACCAGTGTTTTGAACCAATTTTCTTATTGGGCAAACTAAGTCCTAACTCTTAGGTTATGGTCATACTGACAGGTTATTTTAATTGGATGTAACTACAGAAGATATGGTGGAAGGTGACTTACACATAAAATCTTTGTAATATTGTTCCGTATGTTTTGTGAAATAGACTAAATTAACCAAAGGATAACTAATAGTCCCGTAATGGTCTTGAATTATTGTTTCCTTGAATTAGAAGACATTTATGATTTATAAAAACTATGTAAATCAACCTGTAAGTATGGCCAAAGGTTTCTTAGATAGATGTATCGATTCTGAATAAAAATACATTTAAAAATGTTAGCAACCAAAATATCAGTACTCTACTACCACAATAAAAAGCCGACAGACATAGGAACACCTTACAGATTTATATCAGTAATTTATTATTAAATTTAAGTATCCATTTAGTTTCATTTATATTATACCTTTCATCATCATAAATCGTATTTACTCAAATACAGACTTGATTCATCATAATACCAGTTTACCAAAAAGGATTGATATCCTTTATTACTTGGTAGAAGGTGATTGATACCTATTCCTCAGTAGACATTTTATACATTTGTCATCCAGAATACATGTAGTACAAATATCATGGAGTAGTTTTGGTTAGTCATTGGATATTATCATGATATTGAACCTAATTCATTGCTAGTATCGCTGCATAGTATGTTTTACTGAAGAACTAAATGAGGTTTATGTTTGAAAAGTATTGTAGGTAGGATTGATTGCCTTCTTATCAATGTATCAAAATGAATAACATATTTCAATTGGCAACTATAGTTAGGTTAGGTCTACCGTTAATGAAGATAACAGAAATTAACAATAATTCAATATTATTTTTCAAGTAACACCAAGAGGGTGGCCAACAAAACCTGAGTTTCCCAAAGGAAGAATATATATCGAGGGATGCTGATACAAAGTACAAAGTTTAATAACAAAATCAATAAACGATTTCTATGTGTATATGTTTACGTATTAATTGGTCTTGGTAGTTGATGTGTTTTCACGTCATTTCATGAGTGTTTATGTGGAGTAACACGAGCTGGTCATAGTGTCGTCTCTCGTCCGCCTTCACTCTGTCGACATCCGCTTTGTCTCTGGTACTGTAGCATTGTGGCCCCGCAGAATGTTTACTTTGCCCCAACGCAGCGTTCTTACTCAGCACATCCCAGTACCGTATAAGTTGCATGCCATCCCCATAGACATAAGTTTATTATTTATGCATATTTGAAGAATGTTTGTTGATTGTTATAATCTATTAATCATTTCTTTAACTTTGTATATTTATTGTATTAAAGTCTAATCATTTACGAGCAAACAGTCTTCACAGAAAGAACAGCAAAGTGGACCTTATGCGAAGCACCGCCAATTGGTATGAGGGGATCACTTTGTATAGCACTGTCTTTATACAAAGTTGCTTATTGCAAACACAATTCTGACAGTGGGAACAAAATTCTGGGCTTTGTGGAATTGAGAATACTGCCAACTTTACTGTTCCTCCTACTTTTATTGATTATTTTAATACTTTCATTTGTTCCATAATTGATGCAATACACTTAGGTAGCTAATAACTTTTGTCTTTTTGTATTATCGTTGTGTTGATGGTTGTACTGCGTCAATTAGCCTTGTATCATCAATGACAATGGGTGTCGACATCTCACCAGTCATCCTGCAGTCGGCTGCGACTAACTCCCATCCATTCTGTTAACTAACAAGGGCGTAGTACCATCAGTCTCCCCACTGCGTTCACTAACTCGACTCTATGCTTGTTGCTCGTCTTCGGACTCCGGTCGATACTCTATACACATGGGACACGTAATTATATGTTTTTATTATTTGTAGCTAGTCGTTCAATTTAATGTTTGTTATATTTTATGTTTTTATTTAGTATATTAGTGTTTTTCAATGTTTACGACTTTTACTCTCAATGTGTATTGTATGGCATTTGGCGCAAGCACTTGCAAATTAGTGTTTGAGATCAATTTAAAAATATCGCCAGTTCCGAGCTGTCGTGTTACTGATCAATAATAACTCTTAGTACCGTGTGCCGTTACTATACCGTGTAATGTAACTGAACGAACGCTAGAAGAGAGTCATTCGAGGACAAGCAACAATCCGTATGAATGAAGCGAGACCGTCCACTCGGCGCGGGGTTTCGGTGTTAATACTAATGGCGTGTTTCTGTGTTCCGGTGCTTGTGCGCGTACGGTCCGTATGTGTGTGTGCGTGCGTAGGGCGTATCGCATCGGTCGCTACTGCCCGCTCTGCGAGCGCTCCTTCATCGGCCCGAAGGGGACCATGCAGCTCGTCATATGTAAGCTCTGCGATAGGCAACTGCATCAAGGTACGTCAGACCCACCGACACGTGTAGACGCATTCGCTTGCCCGCCCGCTACTCCGGTTAGACATGTTATCTAGACTGCATGATACCTATGTAAGCCTATTCTCGTTTTCTGAGTCCGTGCATGGGTCCAAACCAAGTTCAACCGTAGATACCCTTACCAGTACCCTTAACTTGTAACTATCGCTTCATATTGAGGTCTGGAAGTAGTGTTACAGTTTAGCTTCGTTCGGGCCAATATGGAGCTCATAAAACGGAAATAACCTTACGTAAACATAAGTTCATTGATTGCCCTATATTTTCGTGGGGTATATTGCCTGGTCTAAAGATATTTGATAGATTATAGATATTGTCCGCATGTCTAACCAAGGGCGGTTTTCTGAAAGTGAGGAAACATATTTTATGTTCATTGTCCGAAAACCGCTTTTAGTCGAGCGCATGTTTATTACTGTTGATGTGTGAATGCGCTGTGCATGACCTAGTACTTAGGTACGTAAAACATGTTATACTCACAAGCTTTACTCAATCCTTCATTTTTGTCATGATACATAGTTTCGTTTCCATAGACATTATGTAGCTTATAATATGTATATTTATGCTTGTTTCCATATTATATAGCTATACCCTATATTATCCTATTTGTACTACCTATTATGATTGCCTACAGAACAACTTGTACAATATAATATCCTGAAATATATACGTAACAATACGATTCGCCGTCCAATACAATAAACTTACGACATATTATATACCGATAGGGAGCTTTTGTTTTTGTTAGATGTGATTAGATGACAACGTATAGGTGAACGCATGATGTATAATACACAGTAAGCAATGATCTGCCTAAATTAGAACATAGCTGAAAATATATTGGGTCGCAGAACACTAAGGGTTTATCAAATTTTGCCGAATTGTGTGTGCCATGCATTGTCGTGTACTAGGTGTAGGTAAAGGCTCGATTGAGTCACCGGCATGGGGTTGAAAGGGAATTATATTACGGCGTAGGTATGTATTCAATGTACTAAGTACAACTCTGCTACTACGTATACTGTGCCTCGTTGTGCTGACCGCCTATGTACTTATTGTGCTCAGTTGCATTTGAATAAAAGGTTCAATTAGTTTATGAACCGACCATTCATTATAATGAATGCGTATTGTAAAAAAGTATTGTTTGTGTTTTACATTAGTATACGACGTTGTCTGACACGATGACACAATGAAACAATGGCGGTCAGACGGTCCCGGAGCCTCCGTACATATTTAGGTGACCAACGTCCCCACTAAAGTTATATTTTCTCTTTGATTTTCCTATGAAATTCGCACGACTTCGCACTGTCTAAGTCTTCGTTTTTCTTCTAATTTTCTGCTTACCTGCATTGGAAGCAATACTGGGTTTTCAGTCCGATACGCATGAATGTTATGCATAGAACGATTACTGTTGTCCTTTTTGTTATTCTCAAGAGTTAATACAGCACCATCTAGCTATGATTCAAAAACTATCATTCCAATCCTAAAATTGCTAAGTGAAAACGGATGTTTTTTCTGCCACCAAGTATTGGTTATTTCATTAAATTCTTTTATCGGGCACACGACGCTACGAAGGCTCCGGTGAAACGATATAGCCAGTGGTGGTTTGTGACGTTGGCGATGTTCCCGGCAGATTGCGTTAGACAGACGGTGTCTAATCTGAACGTGTTGGACTACACGTGCGCGGAGTGCCGGCGGACGGGCATCACGTCGCGCGCCGCGGCCGTGCGCCTGGCGCCGCGCACCATCGCCACGCTGTTCATGGCCAAGCGACGCTTCAACAAGTACGCGCACCGCCAGTACCTGGCCAGCCGCCGGCGCCAGGCCGAGGAGGCGCGGCTCGAGGCGGGCGACGACTCCGTGGACGCGGCCGAGGGAGGGGACGCGGAGCCGCTGCGCGTGGAGCTCCGCGACGACATGTCGGAGGGGTCGGACGCGGCGCCCGACCTGGCCGACACCAGCGACCCGCTCGACGCCACGCCCGACGCCTGAACTCTCCGCGTGCGCGAGTGAAGCGGTGGACTGTATACAAACTGACGTGTAATATATATGTAGCTGTTCTTAGTTCATATGTAACTCTTATTCGCTTCGGTACTACGGTTGTAAGGTAAACTGTTACATAAATCTGATTAATATAACGATTAACCGGTAGGCTATGTACGAGTAAGTTGTCGGATAGTAAAGAGATACTAGGTGTATTGTCTCTTTGTGTTATTGCTGCGTTTTATTTTCTATACGCTGAGATGTTTGCAAGTACGATCCGGAAGGAGCCGGCGCTGAAATATTATGTATATTATTATATCCCTAGTGGGAGTTAGACGGTTTGATTTAACAGATGATAAAGATCATAAAAGTGGTTAGATAGATAGCTGTAGATCGCAGGACTCTTAACATTAAAACTGTACAGTAATTTAATACTAACTTCACTATATGGGTAGCTGGGCAATCATACTATTTTTAATATCATAGATTTGAGTTAAAGTATCCTGCAAGACAAATCATGTATCTTATTGTGTATTCGTCCACAATTGGTTCTGTTGGAAGTGATTAGATTACGAGATATTGTGTAGTTGTGCTGTTATTAATTTACGACAGATGATTTAGTTGCATTGTGCCGCATCATGTTCGTTTATATGTGTGAACTCTATATTAGAACTGCAGACGGACATGGTACATTTTGTCATTTACGAATTAGTTCTGAGGAATACAAATTAAAATAAATGCATACAATAGAAATCTGCCTTTTAATGCATTTTTTAATTTTGTTTCTAAATTGTTTTTGTTGTCACTGCTGTTGATGAATCGGTCCACATACTATTGAAGACAGTGCGCATTTTGTTTATTTTTTATATAGTATAATTTTTAGATTATCGTTAATTTCGCTTAATAAGGTATTTATTTTAGTTGTACTTTTATATGGATACAGCTGTATACAATCTTATGTCCCAGATAATATTCGCGGAGGATTGTTATATGAACGTAGGGAATTTATATAAATTCATCAGGTTTGGATAGTTATGATTGATTCTGTTTGCCTGTAATGAATTTTATTTATGAATCGTTTGGGTATGATTAAGAATATGTTTCCCCCTAATACGCACTTTATGAAAGTTGTTGATTAATTACACTAGATTATTTTATAAGATTTTTATCGTTTCTGTAGTTTAATTATTGTACGAATCAAATTCAGCAGCTCTTCTTTCAAATAACATTTATTGTTTTCCTTACTTAATTTCAAAGTACAAAACATAGGCTACCTTTATGTACTATTTAGGTACTAGCACTCGTTCTGGAAGGCAATATGAACCCAATGAATAAATAATTATAGTTTTATAGCAAGATCAAATAAATTATTTAATTCAGAGTATAGTATGTTTATTTTCATTATGAGAAAATTATTTATTTATACCTATGGTTACAAAGATAGTATTATAGCAGAATTGGGTGGTATTTATTTCCAGGGCGATTCCGGGAATGATTAGTTGGACACTCTGGGTAGTAGTCCCTGCAGCCACTGGTATTAGTTTTCGGTATACGTAACATTCGATTCAACAACGTGTATGCATTTGCTGTACTTACGATATAATCTCTGCGCGCTATCATCTTTTTAACCACTGCTGTGTGCAATTATCCCCCATAATGTTGTGTATTATATCTTGTATTAGAATTATATTGTGTAAGTGCAGGTGACGACCTTAGTAACTTCATTGAATACTGACACTAATGTATCAATGTTTTAGTTTATAATTATGCTTTGGTTAATATTAATCATAATTTACTTATTAGTGATGACTTTTAAGATAAAATTGATGTCCTCGAAATCATGATAATATAAACCTTTTATACAATATACACAACTGACCCCGGTGTTACTCACACCGTAATTCGCATTGCTTTATCGACACAGGTGAATTTGTAAGACTTACTTGTAAGAGAATAATGATAACTTTATGTCTACTTAATGCAAGTGTAAACGCTCTAGAAATCTCGCACTGTTCGGTCAATTTTTGTAAAAAAAGATAAATAAATTTTAATTTGAACTTTTGTTTTTCTTTTTTATTTTCACGGCAATGCAAGTTTGTCTGTTGATGGAATAAAACACAAATGCAATAAAAATAATGTATATATAATTTGACTTATAGTATGGTAAACTCGGTAGCATAATTAACAAAATTTTATAAACACTGAAAATATTCAGCAAATATATTTTATAAACTGGCAATAAAGCATCTGTATCCTTATATTTCGATGAAACCTGGGGACAAGAAGAATGTAATATGTTAATATAACGATACCTGTAATAGTAGTAGATGTTGACATTAGAAAGACATACATATATATAGTAAAACTACTTTTTATGGATTATTTCGCGTAATTGACATCCTGAAAATAAAATCAATGCCTATGGACAACAATTAACTATTGCCACCAAAAGTTTGTTAGGAAATGAAATAATTTTAAATATCTGTACATTCAAAATACACGCAAAATAGTCGTATAAAAAGTAGTTTTGCTTTAAAACCTAAGATATAGACGGACATTGATTTAGTAGTAGTGGTGACATGGTCACTCGTCGAGTCGCAGGCCGCTGATGGAGAGGAAGGTGAATGCGTTGTGCAGCGCCAGCACCGGCACCGCCGTCACGGCCGCGCGGGCCCGCCACCGCCCGCGCACCGCCCGCACCGCCCGCGACAGCACCGCCGGGCCCGGCGCACTCCACACCTGCGGGTATAGGGAACGTTCATTTCTGACTTCTCATCATAAACCGCATATAAATGCCCACTGTTGAGCAAAGCCTCTTCTCCCACGGAGAATTTTTGAGCATTAATCGCCACACTTGCTCAATGCGGGTTGACGATTTCAAACTTATAATTAGGAATTATAAGCTCAGGTTTCCTCACGATGTTTTCCTTCACCGTTTGTCAGTGGTTTCTAGATAATGTTAGAAAGTACATATATAACACGGAAAAAGTACTTGACTTGGTAGATTTCGAACCCTCATGCATGAGAAGCGGGCGGAATTTCTGACTACCTACATGTTATAATTTTTTTATAAACTATGTTTAAAATAACTGACTTCAACCCCCTCTTATTGAAGTCTGTTAATTAATATACTAAAACCATCTTCCAAGTGTAACGATCACTTTTCTGAAAATCACATCAAAATCGGTTCAGCCAATAGCGAGATATCGTGCACAAACCTACACACATACATGTCAAATTGAGAATCTTCTTTTTTCTTTTTAAAGTCGGTTAAAAACGAAATATCTTTAGAAAGCAATCAATGGAATTAGGCTAACGGCCAAAATGAATAATCAATATTAATTCAAAATCTTGAAGAATCCGAAGATTCTGTCAAAAACAAAAATCAGTCCGGAGATTAATTTCAGCAGTATAAGCTATATGATAGTAAATCTTCTAATTATGTTTCAAAATTTTAACTGTTTCAATTTTTATTTAGCTTCAACATGGACCCTTCAAAGATGATTGCTGTCCGAAAAATTAATTTATTCACAATCTCCAATTTCCTTCAAATTTAAAGTTATGTGTTCAACATTAAGAAGACTATAATGTCTTACCTGATAAAATATCCTCATCTTGACAGCGTGTTGAGTTTCGACATCCCTGTCTTGTGTGAGCTTACGGAGCGCATATTCGAGCACTTCTTCAATTTGTTCCTGCGTCATACTGGACGCTCGTATGCGGTGCGTCGTGCAAACTTCCTCGCTCGGGAATGACAGCTGGCAAGTTGATGGCGAAGAACCTACGCGATAAAAATAATGTACTACATTGTTTTGCAAACAGGCTGTTTTTAATGTCAGTGTGCCTCTTTTTTTAATCAGTCAAGACGGCTTGATCATTGACCTTATAGAAAGAAGGATGGACATCTGTCCCTCCCAGTGTTATCTAGGATGCTACACTTAGAAAGACGAATTTAAGCTAGCTTCAAGCTAATTGTTGGAAAGAATTTGAATGAGTGAAATCATGAATGTGTACATCGACCAAAAACATCTTGTATAGCTAAGCTATTGGTGAGTCTTTCCATTTATAATTATTATACTATGTATCTGTAATATTCTATTATCGGTGAGTACATACCTGTAGCAACATAACAAACAAAAGCGGCGACAGTGTTCTCGTAGTTCCACCTCCTCGTGATTGCAACTTTGTAATCACCCACATTGCAACCAGTCTCCTCATCTGTAATGCAAATAATAACTTAATAATAGTTTACCTTTTATGATATCTGAGGATTATTGTTATTGTCTCTACAAATATAAATGAAGCTGATATGACGCTCATCGTCGACAAATAATATCCATATCGGATAGGTGATTTTTGTTTGAATGAATATAAGTGCGTATATCGTGTATATTGCAAAAAAGACACGAGACTCATAAGGTAAGTTGGAAGCATTTGATAGTTTTGCTTATTACTAATTTGGTAGCTTTGTGGATTAAATTATGAGTTTTGATGTTTGATAACTTCCTCTAATAGAGTATAAACAAAAGACATGAATATGTTTTCATAGTTTGTAACACCCTCGTGATGCCTTCGGCGTTGCAGGTTAAGATAAGTCCTTACCATTAGATATCCCATAATCGTTAATAGCAGTAATGAAAAATGTGTTGTATTCTTACACTCAAACCGGTTGTTGTCAGTATGCGCCCAGGCGTGCCACTCGACGCGCGCGTGTCGCGGCAGGGCCTGCACGACGGCGTACTGCACGATGGCGCCCGCCGTGCGCCGCTCCAACTGGCGCCGCGCCTCGCCCACCGCGCCGCCCGCGCATACGTAGCATACACTCTGTCGTACCATTACATGGAACTCTTTGTATTATTCTGTATGTTATGTTTATGTCCATGTTCTATACCTCTACTCTCTATTATTTCATCTAAGATCGACCTTCACTAATCTAATAAAGTGAAAATTATATTGTAAACGTGCACCAATAGGCTAAAACAATGATAGCGGCTAGTTACTGTAGCTTATTTAGCTTGCTGTCGTAGTTATATTACAATTTACTTTTTTAAAATTGTGTAACAGGCAGGCCCTATCCTCATAAGACACACGTCGCAAGAACTATAACCATACTGACAAATCACTTGTCAAGACTTTAGAAATAATTAAGTTGTAAGTTGTTGCTCACTGCCTTGCCTCGTTGGTCGCAAGTGCGACTGCCGGGCAAGGGGTCTCGGGTTCAATTCCCGGAACGTGCAAAGTATTATTGGGTTTTAAAAAAAATCTCAGTATTAGCACGGAGTCTGGAATTGTACCCGCTATATAGTAAGAGGTTCACCTCCAATTACATGGGACTTATAACATAAATAGTGAAAAGTGGGTGTTACATTGTACAGTGGCATTAAGTGCCGTAATGTGCACCTCTAAGTTCAACTTCGGGGACAGAAGGCGTGATGTTATGAAGCAGTCGTGTCTCGGCGGTACCTGCACGACGCTCCGTATGTGCGCCCGCGGGTGCAGCGCGCGCAGTACGCGCGTGAGGTGGCGCAGGGCCAGCGCGCTCTGTGCGCGCGCGCCGCCGCCCGCCAGCGCCAGCGTGCCCGGCACCAGCGCGATCTGTCCGCATGTACCCATCACTTCGCCCACCTGGGAAACAACGAGTATTTATTTTATACACATCTGGAATACCTTCTGTTTCTTTACGTTTTATGAAAACATCAATGGAGATTTGTAATACAGGCATTTTACGCCTAACACAGACTCCAGCTCCTCACAATGCTATAAAAATTGATTACAAAAAACCGTAATACAAGATTAAGTGTGTATGTGAGGAAAAATAAAGAAAAATTATTAATATTATTATCAATTTAATTACGTAGATAAAGATGAACGAATTAACATGTGATTGAAATAGACTAGAGCAGGCTGATGTAAGTATTTAAATCGATTTAACTCTCATTTACTTCTTTAACACAGGCTAAGAAAGGAGAATGCCCACGGCACTATGGACAAATGTAGTGAATTCTATATTGTTGTGTCTCAATGAAATAATCTTTAAAATATTCGATGGCATGTCCAAATACTACCTCAAAAGATTTAACACAAAATACATTGGCCTTTTCGAGATATTCACAAAATAAAATTACTATTTTGAGGTTATGTCCACCAAAAATTAACTGATAAAAGCTATTTAAAAGGGTCTGAATGGGTTTACGGGTGTGCTTAGTATCTTTAGAGCATACTTATTTGTGTACAATCTGTAACGTGTTAGCTATGTCAGGTGGCCAGTTACTGGTGTCCACCAGTGTCTTCCTCACCAAGTCTTATTGATTTAGATTTTGCGCATTTTTAAATCTAACGCCCGCGTTTCATCACATAAATAGTGAAAAGTGGGTGTTACATTGTACAGTGGCATAATGTGCACCTCTGCCTACCCCTTCGGGGATAAAAGGCGTGATGTTATGTTATGTTATTACTATTTCTTTTCTTATGAGCAGTTGAGACATTGCATCACAGTCGCACTCGGCATGATCGTAACTCAAAAAGTCGAGTTATTAGTGATAAACAACACACACGGTGCTGCGGCGTTAAAAGTATGTTTATTTTCAATGGATTGACAGGAATTACGGAGGAACTATAAGGCTCGACTCGACGCAGAACATACCAAAATCAGCAGAAATAACAGTATTGTATTGCAAAAATATGACAGACGTGCAATAAACGTCAAATAAGGTTCTACCCATAATGATGAAAGCTATTTTTTTTTTCTATTTCCGTAAACAAGCCAGTAGTATTTCACAAATACAACATGGTGCTGATGCCGCCGTTTACAGTGAATGTTGTTACTTTATAATAATAGATTGAACAATCAATACAAAAATAGAATACAATAAAAAAATAACATTTAGGGAACGGAGAGTAAAGTTCCCTAAGATCTAAAAAGGAGGATCGTTCATAGATAGTCTATGTGCGTAAACTGCCATGCTGTCATTTGACATGTGTCGGTCGGCACAGACATACCTATAAATGGCGTACTATAACTCCGGAAACATAAAATTACTAATTAATTTTCAAAAAACTATCCCAATATAAATATCTTTCAAAGTCTTTTTAAAAATATATTTTTATTTTAGATATTTCATGCCATTAGAGATTTTGAGACAAGTAATTTATCAAGAGTACTGTCCATGGGCATTCTCCTTTATTAAAAAGTTTATTATATTGTAAATGATGTATGTACCTTCCTGAATTTAGACTTTAATTTCTGGTTCGAAAAACCCTATGTTAAAGCCTAGTATCTTCTCTTTTCAGTGAACAAAATGGATAGTGTTATATTATAGAAAAACTTACTTTAACAGCCTGACTGTATGGTCCAATGTTGGCTGGCGCCCAGTGCGATATTCCCTGTACATGCATAGTGACGCGCTCCTTCGTGACCGCGCCGTCCACGTCGTGTGTGTTGTTGTATGTAGACTTGTGAGCCACCTGGGAGTAGATTTATTTAAATCAATCTAATTGATTTCTTGCTATTTCTGTCAAAAACCTCTATCAATGGTGGATTAAGATTATTTTTTTTATTTCAGCCGTGAAATTAATGTTTGTAGTGTTATATACCTAACCGAATATAAACACAAAGAAGCAACTCTTCATAATATACCGCTGTTATCCAAGAAACGGTATAACCTTTCTTCAGACTTCAGTATTTTTTCAAAATCATCGAATGACGTCTCCCGCCTGGGTGAGGCGGTAGGGAGTGTCAAACTCTTACTGACTAAAAACCACTCCGTTCCTTCTCCTGCACGTCGAGCCGGAGCCCCGGTTACCCGTTAGGTTCTCCGCGACAGACTTCAGTATTGGACCTCTATTAACTAAAGACAAGATTAGGTTAGTCCCAGGACTAACTTAATCTACGTCCTAGCACATTATATTCACAGCTAGCTTAGCTATATTTCTTTCTGATTAAGACTTTTTCCATCCAAATATTAGTTCATATTTTTAAACAATTTGAACTTGTACACCCGTGAACCAATTTCTTATCAGTTTAGAAACACTTTACTTTGTCATGTTACATATTATCAAGTTTTCATCAATTACACAATGCGGTAATTTTATCATTGTTCTACATTTCAGTGCAATGTAATACACACGTGTATCTTAGAATAAAAGGAAAATTGTGTGCAGTGACGTCGCATTTTGTTTTGGTAATGCGATTAAACGTTGTATGTAGTACTGCATTTTAATAAAAGTATGTTAAACTTTAGCAGCTTAAATTATGTTTATAGACTTAATCTTTGCTAATATTCTGTTAGCCTTTCTTACACGTCACAACCACAACAGGGCGTTATGGTATCATTTTTGTATCTGGAGATAGTTATATGGTTAGATAGTGATATCACTGGGCTACTTTTTTCCTATGACTACACTGACGGTGGCACACGCAGTAATCTATTGTTATAAGTTAATGCTTGTTCATCAAAATATCTGATGATTTATGCTTTCCGACACATGTTAAGGACCTTACAAATCCGGCCAGTCTAATAACTTTTCTCTATGTTTAATATAAGATTGTATTTAACTTACAGCGTCAAATATGAGCCCTACGTCTGCAGGTAAAGGGCATTGCACACACACACGAGTTGGTGGATTGGGAAAGTTAAACGTTTGAACGTAGACTTCGTTTAAAGCGGCATATTCTTCCATGTCTCGCATATAGATGTTCACTGAACATACGTCGTTGAGACGCAGTGACTCGGACTCCAGCAAGCCTGAAATGTGGTAAAGCATAAATTATATGGTACTTAGAATAATAATAATAATAATTTTTAGAATAAAAATGATATTTTTAAGGTAAAATTAAATCAAACAAGAAAAATAACGCTCGTGCACAAGTTTACCTACTAATGAGTTTTTTCATAGCGTCCTCGGTGGCGACCCTGGTATCCACGCCCTCGCCGACAATACCACCGATGAAGTACCACCCATGCTTGTTACCGTATATACTTCTGTGGTCATGTATCGGCTGACTCTCGTGCTTTCTATGAGCCTGCTCGTACGTATACCCGGCGGTCTCCGCTATACTATCCGGCTCGTCATTCCCATAGTCCACTTCAACACCAGTTACCTTATCACCAGAATAAGTGAGCAATGGATTCAGTTCATTCTGCTTCTTCTTCTCCTCCTTCTCTAACTTCTCTATAGATTCTAGCTCCGTCTCGCTCAGCTCAATATCGCTTATATCGCTAAACACAGAATCGCTTAAATCGTTTATAAAATCTAATGGGTTCTTAACAGTTGGAGGTAGTTTTATTGCTTCATCAAAGTTTTCTTTTGGCGCTAAATGTAGTTTTAAGTTTAGGTAGCCGACTGGAGCGACTGGGTCGTCCGAGTGTAACACCAATTCCTTTTCATCTCTGTTGGAACAAAGAAAAGAGCAAATTACTAAGATATGTATAAAATATAGTTATATTTCAGAATAAAATGCGGTAACTTGAGACTTGAAACGTACAAATCAGAAAATTTTTAGTGCATAACAACTTTTACAATGGACCAATATTGTCCACAACTGAACCCAGATCATCGATAAACAAGAGGCCTATTACTGGATATTACTATTAAGTCTACAAGCTACGCCAACTGCGCATATTCTTCAGTTAACTCAATAAAGTATGTTGTTTATTGGAACAAAGTCACAGTAAAGTAAATATGCTAGTTGATAGGCATGTTTACAGCTTTAAAGCTACGAACGGCGTTTTTAAATATTGTTATTGTTGATACTTTAATCTTTATTATAATAGACATAAGGTAGTAAATAGAAAACTTGTCAGACGAAACAAGGGAGTAATCGTAACATTCAGCCTGGTATTCCCCCAAGGGATACGTAGAAGTGTTCTACAATACACCCACTGTGTTATTATACATTGTAATATAGAAAGTTCCATACATTAAACTTGGTACAAACTAATTCTAAGAAAACTAGGGAGGAAAAATATAAAGGAAAGTCGAATAATTTGAAAATTACTACACTGTTGGCGCGGTGGCTAGGCAACTGGCTGCCGCGCAACGTGTCGTAAGTTCGATTCCCGCACGGAACAACTCTTTGTGCGATCCACAGATTGTTGTTCTGGGTGCCAAGTGTATGTAAACTTACCCACGACACAGAAGAAAACACTAGTGTGGGGCAACGTTTTTAAAAACATAAAAAAAAACTGATTAAAAGAGTTAAAATAAAAATGTAGGTAATATTTAAATAATTATTTCGACCAAACGTTCTTTATCATATTGTAATCCGACGTCAATAACCGAGATAATAAGCTCTTGGAAACAATCATCTAACTTACATATGTATGATAGATACTAGTGGAGGTACAGTACAATACACAAATTAAGTTCACAAGCTAAAAAAATGTATGTAACATGGGAGCAAAATTACGATCGATATAAACATGTAACTATTAATTCAAAGCATTGTGTAAAAAAATTAAATTAATTTTATCTAGTTCCAAAATATGTCTAGGTACGTTAAGTAACAACCCTATGCTCGGAACTCACAAATCCATGAGTACCTAAGTCGAAATGCCAACCATCCTCGACGAAACAAAGCGCTACACTGGAAACTAAAAAGGACGTTCAAGAACCCACCCTAACCCGCTATACAGCTTCCTCTTGCGGGTGCATATAACCATATAAGGTATAACCAGATTAAAAGACCCAAGAGAGCAAACATGCTGCCATAATATGGGGAGAATGAGCAATAGATCTGCCTCACCTAACCTTATCATCATCCTACCCACCTGATTATAGTCTAAACGACTAAACAAAGGTTTATATACAAAAAAAAGTAACAACCCAAGTATGTCAATAAAAAGAAATCAAGTTCTATGATAAATTCTCCTACCGATACCGATAAAAAATCTTCAACTTATTGGCGTTTGCAGTAAATGTGTTAAATGAATAAATATAAAAAAAAAATTACAGTAACTTTTCTCGCTTAATGTATGTACTAATTGTCACAAGTGTATTACATGATCGATAACAGAGTACATCACTTATTGATTACAGCCTAAGCTTATCAAATAAGGTCCACCGATAACGTTTATTATGATAAATCTGTATTTATGAGAAAGATAAAACGAGTTTTATTACATTTCATAGATGTTGTTTATAAAAACTCGATTCATAGTAACATGTTTTACACGGAATGCTTTGCAGCTTTCTGGATGTTTACGACTTTAATTTATGGCTTATGTTTAACCACCAGATATAGTAACATATAACAGACAAGTTTGGTAATTATTATTACGTATATACGTACTATGAGTGAATCGAAGCGTGTTTTATCAAGAATAACATATTTAATGACGAATATGTGGAAAAAAATCACTTTTACAACACCTAGCAGATTCGCTCAATCATGATTAAATCTATTATAGAACTCAATTCAACTCAACTCAAGTGGAGATTTCTACTAAAGCATAGTTAGAAAGGGATGCATAATTGCACATATCTGTTGAATGTATTTGCATCCCTTTTCAACTGTACCTACTTGACAGGAGATATCTGCTTGAGAATCGGTAGTATAATAATAATAAGTTATGCTGGCCTATATTTATACCTGAGTACCTTATGTTTGACGATTACTTTTGTTTACAGATCCTTTAAAAAATCTGAAATAAGTAAATAATTATGAACATACTCACATAACTAATTTCTTCTTAAACAAGGGACAGTCTAGGGTGAAGGTTTCGTACTCGCCGCCCTCCCCGCACACGTTGAGCCCGTACTTCTCCTGCATGACTAGAAGATGGGGTTGTATGTCGCGAAGAGACATGCCCAAGTGTATCCGAGGGTCCAAACCGAGGGCTGCCACCTGTATGAACATCAATTTTATCAGCTTTTTTTTTTGAGGGGGAAATCATCCATCGACTTCTCCTGACTCTTACTGACTAATAACCACCCCGTGAGCTCTTAACCGCTCGAAGAGCAGGAGTAGGACTCCTGCTCTTCGAGCCGGACCCCAGCAACCCGTTAGGTCGTTCGCGTCATCATTAGCAGCTGGAAGTTTACACGAAATTATTTGGATGTAAGTACATCCGAGACAGGAGCAAACTCTAGTACGGGGTCCGATTTTGTTTTAAAAGAAGACTTCTTTGCATCCAAACAAGAAGTGTCAAAATTCTATCCCTAGTAACAAAAACAACCGAAGAGAAAATCATGATTTGGTTAATAATAGTTGGGTGTCCAGTTTTTGTCAATACGACCAAACATTTAGCATTCCGATTCAGACTTACGAGGTATTCAGAAACTATTACTCTTGCTAACTACTGGGCAGTCGGCCAGTTGCCATAAATTCACCATAAAATCGATTCGTTATGTCGACAGTCCCATGAAGTTCGGAATTAGCTAGTAAAGCATTCTAAATGCTAACTAACATTACAAATGATCGTTGAACATAGCCGTATGGATAACAGTAAACCGATTTTCATTAGTATACAAGCTGTAGACGTGGTGTACTTATATTACATAATCGTTACTAATGATAAGTAGAGTTTTTGTTTGTCTTTTACTTTGCAACACACCATTTCTATGGTACCTATGTTTTTTGTTCTGAAGATAGGAGCTTGTAGAACATATGTTACAATTTTTTACCTATGCCTTGAGAGCTAGTACATAAATATCGTATAGAATAGAAACGAATTTCCTCGCAAAAAGTAGATTCAAGGGACAGAATTTGAAGGCGAGATAATTACTGAAACTTATGTAGGTGTATTGTTGTGTGTAAACAGTTTATTGGCACTAAACGAGACAGTTAATGGACGCCTAACATCGTGTCACCAACAACACACTGATTGATCAACGTCAAATGTATAAAATAAAATTAACATTGACGAATGACGTACGACTTCGTGTTTATAAAAGTTATTTTTGACAAAACAATGAGGGTTTTTGCTTCACCAATAGTTACTAGAGAGGCGCTAGTGTAGCTGAAGGTTGACTGACCAATAGAAAATTTGCTGATGTCAAGTCATCAATTTGGACAGCTAAACTGATTGGATAAATAAGACCTTACGCCTCAGTAGTGTAGCAATCCTTAGTGTATCTATTACTCAAAGAAACATGTACATATTTGCAAAGGTAATTTCAGTCTACTAAAATAAATATTCTCTAGGTAAATTATAAGTTATAAATGCATGTAGTTTCAACATCAGGTTAGACACCCAATAAAACTCAGCCTTCATTTAAAAGTAGTTGATTGACCGTATGTAGGTACTATTTGCCGACTTTATCTGCAAGATGCGTTCGTTGCATATCATTCTTCCTTGATACTGATATGGTAAAGGGTAATGATATTATACAAGTAGATGATTACGGCTCAATTCATGAGACATTTTCTATAATAAAAAGCTAAAGAATATTAGGCTAATGATGTTGTATGACGTAATATTAGAGAGACCGACGAACTAAGGCAGGAAATTGCACGTATTCTCCTCACTTCGCACTCAACCACAAATATCTCTAATTATCTACTTCACTTAAAGGCAGACGGACAAAGAATAAGTATGATATTAAAGCCGCGTGATTTTTCTTGCGTGTATTGTTTTATTACTCAACTTAATTCTTTATTGCTTTTCCACAATTGTACATACATACAGGTGTTACATTTCAATAGAGAAACAATTATGGACCCTATTGGGCACAGCAACATAGGAAAATACACAAAAATAGGATTTTATTGTTTGAACATTGAAACATTTTGTTTGTAGGAAATATTTGCCGAAACTACAGGACTAATATGCAAAACTCTTTCGCCATTGGAAATCTTACTTTTCAGGACATAACATAGGCTACTTTTATCCTAACCTCTTACAAAGCATTCGAGAGCAATCTTGTAAATTCCAACGGGCAACGGGCAAAGCCGTTGGCAAAAAGCTGTTTCAAATAAACAAATATTACGTAGGTACCCGCATTACTTCTCGTGATAAATTAGATACATGATAATAAAAAAATACAGTTTAGTGCTATTAACGCGTCGGTGCTATGTGCCTACCTAATAACGAGTTAACGACTTCACAGTGAATTGATCAATCGATTATATCTACATTATTGATTCAGGTTCTGATGTTAGCAGGTAGATAGACTAGCTTGATGGCAATCAGATGATATGAAATTGTTTTTTAATTGGAACTCAGAATGACTATATTAATGGGTCTTTTGATAAATAACTACTGACATTACACATCTAAATGTTTCTGTATGAAATAGCGGGCTAACTTGCAGACGTATCATCGATGGTAGGTGGACGTGGACGGCATTGGTCTTGACCATTAACAACACAAGAGAAATAATAAATGTGTTGCGAATTTTTAGAGGGGTGATACTGACCTTAATGATGATAGCTTCGACGCCGCTTGCTATCATCTCTTGCAGCAATTCCTTTTGGTTCCGCCTCCATAAGTACGCAAGCGAGACTAGACCTAATCGGTGACATCTAAAAACAAAGGAGTACTTATTAGTACAGTATAGTTATACCTTTTTGTAAAAGTGCTTAGAACTCCAAATGAAAAAGTGCTTACAACAATGAGCTATAAACAGAAGTGGTTTACACAGAAAATAAATATACCTCTAGTCAGTGGGGCTTAAGTTATTACACTATGCCTGAGCAGTTACAAGATAGAATGTTCAAAATCGGACTTTATTTCAAACTTCATAAGGACCTTAATAAGTGCTTTTTTCTATGTATTTTCGAAGCCTATTAAAAAGTCTAAATTCAATTTCTACGGACCTATATGCTCTCCTTTAATAAGTACTTTAGCAATTTAACTATTTTAATACACTAATGACTCAAAAAACTATATTATTAAATCATTATCGTGCAACTGTTAAATATTCAAGAGAAACTACATACTAGCTTCTAGAACGGGTGTAATTAAGTGATCTTGCTATAAATTGTCGGAGAAGTAGAATTAAAACAATTATACGCACGCGAACTTGAACTAAAAGTTCATTAAAATAAAGTGCTTACTCCAACAAAAACTATGGAAAGCTAGGTCGGATGACGCGTAAATATTTTTGTAATATAAAACATTTCAATGGATATTTACAGGTATAATCACTATATAGGTTTGTTAGCTTAATGAAATTAAAAACGCAAAATAAAATAATCTTACGCAGAAAATCCGCGGTCAATCCCAATAACGACAGAAAATATCAAAAAAAAGAAAAAATGTAATTATTCATGGTGTGACTTCCTTATTCTTAAATGATATTATAAACACATGTATTTAAAAGATGTAATAAAAATTAAGGTCTTAATATTGTGGTGGACACAGACCTCGGAACTTTACATAAATAAGCCACTATTAGGTATCTTGTATTAACATTGTAACATATCTCGATAATTTGAATGCAAATCCATAAACATTAGCAATTGAATAGTACCAACTTTACTCAGTTCCAAAGTCCATAACATCACACAAAGAAACAAATTATTTATGTTGTACAGTACAATGAATACTAACTCTAATTACATGACGCATAGAGCATATTTTGTGTATTCAGATGTAAGATATTTAAGGAAGGAAACATGATTCCTACCTCTTGGAAAGTCATATTTTTATTAGAAAAAATCTGGTTTCATCATAATTATCATTATTCAATACTTTGTCATTAGTACCTACACCTAGTCATGTAAAATTCACTCCCAATTTTATTTACCTACATAACCTAACATTTCACCCACATTACACCATTTATTCTTCGAAGGGGTAGGCAGTGTCTCACTGCACAATGATAAATGTGCACCTATTTTTGACCAGTTATGAATCTCACTACCAAGTGACATGAGGTGAGACTGCTGCTTAGACTACTGAGAATTTATAATATTTTAAAACATCCCACTGTACTGCGGGATACTGATTTTAATAATATAAAATGTTTTCTGATAAATTTTGTGGGAAAATAAAATATACACTTATAAAACGGATTATACTTATAAAAATAAATTCATTTTGTAATACTTACACATTTTCCACCCTAATTCTTTGGTAATCTGACAATATGGCACCAACGGCAACCGCCTCTATATCTAAATCATTCTGAAACAATCGTTATCTATCGTTAAAATGTTACAGACAACTTATCACTGCAGATTTTATTTACATTCAGATTATACTGTCAACTTAACACATTCAGATACAGTATATTTAAATATTTTTAGCACATGTTTACAATGTCAATGAAACTCATTTCAAAGTCAAGTTTTATGTGAACAATTCATAATGAATCACTTCTGTGAATTTTACATGTTCTACTTTTTTATATTGTTCTTTTTTATTGCCTGTGTTTGTTAGTAATTATTTAAACTGTCAAACACCAAGCGGTCACTGGTGACCGCAACCTATTGTTCTATAATTGTGTCTATAATGATGGTACTCAACGAGTGAATTTTACTTTTTAAATATGTTTTTATAATGAGCATAATTTCATTCTTAGAAATAATGCAAGAAGGCAGAAAAGTGGTAATTCAATGCTTGTATCATTTGAAGCGTTATTTTAATAAATGTCCAACAATAACACATCACATTAAACAATTTAGTGTTTACTAGCATTATACCAGACAAATTAATTGCCACATATTGACTTTAACTGGGAAAATAAATGATTGATAAGCATATCAACTAGGCTATTATAAATTATAAGTATACTATACTTATTATGAAAGTAATATTATCTTTTTATTACTCAACCTACAGATAAATACAGCTTTAATGTGAACTAGTGATAGAGATATCATGCTTTTATTCTACATTTTTTACAAATCATTGTGAATAATAGTGTTTCAAGAAATAATATAAAAATCTTTTTCTGTACAGGAAATGCTGTAGTGTGTTTATTTTGAGCCTAAGTAGATATCATATACAAATAGACAATAATTTCTACTTACTTCCTTTGTTTAATCCATGTTTATACACACTCTTAAAATACTACAAAGGAACAATTATTGCCACCATTATTTTGTATTTTCTGACTGTAATAATTGCCTATACAGGTCAAACTAAGGACCTTGCCTAAGTTACTTACATAATATTCCGTTACAAAGTGAACAAAAGCTTCTAATTTGAATACATTATTCACAATTCGTCATTACATACAATCATTGAATAGATCAGTCTACACACTTCAAGTGGTAATTTAAAACCTGTTGCTTGACTGCTGTCTGTGTGAATATCTTTATATACTTATACATGTACACAGATATTTATGTTTTATGCCTAGTTATCATGCAAGATGAAATGTTTATGCTCATAAAGTTTTCAGTTTTTTTTAATGGCTCACCTTAACTTTAGAAAGGAGTCTGTACAAGTCCTCAACCTCATCATTTTCTGTAGGTTGATAGTTCTTGCCCTGGTTGACAGCATTGCCAGTTATTGCTTCCCTGTATAGTGGTAGGCCCATAGCTTCTGCATACAGATCTATACCTTGGTGTCCCACTGTTTGGTACATATAGCTATCCAGCTCATCTGAAATATTATTCCTAGATTAATAAATTATTCACCAAAAATGAAGAATTTATTAGATAGTTTCTAAGTCATATTGATATGCAATAAGTATCCAATTTATTTTCAGTTATAATGAAAGTGTAATTTATTTCCCAGCTCTGCACAGGTAAACTGATAACAATAACAATTGATGCCAATTCACAGGTAGGCTTAAAATAACTTCAGATGTTTTTATTTTAAGACATATGTTACAAAACCTTAGTGACATCCTACAGGCGATTTTTATTTCTGTTTCTTGACATTTTAGAGGAATAAGACAATTAACAAAATAAAAAATACATGGTAAATAAATTCGTTAATGGGACAAAATTAACCTTTTTGTGTAGGTTGGAGGTTGGCTAGCGCTACGATCGTGTGCCCGGCGCCGACACACTGCATCATGTTGTAGCAGCTGTCCTTACCCCCGCTGATCAATGCCACCGTCCTCATCTTCCCCACAATATTATAACCACTCACGATAACACTACAATACACATTACATAACGTTCACAATAATTATTGTGCGCCCTTTTTTGGCAAAATAAAGAACAAAACGCGGTCCTGATCACGACAGTGGCATTACTCTCAACACCTAGTTAAAGTGTACTTCTTACTATCTGTGACGCGACTTTACCACCTGTTCGTGAAGGAATTACAACGAAACATAATCGTTATCTATTTTGATAACATTCTTGAAACGCAAAGCAAAATTAAAGTGTTCATGAAACCTCGGCAACAGTATCTGTCATATTGCGTTTCGTTCTGAAATAAAATCATAAACATTATCTTTGACATAGCATTACATTTTGTTCCTTTTTTTTTGCATGAATATTTCCAACTTATAATTTATTATGTCTCTAAAACCACAGCAATAAACATTATTTTCTTGCTGTATACCTAATGTAAAAATCCAGTGGATTTTTATTATCAAATTTATCAGAATAAAGTCTTCATTCTAGTATCTACCTTTAAGATGCTAGGTACCTACATAATAAAATACTACGTATGGTATGAAAAATAATGAGATAATCGCGGATAAACTTGGATACACACAAATAGGATTTCGTTCCTTTTTAGTCGGTTTTAATTCCATAGCCTGCAAGTAAAATTTTAATTTCCTTAACCATAAAAGGGAATGGGTTAGAGTGTAGCCTTTTTTTAAGGGGGGAAAATCATCGAATGACTTCTCCCGCCTGGGTGAGGCGGGAGGGAGTGTCAGACTCTTACTGACTAAAAACCACCCCGTTCCTTCTCCTGCACGTCGAGCCGGAGCCCCGGTTACCCGTTAGGTTCTCCGCGACTCAGAGTGTAGCCTTAGGGGCGGAGAACCTAACGGGTCGCGGAGAACCTAACGGGTCGCGGAGAACCTAACCTCCTAATTTTTATTTTTAATGAAAATCGTAAACTCCTTGCCCCTAAGACGACCCACTGACCAGCAAATGGAATCGTTGATGAAAAATCAAGCGCCGCGCCACAGCGTTGCGTTGCGAATTTTCCCTATTTTATATGACTTCATGAGGTATATCCACTGATATGATAAATTAAATCTATGGTTATTACTTTATAAGAGGTTTGACATTACATGTATACACTGAGATATTATGATGAGGACTCGAGGAGGGAATATTCACAGGTAGGTATGGCGTCCAGTCTGTAATGATCATACCTACCTTTTGTTACCAAATCTCACAATAATATTCCTACCATTAAATTCATAAGAAAATAAGTAGGTAGGCACATTGATTTATTAATGACTAGATGCACAGTTCAAATCGCAAATCCAGGCATTGATCTAAATAATTTGTTAAACTCGGTGATTCACCAGCATTTCTATGATTTAAAAGAAAATCAGCTTCTTCCTTGTTCGTTTCCAGCTCGTTTAGTCCGCAACACAATCGCTATAACATCCCATTATCATTAAATACATTAGCTATACACTGACCCACTATATTTTATGATAGTGGGATGTTTTAATAGCATTGCGGAAAATCATGCAATGACTTCCCTCCCTGTAATACGTCTGTGTTTCTTTCAAGGGCGGATCCACCGTTGTGGGCACGATGGGCATGCCCACAACCTTAATAGACTTGTGACGTCACCTTTTTACGGTCTATTGAGATCGATAGGCTGATGATAATGAACGATAAGCCTTAATAAAATTTAAAAACACAATGAATCATGAAACGTGCGTGATTTAGAACGCAGCAAAGAGCCATAGAGCCATAGAGGATGCTGACATGTTATGACTTATGTTACATTTTTGACAACTTATTGCCGTGCCGCCAAAACTTCGAGCCGCGTAGTGAGGCGTCTGTGGCGCTACTTAATGAGGGTGCTTACAAATTTTGAAACCGCTAGATGGCGTAACGTAGCCGTGAGGTCCAACTTTGACATGCTCTGTCAAAAATATCCAATCACAATAAAGCTGGACCTAACGTCTACGTAATGCCATCTAGCGGATTTGAAACACCCTCAAAATTATATAATTTGGAGGAGGTACTCGACCTATTTCATTTAGGAGTTTTTCTACCAAACCCTAATGTGAGTATCAGGGACTGGGATATCGATATCGAGATAGTGAAAGTGGAAAAAGTGGTCCAGATGTACCGCCTATTCATTAACGATAGTGAGTCAACTGTCATAAATGAATACCGACTCTGGATGACCAAATGAAAAAGAAAATATAAGACCAATTCGGCCATACCAGACTCATCTCATTGAAGCATGCGACCAAGATTTGTACCCTAACATAAAAATTTTCTTACAAATACTGGCGACTCCAGTCCGGTCCGGTCAGCGTGGCTACCGCAGAGAGATCTTTTTCTACTCTTCGCAGAATAATATCTTGGTTGCGTGCCTCAATGGCACAGGAAAGATTATCCGGGCTAGCTCTCCTAAAGATGTGAACTTGGATATTGATGACATTATAAACGTGTTCGCAAAAAAGAAACGTAAGCTTGAATTTGTAATTTAAGTAAGTACATAAATAAAGTTGTTTCATGTGAAATGTTTCTAGCATTTAATTTAATTTAATATTCTTAGAAAATATAAAAAAATATCAAAATCTCGCCTGGTGGATCACTTGCTGATCTCACTTACATTACTCCTGATACAACGTCAAGATACCTATTAATTCAGTCTAGTGTACCTATATTGACTTACTGGCTAAAAGAAAAAAATATAACTTATCAATTAAAATAGGTTTGGATCGAAACTGACTATTTGATTTGAAGAAATCGGGTCCGACTTCCTCCTAAGTTTGTTTCCTTTCCTAAGGCCCAAGTCCTGATGCTCAGAAAAAAGGAAATAATCTATTTCTAAAGTTCATAAACGACTTGCATGATTGTTGATGAGCATGTTCATGCTCCGACTCGTACTTAGCCGATTTTCTAGTAGCTGTGACCACAACCTTTTTTGAATGCTGGATCCGCGCTTGGTTTCTTTCGCTTTGGCTGAGGCGACAGAGAGGGTGCAGACTATTACTGACTGAAAATCATCGATAACCACCCCGTTCCTGCTTCGAGCCGGAGCCCGGGTAACGCGTACGGTCGTTTGCTCTATCCCCATCTGCTTCAATAAATGGACCTTTATTCTAATCAGCAATTCCGAAGATTAAACAAAACACATACACAAAGCGTCTAAAGGATTAGTAATGATCGACGGCTTACTGATTAAACAAAACTCTTTAACTCTTGTTTTTGTTATCGGTAATACATAATTTCTAGAGACACTATTTAATGTTCCTTCGAAATATAAAAATGTATGCATTTAGCAATTGCGCCGTATATTGATAAATAATTTTAGTGTCAGTGTTTCAGGACTGCAATTACCAAATCATGATCATATTTATTGTCAGCTGTGTTATGGCTGATGATGCAGTATCAATCTATCTAAGTATTAGTACTAAGTTCATACACTGCATGGCCACTGGAATCTTGGTTTGGACTTCTATTTCTTATCACATAAAATTAACCAAGACGAGATGATGCTTAATAACGCCATCTCTCTTTATGAAAGTAAACAAATGTTTGAACTTAGTTGTAGGCGTTTTTCCATATGATAAGAAATTCTAACATGAAAAGTTGTTCAATTTGCAATTATAGTATTTGGTAGTATATAAATGAAATAAGTTCAATTTAATGAATGAGGATAATTGCTTATAAAACTAATTAATTTAGGTGCAGTGTTTCGCGTGATTTCTCAAAGTCTGTACACCAGTGTTACTCGTGTAAAAAATATTCAAATAGAGGTTTTAAATAGATTTCTAAGTCCTACTGCATTTAATTTAATGAATTTGGCAATCAAATTATTTAATAAATAAAATTTAAACACTCCAAATATTTCGGAAGGCGTTTCTAATTTCCAAATTATTAAAATAAAGTGAATGTTTAGTGAAGTACAGACGCCATCAAATCGACTATTACATTCTGGGGCTGGTTTGTCAGATTATTGATGCGGTGGTTTGAATCACGTTTGAATTTAAGTGCGGAGCTCTATATTTCTTTTAAAATCTTATATTCAACCACAATACTCCATAGATGTGTTTTCGTATTGTGTGTTAATTAAGTGAAATCTGTGTTATCAAGTGTGTAATCATGGTTTTGGCCGAAAGAAGTAATGATGTTCGAAACGGGAAGCGGTCAAGGGGGCCAAGCCCCAATGGCCATGGAAGTCCAGATTCCAGTTCTGAAGATGAGAATGGTACGAAATACTTTGAATTTTTATTGCTATAAGGCGTCATGAAATAATTTTAATGGAAATTGGGGGAGCTTTTTGCATGTTGATTGGCACTTCTACTTACGAAAATATCACACGTACCTATAATTGATTGACTGTAATAACCGGCTGAATAATATTCCATCTCGTGTGTTTGTGTTAACATATTGTTGTGGAGGAGACATAATCATGATCATCTGACACTCGTGCTTTCTTTTTATGCTTACCATCATCATCGCCTTGCTGCTGCGTTCATCTCATCCACAATAATAATAAACACGCGACCAAGCAGTAATACCGTTTGCAGCTGAGAAGATAAGAGTGGGCAGAGATTACCAGGCAGTGTGCCCTGAACTGGAACCAGTAGAGCAACGCAGACCAGAACTTATTTCTGACAGAGCTTTATTAGTTTGGTCACCTACCTGTGACATATCTGACGTCAAATGTAAGTGGAAATGTAATTAATGGATTGTTTGGTTTCGTAATTGTCATTGTTCTAATATTATAATTTTTTTAGTGGATGAATATATTACTACAGCAAAGGAGAAATATGGTTATAATGGAGAACAAGCATTGGGGATGTTATTTTGGCACAAACATGACCTCAACAGGGCTTCAATGGACCTTGCGAACTTCACTCCTTTTCCTGATGAGTGGACTGTGGAAGACAAGGTTCTCTTTGAACAAGCTTTCCAGTTTCATGGCAAAAGCTTTCACAGAATTAGGCAAATGGTAGGTTTGCTATGAATTAAATATCATTTGATTTGATTTTGAAATAGTTTTATAACAAATTGTTTCCTTTAGTTGCCAGACAAATCGATTGCATCATTAGTAAAGTACTATTATTCGTGGAAGAAAACAAGGGCTCGTACTTCGTTGATGGATGTTGTCAGTGAAGGTCGCAATGCTACCAGCTCTGGAACTGGCAAGCGTGAATCAGGTGCAGCATCAGAACCAGGCGGTTCTGACAAGGATTCAGACAATGATGAGAAGGTATGTGTTGCTTGCATTTTATGTTTCATTGCTTGTAACATTATTTAAGTATAATTTGCTCCTTTTTATTGTGTGCAATGTCATTGTATTACCAATGTACCTAATTACAGTAATGTCAACTGTCTCACATTCCCTCCGTATTACAAGACAGTGTATCTGGATTGTCCAAATTGTTACTATGTACTCTACAAACACATTATGTGTCACCTGTTTAGTAAATAAAATAGCAGAGCGGCAGAAATTAATTTTATTACGACACATTTTACGGTTTTACTTTGTCATTGTGACAAACTATTTTCAATAACTATTTTGAAAATTGTGTTCACAGAGTAGATAATTTTTTTAGTGAATTATTTGCTCTGCATGTATCTAGACCATTTCATATTGTGTAATAGATTTAAAATATGATTCACCACAATTATAAATAAAAGTCAATCATACCAATTAGCTGGGTGCTTGGCGGTCGCATATTATTGTTAGTTATGGACTTGTGTTAAATGTGACAGAAGTGGACTTTCCACCGTGGTATTGTCCGAGGAGGGAAGTCCCTCGCGGCAGGCGGGGCTCCACAACGCGCCGCCGGCCAGCAGGGCGCCCAGGTGGGTGCTTTGCTTCCCCACAATGCGTATTAACTTACTGTCACCATGGAAACTTGATGTTCAATGTCTTCTTCCATCATCTCACTTGTTTATTCAATTGGTGTTATCTCATCCATTATTTGATGTTTGGTAACTTCTACTTGAAAAATGTTGGCTCCTACTTCAGAATCCCAGTTTCATGAGATGTCTTTCTTAGTCATGCCATGTCATAGTCTGCACTTCATAGCATTAATTTGTCATCATGCAACTTTTGATTGTGGCAACATGAGCTTGTTTATTAGTCTAGTATCTACGTAATAATGTCTATATTATTTGAACAGTGTTTCAGTCAATAAGCTATAAATGTTTGCTTGAAATAACTATTCACTTGTAATTTTATATAATATTGTACTCCACCGTCACTATATTATAATTATTACCATAACTTAAAAATATTATGTCAAAATGCTTTATGTATTCTGATAATGCTTGTTAATTTTAATTTTGACCGCTCTGCATTTTTATTTACAAACTATGATCGCTACTACTATCACACATACATATACAACATTAATTTTATACATGTTATTCTTTAAATATTTACATTAATAAGTTATTACATTTATATGTATTTTATATAATAAACACAGATTCTGTATCAAAATACTTATAACATGTCTAGTAGCATTTATCAAATTGTATGTAAGTACTTGTATAGCAAAGGATAAAGTTTATTTTTTCTTGCAATATTATATTTTTGGTACGGAATACGATAATATGCATTACTGAAAAAGGATTTAAAACATACATTCGTATGTTTTAAATACGCATCGATTGTAATTTATCGTGTTGTGGTTGTTGATGGACCTTTAAGACAAGAATCCATTGTAATAGTGCTGTCACTGTGTACTCATTCTGTTCCCACATTAATCAAACTTGTGTCATGTAGCCTGCCTCCTCCCTTCCTCCCAATCTCCCATGATTTTCCCGCATGCTTCCTTTAATAGCCCCGAACAAAGAAGGAACAACTCGTTTAATAAATCTAATGTGTGCAGAATATCATTTAATATTCTAATGGGTTTTAAAAGAAGTGTGTGAGAAGTCATTGTAAACGTCTTTGTCCGTCCCTACACGACTGTTGTTATATTTCGTGTAGCTGGTGGAAGTCGTAATGTGACAGGAAATGTAAAATGTTAATTGGGGTTTAGGGCGAGGGCGGCGGCGAGAGTGCGGGCAAGTGGTGCACTGTGTGCGGCATTCTGTGCAACCAGATCACGGCGCACAATTCGCAGAAGTTGTGTCAGGCATGCCTCGTGCACGCCAGGTCGGTAACGAAACTACTCTACTACAGTTTTATTAGATTATCCACTCGTTGCAATCACTTGCATGTTACATACAAAGCAGCTCAATAACATTTCGAGTGTGGTTTGATTAAGTGTATTTAGGGATGGTTGTTTGAATATTGGCGGTGATGTAACAGACGCACGGGGACGATGCGACCGCTGTGCGGACCGTCCGGCAGACGCGGTCCGGGGTCCAAACAGCAGCGGTACAAGCATCGGCTGCCGCGCGGTATTTACATCAATCACGATGATCTCGTCGCCATGGCCACCGGCCCTCAGCCTGGAGATCCCCCGCAGCCTGGACTTATCAATCATGGCGAAGCTATGCTCAAAGCTATGGACAGAGAAGTTATATCTCTAAAGAGACAAGTAAGAAGCAACTCGCTACGATGTCGCTATGTAGTGTCGTTGCAACACATTCTCACCCTTACCTCGACACTTACTTCTAAACATGTTGACATTGGTCACTCTCCAGATAGAACATGGATGTGACTAAACATTTGTGTGATGTAATGTGAGAATGTGATAAATCAACTAATTTTATTACTTACTAGACAATACATTTGTAGTAGTTCATGCTAATTATACTACAATACTGTACTAGGTGGTATTGTGGGAAAAAGTATTCTGCACACATAGATTAGATGAACAACGTTTTGTTGAAGTTTTATTGAGTTGTAACATTAAAACCCCCCAGAATATGCCGTGCTTCATTGTTTGCTGTGCGTCCAAATCCCAAGTCCTACTACGTAGTTTCTTGGATAATCCAGATATGCACTTTGTATCCTATGTTCAGAACTTCTTAGTTATGTATTTGTGATTGTTTCGAAAATGTAGATGTTTATAATGATCTAAATACAGAGACTTTAAATTTTGTAATAGGTGCAACAAAACAAACAGCAACTGAGTGCGATGAAGCGCAAAGTGGGCGACACTGGTGTAGAAGAGTTAAGGCCCGGTGAACCGCCAGCGAAGATCAACTCTCGCTGGACTAATGACGAACTACTCATGGCAGTGAGGGCCGTCAGAAAGTACGGTAAGGAATCAACAATAAGTCTGTTATTTTTCCTTGACGTTTTGGGTTTTTTATCACAATATTGTTTTTCCTTAAAAGTTGGATCCACATCTGACTAATGCGTCTCTCGTCGCTCGTGTTCCCCGCTTGTGGCGTATTCACCAGATGTGGATTCACTATAACATGGATGAGTTTTGTCCATGAAGTTAGAGTCCCTTCATTTATATGGTTCTGTTTATGTTATGCAGGAAGAGACTTCCAAGCTATCGCCGAAACACTGGGCACGAAGACTGAGGCGCACGTCCGTTCTTTCTTCATTTCCTATCGCCGTCGATACAACCTGGACGCCATGGTGCGCGAACATGAAGCAGAACGTGGTAACGCCCATCATATACAAGCCGGTTTGTACGCTTCAATGTTCATTTCTTATGAACAAGTAGCTTCAGTACAAAAATGGTCAATAAGATTGAGATTATTCGAGACAATGTTATAAGTTCATAACACAAGTAAATACATTGCAGGTACCACAAGCACAGAATCTGCTGAGACAGGCGACAACGCTAACAATGGCACAGACTCTTCTCAGACTACGAACAAGGATGAAAAAGTGACTTATTTTGTTTTCTAGAAAATAAAGATTTCAATTACAAATCTTGTAAATAAAATGCTCAATTCATGACATGTCTTGTTTAAAGATGGAGGTAGACAGTGAAGGCGTCGCTATAGGAGCGTCCGCGGAGGCAGGCGGTCCCCCGACGACCCCGCCCAAGCACAAGCCCGCCAAGTGATGCGGCGGCGCGCCCGCGCGACACACTCGCGCCTCGCGGCCGTCGCACGCCGCGACCTAGTGTCGAACGCGCCCCAAACTTTTGGGTATCGCACCCCATTCCATGAAATCATAACGTGGCGGGATACACCGATTACTATTATATAAGACAAAAGTAGGTTTCGTTTATTATATCTATCGAGTAAGAAAACGATGTTTTCTGTATTCAATCTAAAACACCGACAGACGTAATTGCACAACTCGGTTACGAGTAACCTATTTTAATGGTGCAGAATATTATTATCAACTAGACGTACAAATCATAATGTCTGGTTGATTATAAACCTTGAAATTCTGATGGCATAGATCAGAAATAATGTTTGTATACGCTTTAGGGAAGCATCGGACTTATGTATATAAATTATAATGTATGCTAATAGGTTAGTTTCCAGATTAGGGAGCTTGTGTAAAGAATGTAATCGTAAGTGTGTTCCTGTCTCTGGTTTCTCTATGAGGTACACAGAAGAGCTGTGCTCTTTTAATGAGCTGTTGTGCTTTGTCCAATATTTCTTCAGAGTTCTCAAGTGTGATAGTTTATAGATTTATATTATGGGATAACACATTAATCACTTGCCTTATGTAATAAGTTCGTCTCATGTACTCGCATGTTTACTAAATATGGCTTAAGTATCATAGGAGATATAATTATTCGAATCTTAACTAGGCCCTTCTGTGGTGTTTATTCTTAGGCTATGAAGTCACAGTGCCCCTTCTGCCGCGGTTATAGGACTGTAACTCGCGTAAAATGTGATATTGAAAATGTGATGTTAGGGTCATGAGTAACCACCAAGTATTTTTCCCTCACTACTTTTTGAAATATGTAACGACTACATAATTGCGGTTTCGTGAGTTTTCAAATTAATCAGATATCCAAGCACGACCGGCGCGGTTATAGACCGCTCTGTGACTTCTTAGCCTAGTAGTTTTCTATATAAATGATTCTAAGAGATAATAGTAGCTAGATATTTTTATGTAAGACTTATTATTTTAACGATAAGGATACTATCAACTTGGAATGTTAAGTCCAGCCCTAGTTTTAGGTAACAAGCGAAAAATGTTTTAGTGGTTACGCAAATTTCTATTATGGATACTCATATTATAGGTAAAATGGCATTTATAGTCGCGAAAATATAAAACTCCAAAATAAAGCCATTGACAAACCGCTTGGTTCAATAAAAGCAATATATCGAATAATACAATATTTCTTATGCACATGTAGAATAGCTATTTTATTATACATTTTAATTATATAAATTTTCCATACATTTAAATAAAGCGATATAGAGAATTGACGATATTTTTGTACTAGTAAATGACCTCCCGATGATTAGGAAATTTTGGTGTGATTATTTGATGTTTTTTAATGAATGGTATTAACTTTAATTTTGTATTTTTATTTAGTGTTATGGAGTAACGCGTTTATAGCATAATTTACGGTATAATTTTAAATAATAATATAATATGTACATCACAAATGGGATGAGCTATTCGCACCGGTTGCCACGAAACCGAAGATGAATCGTTACCGATATATCATTGTTCTTATTCAATGTGACTACTTGGCTGTACATAATTATGTAGTATTATTTACGAATAAACTTCAGACGGTGCACTCGGTACTGAAATTATGTTATACTAAACTGAGGTGAAGTTTTTCCACAATTCATTTCATTAAATTCAACGTCCGCCTACAATTGACGTAAGCAATATTTTTTAATTCAATTATTTAATCTAATAATATCGATGATGGAAAATATTAACTGATTACAGATAAGTCTGTAACGATTTTATTGTTTGGGATATGGGTTTATAACAATTTGTGTAAATATTATTATGTTCCTCAATGTTAATATAATTTGTACCTAATTTGTGGTCAGACGAAACTGGTTTACTAGATTTAGTTTGAAATCCTTAGCTTATGAACGGCGTAAAACCTTAATCACTCCAAAGAGATATCCACAAAATGAAGTCATCTTATTTATTGACGCTAATTAGGGCTAGTAAGAAGATTGTTACTGAATTAAATTATTTTTATTAGGATTATTGTTTTCTGTATATTAAGAACGTAAATCAATTGACAAAGTTTTTTTATTATTAATAAGTAATGCTCAAACTTATTTGTTTTGTCCCATCACTTGACCGTGGTCTCCACAAATTATTTAGTAGCTAAAACCGAAGTTGAGGGAGTTTTGATTTTAAGAATAATAATAAATAATAAGTATGTATTAATTTGAGCCTTTTATTTTAATGTTTTGTTCAAGTCGCCCTCTCCAAAGTGTTGGTCTAATGATTTCTACAATGCTGGGCTGATAGTTGTTCATTTTCTACCCTAGTATTGACGACTATGCAAAGCACATACATTTTATTTTTATGGGATCAAACGAGTAGACGGGTTTCCTAATGGAAATCTATCTGCGCCCTATATGGACACCGTAACTCACGAAGCATTGCAAACGCACTGTCAACTTTATGAATTGAACCTCCGATAAAGTTACTCAGGCTGTGAAAGTGTTGTATTCATGCCGGTTATAAACGAGGCTGTATGATTCCCCTACCTATACTTATACTCTTTGCTGTATGATATTATATCTATGGGCTGTGGCCTTTACGCCTTTTTTCAATGTCCTTGGGCTGTGCACACATCCCACATCCCCTATACTTATTATACTCTTTGGTGCACACGCTGTGCATTGGGATCGGGGCTGTGGTATCTCTCCACTATAACTTGTAGGTTGATGCGAAAAGATCTATTGCAAGAAATCACGAAACAGAAAAAGACCATAGGTTACCTATCTGTTTTGTGCTGAGCATAGCACATAAATCTTTTTTATGTCAACTGTCAGTTATGATAGAAAATTTGTGAAAAACTTAATTTTAAAAGCGTTTTATTTTTGGGGTATATTCATAAGAAGCGTACTTGTGTATATTGTGTTATTTAGTTATATATTTGAAAGGAACAGATGGTTTTTACCTTAGTCCCTCGCTCTGAGAAAATACCGCTTGTTGGAATTGTGAGGTTGGCTAATATTGACGATGCTCCTCATGTTCTGGAACTGCTCGGGGACTCGATATCCAAAACCTTCAGGGTCTATTGCACCAACGATATTATAAATCTCATGTAGGAATTTTTTTTTTACATTCCTTACCTTCTTACCTATTGTTACCTATTGTACTTGTTTATTATTATATTAACCCTATCTTTTTTTTTGATTACATGATTACATGTAAATAGACTAGTTATATAATAGATACATTATCACTTTTTTGTATTTCGGTATTTATCAAGCAAAGTGTCCACTTTGCTTGATTTTGTAACCCTATCTTGAAACAAGATTTTTGTATGAAAGGCTTTAGCCGTACTGTCACCGGTAAAAAAGACAACGTATGACAGCACCGGCCATAGCCTTCGCCTGCTCCAAACGTTACGTCACAGGTATGTATGTAGTCTTCGACTATACAAATAGGACGCGCCGGCTATAGCCTTCAATATTATTAACTCCTTCTTCTACAAAGTTTCAAAATAATTATGATAAAAAGAACACCAGTACATAATAAAAACACAAGGTTTTATTTATTTTAATGTAGGAAAAATTACAAAGACATTACAATACTTATTTCAATATAAAAATTACCCTTTTAAATAGATCATAAATAAAGGTCGAGTGTTCACAAACGTGACTGCCAAGTGAAGGGTTGTAGGTTCGAATCCTAGGTCGAGTAAACAATTTTTCGATTTTCAATCCATCAAGAATTCTCAGTTATTCATTAGCACAGAGTAATGCTCGTTTTAGAGAGAGTCCATTTACCCAATTGGTGGAAACAACATCTATCATTCATCACCTCTGCTTACTTTGTTTTTGGGAAACAAAAGGCGTGACAATATACTGTTTATTTTCTACTATTATATTTCATTTATATTTCAGTGAGAATTCTGTACTAGCTGTATGCCAACAAGATCTAAATAACGCAGTTGTTGGCTTCTTAGCTCTAAGAGATTACCCGTTATTACCTGCAATATATTCGGGAGCATGGGAGGAGTACGTGTGGGCCAAATACAAGTACGTTCACATATCTATATACTTCATTTTAAAAACTAAAGCTACTCCATCTTTCCCCAACGCGCCTTTCAAACATAATAATACCTACGGCGGTCCTGTTTTATAGAGAAGGCTTTTAATTCAACCGTCCAGCAGTGCATTTTGACATAAGTACTATCTATCACAATACAAGTTCTAAGTTAAGCTCTAATTGCTTCAATAAAAGTTTACGGCTTAGAAATATCAAAGATACAAAATACACATATGTTCGCTATTGAACTAATGGAACCATTTGCGCAAAAAGCTGACTGAAAGCTTTTCGCTGATAGTTGACGCCATAGCACCAGTGTGATAATTAAGATTGGGTGTTGATATTACCTTAAACTTTATCGAAGAACGGTCAGTGACATCCTATTAACTGTCGATGATCTAACTGCAATTCTTGGCGCAGCAATATCTTCTAAATTGATGGTGACCAGTGGCGTAACTATATTAACGTACGTGGCCCGTGGCGAATTCACCGAATGGTTCAGTTACATATAACTAATTCTTTTATAAACTATGTTTAAACTTTTTTTTTGTTTTCGGTAAGTATAACAAACACTTGTCTGAAGACTGCTTTAAAATCGGTTCAGCCAATCGTACATACATACATACAGTTTTGAAGACAATAAGTTCTAATTCAATCCTTTGATCGGGGTCCCTTCCAGCTGGATTGCCGCAGTATTTTGCCAGCGATGGAGTTGCAGTTGAACTGCAATTCCTATGCTAAGGAGTCCTCCCCTTAGTAAGGAGGGACCTTTGGTGAGCACTGCACGCCCGGTCTTTCGACAGCTGATGATAATGATGTTAAGGAAGATAATATATGAAATATATGTGAGTAATTCAAGTTCTATTCCATTTTATTTCAGGGCCCCAGAAATGAACGCCCGCAACACTCTCTTCATACATTTACTCTGTTGGAGTATGAGCTACGGTCGCGAATTGGTCGACAACATGCTGAAGTCGGTGTTCATGCACGATGCCTACCTTATACACATCGCTCTCATCAAATCTGTTATAAATTGTCCTGGTACGTAATACTATTTAATAATAACCTTAATATTGGAATATTGGGAAGAGAATAAGGTTTTCATCCTTTTACATTTTTGGATAGCAGGATTAAAGCATATAAGTAGGTACTTATGCCATAAACTTTTTTGGATAATAATATTGGGTACTTGCCAACTAGTCAAATTCAATACTTTTTTCCAACTCTCAAAAACAGCAGTATTATGAATTTTGTACGAGATTGTGATGTCACGTTTTTTAACGCCAAAGAGCATACCTACCTATTTCTTAAAAAATTGCGTGAAAATTACTATAATATTAAGTTAGTCATAAAATCAATCATCATGAAAGTGTGATTATTTTTTAATATGTTATTGTATTGAACAGCCGAAATAATTTATTTTTGATTAAGGAAAGTACCCCATTTTAGACACTTTTCTTTGCTCGTAGAAAAATATTTGAAACAAAAGTTCCAAGTTTCTGATTTCACTTCTATTTTCTGTTAGAGAAGAGACTCTCACCTAGTATCAAGACAGTTTACCTGAAGGTGGTTTTATTTATTAACATTATAGTACTGATGCCCAGTCAGCCACGCGCTGAGGGGTCGTTTAGACGTGTGACTGTGATTGAGCGTGGTATTAGTGGAGAGCTGTTGCCGGCGCTATGTGTCGCCGACCGATCAGAAGTCTGCCCTCGACTGAGAATTAGAAGAGCTGTGTTAGTTGGCATTTTTTTTATATTACACTTGCGATATAAAAGAAAACACAATCGTGTTTGGGAAGGTTTAAAAAAGCATTTACATAACGTACTTATTTCCATTAAATTGTCTTTAACCAACCAACATATCGACATAATGATTAATTCAGGGAAGAAGACAACGATGACCTAGTACCGATACTCGAGCAACATTCTGATAGACTACAAGAGCTATACGGAGAGTTCTATATCAGTGAGCTGATATCTAGACACCCTGAGTCCGAGAGGGTCATACTCGTCTGTGAGGTAATAGATTATTCTTATCTAAACTATGCATACTTTTGTATGAACAATCTCAAGAAGATTGGTCGAGTTTAACGAATATAATAATGAAAGACTTAGCAGATAAGATATACAGGGTAAGTCACATTTGTTCGAAATGTGAAATGACTATTCCTATCATTATCTTATTCTTTTATAAAGACTGAAGAGTTTGTTTGTTTGAGCGCGTAAATCGCCGGAACTACTGGTTCGAATTGAATAATAGGGTAGTTTCCTAAATTTTATTTTATTTTATTTTAATATTAATTTGAAATATCGTGTGACGTCACAGCGTGCTACATTTTGTAGCACGTTATGACGTAACGACATCCCACTCCTAAACTTTATCTAAGTATTGCAACTTAATACGAGAAAATAAAAAATACGTGCCTAATATTTTTTCATTATCTAACTGACGGACTAATTAGATTTTTTATTACCCTGGCAACTACCCTATTATTTATATTTCCACGAATTTAAAAGAGATAATTAATTATAAAAGTTATTGGCATAAATATTTTAAATAATTAATTGGAAATGAAATGTTAATCGTTTTTTCGAGGAAGGTTATAGGTTATGAAACATCACCTTATGACCAATAGGAGCCGAGCAGCGGGTGATACTGCGCGGGAGTAGGTACTATCGCACTCGCACTATGCTAGTATTTTAGTTAAGTAGCGAGAATATAGTAACTCTCTCTAGCTTCGATTTTGGGACAGAAGCGAGAGGGATATACTAAACACATAGTGCGAACAAGGCATAAGTGCCAGCACTGAATGCTAGGTCCGGGATGTTATCAAGGTTTTATCAATAATTTCATTATTGAACACCATTAAATAAACTGAAAAGAAAAAAAATATATAGAATCTTCTTTTTCTCATATTCGTTTCCAGCACAGTGAATTAGCAGTAGGTATCATGTGCCTTAATACACAAATTAATTATGAATCCTTGGAGGAGAACTTTGTGCTATCGCCTTTCGGAGGTCTCAGGCAATTGGAGACAGGCGAGGAATTCAAGGTACCTATAGAGGTCGAGTCCGCTTGCAGGTCTGTACTGGTTCATTATACTTACGTAGTAATTTAATCAGAGTACAGGTTGTTCTCAATGAAAGTACTATGAAATAGACTTGAGAACAAAGAAACGAAGCCAAAGCGTGTTTTCTTTTTCATTTCTTGATAAATCTTTTATGATATACCTCGTAATTATTTAATTAATTGGTAAATGTCGTATAAAAGGCAATTGACACTCGAATACTGAAAGGCAAAATTTTAAGTTGTACTTTAAATATCGTGCCATATCTGTCATTTTACAAAGAATTTGTAGTGACAGAACTATACTTAGACGCGGCTTCGCGTTCGGCGCTCTGATTGGCCGGCTCCTGTGAACCAACCAATCAGAGCGCCGAACGCGATCTCGTTGCGATTCGTTTGAGTAGCGTTTGAGTATTTCGACAATACTTACCTTTGAAAGGTCGAAATACTCAAACCAAAATTGAGAGCATTTACTGAGGGTATTTTTTATCCCGGAATAATTTGATATTCCCGAGGGAAAACAAAAGTATTGGTATAGATGGCGCTGTGTGTATTGGTATATGTCACATAGGCTACTTTTTATCCTTTTGTGATGCGAGCGAAGCCGCGGGTAAAAGCTACTATTATTATGTCGACAAATTCTTAACAATATGTTTTTTTATGATTATTATTAATTAGGTAAGTTCATGTTGTTCAAATAATAAGGGTATAATTTTTCTTCATAGCCTGTTGCCACATTATACAGATTCTGCAATAAAGACAAAAGATGGTAAAGACAAATCAAGGGTAAGAAAATTTTGAAGAATGTGTTTTGAAGTTATAGAGATAAAATCATTAATTTCTTTGAAAAATAGGTGACATGGGTATTCGAAGACGACGAATTCAATCCATTTCGAAGTACTACAAGAGTGAACAAAACGGCAGAATCCAAGGAGGAGGTAAGGTATTTTAATGTACAAAGCAGTAGAACCAAATTATTGATCAGTTGAAATCATTAATTTACCACCTTTTGGGCCCCTTTGAACAGATCCTTATCGTCACAGGTTTTCATTTCTCAAATCACATAAAAAAAAGAAATTGACATTAACGCATAATTATCCAGATCTTATTTAATATACAGAGGTATACCTACTTATACTCGGTAGTAACACTTAATACCTCTCTATCCATTATTCAAAGAATAATAATAAAAAAGAGTATTTTCCTACCTATAATAATATCTTACCTCAATTTAGTCAGTACCCTTGATGGCTCAAGAGTTGCCGATCCAGCAGCTACACATACTGGACCTATTTGATGATGATGATGAGGAGGAATTTGAGTTCGATATAGTCAACATTCACACTGACTTGTTGAGAGTTCCCGAGTTTGTACGATATGACGCTTTCGGGGGAGGGTGAGTACGAAAGCTTTTCTTTCCAAAAAAAAGAGGGCAAAATCATCGAATGACTGCTCCCGCCTGGGTGAGGCGGGAGGGAGTGTCAGACTCTTACTGACTAAAAACCACCCCGTTCCTTCTCCTGCACGTCGAGTCGGAGCCCCGGTTACCCGTTAGGTGTTCTCCGCGACAAGAGTACGAAGGCTAACTGTAATAAAAACAAGTCGTTAACCGTCTTCAAGATCCAATATCACACTATTTTTTAAATATACTTATGGTGATATAATATTGTAATAGTACCTACTATTATTACTTTATAAGTAGAGACCGGATAATATACAACATAAAAAGCTTGAAATATGCATGCAAAATATGCATGAAAAATACCTAAAATATGCACGAAAACTGACAGAATATGCAACATTAAATGAGTTTTTTTTGTTTTGTAAATATTATTCCTTTAGATTTAAGTATTTTGTTAGTAAATACTTGTCTTATTTATGTTTTACTTTATTATGTATGTATCTTTTTAATTTATTGTTATTTGATAAAATAAAAAAACTATTAAGTTTTATATTTTTTTCTCGCAAACTCGACAATATAAAACATTTCCGTCGTAAGTAAATGTTCCAGGAAATTCACTTATCCACGAAGACACACTTTTTGTTTCGGGAGGCATTGTACACACACAAAAACTTTTAACTGCAGGTGAATTATCCGAGCACGAGCGTGTCAACAATCAAAGTAATAATGACATGCATAATAGGTGGGAGTAGCGCGGTAGGCGAGCGCGCGGCGGCGCGATCAATTGTCTCTTTAATTTTTTGAGTACCTACCAAAACAAAATACGCGCGGCTGCCGAGTGCGCTACGCTCGAAAAATACCTACCTACTGTAAATTATAGCAATAATATGCATCATCACTAGATATTAGTAAAAATATGCTATTAGCCTTGAAAATCGCTTAAATATGCAAATGCATATTATCCGGTCTCTATTTATAAGTCTACCAATCTACGTGCAGTTTCTTCAGCCAATCAGCTGCGGTTTGAGTGAAGTTGTAGATGTCATGACCATGCTGTAATGTAGTAGTAATTAATAATGTTCTAGACCTTCTGAAAGTATTATGAAACTCATAAACGGAGGTAAAGAGTCTGGTCCGGAGAAAAAGACAGATCGATCAACAAAAAGGAGCAGTAAGTATCGAGTTCATGAATTTTAAAAAAGATAAAAATAGAAATAAATATAGATTCATAGTGGTATATAGCGATCAACGCTACGCGTAGTGTTACGTCGCTACGCCAAAATTGTGAATCGGCTACGTCGTAGCAAAGAGTGATCTACACATTCTACACCGTAGCATGTAATGCCCCAAGTGTTGCAGGCGTACATAGGCCACGGTAATCGCTTACCATCAGGTGGGCCGTGTGCTTTTTTGCCACCGTCGTAGTATAAAAAAAAACTATCGTTGCTGTAAATTATAATTATGCGAAAAGTAACTCTGTAGGATATTTAGAGAAGAGGCCAATGTCCAGAAGTGGACATCAAAAGGTTGCTTATGATATAGGTACTTATGTATATTTTGAAGAAAATTTATTGGGTATATTCCAAGTGCATATTACTTAAAATATGTTATATACCAAAATATGTTGTAAGTAAGTAGGTACTTATTTACAACATATTTTGGCTTCTTTGGTGCATATTTTACTTTACAATGCATATAGCTCAGTCTCTAAGAAGTTGCGAGGGATAGAAGTTATGCGTAGTTATACATAATTTCTATATTTATCGTTATCTTTATAGAAATGGTTACCGCTTAATTAAAAAAAATAACGTTGTCTCGCTGGCCGAGTGCGAGTGCCAGTCTCGGATTTGATTCCCAGGTCGAGCAAAGTATAACTGGGTTTTTAAATAAACTCTCAGTTTTAGCACTTAGTCTAAAGTCTAAAGTGGCAATAGGTTCACCCCATATTACACGGGACTCATAACATAAATAGTGAAAAGTGGGTGTTACATTGTGCAGTGGCATTAAGTGCCGTAATGTGCATCTCTGCCTACCCCTTTGGGGATAAAAGGCGTGATGTAATTTTCTATTTTTAACCCATTATTAAACATATTTTCAGTGTCCTCAACTGGATTAACAAATTTCAAAGTGGAACCCACGCGGTATCAAGGTGCACCAAATGCATTCTTACTGGAATTGTACGCTATGCATCCTGCCTACGATGAAAGGTAAAATCAAATGGCACACACGGCTACATATCGAGCTGTACATAACCAGTATAAACTGAACGTTAAATGTGCGGAAAGATGATGCGACGAGACACCAGGATAAACTGGCTTTGTATAGATTGATGTGTGGTATTTTATAACATCACTATTACAGATACAGCTTTGATATGCTAGAAGCAGCATTTGAGATGTTTCCCAACAGAGATTATTGTATCATGAGTATTCCTACGAATCAAGGTTCATTTCCTCTGCTAGAACACTTTACGGTAAGGAACAAAGATGATTTTTTGACAGTTTATTTATTAAAATATGTGCGAACCCCAGTGTGGCTTGAAACTAGTCGAGTGTTTTCGATCAGTTTCGAGTAAGCGGTGTAATATCTTAATCAATGGTATATGTCGTAGGATAATTATTCGATGACTTAACTTTGAATTTCTTTGTGAATGGCTTTTTTGTCTCTTTCTTTTGCAGCTGGTGACGCCTTACGGCTACAAAATGAGGTATATCAACGAATCTTTGTATGTGGCACACGTAAATTCGGTTAGAGGGTAAATATTATTGTTATTACAAGTTTTTTTAAATTGTTTCATTGTGAATCCCTATACGTATTAAAAAATCACACACATACATAATTCTTATTGCGTTCAATGAACTAAGAAGATCTTATTAACTTTGTTCAGTTAGAGATATTTTTTTTGTAATTTCAGCAAAATATCCGTACGCCCTGGTGAGGCAAATGACTTAAAAGCCCTAAATACTATATTAGAGTATGCACCGCGTAAGGATAATCTCATTGATCTGTTTAAATCTACTCTTTCGTCTCATGTTCTGCAAGCCTTTACTTTACTCAGTCAGAACCAACCTATGGGCGTCGTTGTTGTTGGGTGAGTATGTTAGAGCATTCGACAATTCTTTCTAGAGGTATAATGAACCTATTGAATTACCTCTTTATTAAAATGTTTCGTGAGACTGTAGTCACCAAAATTTCTTTATAATATCAGTATATCTGTAGTAGTATAACATCAATTACAGAAGTTCCCATGTCAATGGCATTTAGTTACGTTCGTTGGAGAATATCTCCCGGTATAATTTGGCAAGTTATTGATCTAAATATTTTGTTTGTATATATATGGGCTTAATTTCTTTTTTTTTATTTAGCCCCTTAGAAAACGGGACAGCTATACGAACTCAGTACGATTTAGAACCGGAGCCACGCAGGCCAGGCACTGATGGAGCGGTTAGAACAGATGTGATGTTGAAATAAAATTTAAATATGAACTCTGATTAGTGTTCATTAAAATTATACTTTGCCTCTACATGTTTAAGATTTATTTTTCAGATTTTAGCTGGTGTCATGTCACCAGTATTTGAGCCACATGCCCGATGGTTCATGAGAGAGTTACTACGATATTCTACGTATTCAACACTGTTCTGGATTTGCAGATTATTTTCCAAAGGAGATGCGGTACATACCTCTATTTTTAACGAACTTCTTTCTGAAAGTATACATGCTTAATACTACTTTTAATGGCAAAACCACAGCTTTTTTAGAGGAACATTTATTTACTAACAACACTGCCGATTCATGTTTAAAAAATGGACACTAGCTTTTTATGTTCTGTTTCTATATTAAATTAACTAAAATCACGGGTTATTCACGTGAATATACTGAGAAAAGCTCTACTAGTTTCGAACATAGAGGGGTTCTTCCTCATGAGCAGCATGCGCGGTCGCGGCGACGTCGCGCAGCTCACTTTTAGTTAATTATGTTTCTATATTATTTTTAGCTTTTTTTTCATAGAGTCCTGGTCGTAATTTAATGTCACTCGCTGGACATATGAATCCAGTACATCCCCGCCAGTCAGTTCCGAACATAAGTGGTAATAGAGAGTTGGAAAAAATTTACAAAGATTTGTAAGTTATTTTTTATTTTTCTATTTCACGTTTAACGAGAACATAGTTGAGTACCTGTTTTAATATACTTACTACCAATTTTTTTCTGTATTAGGGGTAACCCATTCGCGTTATGGGTTTTGGAGCGTCCATTGACAAGTTTGCCTAAAGTATACGTCAACAGCAGCATCGTGGTTGTTGGAGCCAGTCGCACAGGACTGGCTTTCCTTGAGACTTTGCTGATGGGGTAAGAAATTGTGTAGAAACAATATTATTATTCGTTTACCATTAAACCATTTAATATGGTAGGAACTAACATAAATGTTGCTAGATCAGTAATCGATTGGTTCTCAGATAGTTAATGTAACGAGGTATCGTAGTTCAACATCCAATCCCAATGTCCCGATGAGTTAAATTCCAAAACGGTGGTAATTGTAGTAGCATATCTATTAAATCTTTAAGATTTCCTGGTTATTTATAAATGATACAAATGGAAATAGAGTATATACTACATTCATCTGTTAGTTGTTAAAGTTAGTAGAGAAAGAAAGTGACCCCTAAACTTAAAAGAATTCGGAGACGCGGAGAACACTAACGGGTTATCGGGGCTCCGGCTCAAAGTGCAGGAGTAGGACCGGGGTGGTTTTTAGTCAGTAAAAGTCTGACACTTCCTCCCGCCTCACCCAGGCGGGAGAAGTAATTCGATGATTTTCGCCCCGCAAATATACTAATTTCTTCGTCGTCGGTCGGCTGAACTCAGTTGTATGTCCATTCTTTTAACTTTTTTTAACCCTTATTCAAATATTGGGAAATTATTTCCCACTTGACAGTACCGTAATTAAAAATCCATTTGATTAAGGGTTAAAAAAAGTTAAAAGAATGGACATACTACTGAGTTCAGCCGACCGACGACGAAGAAATTAGTATATTTCAATATTAGTTAGCCTAGATTTTTCTTCCGTCTCTCAGGCCCACATCTCAATACTTGACGTTCAGTAACGTCACCCTGGTATCAGAGCACGGTCTGCCAACAGTATCTGACTGTCTGAAGGCAGCTGATATATGCGTGCCTAAAGATGGTCGGTTCACTGATCGGTATCTAAAGAGCATGCCTTTCTACTACTATTTGGATGTCATGTCTGCCGTCATGGTTAAGATTGACAGGTGATTTTGAATCTTATGATAATTGTAGGTAGTTGTATTTTTAACTGTAGTAAATATTTTTGATAAGTCTAAAAAAATATTCGAAAATTCAAACGCCACTCAATTTTAAGTCGGGCTTAAATATACCTCTAGTTCTATCTCTACAAATTCTTTGTAAAATGACAGAGATGGCACGATATTTGAGTACAACTAAAATTGAGCAGCCTTTCAGTTTTCGGGCGTATGTCATAAAATGCAAAGACTTATTAAGAGATTCTTTATTTATAAACGAGTTGCTACTAAATACTTCCACGCATATCGTACAATGTTCAATTGTTTTACAGGAAAAGAAAATGCATACATTTAAAGGGTTGTGGTACGAAGTACTATGATGAACTGGTGTTGACTTGCGGTCAACAGTTCCAACATCCAGATTATTTAAAAGAATCTCTGGGTCTAGTCAAAGAAGTGGCGTAAGTATAGAAAAAAGGGTCTTGACATAAGAACCTTTGAGGCCATTACAATTACCTAGCCAAATTATTGTCTATTGTTGAGGTTCTATTGTTATTAATGTATAATTTAGATATTACGAGACTTAGATATATATTTTGCTATAATAATACAGATTGTCATAATGGTATCACCAGTTAATATATTATATCCTTTATACCTAGACGCATTTCAGACTACGTACTGTTTTCATATTTCTTTAAATTAGAGAATCGTTTGCACCCTTTTGTCAGAAATTGTTAACGAATTAATATTTGTTTTATATTCAGTAAAGGTAAACCCTGTGATAGAATGTTATTGGACAATCCTAAATACAAGCCAGAGACAGTGCCAATGCCCCCCGAGATGCCTGAGAACGTGTTTCTGATCAACTCCTTGTTTGAAGCCAATATTTGCTTGAAGAAACTCATGCGCATGATTAGTGATCCGAGTAAGAATTTTTTAGGATACAAAATTAATTTATTATATTAGGTACTAAAATATTGGAGGCGAGGGGAGGCCTATGTTCAGTAGTGGTACTTAAAATTATATATAGATTTGTGTGATCTGTAAACCCGTTTTATAGATGTGTCTGTCATCATCATTAACTGTTGTCATCGTCCTCTGCTGGACGCAGGCCTCTCCAATGGCAGGCCACTGAGCACAATCTTTAGCTCTACGTATCCAACCACTACCAGCCACTTTGCGGATATCGTCATTCCACCAGGCTGGAGGGCGCCCTACACTACGTTTGTCTAGACGCGGTCCTCACTCCAGAACACGTCTACCCCAACGGTCATCGGTTCTTCGACAAATATGACCGGTCAACTGCCATTTCAGCTTACCAATCCTTTGGGCTACGTCGGTAACTTTAGTTCTCTGTCGGATCACCTCATTACGGATCCTATCCTTCAAAAAGACGTCGCGGAGAACCTAACGGGTAACCGGGGCTCCGGCTCGACGTGCAGGAGAAGGAAAGGGGTGGTTTTTAGTCAGTAAGAGTCTGACCCAGGCGGGAGCAGTCATTCGATGATTTTCCCCCTTAAAAAAAAAAATCCTTCAAAAAGACTCCGAGCATAGCCCCCTCCATGGCTCACTGCGCCACGTTCAATTGGTGGATCAGACGCACTGTCAGTGTCCAAGTCTCGGTTCCGTATGTCATTATTGGCAGGACGCACTCGTTGAAGACTATTTAGTCTTCAGGCTTCGCGGTAGACTTGACGAAAAGACCGATGTGTCTGTATCATTAATATCCACCAAGTGAACGCTGTTAGAAATATAATTTCTTAGCGTATGAACAAAATTACCATCGTATTTTAATCTGTACAGAAGAATATGGTGAACCTTTAAGCAAACGCAACCAAGTGGTCGTATACGGTGACTGTATAGAAGCGTACTCATGTATCGCTGCACTCTTGGAGCTGGGGCTACAACCAGAACTGATTGTCTTCGTGGAGCCGTTTCCCTCGAATGAGGAACCTTCTCCTATGAGAGTCAACTGCTTTAATGACGAAACGGTACTATTTATTTTACGTCTTATGTTTTTTGTTATATTATCACTTTTCCTAATCCACTAAACTTCTTAATAACAATCACACGCGGATTTTTTTTAACAAGACCAATGTATTACTACGTAGTGCTTAGTAGGTTCTAGATTTTGGGTGTTTTAAAAAGCAAAAGTCACTATGTAATATGTATGTAATTAATGGGTTACTGCCTACAATAATGGAGCTCTTTACTTCCAAGATATTGTTCCTAAATAAATCTACTTTTTGTAGGTTGATGCACGTGTTCAATTTTCTGTGGAAAATATGGGTATTCGTGTTTTACGCAAGTGTCACTTGGCGGCTTGGCATCAGATAGGCAGTCGCGTGGAGGCTCTGGACTTCATGGCACCTTTGATATCTATCTCTTTGAAGTGTTTCGCTCTTTTTTACTATGGGCTACGAGCCATCAATTTATATGCTTTTAAAGGTAAGTCCTGTTTTAATTCACTCTTTTGAATAACTTATATCTCAGATTCTGATTTCTTTGCAGTGTTCTTTTTAATTTAAATTGTTTGATAAAGCTTCGACCAGTTTCAAGTCGCACCGGGACCCATACTCGATCAACTCAGTTGGCTGTATGATGCCATTCACTGCGCACACAGTTCATGATAATAATAAGTCTTGGTCCGTTTTCAATATAATTAGTCAATTTTTTTGATATTTGTTTTATTCCCTTTGTACAGCGATAAACGAAAGCGGTTTAGTCTACGATGGTGGTTTGGTGGTGAGTCCCACGTTCGAGACCAATGATCCAAATATATTCGGAGCCGGGACTTGCGTAAGGTATTCCCGGCGACTGTACGCAGGCCGGAGCATGCATCGGGATCATTATTCTGAGGATATTGGAGAAGCGGTAAATGTTATTTATATAGTATTGTCGCCGCAACAACTTTGAGAAGAAGTGAACTCTGAACCAAGTATTGGGGACTTGTCAACCAGTCAAATTTAATACTTTTTTCGAACTGTCAATTAAAATCGACAGTTTTCTATGAATTTTATACGAGATTGTGTTGTATTGGGACATCACGTTTTTTAGTGTCAAACATATTTATTTCGTAAAAATTTGCTGGAAATATACTAAAATTAAGTTGGTCATAAAATCAATTAATGAAAGCGTGATTATTTTTTTTAAATATTTTGTTGTATTGAACAGTCGAAATAATTTATTTTTGATTAAGGAAAGTGCCCAATTGAATATTGTGAAGATTATAATACCCTCTTATGCAGATAAGGTCCATAATACAACAGTTAGATAACCTATAAATAAACAAAGTTCGCAAAAAACTCACGCATAATGCATAAAGAAGCTTGTTTCGTGAATTCGAAAAGTAAAACACATCACTTTGTCGACCTTACTAACTACATCATGTTTAATTGCAATAAAATTAACTTTAAAACCGACAACATAGCGTATAGAGGTATTTTCAGTTGGCGAGACTATTTTTGCACAAAATGGATCCGTTCATGATGGGAGACCCTGAACTGGCAGAGGTACCATCGGACCTGTTACCCAGATACAGTTCTTGTGGCTTAGGGTAATTGTTCAATGTATTTATGTATAAAAACAGTGTCATTACTAATATTATTATACCTCTATATAAGGTTGTGACAATGTTCATATGTATGTATGAACTTATGAAATAACTTTTTACACATCATTTTTGTAACTCTGCCGAGTACCTATGTATATCACGTAGACTAAGATGCGGGCAAAGCGAGCTTCGTAACGGAGATAGTAACTTAAGCAATTTTTTTAAAGTTATAGTCCATATTATTCGGAAAAGATGCAGCTTTGTAATGATGAAATAATTTATGAAATCGTTCCAGTAGTTTTTATGTGAATACATTACAAACATGTATTCAAAACACAATTTTGCTGTTTACCTATACCTCTAATATAGTATAGCAGTATAGATAATACATAATATGAATAATAACAATTTGATTTATTTTTATTATAATTTTGTAGGTTTAAGAGCACGTTGTCAGCAACGAGCAGCCTCTCCAGAATGTCAATGACTTCACAGTTCAGGAAGTAAGACTTTTGTTGTTATGATTTAAGTTTAATTTAATAATAAATTGTTATATAAGACTGCCTCCATGGCCGAGTGGTCGCAAGTGCGACTGCCGGCAAGGGGTCTCCGGGCAAAGTTTGATTCTCGAGTCGGGCAAAGTACTACTGGGTTTTTGAACAATTCTCAGTGGTAGCACGGAGTCTGGAAGCATGCCCGGTATATGGCAATAGGCTCACCCCCTATTACATGGGAATCATAACATAAATAGTGAAAAGTGGGTGTTACATCGGTGTGCATGATGTTATGTTATATTGTGAGTATGTTAAATTGTTATTCAATAAAATATCATCATATAACTTTCGTGAGACATACTAAATTAATTATTATGTTTTTCGGCTTTCTCAGCGTACCGCGACGCGACGACTGTTCTACTCAATAGTTACTAGTAGCGCGACAGTCGCCGCGTCGCGTGTCGCGAAATGCTGCTCATGAATATGAGCCTCTAGCATATCTTGAAATTAGTCGAGTTCCTTGTCGAATAATTACCTACGTGAGTAACCCGAAAAACATAATAATTAAAAATATCATCCATTACATAGTTTGTAATGTAACTCTCAAGAGTCATTAAATAAATAATGTTTTTTCGGATCAGCTACGTAATTATTTGATGAACGATTATGACCTCCTAGCGTAGCTTAAAACTGGTCAAGTTATTTTGTTAAACATTCACCGAAGCTATCCGTAAAAGATAAGTGTGTGAACCTGTTAAAAAAATCTTTTAAGACTGACTGCCAATAAAAAACTGTTGAAGGTAAATCCGCCGCTAACGCCGGTCACCGGTGACCCTATTGCGTTTAACGTGTTAATTATTATTTCTAAAGATTACCTATATCCATTGACAGATGGCAACCAGTGATGAAATTTGAATCTCCTATCACTCAGTTTGCGATCTTACCTGGTCCATTATATTATTTGAAGTTACGAAAGCCAGGCAAAGAGATTCCTATGGCTATCCAGCAATGCTTACCTCGACAGGTCTGTATACCATTATTTTAATCTTATGAACTTAGAAGCTGGATAATAAATTAGATACAGAGTACATTTACATTAAAATATCGGTAGTGTCGCCCTTTTGACCAATGTGTGTGAAATTAAAAAAAGGGTCTGATCCTCGCCTTGATCACCATATAATCCAACATCACTACAACTCCTATCCTCCTACAAGTCCGAAAACAAGGTCTTTATTGGGTGACCGCCAAAATGCACTGAAATAACGAAGCCTGTAGAAAAAAAATTTGGAAATTGTCTTGGTCATCATAACAGAATCAATCAGAAGATATTATTGAAGAAGAAGGAAATAAATCTCTTTTTATATGGGATAAGCCGGAAAACGAGCAGACGGATCACTTGATGGTAAGCAATTGGCGTCGCCCATGGAGACCTGAAACACTAGAGGAGTTACAAGTGCGTTACTGGCCTTTTTGGGATTAGGAATTTGAGGATTATTGGGGATTCAGGGATGTGGGAGATTGGGGAAAGGGGGAGGGGGTAATAAATAATCCAGTAACCTCACTCATTAGTGCTTAAATCTTCTCCGAGTGAGAACAGGCCTTGCTCAGCAGTGGGCATTTGTTGATGATGATGAACCTCACTTAGACTACGAAACACAACGCAAGCGTTGTTTCATGTCGGTCTTCTGTGAGGCCGTGGTATCACTCCGGTCGAGCCGGCCCCTTCGTGCCAAAGCATGGCTCTCCCACACTTCTTAAATCTTTTCAGCTTTCTTACTACTAACCACTCTCTTGGTTCACCGTTAAAGTTGCGGAAAGATTATATGAAGCGAGATCACGATGTACTGGTTTTATATTTGATGGGCCGACGACGTTTGACCACTATCTCGTCTGGTTGTAAACGATGATGCGGTCTACGATGGAGCACGTCCATCCATATGCAACCTATTCGTTCAGGCCTTGAAGCCTTGGTTTACACTTGGTTTATGCGTAACCGTGTACATCTCACATTACCAGGGTCATACTCTAATGACGGATAAGGACGACAATTACTTCCGTCTGCACCTGAATGTGCTGCATGTGGTGGACGGCGTCACCTGTCTCTCGCACAATCCCTTCTCTCCGGAGATACTGCAGCAGTTGTACGGCAAACATGAGGCCTTCTTCAATAAACTGTATACGAGATTCCAGGTAAACATCTCCTTCTTAACCTATATATTATCCATGTAACTAAAATTAAATGCTGTTCGTCAGTCTCGCCTAAACTCGAGAACAGCTGAACCGATTGGGCTAATTTTGATCTTGAATTATTTGTGTAAGGTAAAATTAATTTTAGATCTTTGGAATAATGTTGTGATAAGGCAGATTTTAGACGTTTGGATTTAAAACACTTGGAAGTAGGTAGCCAACTACCACATAATTATGCTATCAAAAATACATATACGGATAAAATAAAATTGGAGTGTCTGTTTGTAATAATAAAATAACCACTTTTTACTACATGCATATGAATATACATACGATATACATGCCAAAATAATATTTTTTATAATTCTTATCTATCTGTCTGTACTGCCTAATCTCTGTAATGGCTGAACGGATTTCGCAAGACTTTTATTTGCAGTTAGCTGATGTAGGAGTAACATAATCTACTTTTATTTTGGAAAATTGACACTAAACAAAGTTATGTTATAAAATTCATATTCTACGCGAAAGAAGTGCCAGGCAACAGCTAGTATCACATATAGCTTTTACTAACCTATTTGTACAATCTCTCAGTTAAAATATTGATGTGTAAAACGTCTTTAACTTTAGCTCTTTACCTCAATTCATTACAGAAGAAGGAAATTACCGATTTCTACGAATTCTTCACTCAACCGTGGATGTCGACGTTGTACCAGGAATCGTTTAGAGATCTCGTCGATGACATTAATGAACAAGATATTGGGACGGTAGGCATTATTTTATTTACTAATTGAAAGGTCGATATGAGAGGTTCATTCTTTTTATTGAGATTTGTTTGATATACCGTATCAAACATCCTAAAAATGTTTTTTTTTCTTATTTTTGTTAGTGTAGTTGCAAGATGGCAAAGTATTAATGAGCTTTCAATGGAGACATTTTCAAAAGAAGTGCTCACTATTACTGTATCGTTATTACATTAGACGTTTATGCATCAAAAGTTTTAGATATCAACGCGCAACGCCATCTATCTAATGACAGCGTACTTAAGTTCCTTTTGATTTAAGCTCTCGGTAATGTTGAGCCATTTGTCCGGGGACTAAAAGCCCGTTCTCGAGAGAATTGTTTCACTATGACACATCTACACTCGACTAATAGATGGCGTTAGCAGAGCAAACTATGTAGTTTCAATTGTTGTGTTTATTATTCATTGAAAATAGAGTTTTGTTTTGATTCCATTAGCTACTTAAAGTAAATAATTGATCGCGAGGGATTTTATAGGAACATATATGTTTAATTCCGAATAATCGATTGCCAAACATTGATTCAGCGATTTTAATTACAAGAATATATTTTTTTGTTATGGTAAAGTATTGTGCTTTTAAACGGGTAATATTTTATGCAATATCTGGTTGTATTATTGGCAACTAACTGCATAGCTATATATCCGACATACAAGGCTATATCTACCAAAAATGTTTGGACAGATTGGATATTGACCAAGACATAACTACAATATTGCATGGCACTATAGAGGTATACAGTTACATATTGTAACATAAAACATAACATCACGCCTTTTATCCCCGAAGGGGTAGGCAGATGTGCACATTATGCCACTGTACAATGTAACACCCACTTTTCACTATTTATGTTATGAGTCCCATGTAATAGGGGGTGAGCCTATTGCCTTATACCAGGCACAATTCCAGACTCTGTGCTAGTACTGAGATTTTTTTAAAACCGAATTATACTTCGCCCGACCAGGAAATCGAACCCGAGACCCCTTGCCCGGCTGTCGCACTTACGACCACTCGGGCAACGAGGCAGTCCTATTGTAAAAATGTGACCTGTTTAGAGGCACGCTTAAAACATATCTTTTTTATGTGAAAAGTCGGGAAACGAGCAGACGTAGCACCTGATGGTAAGCAATCGACGTCGCTCATGGACACCTGGACAAAACGTACAAATACGTTACCGGCCTTTTGAGGATTAGGAATTGTTTCTTTATGTTTTTTACTACTCAAGAATCGGGTAATCTTTTCCCTTCTTTACTTCTTCAACTTCGATGTCCGAAGAGGCGGTCAAAATGTATTGGATTTTTGATTATTTTTCATGAATTGCACAGAGCAATGACTTCACTCTTCTATTGCATTTACATAGATGTGCGAAATATACTTGGGAGCAAAAAAACAGAGCCAATACAATTTTTCTTTTTCGTTTCTTGACACAGGATTGATACATTAATTAATATTTTCTTATACTTCTATTAAGAAAGGATACTTTTTTTTTTTTTTTTAAGGGGGGAAAATCATCGAATGATTGCTCCCGCCTGGGTGAGGCGGAAGGGAGTGTCAGACTCTTACTGACTAAAAACCACCCCGTTCCTTGTCCTGCACGTCGAGCCGGAGCCCCGGTTACCCGTTAGGTTCTCCGCGACTCCGAATCGGCATCGGCCGTATTGGGCCCCATCTGTGGTGGTCTGATGGCTCTTTGAGGCGCGCGCGGAACGCGACGCGCCGTACGCTCGGGTCTGTTTCTGGTCGGACGGGGAGCCACCCATGCTCGCCGTCCGCAGGCCCGCAGGTCCGCAGGCCCGGCCACCGCCGGAGATCGTCCCGCGATCCCCGACGCCCGGTGTGTCCTTCGCGATGGCTGAGTTGCGAGGAGGCAGGGCTTCGCTGCCTCACGCGTCCCGCCTCCTCCTTAGCTAGCATGACTGCTTCGCAAAAGGAGGAGACGGCATCCCAATCCCCTTCGCTCCGCATCATGGCCTGCACTAGGCCCGGACGCGAGAGGTCGCCATCGCCGATCACTTCCCTGAGGACACGGCGGTGCTCAGCCCACGCAGGGCTTTCCGCCACAGTGTGTTCCACCGTGTCCTCAGGGCGGTCCTCGCAGTGATGACACCCGGGCGTTTCCTCCCGCCCCATCAGACACAGGTACCTCCCGAAACTGCCATGTCCGGTGAGGACCTGCGTCAGGCGGTAGGTGAGGACGCCGTGGCGTCTCTCAAGCCACTCCTCAAAGAGGGGACTTACCGCTGCGATGGCAGCGAGCCCAGCCCTCGGTTGCGACAGTCGCTGCTGCCATTCCGCCATGAGATCGCGCCGGAGCTCATCCCGCCACGCACCTATCTGGCGCGGCAGTGGGGTTTCGCCCCGGCGACGTGCCTCCGCGCGCATGCTGTACACGCGCGCGAGCATCTTCGCCTCCAGAAAGAAAGGATACTAGGATACTAGGATACTAGGATACTAGGATTCTATTAATTGGTATCGTATAGCTCGAACACTGAAAGGCTACTCAATTTTAGATTGTACTTAAATATCTCTGTCATTTTACAAAGAATTTGTAGTGACAGAACTATATTTGAGCGCGACTTAGATTTGAGTAGCATTTAAGTATTTCGACATATGTATTATGTCGTATAAAAGGTAATTTAGTTACCTTTAACAATGAGAGCATTTTGGTGTAAAAGGAATATTTTTTTAAGGCCTATAGATAATTCCTGAAGGGTATATACAACTTGGGTGTCTTCAAGGCCCGAGTGTTTAGGTTGCTTATGGGATGACGTGCTCCATCGTAGACTGCATCATCGCTTCAGGCGCGATAGTGGTCAAACTACGGCTCATCAAAGATAAAAAAATTATAACATTTGAGGACTCAAGGTTGGATAAAATGAAAAAAAAAGACGCTATTGGCTCCGTGTCTTTGATCCCAAGTGTATATTACTAGTGAAAATTGTTTGTTAGTTTATCACAACGATTTACGTTATGTACATACATATGTACCTCTCGAACACGTATCTGACTCGCACAGCAAAACTGTGGAATGATCTGTCGTCGGCGGTATTTCCGAACCGATACGACCTTCAAACCTTCAAGAAAAGAGCGTACTCCTTTTTAAAAGGCCGGCAACGCACCTGTTACTCCTCTGGTGTTGCGGGTGTCCATGGGTGGCGCTGATCGCTTGGCATCACCTGATGGTAAGCGATCAGCGACGGATCACCTGATCCATAGGCTCGTGGCCTCCTATTTCATAAAAAAAATGTACAATATAATGACATTATTAAATTGCAGATACAAGAGCTACTGAAATCAAAGTTCGCCATGTATGACGCGGAGTTGGATCAATTGCAATCAACATTATTGGAAGCTCACAATTCTTTTTCTTCCCTATCATCTACTGGCACTTTTACTATGGTTTGTATTTACTTTTAATATTATGTTCTACTAACCTCTGCCATCGGTTTTGCCCAATCCTACTTCCTACTAATATTATACATATGATTTTTTTTGTGTTTATGTATATGTTTGTTATTCAATTACGTCAAAACGGCTGATGAGATCATGATAAAATTTGGAATAAGGTTAGATTATGGTCGGGAATAACACAACGACTACTTTCATCCTACGAGAACGCGAGCGAAGCCCCGTGGCTTCGCTTCGGGGACTTGACTTTTGCAAACTAGCTTTCATCCGTATGAAAGCTAGTTTGCAAAAGTCAAGTCCCCGTATTCTCGTAACTAGAATAGAACTCATAACCGTGGGTATGCAAAAAATCAAATAGATTGGCGGTTTAGATAAGACGTAAAGAGGCAATGAACACATATACAAATAAACGTACTTATGATGTTACTAGTATAGGTCTGAATGTGGGTATAAGGATATAAGAATAATCTTATACCACCTCTATTAATTAAGCGGAAAAGTTTGTTTTGTTTGTTTGTTTGAACGCGCTAATCTCCGTAACTACAAGTCTGATTCGAACAATTTTTTTTTGTGTTGGATAGCGCATTTATCGAGGATGGCTCTAGGTTATAAAACATTACGCTACGACAAATAGGAGCTGAGCAGAGCGTGTGACGCCGCGCTGAAGTAGCTATATCTAATATACATGTACCATAAGTTTAGGAGTAAGAGCTTTCTGACTGTACCTTTACTTCGAGTAGATTCGAATATTTTAGTAATATCATTAAAGTTAATGTTACTACCTGAAAAGTAAACTGCTTTAAAATGGTCCTAGCTTCACTGATGGACAGACAGACTGACTGACTATTATTTATTTTGTATTTATTTGTTGAAAATAAATGCTTTGTCATTGATGTTTTTTTTAAATTGGGTTACTAGTTTCAGTGCATATTCGATACAAACAAAGAAATAAAAAACGATTGAACTAATCTTCTTTAAACTTAGCATACATTATAGTTGGCATAATGGAGAAGAATATAGGCTAAATTCACGCAGGTAATACCGCGAATAAAAGTTACTTGTGTAAATACATTAACGGATATAGGCTAAATTCACGCAGGTAATACCGCGAATAAAAGTTACTTGTGTAAATACATTAACGGATATAGGCTAAATTCACGCAGGTAATACCGCGAATAAAAGTTACTTGTGTAAATACATTAACTGACACGCCTGCCTCCCATGAAGGTAGGTACAGGCTATGGAACACCAATTGCTACGATTCTTGCACACATCTTTCGCTTCATCAACAGTCATCAGTCTTTTCATGCTTGCTCGTCGGTTAAGGGTACTTTTAATGTAGCCCGTCTCTAATATATACCTCTATGTTAAAGTTATTATGTAACTAGAGAATTGTATTGTGAACATGATTGAAAAAGAGTAACCTATGGAGTTTCTTGCTCGTTCTTCTCCATAGGGATCTACAATCTTGGAATGAGCAAATAGCTACACTTGTAAATTATTTGTTGACGTTCAAAAATGCCTTTCTAGTCTAATTGAAATTAAAGATTTTCACTTTGACTTTGTTAGTTAGTATCAATATAAAGATGTCTATATAAGGTGTAACAAAAATAGTGCACAATATTTTAGTAGGTCAATTAGTATGTGATAAACATTATTTTTTTATGAAAATATTTTATAAAAACTTATCAATTATTTTTAATAATTGAATTATTCATTTATTATTTTCATTGCTTTTTATGCCATCCTGCAATATGTACCTATTCCTATGTACCTATTCGAAAACCTCGGTCGTTGACCCGTAAGATAAACGTCCGCGCGCATCCATACGGCTGGCGTTTGGGCTCGCTGCCATCGCAGCGGTAAGTCCCCTCTTTGAGGAGTGGCTTGAGAGACGCTACGGCGTCCTCACCTACCGCCTGACGCAGGTCCTCACCGGACATGGAAGTTTCGGGAGGTACCTGTGTCTGATGGGGCGGGAGGAAATGCCCGGGTGTCATCACTGCGAGGACCGCCCCGAGGACACGGTGGAACACACGGTGGGAGAATGCCCTGCGTGGGCTGAGCACCGCCGTGCCCTCAGGGAAGTGATCGGCGATGGCGACCTCTCGCGTCCGGGCCTAGTGCAGGCCATGATGCGGAGCGAGGGGGACTGGGATGCCGTCTCCTCCTTTTGCGAAGCAACCCAGCCATCGCGAAGGACACACCGGGCGTCGGGGATCGCGGGACGATCTCCGGCCACCGTAAGCGCGGGCCTGCGGACGGCGAGCATGGGTGGCTCCCCGTCCGACCAGAAACAGACCCGAGCGTACGGCGCGTCGCGTTCCGCGCGCGCCTCAAAGAGCCATTAGACCATCACAGATGGGGCCCAATACGGCCGATGCCGATTCGGAGTCGCGGAGAACCTAACGGGTAACCGGGGCTCCGGCTCGACGTGCAGTAGAAGGAACGGGGTGGTTTTTAGTCAGTAAGAGTCAGACACTCCCTCCCGCCTCACCCAGGCGGGAGCAGTCATTCGATGATTTTCCCCCCTTAAAAAAAAAAGAAAAAAAAAAAAGAACGGCTGGCGTTATGCGTAAAAACACAACAATAATTTTGCAAATGTGATGCTAAGTTTAATTAAACATGTTGTTGTTTACATTTTTTTTTAGGTAAACATAATCCTTATCATGTACTATATCACCTGTTAAAATATTGTGCACTATTTTTGTTAGACCTTATATATTTAGTTATTTACAATATAAGGAAAAAAAATATGTACAATTTAAGATACACTAAAAGTAATAGAGAAACTTAAATAAAAGGACAATAAAAATGACTATTTACAGAGAGCATAAAAAATGTCATCGACGTTAACAGGGAATCATCATTATATCAGTATTATTTTATTTGTATCACAACGTAACTTTTGTGTTTTAGGAGGCTCGCAAAGTTGGCACATTCCGTTCTGTGATCGACAAGTTCGTCGCTAAGACTGCCTTTGTAAGTAATGCTTGAATTTAATATATAAATGGATTAATACTTTAATTGCCAAGGTGAAAGTCGGAATTCCACTAGCGTAGGGCACCGGTGACTGAAGTGGTACACTAAGGGTCACCAGAGCTTAAAATAACCTTCTTTTATACGATTACCTACTTCGAATGATCATTAGTGCACCTAATATGGGTATGGGGTTAGTTCCACGAGCTAGCCAGATATTTTATTTGTTTGTCCTCGTGTAAAAAGGAGGAAGTTTGGATTGAACTTGGACTGGAGCATAGCAATGAGCTGGCCTTCTTTTCTATTGGACTTGTATCATCTTAGGTTACTTATGTATATACCTTCTGGTGTGAAAGTGTTACTTTCGCTTCCAACAGATATCTGGGAGTCATTGGGAGTGGTCTCTGTTATGGAGTGAATGTCCTGTACTTAATAGTCATTAAAAAAAAGAAAATTGGGTTTGTTTGAAAATCGAATTGGGTATTACCCATTCACCCCCCTTCCGAATTTCCGACTTCCCAAAAATCCTCAAATACCTAATCCCAAAAGGCCGGTAACGCATTTGCAATGCCATGTTCCGGGTGTCCATCAGCAACACCGATTGCTTACCATCAGGTGATTTGTCTGACCCTTTACCAGCTTTACCCCTTAATAAATACAATGATGATGGAGCATTATCTATGTTTTTTGTATATAAACTATTTTAAAACATATCTACTAAATGATGTAGGTACGATATACTGCTTATTCTTGTAAGCTATTAAAAAAAGTTCTACTAGTTCGACATGCGGCGACACAATGACACACCGAATATAAGTCCCAGTGTGTGAGAAGTCACACGGATACTTTCAAGGAACTATCCGAACTTTTTTTGAATAGCTTTTGAAAGTCATATATTTTTCAGTTTAATTACTTTATGTTTTTATTTTAGGAAGAGGCTAGCACTACGGGGATGTCTTTACCATCGGTAAGAATCGTTATTTTAATATAATGGGAACTGCCACAGTAGATTAAGCTCCAAAATTAATATTTACTGATTTACATATTTGCAATTTTGCAGCATTTTATAATATGCTGCTTTATTAATTGAATTTTGACTTAGGTTATATACAAAATCAAAATATACAAAATCCATTTTTATCAATATTTTTTAAGAAATAAATATTGTATTTGACGCAAAAAATATAATATCAAAACCCGCAATCTCGTACAAAATTATCGTCGTTCGTTTATCGTTTTGAAAGAAATTTAAAAAATACCCTATACGAATTTCTCTCAAGTAGACCTTTGTTTAAAAGTATCACTGTTGTGATTTTGATCCAGTTTCTTTACTTTCATTATTTTAAACTTACCCTATTTGCGTGTGTAGGAATGTGGTCAGAGCAAGCAGGTACGCAAGGAAGCATCCAATTTCTGGAAGAAGGTCGGCGGAGAACGCATAGTGATGGCGCATGTTACACGTTACCTCGATAAGTATTCTGTTACTAACCCACACTTCGCCACACCGAAGCCACAAAACACATGAATGAAAAACATAGATATTATTATAAAGGTGGGTACTGACCTGAGGCCTTAAACTGTCAAACACCGAGCGGTTACCGGTGACCGCAACCTATTGTTCTTTAATTAATTAATTAATTTAACTCGTCGAGTACCGGTTTTGTAGACACAATTATAGAACAATAGGTTGCGGTCACCAGTGACCGCTTGGTGTTTGACAGTTTAATTGTCTATAATGACGGGCCTCAACGCGTTAATACGAGAATACACAAATAACTTCACTAGAGGACTGACCTTAATTCTTATTATTTAATATTTAACATAACATAACATCACGCCTTTTATCCCCGAAGGGGTAGGCAGAGGTGCACACAGAAGTAACACCCACTTTTCACTATTTGTGTTATGAGTCCCATGTAATAGGGGGTGAGCCTATTGCCATATACCGGGCACTTTTCCAGACTCCGTGCTACTACTGAGAATTTTTTAAAAACCCAGTAATACTTTGCCCGACCCGGGAATCGAACCCGAGACCCCTTGCCCGGCAGTCGCACATTAATATTTAAATATTTTGTTTTGTCGTTTAAAAGTGCCTTCCTGGTCTAATTGAAATAAATGATCTTTACTTTGACTTTGAAATTATTGTACGTTTAACAAGATCGAAACATTACCGCCTTCAGCGCTGTGATTGGTCTGCTTCAATGAACCAACCAATCAAAGTACCTTGTTTTTTCGTACGGACGTCGTAAACTCTGGTTATGTAACACGTCAGAATATGGTGTGGTCAGTACCTACTTTAACAATTACGATGATTGTAAAATGGAAAATAATTATTTTTCTTTAATTACAAAGATGAATTTTCTTATTATTATGTTATTTTTTTCGTGTCTTTTGGATGATTCTTTTGAAAAATATTATTGTTTCAGTTTTTTGTTTATACGTAGTCTTTGTAGGGTTACTTAGAAATATTTTCCAAGCTGTAATAATGTTCTCTCGTTCTGCTGTAGTAATGTTATTGTTTAAAATTAAAAAGTCGATTACATTTTAGACAATTTATTTCATTTTACACATGTTCATTGTTAGACAAGTTTCCTTACATATTATATTTACATTAAAATGCACAGTATGGCCACTGACTGTGAATTGGGAATCGCCGAAACAGTCTTAATTGATATGATATTGTTTTGTACAAAAGCCGAAACAATTATAATTAGTTTTCATTTTATTTTTATTACTATAATTACGTCTATGAGATCAAAGGGTGTTAATAAATGTGTATAAGTTGACTAGCATTCTTTGGGCTTAGAGTCTCCTCACACCAGCGGTTGTTGCGACGGTATACGAAAAACGCATGAATAAACTTCGCTCGACTTTTTAAAGGAAATGTCGCAGCGACTTCAGTGTCGTGTGAGAAGGCTCTTGTATTCTGTTAAAAATGTAATGAAAATGGCCTCTTATTATAAATTTGACTAAACAATATCTAGTTAACATTACAATATCGTTGAGCTGTTAACACCTTAGAAATGATCATGCAAAACCAATTTATATTTACACAGGCTGTATTGCAATGTTAGATTACACTTTGTTCTGTGATAGCTCTTATTTTGTTACATTTATACATAAAGTAAAATCGTAGAAAACCGAAAAAAAAATTATTCTATTAACTATTCATTGAATATTATTTTAAAAGAATGCTTTGGTGTGATCTACAAGCGATACCGAAGCTAAAAATATGTTTTTTAGAATTTTTGTCTGTATGTATGTCCGGTCTAAACTCAAAAAGTACATGGATATACTTCAAATTTGGCATGAATATTACTAACAGATCGGGTCAACATATAGGCTACATATTAACACGCTATCACCTACGGAGGAGGAGCTGTGAATGACTATTCCACGCGGACGAAGTCGTGGGCACAGCTAGTATTATATTACAAAAATAACGCGAACAAATAAAGTAATAAGCATTTCATAAAAACACGATGCGACTTCCAACAAAATAGATCTACCAACATAGAATAGGTCTGCCAATGATGCAACGGCATTACGACTTTTAAACGACTTTTTAAAATGTAATGGGAATATTTTAAAATGAGGGTTTTCGGTTTTGAGCTCACGGGACACCGCTAGTGAGTCATAAATTCTTATTAGTCCAATAAGTTTATGGTGTTGATTGACTAGTGACTTGACATTAAGAAAATATTCTATTGGCTAATAAGCCTCATGCTTTACTAGCGCCTCTAGTGTTGCGAAAACTTGCGTTGTGAATGGATAATTCAAAGAGTCATCACAGTAACAAAGGCGAAGAATTTATGTCAATAAATACATACAACAATCAAGAAAATACATAATTATCTTATTCGATTTAAAATGTCTGTACAATAATGACTAGCATACACAATTTACGCATATCGTGAAACAAACGTTTAGACTCGTACTGATAAACCACTGAGGGAAATACCGATGGTGGCTGAGGATTCAATGTCTAATTCTTCTCAATTTTTAAAAGGAAGGGGCTCAGGAGGCTTGTGGCCAACTTTGAAGGAAATGTTACTTCATACAGAAAAAATAGTTTACATAGTGATGGTAATTTGAGTACAATGGGCGGTCTCTCACACGCGGCGATTTCTTCCAGACAACCTTTAGATGGAATTTTTGAAAAAGAATCTGAGAATGGGTGGTAGGTGGTAGGTGCACAATAATGTAAAATGAAAAAGAAGAAAACAAAAATAGAAGAGAAAAAAATTAATAATTATGCCAGCATCCACCGGGATTCGAAGATTGGACATGAAGTCTAAATCACTACATTACTATTGGAGGCTGTAATAGATGATTAATGCTCTCACTATAACTGGCAAAATACTGTCCAAAACTACTAATGTCGGAATACTGAAACGCTACTCAATTTTAAGTCGTGCTTAACAGCTTAAGTATAGTTCTATCTCTACAAATTCTTTGTAAAATGACAGAGATGGCACGATATTTGAGCACGACTTAAAATTGAGTAACGTTTCAGTATTCAGTATAAGTGCCGTAATGTGCACTTCTGCTTACCCCTTCGGGGATAAAAGGCGTAATGTTATGCTACTATCTAAAACTTTGTTGATGTCTCAAATATATATAGGTTATGAAAAACTGTTGATATATTTACGCCAACAGTCGAAATGCTTAAATCCTCCTTTAAAATTTTCTGGAAATATCTCTGTACTTACAAAAACTTGAGATGGCAGACACAGCAAGATACACAAACCACCCGTAGAAGGTTGTTTGTTGGAAGGGAAAATAGTAGTTTATCAATACGGGTCTGAATAAATTAAAACACTATTTGTACCTATGTATAGACTAAACACGTAATCACGTGTGAAAGTAATTCGATAGAACTTTTATTTTGCGCACCGAATTGCGACATTTCAAGTCATATTTATTATAAAACATGTTTTATTTTCGTGGAAACAGGCGCATCACTTGGATTGAAATATAGAAGTTTGGTATTAAATACATTAACATTAACATTGACATCTTCAATGACGAATACTTAAGAAAATGTCTCCATTTATTTTTTCTAACTAAATATTGTACTATCGGTGTCATTTCGATAGTGTTTCTCTTCAAGAAGAACAAATTCAAATTCATAAATAGTATACAAGGAGGCTTTCCGTTGCAAAGAATAATGACGAGATTTGTCAAGGCTTGGTGAGAACCCAAATATGACAAATCTTCAATTTGTACATACTCGCTAGTACAAATGTATACGTCACGTTATTGATAGCCCTGTAAAACGAACAAACATACATTTATGAATTACTTAATATGTCTTTGGTAAGTAACTTAATGCATTTTTAAAATAAACTCCATCATTAGCAATAAATCACTGTAACCACAAAATTTAAAGTTATGCGACGTTTCCACATGTCACAATATTTTGCAATCCATTGCGCGCTGACTACGGAGGCGCGTAGTCGTGCGCCGGCGCCGGCGAGTAATCGGCGCCGTGCAGCAGCGATTAGGTCTGGTATTGCAACATCGGCGCGGCCGCTAGGTTTGCGTGGTGACCGCTGTTCATTCGCAGCGCGGACAGCGACTTGTTGTACCATTCGTCCTCGGCGCTCATGCCTGGTGAAGGAAAGTTATATTAGATTTACAGAATCATCATTATTATTCATCCTCATCATTGTTAGAATACTGCTAATTGGTATGATTGACGTGGTATTTAGTAGAACCGTATAGAATCGCTCCTTGTTAAACATGAACCTTTTAAACTATAATCTCTAACCCGCCTGCTATGCGTGGACGGAGGTCATGGCAAACCCCTTTATGTAAAGTGAGTTCATAGTCCTGTAGTGAATTCAGGGGATGTTAATAATCTCTTAAGTAGGCATAAACAGTTTTAACTACAAGTGACATAAATTCAAATTTACATTTATGAATGTTTGTTTCTATTTATCATTATCGTCATCATAAGCCAAGACGTTCATTGTTAAAAATAGACCGCACACTATAACTACCAGATTCATCGAACAAGAAACAGAAATACGCAACACAGTATTAGACCACACCTCTTTTGTAAAAAATCCCGACGGCGCGGCGTCGGTTTGTAGATAGGTACTGTTGGCCGTCGCGCGTCGGCGGCGCGAGCCACGCAATAAATTCGGATATACATATATCAGTTCTAACGTTGTGATAAAATGTTGTTGCTATAAATAAAATAATAAAATAGACGAACCATCAAGAATCTCAACATTTTGTACATTAACCGTCTTATTACAAAAGTTCGACTTAGTACTGGTTTAAACTGTCAAACACCAAGCGGTCACCGGTGACCGCAACCTATTGTTCTATAATTGTGTCTACAAAACCGGTACTCGACGAGTTAAACCCGGACTATAAGATCTAGGTTTGTTACGGTATTAAAGCTAGTACCAGGACTAAAATTTGTTCCAATTATAAAACTAAGACTATTCGGGGATCAGCTAGTACCAAAAAAAGTTCATAGTCCCACAGATAAAAAACATAAATAGCATTCTTTCATTCGTTCACTCAGGATCCACTTGAAGCAACGTTCCGTTCGTCTAAATATTGTTATTACAATAACGCCTGAAATGCTTAAATAATTATGTATCAACACAAAATTATATCATAAATTGTTTTTTGTTTGTGTTACAATATAGTGAACAAGCACAACTTGTATTTTGACGAGCTTTTTATAACCAAGTTGTCATATTTTTAACACCTCTAGCGTGAAATGGAGCGACTTATAAGAAGGCGGCAGAGCACGAATCACGAAACAAATATTGAGTCTTTTTTATTATAGATATTATTGTTTATTGTGACTGACTGGAAATAGAACAACAACTGTACTTATATCGAAAGTCTTCGTCACTCAAGTCAAAGGGATTTACACGATGGCGATGTCTGTACGATCGCCGAGACGTCTCTAACATGTCCAAATCTTCCAAATCTTTTAAATCCATAACATCAATCGGTTCAATATCCATTTTACAAGAAGATACACGTAAATATTTCTGATAGCTAACCTCAAATAACTTTAGTACCGAAGTTAAACTAGGGGTCTCGGCGGTTTAACTTTAGTACCATAGATAGTTCCGGAACTAGTGTTAAACTTAGTTTTATAATAACGTTACATTAATAATTAAATTTACTTAGTCATGGTTTAAACCTAGTCCTGGTACTAAAAATAGATCGGGTTTTGTAATAAGACGGTAAGAATAGAAGTTATAGAATAACTGAATTAAGAAGATATTAAAGAATCCAAAATAATCTTTGAACAAGAAAACAAACTGAAAAAGTATCAGAAATAAAAGACATTTCAGTTTCATTATTTCAAGAGAAAACTCTAGGTTGCAGTGTTAGTTAAACTAATATTTAACTTCGTTCAATAAGACATTAGACATTGTTAGCACGAAGAACATAGGTATTAGCAGTCTACGAGAGTTCGTAGCAAGTTCGTAGCGCGGCGCGCACGTTCGGCCCGTTGTACGTAGCCCCGCTACGGCGTAGCGACGTAGCTATATACATTCGATATACGTATAGGAGGGCAGGGAAGCGAATAGTGAGGTACCGAATCGACCCTCGCGTTTTCTCAAGATGCAATCTCGCCGCAGGAAATAAGATATTTGCCAAGACGCCGCGAGGACGCCCGCCAAAGTAAATGTAGTGGAAATTTTCTTATTAGAATATCTACGGTACGATGCCTCGCTTCCATTACTTGCTCGTTTTTTCTTACGCAGGAATCTTTGCGCCCGCGGCCGCTTCGTATTTCACGGTTTATCGCTTCGCGTCTTCCCGTTTCTATTTTTCATACAGTGCAGTAGAGGGATTCTGGGTACGGAAACCTATTAACATTGTAATAAAAAATCTGTTCGCCATCTTGCAGAAGTATATCAAAGGAGGATTTTTATAAGAATCTGCTTTATTTATTTTTCTATTCTAGGCTTTATTTTTACTAGGGTAGTTACAGATTTTGCGATGTCTATTAAGTAAAAAGTAGACAATATGAGGTTTACTAGCTGACCCATAAAATGATGTCTTTTTTGTGTGCAGTAAATGAAAATAGATTCATGTATCTAAAGACATATTTTGAATTACTGCAATTATTGAGTGTATTGGTTCAAATTTTTGCTAAGGATTTCCACATTGATATCAAATTAGACAAAGTATTAAATCAGACAAAAATGGTACATTCTACAGACATACATCTCCATAGAGATAATTTATTTATTTATTTTATGGTGAATCAACATCTACATTCTGCTACATTATACAAATTTTGCAGAAAAATAGTCACGCCATTAACAGATTCTTACGAAGTGACTTAATAGGTAACAGCTAAGACGAAAGTAGAGGTATAATCATAAATATATCAAAAACAGTAATCACACACACAGTAGGCAAAGGAAAATAATTTAAAGAAAGAAAATAGGGAAAGAGCGAGAAGTCAAGAAGTCAGTAGAGATATCTTTCTTAGAAGTGTTTTAGGTCCAGTTATAGGTTTCTCATATTAGGATATTATATAGGTCACATGTAAACGTCTTGATCTGAAGATGGCAAATGAACAATCTCCGGCCGCATGCTGAGGAGCCGATCAATTAATACAACACATGCTTCTGAGATTTACATAACAGATTTGTTTATTACTAAAAATAGTCTAAGAGGTGATATAAGTTGATTTTCTTGTGACCATCATTATAGTTAAGATGTGAATTAAAAAACAAAGACCTTTTTAAGGTATACTTCTAAGGTTCGACCTTCTGTTATAGAAATTTTTACTCCAAAAAATGGATAGTAAGACCCTGATACAACACACCATCAATATAATTTAAAACAAATACGTAGAATTATAGACTAAAAGCCCTTTTTTTCGTAATAGATTAAAACCGTACGTTCACAATGACGAACCAGAGAGCAAAGAGTAATAAAAAACCAGAGAGCGGCGATACTAATAAATTGTAATCAAGTTCTTTTTCTTTCGTGATCATCTGTCGGAACTGGGGCCGTGTGGCCAGGAACAAGTTTTCCCATTATTACAGGGATATTTGTATAAAAACGAGGCATCATCTTCACTTCAGGCAACTTTATAATTGCCTTGACGGTTCTAATAGAAACTTGATGAAAGCTGCCGTCTCTCGTCTACCGCTTTTTGTTTTACGTTACCAACTTACATTTTAGTTGGCATCGCTTGGTATCGTTCTTACTCTAATTTGTTGTATGAAAATATTTTAAAGTATTTTAGAGTTGATAATTTGCTATTAATTTTTGTTGCTGGTTTTGTTCTTAGATTTTTGTTTATTAAGTAGTCGCTGGAGAGCCTGGAGATAATTACTTTTCAGTCATTACTAGTTGTTTATTGAAAGTTTCAATGTCTCTAAAAAGCGAAACAGATTTTTTTTCTCAAGGCTCCTCAGCTCTAATCCAAGGTAACATGTCACACAATATAAATTGAACCTTAGTGATTAGACGTAGACTAGTATACTTTGATTATTCAAAGTATCATAAAAATCTGCGGTAAATCAGCTCAGATTAATCAGACATAAAAATCTGCAGTAAAATGTTGTATAATCGCTGAAAATTCATGATATAAATAGCATATTGAACACAAAATCGGTTTGAACATGTATATTATAGACCACCATAAAATGTTTGATAACTCAGCTCACCCATAGTATCCTGTCGCATTCCGACGGCGCTCATATTGGCCCCGTGTCCCATGGAGAACCCTTGCGGCATAGGGTACGAGCCGCCTCCCATCTGCGACAGCGAGAATATGTCCTTTTGCAGCTCCTCGTAGCTCCCGTGGTGCTGTGAGATATACAGGTTGGTTATATTTTGAAAATTTTATGTAGCGTGTATCTGAAATTGTATGTTTGTGAACGTACCCACGACATAGGAGAAAATCCGAGCGTGTGGGAAAATTTAACTCGTTAAAATTGGTTAGTGATAATGTTTGGATTTCATTCGTCTTATGTATAGGTATCGGTATGTTCAACGTAGTAAAAAGTCGTTGATTTGAAAATAGAATTGAATTGAATATTTTTCTAAGATTACGACTGCGCTGATTGGGTCGCTTCTGATGTAATAAAGAAAAAATGGCACTGTTGAACCAAGTTATTGTCTAAGACTAAGGCCGGAAAAAAATAATTTCAAACAACAAAAATATCCGCACAATCATAAAAAAAAATACCATTCATTAACAAAATACGATCATCTAAATACAAGAACAAACCATAATATAATTTTCAAAAATCTACGAACAATTTACTCATCGCAGCGTTCAGAATCTCATCATCGCATTACTAGCACGCAGGATCACGTGGCTTCGAACATAATGATTTTTCCCACACTGTTTTATGTTAATCGCGTAAATTATTCCGTGGCTTTATGTTTTATACCGATTAACACTTCCAGTAATGGAATAGCGGTGCGGAATTACGTTAGGTCAGCGATGTGATGCGGATATTGTTAGGTATCTACGGATTTTATTAATTTATTTTTCTAGTATATATTATATATTGTGATATAAATAGTGAAAAGTGGGTGTTATATTGTACAGTGGAATAATGTACACCTCTGCCTACCCCTTCGGGGATAAAAGGCGTGATGTTATGTTATGTTATTTATTATCTGCATGGTTATGAATAGAAATGAACGTTCTATGTAAGCTGTGCAATTGAGGTTTATTTACTAAATATGTAACTTTAATTCATATATGGAAAGATTGAAAATTAAATTAGGGTATTGACTGAAAAACTGGTAAAGCATCAACTTGAGGTTGATAAAAACGTTGGTGGTTAGTTTTAGCCCGGTTTACTTAGAATTTTTTTCGAATATAAGTACACGCATAGTGATTAATTCAACACACACATAACGGACATCTAGTGCTAATTCTATTGCACACAATCCCAATCAACGACAAGATACTAACAAGCAGTGCAATGATCCAATCCTATCTACAGGCTGGTACATTTATAAACTTCCTGAATTATTGGAATGTGTGACCACTATTTGCATTATTTTCGTCGGTCTGCCCGGCCGAACGTTCAATCGCATTATGGCGTAATCACGGAGACTGATTAGTGCCGCATGGTAATGGCGTCCAAATTGCGGCGAATATGAACATCCTGTGTGTACAATGTGTTTTAAGTTGGTCATTCATTATTGGTCACGTGATCAGTGCCTTGTTTCTGGAAGCCATTGTTTGGAGGAGAACTAATGTTCGTCATTGAATATTAGGACTGTTCCAATATGTTAGTTAGGATTGTTGAGTTAATTGAAGCTCGTAATTTTACTATGTCTGGGCGGAAAATATGACACACTTAAATAAATTAAACGAAATTCATAAATGATTTGCTATACATAGCTACTCCAGAATAGGAAATACTGGCGACTATTTCTTATTGTATCTTTTCGTAGCGGCTGATGAAAGGTGAAGAGTAATTGGGATGATGACAGGGTATGAACATTAAGAATCTAGTCCCTAAGTTAGGAAATTAAAAAATATTAGACACGCATTTTTTTATTTTGTCGTATAATAAAACAATACTTAGAACGAACCAAGTTTAGCGCTAAAACGTCATTTCTACGTATAAAATGTACATAGAAGTGACGTCACGCGACATTTCAAATCAATATATCATCTAAAGTATTCGTTTCTGTAAGAAAATAAAAAATACGTGTCTAATGATTTAAAATAAAACCAGACGGACATTAAAATAAAAATTAGGCATCTACCCTATTCTACCTCTATAATGTATGAGGACTTTTGACTTAAAAGAAAGCGCGATTTGACAATTTTACTAGGAACACATATACTTTACTGAAATAATCAGTTGGTAAAGTATGCATATTATACAGCGGTAAGTGTACCTAATTCATGTGCAAGGAGCTTTAAAGAAATCTTTACATAATATATATAATTCTTCTGTGAGTGTGTACGTCACTGAACTTCTCTCAAACGACTGGACCGATTTTGATGAGATTTTTTGTGTGTGTTCAAGGGGATCTGGGAATGGTTTAGATTCATAAATCAGCCCGGCAGATGGCGCTGCAGTCGATGTTTAGGTTATTTATCCTAAACAGCTGAACTAATTTGTACGAATTTTTGTTTATACATTCAAGTGGATATGCAGGACAACGTCTGTTGGGTCCGCTAGTACCTACATATTATTATGGTTAGATTTCGATGATATTGTTATTTACCTGCGGGTATCTGTTGATGGTGTTTGGATGTGGGTAAGGCTGGTATCCTCTGTATCCTTGGATGTTCCTCATCATGCCGTTGCAGCCAGGCAGCACTGCAGGAGCCAACGCCTTTTGTAACTGTTTCTCCTGTTTGCGGTACTTCGCGCGACGGTTTTGAAACCAGACCTGTGTGAAGTGAATAAGGTTTTAAAAACAGTGGTGTTTGGGTGGTTACCGTTGTAGGGCAAACGAAATTCTTGCGAGTACTAAATAAAAAATAAGAATAAAAATCTTTTATTTTCAGGCGTCGACGGCCCATAGAGTGTTAGTAAACAGTACAAACTTAAAAACTATGTTAGTAGTAACACACGAGTACAAAAATACAATAAGAAAATAATACATACACAAATACAAATACAGAACAGATTATTATTAGAAGCATTATCAAGCCCCACTTCTGACATGCAGCTTGATAAATCTATCTATTGTAGGCCCTTCTAGCCTTTCTGCAAACACCTTCAGAACGCCGTTGCTGCTCTCCCTCAGTCTACGCAACACTGATGCCACTTTTTTGCGCATGATCGCGAAATAATCATCAGTGTGCGCATCCGCGAACATACCTGACGCACTACAGTAAGGTGGAAGCCTCAACAGCGTGCTGAAGGCGTTATTATATTGAATGCGCAGTGCGCTGTCCGCCTTTTGAGTATGATTAGCCCACAGACTGCTGGTGTAAAATATTTGACAAAACGCCTTAAAAAGTGTTATTTTAACCGATTCTGAACAACCAGCAAACCTGCGCGCCAACATGTTTCCCCTAACAGCCAGCGCCCTGCGCTCCCTTTCGATATCTAGATCATCTTTTAAATCCTCTGTCACAATATGGCCCAGATATTTGAATTGTGATATCCTATTCAGAAGTAATCCGTTCAGTTTTACGTGTGGGACATATGAAGGACTTTTATTTTTTCCCTTAAATACCAATTGCTCACTTTTTGTGGGATTATACTTCAGCCGATGCTGTTTAGCGTATCTTTCACATATAGTTAGTAACATTCTTATTCCCCCGATTGTGGGGCTCAGCAGCACCATATCGTCTGCGTAACTTAAATTATTTAAATTTACTACGTCTAAATGACAACCGACATGCGTGCTGCTGAGCTCAACAAGCAAGCTGTTCATATAAATATTAAATATTCTCGGGGAAGTCAGACCCCCCTGCCTTACACCACATTTCAGTTTATATGGCTCTGATAATGCATTGGACCATTTAACAAAGTTCTTTTGCTTTTCATACCAGACAGATAATATTGACACCAATGCAGCCGGAACTCCCGCCCCCCGAAGCTTCTCCCATAACACGTTATATGAAACTAGGTCGAATGCTTTGGAAAGATCTAGGAAACAAGCGTACACTGGTGTCCTTCTGTCCTTATAATACTCGACAGTGTGCTTTAAAGCTAATATTGCACTCTCTGTAGACAGCCCCGCACGAAAACCGAACTGTGTGTCGTGTAGTTTTGTACCTCTACAGTTACTCAAGTGCCCGTCAAGCACACTGTCAAACACTTTGGCTATTACAGTTGCCAATGAAATTGGCCTATAGTTCCCTTTGTCAGCTATGTCTCCCGTCCGGTTTTTTACAATAGGTACAACCAACGTATCGAGCATCTCCTGTGGAAGGTGCGAATGGCCCACACAAAGATTTAAAAACATGGTCAATACTCTTGGCAAGTGTACACCGGCATTTTGAAGATGCTCAATGCTGAGCCCATCATGCCCAGGAGACTTTCCCCGCTTCATACATTTAATATTAATCTATATGGAGAATTAATAATCTATACTCTATACAAATAAATACAATTGGAGTGTCTGTTTGTAATTTGAATATTACACCGGTTTTTACTACATGCATATGATCCCTATATCAAAATAACATGTTTTTAAATTTTGTCTGTCTGTGTATCTGTCTGTTTGTACTGGCTAATCTCTGAAATGACTGGACCGATTTAGATGGGAGTTTTACAGGCACCTGCCTGTAGCTGATGTACTAAGGAGTAACATTGGCTATTTTTATTTTGGAAAATTGAAACAAAAATAAATTTATGTCCTAAAACTCATATTCTATGCAGACAAAGTTGCGGGTAGCACCTAGTAATGAATACTAGAAGATACTGGTTTTTGGATTGGATTCGTGATTTAATTTTGATTTGATAGCTTATTTTCGTGCAAGACTAAAACTAACTATGAAGGTACAAAGGTCACATCTTAAAGTGGCTCGACCGGAGTGATATCACAGCCTCACCGAAAACCGACGTGAAATAACGCTTGCGTTGTTTCACGTCGGGTGAGTGAGGTTACCGGAGGCCCAATTACCCCCCTCCCTAGTCTCCCGAATCACCGATTCCTCCACAATCCTCAAATTCCCAAAAAAATGGGTTGATTGCTTGAATGTGATCACTGGTTTACCATACAATTTTGTTGAACGTTCTAATTGTAGTTATACTTACTGTATTGACGTACAGACGTCTCTAAAAGTGTTAATCAAACTGAACAGGAGCACAAGGCAGCACATTCCCAAATTGAATTTTACTGTGATTCACAATAATCTCTATCAGAAACCTAATGTCGCATTGGACTACTCTCAGTTCAAAAAAGGATTTAATTAACGGGATTATAAAATCGAAGCTTCCCTGTACACATTACAGAGTGGCACTATGGTATATAGGTATGTATATAGAGATAAAACAATGGACAAAACACGAGCCCTTAATCTGTGTGTTGTCAACGGGAATGAAAGCGTGCGTCGTTTGATATGGTGATTAGAGCTGATTAGAGGGAGAGGGTGTGCCTCCCTCCCATCCCTCGTACGGCGGAGAGGGCGGAGCGCCCTCCGCACGCACTCTCCATATAAATAAACCGATATACCCTATGCCTAACTGTTAGTGAAGCCACCCTATCCAAAATATATATTATGTAGGTATTTTGTTTCGGCGTTTCTCAACATTGCCGTTTAAGATTTATTTACATACACTAACGGCTTGCCCCGGCTTCGTGTAGGTGGTTTTTCGTCTTTCCTAAGTGAATTTGATAAATTTTTCTTTTGTAATAATATAGTTCTTGTAATACGAAAGTTCAAAAAAGAAGGTGGATTCATTTAGAACGGTTAGACGGCGCGGCAACGATAGGTACACACATTTTCTTTGTTTATTCGCTTTTATATATGTAAATAATTTTAATTCTGAGGTATATACCCCTGTATATAGCATACAATTATGCATTCAATTCTTTGTTTATTTATTAAGTCAAATCTCTATATAGGTGATTACAATACACATACAATCAAAACCGGCATTATCCTTGGAGATCTCTGTTACTCTGAACAGCTTAAATTCCTTTGAACACTTTTGAATAACTTTATCAAACATTTTTACCAAAACATACATCTTGTAGGAAATGTATGTTTTGCCCGGTATATGGCAATAGGCTCACCCCCTATTACATGGGACTCATAACATAAATAGTGAAAAGTGGGTGTTACTTCTGTGTGCACCTCTGCCTACCCCTTCGGGGATAAAAGGCGTGATGTTATGTTATGTTATACATCTTGTAGTTTCCCATATATTGAAGTTTCCCTTTATAATAGAGCCCCAAAGATTGGGAAACGCTCCCTCTTTCCCTCCTATAGTTATAGATAGAGAGAGGAAATATAAATGGGTTATTAGTTTTTTCGCAAAGCTACCCGACTTCCGCCCGCATTGCGCGTTGTAATGAAAAACGAAGCAATTTCCTAACCGTTTAAAAAAACAACGTGTATTTTATATGACGATAAAAGACTACTGATATAGTTATTGTTTTGTGATTTTGTGTTATAGGTAAACTAAGGTATGTGTACCGACTTCAGAACAAGCGCTGTTTCTTTGCACAAGTGAAAATAATTAAGATCATTTTTATTTATTTATTATTATATAATATAAGTATAATAAATAATAAAGGATATTACTAATTTTTTAATCTGATTAAAAAGAATTTTACAGTTTATGGAATATGTTAACGTAATCCAGTTTAATTACCTACCCAAACAAACGTAGTTTTAAATCATTATAATTTGATTTGATGTACAGATAATGAATCACCAGGAAGGGCATAGTTTGGAAAGATATTGTAGTAAAAGGGTATTTAATATAAATATAATATGGACTTTGACTGCCAATAAAAAACTGTTGAAGGTAAATCCTCCGCTAACGCCGGTCACTGGTGACCCCCTTGGCGTTTAACGTGTTAACTAAATTTCCATCAACAAAATCCGTAAAATGTCTATTTTCTATACATTAGGCGTAAACTTAAAATGTTTAAAAAATATCCTTAAAAACAAAACCACTCCAAGAAGATAAGCGTAAAATATTTTCAACCGAATCTTTCAATCAACAAGAAACAATTTAGAGATAGAGTTAACATAATAAAGGTCGTACTCGATCGACACTTTGTTCGAATACAACGAGGTATAGATAGCTATCTAATATCGTGGCGGAGGACCGAGTTATCCGAAGAAAACGGTCGCCTTTAAACTGAAAAAGCACGGGGATCCAACAAAACATTTTCTTATTTCCAATTGTAGAATTCATTTGAGGGCAGAGACAATGTCGAGAGGCGCGCGGGGAGGATGAGCGGCTAACTTCGTTACGGATCCATTTGATGGGATTGCAATGCCTCAGGGGCCACCCTCCCGCCCCGCCGCCCGCGACCCTCGCACACCCGGCGACGTTGTATTTTTATATCGAAATTTCCTCTAGAAGGAGGGAGCTCGACGTCGACGTCGTCTTTAACGTTTACATTCTTATGTAGCGTCGCCTAAACGTTAATAGCCTCCTCCGGAGCGCGTGCACGGCACATACTCCGAGACACATAGATACCGTGTATCGGTGTATCGACGCGACACATACACAATATGTGTGTATGTGTGTGCAGCACTCACCTACTACACCTACCAGAGAGGCGCACGCTCGCCTACGCGCATTTCACGTGCTTTTAGCCTCGGTAGCGACGTAAAAGTATTAAATAATGTCGTTTCGTTCATAACCTTTCATTTCTCAGAAAACCTTCGACTTTCGTTGCGCTTGAAAGAAAAGAGTAATTGTCGTCTTGATGGAGCGACAGTGAATAAAATATCACTTGAAAGCTATTTCATATGGATGAGAGCTAATATGTGATGATTAGATTACCTTTAGAGAGAAGAAATTCTTTGTAAGGTGCGGTAATAGCATTCGTAAAAAATTCAAGTCGAGGAAAAATTCATAGGTAGACAGACGGGACTTTAATAGAGGATGCTAAAAGTCATGTTCTGAATAAAACATCTAAAGCGACAAATTAGGTGCTCCAGGGACAAATCAATATCGAGGGTCCCGGGGGATTGAGCAATTTTAAAACTGAGATAAAGATCTCTCGCGAGTTACTGTAAGCATTTCGTATTCATACGGTCGAGCCCGACAGATGCCACTTTAATTCAATCCGCCTCCGGCCTACGCTCCAAATTGTATTATCCGAGTATTCGCGCATCATTGATATTTCGACAATTCCATCGAAGAACGACTGGCGTGATACTATTGTGCTGGCTGCCATATTCCCTACCATTTTATTCACACCGCGGGTGGTCCATTTTTGCAGCATTCCAGTGTACGTTAATTGAGTCGTGAACGTGAATATTTAACATGCAACATAATGCATATTTTAATCTACGTGTATTGTCTTTAGGAAAGAAAAATATATAAGTAAGTAATATTTCAGTTTCAGTCAGGTGATGCTAGCTAGTGTAACAGAAACTAAATATAACGATTCTTTCAATATTTACCAATATTCAATGGAAATACAAAATTATGATTTATTTTAGTCTTGTAAAAAAAAATTGAAATAACTAAAATTGTGAGACATATTAAATCACCGAAAAATCGCGGGTTACTCACGTGAATATACTGAGAAAAGCTCTACTAGTTTCGAACTACAGAGGGGTTCTTCCTCATGAGCAGCGTGCGTGGTTGCGGCGATGTCGCGAAACCCCTCTGTGGCTCAAAACGAGTCGAGCTTTTCTCAGTATATTCACGTGTGTAACGTGCGAGTTTTATTTTTAATCTTGTAAAAATATTATGTAAGTACTTAATTTACTGTTTTGTGTTTTATCTCTTAAAAAATTAACGAGTGATTCTGACGAGAAAGGTGTCCATAACACAACTATTTCAAAGATTATCATTAAGTAGACATAATTTGAAACCATATAAACATTTGTACTTCATTCCTAACTTAGAAGTCGTAACAATGACCAAAATAGAATTCGCTTCAAATATACTTATAGACTTCTTCTATAAAACCAATTTGATATTGATGTTTAGTCGTCCTGTAGTCCTGTGCTTTCCTTTTCTATCAATATACTACAATAGAGGTATATGCAATGTTACATAATGTAAATAATATATGTTATGTATGATGTAACTGACCTGTATCCGTGCCTCGTTAAGTTTCGTCGTCCGCGCCAGCTCCTCTCTGCAGTAAATGTCCGGGTAATGTGATTTAGCGAATGCCGCTTCTAATTCTGCTAATTGTTCCTGTTACAATAAAAACAATACATTTTTATTATTATTATACGTCGTCTATTTTCTCATTTATTTAATAATGTTTTGTGGTGGTTACAATAATATGTTACTTATTTAAGGCTTTGGCTGCCAACAAATAATTGTTGAAGGCAAATCCTCCGCTAATGTCGGTCACCGGTGACTGCCATGGCGTTTAACGTGTTAAATAATGCACACAATTTGTTCGTTGATTATGCATATATTGTTCTTCATAGAGTTCAGAGGGAAAAGAAGTTTTGATTTTCTTTCTTAGTTTTTCTCCTGGTTTCTCCTAATTAGGGATCGGTACCCATTCTTAATCAAATTTGGCTGAATGACAGCATTTTATATATAACTGTTACTACCAACTAAAAGACATTGATGGCATTTTATTGTATTTTATTGCCTGCCAATTATTATATTTGGGAGCAAAAAATGGAGCCACTAGCATTATAAAGGTAAATTGCCTTTTATACGACATACGTTAAATAATCAAAATATTAAAAATACGTTAATAATACGGTAGTTGACAGTTAGTCAAATTCAATACTTTTATTGAAATGTCAAAAACAATAGTTTTCTATGAATTTTATATTGGATCGCAACTTATGACGTGATCATATTTCTGCGTCAAGTAGCATACTTATTTCCTTAAAATTAGCGAGAAAAATCCAATAGGTAAATTGTCAAATCAATGGATGAGAGTATGATTATTTTTTAATTATTTATTGCATTGAAAAGTTGAAACAGTTTATTTTAAACCTAGGAAACTAGCCAATTAAAAATAAGAAAATATTTATCAAGAAATAAAAAATGCTAGCTGGCTCCGTTGCTTTGCCCGTGTATTTATTGAAACCAAAGTAACTTTCAAAGTTCATAATTTACCTGCGTGAAGGTGGTTCGATGCCGACGTCGTGCAGGCGTGGGACAGGAGGCTGTGGTTGGCGTATGTCCAGCGTGCTGGGGGCCCAGTGCTGGAGACAATGCTGAAGCACCTCCAGAGACACCCCCACTGCCCCCGCCAGGCTCCGGCTTTAATTTTTTGAATGCACCTTCCGCTGTTGAAGAGAATTTGTGTTTTAGTTTCGAAAATTTGGTCAAATGTTACACTTATTATGGGTATTACCTCTATATAAAGTCGCTAATTATTTCCTTTACTTCTTTATTCAATGGGTTTAATCTTAGACTATTTTTTAAGTTCAAAAATTTATTGGTCTTGTTGTTATGTTTTATTTTGAGGACAGAAAATCATCAAATGAGTCCTCGCTCTTGGTGAGGCAGGAGAGAGTGACAGATTCTTATTGACCTGCATACATAGTAAATTTCCTATTTCATAACCACAAAAAACATGATTTTCAATACGTTGATGGGTAAATATGTCAGAAATCTTATACGCAACGATATTTATACTTTATTTGAATGACCCGGAAAACCATTTTCCATTTTCGTCTCACTACTAAAGAAACGTTGGTATTAGCATAACGGTCTACCGGTGTTAGCATCGACCCGTTGCCGTAGGTCAAGTTCGCGCGGCCCGTGTAATTCTAATTGCGTTGCTTTAACTAACGCTGTTATGAGGCTAATGATTCCAAGTCTCGAGGTGTGCCGCAATGTTTTAGGACTTGTACTACTGATTTTACTGTTGAGTATTTTGTTAGGGTGTTGTGTTTTTTTTGTGTGAAGGTAATGTTTATGGGTGAGATGTTTTAAATAATTAGATACCTACTGTATAAACGATGATTATAGGATTGATCACGAAATGGATGAATGAAATAATGCTACTATAGAGACTTTGTATGCCGTACCGTTTTCAAAGTAAAAGCATTTCAATTGAACCATAATTTGGTACTTTGAAACGTCAACAAATACAAAATAAATAATAGTCTGTCAGTTACTCCATCAGTGAAGCTAGGTGAAGCTAGGTTACTTCAATAATGTGTATTGTTAAAAAAGTACACAAACGGATTTCTAATTAACTGTAAGATTCTTTACAATGAGACAGATAACCAACCATAGAACAAAACAACTGCATTTCTTTGTTCTGTGTAAGTAACAAGTGAATGTGTTATGTGAACATTACAGAAGACACTATAAATCCTTTGTAACTAATTTAAACTTTGATATTGCAATGAAATGCCCACTTTAACGACGATAAACCGTTTACAGAAATCATAAAGCCACCGACAAAAGTAGATTCACATTAAAAGTGGTTAGTCCTCATAACAAATTCCAAATAGCGATCCTTAGCTCGTTTTAATTGTATTCCCACATGGCTACCGTTCGCTGGAATGCCTCAAACGTAACGTTCATTTTTGTGAAAAATTCGCATATTGGCGACATAATCACTTTACCTTCGGTTTCTCTGAGCTTCTGAATTAAGTGGGGGAGATTTTAAAAGCACCGTCGGAGGTCGGTTTGGAAGTATTCATGCATTCCCTTTGACGTTGTTCCTGGCTACTTACTAATTAACATGGAGCTAAGTGTTTGCGTCCGCGGTAAACGTTGCCTTTTAACGTTTAAAAGGTTGTATTTTTTCATCCTCTTCCATGTTTTTAGGGGCTTTGATGCCGAATATATTGGTTTCGCTTTTTATCTAAAATTTTTCGGGATGCTATTAAACCATTAGAGATAGAAATTAAACATTTATATTTTAGACGTTTCCGTTAAAATGTTTCGTGTTTCTGCGGCTTGTGTTAATGGCTGGTGTGGGTCAATCGTTCCGATTAGTGGCCTCTATAACCGGATAATGCAAATTCCTCTACAAAACAAAGCAGAAAAATATATCATAAATTGATTATGGAATCCGATACCAATTGATTTTGACTTCTTGTACAAACACCAAACAGCTTCAAAAGCATTTCTTTACCAATTCCATCAAATTTATCTCGGCAAATCGCGAGGGGTTGTATCAATTAGAGTCGAAAGATTGCGCCTGACTTGCAACAAGTCAGAGAACAGTATTTATTTGTTGAACATTTGTTCGGGGGCGTAACAGAGATTCAATGTAACATGTCATTAGGGGGTTGTAATCCCCTAATTATGACGATTGACATAAAAGCACCATCTGTGGCCGGCGAGAGGTGTCGGGTAACTGGGTGACTGCACGAAGTGTCGCAAATAATAGATTTGAGTACACTGAGGCGTTATATCTTGCGGATTATGTTAGTGGAGACTTGTTGATCTGGTTGACCTAAATATGCAGTTTTTATTTTGAATTGTTTGTATTAGAAAGTGTTTCAGCAGTGTAACTAGGTAGGTGCGCGTTTAGGTTATGTTTAGAATATAAAAAAAGGTATTATAGACTCCTACTCCTACTTAGGTAGGCACCTACAAAAGACCACCTAGATATTTTAGTAATTTGACGTATTAGGAGTACCTACATTACTCAATAATAGCTATGAAAAAGAAAGTATATTATAAGTAAAAATTAAAAAATTAAAATTAAAAAGTGACCTTTGCCGGTCCCCATCATAGTAATACAAATAACATCACTGAAAAACAAAAACCAGTTAGCTTTGCACAATAAATTAGAGAAGGCATAACAGGCTCAAATAGTCTTTACAATCAAATAATAACTGACCATTTTTACGATAAAAATCAAAATTCCTATTAAAAATTGTATTCTTTGTGAAAGAGCCCCCTCGCGGACCTCCTCGTGTGAGCCGCGGGGTACTCGCCGATGGTACATATGTTCTGCTCAATAATGCACTTGTGATCGACACAAATGCCGCAAATCCGACAGATTGCTGTTTAATCGCCGAGGTGGAGAACGCGCGAAATAAATATGCTGGTTTTTACGAGTTACGTTCAGGTCTTGGTGTCTCTTTTTTTAGCACTGTGTCCCTACCTCGTGTTATTTTAGTTTTCGCCTATTGGATGTTTATTAGTGTTATTTTTGATATCAGCTTTTATTTTTGGATGAGATTTAATTCTTTAATCTTTATCGTTTGTTTATGTAGAGGTACAAAAAGAAAGAAAATATTTCTATAAAATTGAATTAAGTATTCAAAAGGTCAATTTGATTGAATTAACCAAAACGGGTCCATCAGCGTTTCCTTGTTTAAGTTATCATGCACTTATAAAATATTAGATCATTAAACTGCAGTACATAAGTTGATACTAAAAAAGTCCAAATATATCTATAAATATATATACACTATTCAATTTCCAGTTTTAGAATTTCAAACAAGATCACTAATAATTTTTTCCAAAAATCATTGAACTTAAATTACAAACTTGATCAAATACAAGTCAAAACAATGCTGCAAACATTTGTAACCCGTTAAATAACTTTTTTCAAGTGCCAGCTGATTCTAAGGGTCGTTCTACACAATAGGTTTACCGGATTTGCACGAGGGGTGCGCACGCGCTTTCAATCGACACTCCATTATGTCGAGAGCCTCTTACAATGAGATTATTATGCGCATATTGGTTAGCTGTTTAGTCGGATTACTGTTTCTAGTCTTATTTACAGTTGCGACTTTTTTTGCTTCGTCTAGTTTTCTGTTTTTTTACTACTGGTTATTAGACAGTATTAAACTGTCAAACACCAAGCGGTCACCGGTGACCGCAACCTATTGTTCTATAATTGTGTCTACAAAACCGGTACTCGACGAGTTAAATTCCGAACTTCAGAATTGATATGTACTTAGAGGTACATACATAAGAGTTTGTGTGCGTCCTTGGAATACCACTATTTTGCCCAGGTACCTAATTTCTTGTACTTTACACCACATTTCACTTTTATAACACTCTTTTTTATCATTAGATTCAATCATTCACAGCTATTGGAAACACACGCAAAAGAGTATTCCTAGTGATCTACTCTTTTATCACATTAACTACAATATTTTAAATACACTTCGAATACCGTTTTCATTTACTTTCAATTAAACTAACAGTAAATCAGAGTAGGTAACCAGAAATCTCACTCAACTCATGACTTAACAATGCTAATCGGACATCTGCGGTCGAACAATTAAACTGACCATTTCCGTCTTAGTGGATCATTTGCTCGTAATAGAGCGAGGATTGTAAATGTTAGGGTTAATCCTAACTATAGTTAGGGACAGGTGTGGTACACACACGATGGACACGCGACGCGGATTAACGATAAATAGTACACATAAGTATAGATGTATTTTGTTGTATAGTTATACCGAGTGTTAAGTTGGGCGAAGTGTTATTGAAATTTGTACATTTGAGTTTGAGTATTAAAAGTCTGTTATGTACCTAACATAGCTCAATTCATGGGGAAAATGGTGTTAACATTACAGTCGTAGGTATATGAAATTAGCCATGAGACCACCACAGATTGGGTCCAATAGGGCTGATGCTGATATGGAGCCGCGGAAAACTTTACAGGTTGCCGGGGCTCCGGGTCGAAGTGCAGGAGTAGGAACGGGATGATTTTTAGTAAGTAAGAGTCTGACACTCCCTCCCACCTCACCCGGGTGGTAGAAGACAATGAATAATTTTTCCCCCTCAAAAAAAAGGTATATGAAATTATTGGCTAAATATTACAGCATCGTCTAACATGAAATGATTGGCATTACATATCTTCTGTTGTGAGACATGCACTGCTGAACTAAGGAAACCACTAAAGGGGAGTGTGCCATTACTTATATTTGTGCTGGTTTGTTGCGTATTGAAGTAAGACCATCCAAGGGATGTTGCTACCTGTATTTCTTTGGCCAGTTGCAGTTTTAAAACTACGAAATTCACCAGTTGTCTATCACTACCTGACAGTACAATATAAAAATATACGTATTGTTTTATGACGACGAGCATGCATGAAAAGATTGATGACTGTTAATGAAGCGAAAGAGGTATGTAAGAATCGTAGTAATTGGCGTTCCTTAGTCTCTGCCTACCCCCATGGGAGACAGGCGTGAAGTTATGTATGTATGTATGTATGTATGTATTGTTTTATTACTTCAACGAAAAAATATTATGTAGGCACTCAGGTCTCGTACACAAAACTGTGATGCGATGCGATGCGAATTCGAAACGCAAAAAATTATGATGCGATTTCGTTCGACAAGGCGTCTCCCAGGGTGACCAATCCTTCGACGACCGTCAACCGTACTAAACGTTTTTTAAATTGAAAACTAGCTCGTGATAAGGGTCGGAAAATGCGAATCAATTCGCAACTTCTTGCGATGCGACGTCGCATCGCAGTTTTGTTTACGAGCCCATAGATCTGGCCGTCCGGGTAAGCGTCAAAACCAAAACGTAAAGAAGTCAAAGCAGTATTGAATCTGAACTGCAAGAACCTCTTTCTTTAAAACAAAGAAGGCAATGTTAAAAATATATACTCTGTCAAAGTGACTCCACTTGTCATGATTTTATAAGTTTGATACAATGTTTGTGAATAAATGTTGGCGAAATACGGATTGTATTTGTAATAGTATTTATCTTTGATAAATACGGCCAATATTGCGGTTGTAGTTGTTTATTTTCAGAATATTTTCCTTGTACTTTTATTTATTCTTTGAGACTGACTAGTGATACGAAAACAAGGGGTTCCTTGTTACTGATTGCTATGATAATTGCTTTATTAATTAAATACTCGAAGATATAATTTATTATTTAGGAAGCACATGAGTATAAACAATATGACTGTTCAAGCAACTATACAATCAATTAATTTGTTATTGTATTTGTACGTCGTTATTGGTAAGTGATACACTTCTAATTCCTTATTTTTGTGTACGTATGTGTGTATTAATGTTTTGTTGCTAAAATTTTATAAAAGCCATATGAGAGTCATAGTTATTATAGACACAAATATAGACTTGCTACTTCTTTAGCTTGCTAAGTTCAGTAGATTTGGTTGTTCACGTTGAGTCTACCAATTACTAAAGAAAGAAATTCAAATGCTACACGCTTATAGTGTTTGTCTAAACACTGCGCAATTGGTACAGTTGCTGGCCAAATGGATACCATGCAACGTATTGCAGCTTCGAATCCTGTATGAAAGAATTCTTAGTCTGATAAAGGCATTGTTGTGAATTGTTTGTTTGTAAACGCATCAGGGTGTAGTTCTTTTTAACCAAAAATAAAAAGTGTAATGAGGCAAACATTTTGAAATAAAGAGGATGCTGATTTTTGCTGTGCTGTGGGGCAGATACTGATTGAAGTTTTAGAATGGAACGTAAATGAAATACACGTCATATTATTTTAATCAACTCAAATAATTAATTAAAGGGTTATAAAGGAAATAGAAACTTTAAGAAATTCGTTAATGTAAAACTTATTTAAAAAAAATAAGCTCAAAGCTACTAATATTACTAATAAGATGACGAAGAGACGTCACAGAGTATACTAAACTAAATAAACAAATAATTAATTCCAATACATGATATTGTAGTGGGTCTCTGCTGTTGGAGTCAAAAAGTCAAAAAGAAATATATTTACACTTTTTAGTGCAAAACGTCGTATAATTCGAAGTCAGTATTGTGACATACACAATATATAAGGTGGCTCTGAAGTCGACGATCAAATGGCACCAGGTAATCGGCAAGGCTCTAAGAGTTATCAGAAAAACATAAAAAAAATCTAAGTCATATAGTTTATTAGTTACAATGACTTATGTGTTACCCACGAAAATGTACACCCTATTTATATTTTCTTTTGACTCTTGCTGATACAATTCTTTATTTTTTTGTCTGTATTTTTGTTTACGTTATCCTGAATAGCGCTCCAGTATTATGAAATCATAAATTTTAAACTAACTGCTATAGTTTGGAAAAGCATGTCGTTTTTTGACGAATAAAAAGTTTTCTTAATAACATTTTCATCGTACCATAAGCTACTGTACTAAAAAAAATTGTACTGAACTAGTAGTGGCAAGTTTCACCAAAGTTGGCGCATTTAATAAGGATTAGAAATGGTATACCACATTATTCCTTAATTTCGACACAAAAAATATTTTTCAAACAAACTCGGTTTCGAAACATTTATTTGGTATTGCTTAAATTTATTCTAGTGTACCCAAACCGCACCTAAAAACCCCGTATCCACTAGGTAATACTTTGCACGCGACATGACATTATCACGTTGCTTAACATTTTGGTAATCAGCGAGGATCTCTTGTTAAGCCACATTTTCTGTCTACTCATAATTTTGCTAGCAGCATTCGTCGGAAATATTTTTTCGTAACAATGTTTTTTCAGTACAGTCACTTAAAGTAAGGTGAAAAGTTTATTGAGAATGTTTAGTTGGTCAAAAAGTGATATTCATTTTTAAACTAAAGCATTTGAAGCACTATTCAGAATAAAGTATGCAAAAATACAGAAGCAAAAATAAAGAACTGTAGCAGCATGAGTCAAAACACTGGCACAGGGTGTACTTTTTTGTGGATAACACATAATTAATTGTAATTTAAAACTATAAGAATTGGAATTTTTTAAATATTTTTCTGATAATACTTATAACTTATGGTACCTTGGCTATCATTTCGTGCCTGTATATAATTATTATGTTTATGTGTTGTGCAGACGGTCAGCTTTTTGAATACATCCCCAACTATAAATCCCAATAACAACACCTCTTCATTAGTTCAATATCAATATAATGGTTGTTTGTATATTTTTAGGTCATGCAGTATCATCAGAGGCTGGATTATTAGATCCCATTAGAAGTATGTTCAATCCAATCCCATCAAACCGTCCACGGCACAAACCTGATCTATTACTCGGACATTTAGTATCAAGATTCCGGGATTCAAACCTAGGCTATGACAGCATGGATTTTGATACAAACGTACAAAGTGACCCTGAGAGGTATCCGAATTATCCAAGGCCTTACGACGATGCCATTAAAACTCACATTATTTATGGAAACTCATTTAAGAAGAAAACAACAAAAAAGCCCAAAGGAAAGTCAAAATGTGCAAAAGATCAATCTAAAGACTCACCACCGAAAGATCAGGAGCCACCAAAAGAACCATGTAAGGATCAAGAGCCACCAAAGGATCCATGCAAAGAGGAACCACCGAAAGATTCATGTAAGGATCAGGAGCCAAAAGATCCGTGTAAAGAAATACCACCGAAAGATCCATGTAAGGATCAAAATGAATGTAAACCACCAAAGAAACCTTGTAATCCTTGTAAGCCACCACCAAAGGAACCCTGTAAGCCATGTCCACCACCAGAACCACCAAAAGACCCTTGCAAGCCACCTCCCAAGGAACCTTGTAAGCCCTGCCCAAAACCAGAACCACCAAAAGATCCTTGCAAGCCACCACCCAAGGAACCCTGTAAGCCATGTCCACAACCAGAACCACCAAAAGATCCTTGCAAGCCACCTCCCAAGGAACCCTGTAAGCCATGTCCACAACCAGAACCACCAAAGGACCCTTGCAAGCCACCTCCAAAGGAACCCTGTACTCCATGTCCAAAACCAGAACCACCAAAGGATCCATGCAAACCGCCTCCAAAAGAACCTTGTAATCTATGTATACATCCAGACCCACTAAACGGTCTTTGTAACCAATGTAAAGAACAAGGTGAACATAATCCATGTCCACAACCAGAACCACCAAAGGATCCTTGCAAGCCACCTCCCAAGGAACCTTGTAAGCCTTGCCCACAACCAGAACCACCAAAAGATCCTTGCAAGTCACCACCCAAGGAACCCTGTAAGCCATGTCCACAACCAGAACCACCAAAGGACCCTTGCAAGCCACCTCCAAAGGAACCCTGTACTCCATGTCCAAAACCAGAACCACCAAAGGATCCATGCAAACCGCCTCCAAAAGAACCTTGTAATCTATGTATACCTCCAGACCCACTAAACGATCTTTGTAACCAATGTAAAGAACAAGGTGAACATAATCCATGTCCACAACCAGAACTACCAAAAAATCCTTGCAAGCCACCTCCAAAGGAACCTTGTGATCTGTGTCCAAAACCAGAACCACCAAAGGCTCCTTGTAATCCTTGTAAACCACCTCCAAAGGACCCTTGTGATCCATGTTCGAAACCAGAACCCCCAAAGGATCCCTGCAAGCCACCTCCAAAGGAACCATGTAAGCCATGTCCAAAACCAGAACCACCAAAGGATCCTTGTAAACCATCTCCAAAGGAACCTTGTGATCCATGTCCAAAACCAGAACCCCCAAAGGATCCTTGTAGTCCTTGCAAGCCAAAGGAACCTTGTGATCCATGTCCAAAACCAGAACCACCAAAGGATCCTTGTGATCCTTGTAAACCACCTCCAAAGGCACCTTGTGATCCATGTCCAAAACCAGAACCACCAAAAGATCCTTGTAGTCCCTGCAAACCAAAGGAACCTTGTGATCCATGTCCAAAACCAGAACCACCAAAGGATCCTTGTAATCCTTGTAAACCACCTCCAAAGGAACCTTGTGATCCATGTGCAAAACCAGAACCACCAAAAGATCCTTGTAGTCCTTGCAAGCCACCTCCAAAGGAACCTTGTGATCCATGTCCAGAACCACCAAAGGATCCATGTAAGGATCATAAACCACCACCATGCCCACCAAAGAAAGAACCATGTAAGGAAGCAAAGAAACCTCTTAAAGGTCAAAATAATCCAAAATCCCACTCAGACAAAATTCATTTAAGTGATTCCAGAAAACTTTCGTACAGACCAACTTATTCAAAAGTAACTGCTACTAGCACAACTACCTCCAAATTATCTATTATCGGACCTGGTAATTCACGAATACATTCAAATTTACCTCATAACAGTTTTAGCTATCCTAAAGTACTCCCTGAAGATCCATTTCACATAAAAAAAATTGATGATTTATACAATTCCAAAATACCATATGAGCCTTTGACTCCAGACATACCTTCTGATAGTTCAGACAATCTACCTCGTGAGGATGCAGATTATACAGTCGACAGATCATATGATGAGTGGCCGGAGGGTTTTGAGGTTGATGCCTCAGGGGTTTCTGATGAAACCTCACCTAAATCTACTACAGAATCAGATGATTCAGAATATGATGAAATCATAGCTCAAAAATTTCCTCAAGCTGTAAAATTATTAGACGAGCTAAGAAAATTAAACCAATATAAAGCTAATTTAAAACTAGAAAAATTAGGAAAAGATGGACATGGGAATGATATCACTGAAAATAGTGAATATAACGAACCAACAGAAGCTACGACAACGAGGTCCACAAAAAAACCTTACGATATTCAAGAAATAATTGATCTATTGGAGCCTGAAGAATTTTTGAAAATGTCTACTGAAACCAGTTTCATTCCTAAAAAAGTAGTTACGACAAAACGATTAAAAAAAAGATCTAACTTTAAGCACAAGTTGTTTACCCCGATAACGATTTGAGCAGCACTAATAATAGATTAAAGAAACAATTTACTATTATATCAAATAAAATATAACATTAAAAGTTAAAGTTTAGATTATTTGGATAAATAAATATATTTATTTTTACATATCCAGTAACATTTATTGACCTACGCTCTATTTTGGGAACAGTGCTGTGATTTTTGGTATTTGAAATTACAAATAAAATGATGTACATCAGATGTAGAAGAATTAGTTGAACAACAATTTACAGATTCTGTTTTACAACAATTTTTATTATTTCAAACTCACTTCAAATACTAAAATCGTGATACCGTTTTAATATGAAATCGTTATAGTGATTATTTTCAAGTAAGGAGCGGTCACGACATTGTGGGTTACGGAATTGTTCTAAATGCTTACATATTCGAAAAAGATGGCGTCCGTTATACATTCAATATTTAATATAAATAAAAATGAATATCCCTAGTTAGTCTCTCTAAAACTCGAGAACAACTGAACTGAGTTGGCTAAGTATGGTTTTGAAATCTTTGTGAAACTCCAGGGAGGGTTTAAAAGGTGAGAAAAAATTGTTTAGGCGGTACAAAGTTTGTCGGGTCAGCTAGTTCATTATAAAATAAACATTCAACAAATTGACACTGCCTTTTTATGGGGGGAATCATCCAATGATTTCTGCCACCTTGAGTGAGGCGAGACACACTCTTACTGACTAAAACGATCCCATACCTGTTCCTACTTCGAGCCGCAGCCCCAATTACCCGCTAAGTTTCCCGCAGCTCCGGGTAAGTGCTCGTACACAAAAGTGCAATGCGATGCGATGCGATTTCGTGCGACAAAGCGTCTCCCAGGGTGACCATTCCTTCGACGACCGTCAACCGTACTAAACGTATTTTAAATTGAAAACTAGGTCGTGACATGGATCGTGAAAAGAAGTGTGCGCTTCTGTTATTGCTAAGGAAATACAGGAAAAAGAAACAAAGAAGATTTTGGGGAGATTAGACTTTGCGACGATCGATGCGCGATGCGAATCAATCGCAAGGTCTTGCGATGCGTAGAGGGAGCTCGCACATTTTTGCTATGTGCATCGCAGTTTTATGTATGAGCCCTAGAATAATACTACGTACCGTGGAAAACAGACAGCAAGTTTTGTAATTTACAGTTCATAATTATATGGATGCATAATTATAATTACTGTCAACATTACCTCTAGATATTACTCCTATATGAATTGAATAGGTTCATTAATACTACTATATTTAGTCAATTCATTATGTTTCGGCGTTATTAAATTAAGTTTGTGCTGTAATATTATCCGTATCGATCTCATTTTAATGGTCTGTGTTTAAATTAATACTGTTAATTTAAATGATTTGGGCATTTCTTGATTCATTATTTTTATCTTATTAATCATTTCCTTGTTTATCTATCCGGATGGTTTAATATAAGTTTTGCATTTCTAATGTTTCTATACTAGTTAGTTTACCGCGAAATAAACCCCAAATTAGAGGTAGATACATACGTCCGGTTAGTGAGCCGCAGTCTTATATCATAATATTTATCAATGTTTGTTTATTTGATATGTTTTAGGTAGGGCATGACAAAGAAAACCTTATGCTATTCTTTGAACGTGATTGTGTTAAATACGTGTCTTAAGTCACAAAAAAATAAATTCCCATAAATGTAGAACTATCTAAATTAATTCAAATGTGGATCACTGGAGCAGTTTAACATTCAGGTGAATGAAGTCGTTTTATTAAAATAGCTTAATTTACCCAACATGAAACAAAGTTTAAGCAATCATTTCCTATAGAACGTTACCACCACACATTTTCGTCAATGTTACAATTATTATTATTCAGCGTACATTAAACGTGCAGAGCGTATATTCAACTCGGCAACTCGAGCCGCTTGAAAATTCAGGCTTCGCTCGCGGCGGGGGCGCGGCGGGTGACGGGGTGGGGGCGGGCGGGGCAGGGGACGGTCGTTAGTGACATTTCGTATTCATGACGTCACCCGCGGGCCGATTGTTTGCAATATTACTCTAATTGGAATTGTAATTATACGCACATATCCCGCGTAGAGGCTGCCTACGTGCTCGCTTCTACCTTTAGCGAATATTGTTGTTTTAATAATATGAATATATGTACAAAAACGACAACAGCCCTGTTTCATTTTGCAAAAAGCTTTTGGAAAAAATAGCAAACAAAAACTACTTCAGATGAGACCTTATTAACGTGGCACAAGTAGTGAACTTAGGTTGATGTTAGATCTGTTTTTATTTATTCATTTTACAATTTAATGCACCTACATAAGATATAAAAGTAAGCTTAAATTATGCTTTTGACTTACATGTACCTATATATTACTTTTAAGTTAAACCTATGCTCCTTCTGTCTTCCGCTATGCACTTCTACATACAATTTTATGTATCAGATAGGGTAGGCTCTATGAGCATAATTTTGCGTAAACGTTGCAATATACAGCATCTTGCCTACGTAGAGGACAAAGATTTCATACAAATTCTACTGATTTTTTCTAAACGAAATATACAAGTACTCGCCTCAATACAATACTTCAGAGTTTTCAGGTTATTAACCGGTATGCCCACAGAACTTATAAAGAAGGGTGTGGATAGCCACACCCTCTGCCATAGGGCAGAGTACAAAACTCGTAGATACTAATGTACGAGTATTGCACTCTGCGTTGACTAAGAAACAGCATGTTTGACATGATCTGGGCAGAGATCTCTGATATTTTTTTTACGTTTGCCAACTATCTCGCCTGGTGGTAAGCAATGATGCGATCTACGATGGAGCACGTCGTCCCATAAGCAACCTATTCAGTCGGGCCTTGATGCCACCCAAGTACCCCCCAAGAAATACAGACTCTGGCCAAGAATTCTTACCACTCCACAAGGAAGCTTGATGGAAATGCTTCGTGCCTGATTTAAAGTGAACCTTTTAGGCTGATTTCACACTAAAGTGCCATTTACAGTTTGTTTTCCGTCCGATGTTGGCGTGGTCGACTAAAAGTTTACTTAAAGGTTGCGCAGTCCTTTAGTGAGGTTTTCGCCATATTTGCACACTGCATGTGGTGCGTTGGAGATTGTAATTTAAAAAATGAGGTTATCAGAGTGCTTTTGTATTAAATGCTTCCCTTAGTGGCTCTTGCAACAGTCGGGAGAAGAGGTATGTACATAGAGAAATATTATATTATTATTTTCTTCTCACCCTGCTATTGCTAATATTTCCCATCAATATGTTTCCATTTGTGGCCAGTGACTATTTTTCAGACTTCTAACAAAGAACTTTATTTTAAGTGTTTAAGAACATTCGCAAGTGACGGTTGTCGGCAGTTCAAGGACTGTCTGTAAAATCGACTGGTCCACTCTTCCCCAAGTATGTCTACTTAACACCAAGATACCTTTTTCCAGTGAGGTTAAGAACTTGGGGATTTACATTGATAGCACTCTGTCTTGGTCTAAACAGATGCAGGAGGTCAGCCGCAGGGTGTTTGTCTCGGCGGGCTCCTTGAGGCGTCTTCGGAATTTCTTGCCCACTACTACAAAAATTGCATTAGCACAATCCCTACTTCTACCAATTCTCGACTATGCTGATGCCAGCTATCTTGATCTCACCAAAGAACAATTAGACAAGCTTGAGCGACTTCAAAATCTTTCTATCAGGTTTGTATTTGGTTTGCCCAAATATGACCACGTATCCGAGTTCCGCAACAAGCTCAAATGGCTGCCTATTCGTCTTCGCCGGAATACTCATATTCTTTCAGTTTTGTACAATATACTCTTTAATCCCACTACCCCTATTTATCTAAAACATCGTTTTACGTACCTTGGCGACACACATTCGAAGTTTTTGAGATCATCGGAAAGTCTGAAATTAAATATTTGTTTGCATTCCACTTCCTTTTTCGACAAATCCTTTACAAGCAGCTCGGTTGTGGAATGCTTTACCGGTAACAGTGAGGCGAACTCAAACTATATCGCAATTTAAAAAACTTCTTAAAGAGCATTACCTCTCTTTATAATTTTATTTCCTATCTTAACCAGACACCTACACACATACACACATACACCAACACACACCATTTTGTAATATATGTATCATATTGTTTTTTATATATATTATTTATTTTTTAGTATTCTTGTATGTATGTATGTATAGTATTTTATACAGATATTAATTAATGTACACTTGACGACCCATTTCAGACTCCTGTTGCTGCTCCATCCAAAGGTTGTCTGTAAGAAATCGCCTTGTGCGATAAGACCGCCCATTGTACACTATTTTGTTTTAGGAAATATTGTCCTGTATTACAATTGTGTGGTGTACAATAAAGCATATATTATTATTATTATGTATGTCTTTACTATTCTCAATGCAGAGTAGAAAGCAAAAGACAGTTTCTCTGTCCAGTACTGAGGCTGAATATGTTGCTCTCTCAGAGGCCACTCGAGAAGCTATTTATGTGAGGAATTTGTTACATGAACTTACTGATAAGTGGTGTATTATTAAAATTTATTGTGATAATCAGAGTGCTTTAAAATTGACAGCAAGCCGGCAGTCGCATAATAGATCAAAACACATTGATGTACGTTATCATTATGTCAGAGAGGCATATAAAAATAAGTTGATTGAAATCAATTACATATCGACACAAGAAATGCCTGCCGACTTGTTGACAAAAGGATTATCACCTAATAAGCATTATAAATTCCTGAATATGTTAGGGATTATTTCTGCTTAGGACAAATAGTAGTCTTTATAAACTAAAACATGTTAAAGTTATTTTGTTAAGTAGGGGTGTTAGGTTGGCAAGTAACAAAATATTTTGTAAGGTTGGTAACATGACTTTTTTATGTATGTTGTCACCTTGTGTTGTAAAAATATTAAAAATAAAAAAGGTAGTTGTTCTGAGAAAAGTCGTGTTAATACACGGGACCACAGGATCCCGGTCATTTGGGAGGCGTACGAGGGGCCGAAGCCAACTGCGCAGAGGCCCTTTAGACAACTTTAATATAAATGTACTGGACACACAAACCGGCGACTGTCCCTGTATGCACTATGAAAATGCACCCAAGGACAGTCCCCGGTTAGTGTAGAACTATTGTGGATAATGGAAAAAAAAAGGTAGGGCTATGGATGGGTTGCTGTGGACTGGAAAATTGGGAACTATGAATGACTATGGCACCTGCCGAAACAATTTAATTATTACACGTAAAAATGGCAGGCGGAGACTCGGAGACTATTATTATTATTAGTATAGCATTAAGTTTCGTAGAAGTTGCTGGTTTTGTTTCAAGATCTTGGATGTTATTTGATCTAGGAAGTGTTTGATCCCCCAAGCTATACGACGAAACTATATTAGTGCGCTTTCGGGCATATGTTACCACCGAACGTTTTCAGGGATTGAGATTCAGCCTACACTCTCGACAGTAAGGTTTCAGTAGACATAAGTCAATCTCTAGTGCAGTAGCTGCCACAGCCACATCCTTTACAAAAACTGATTCTCGTATATCTTTTATGTCGATGTAAACTAACTAGGCATTATATTTAAAAGGTTAAGCTTAAGCTTGTACAGTGAAAAGTGGGTGCTACATTGTACAATGGCATTAAGTGCAGTAATTTATACCTTTACCAACCCCTTCGGGGATAAAAGGCTTGATATTATGTATATGTGTAATGTAGAACTTCATAGGTTCTGTGGTAAAAATAGAGCCTTACTTCGTGAGGTGTTTAATCAAGGATCGAAAGATAAGTATTATATTGATGACGTATTTTTGAGAGTTTAATTTAATACTGGGCCATAATATTTACAAATAATTACATAAGGTTTTGCAATGTGATTGCAGTGGGTAAGGTAAGGTATGGTAAGGTTTCTCAAATCTGATAAATATGATGTTAAAATGATAATAATCGATACAATTTCTGTTTTCCATTGTGTTCTTTTGAGCAATATTTATGTGGATTTAGTATTATTTTTATTGAAATTTAATGGCCGGTAGTTCAATTGATTTCTTGACTGATTTGATCTCTTCGTTGTAAGAATATGAGCTGAATAATGAAACGCTTTTAGGTTTAAGTTCGCATGGTCATTGGTTGATTCAAAATGATTTTCTCATTTATCAAATTAACTTTTAAAACGTACTCAACTAAAGTTTTATTTCTTTGATTCGTTTCCTTACTCTCATTAGGTTTTTGTTTGTTATTATTTTACTTATTTATTTGTGTTACCTTTCAGTTCAAAGTGCATAAGTCAGTCTTCTTATGAATCTTGTAAGTGACTTGTGTCCAAATAATGGGCACTCAATTTTAAGTTAACCCATTTATGCCCAAGCGGTCACTGGTGACAGTTCTCTACTAACTACGTAATGTAGTTCTAGTACTCTATAGACCTTATTTCCGATGTTTAGAGACTACTTTTGTATGAACAAATTTAGGGGATGATATTTCAGGTATTTCAACTATAGTTCTGTCACTACATATTCTTTGTAAAATGACAGAGATGGCACAATCACACTAATATTATAAATGTGTTAGTTTCTTTGGTTGGATGTTTGTCCGACAATGAGGCTGAAACTACTGAACGGATTTTGATGAAATTTTCTATCAGGCAGGGTATGAACAGACTTAGGTGATAGGATACGTTTTATCCCAATTAAATAATTCCACGGGATAAACCAGAATATATATATTACGCGGACGAAGTCGGCGGGGAACAGCTAGTATTTAAATAAACTTAAAAATGTGTAGCCTTTTTATTCAAGCCTTAATGTAGGTACCTATCTAAGTATCGTGTTTGACATGTTTAGATGGATACACCATTTATTAAATAAACAATCAACAGCGCACAGGATGTTAACGAGGCAATAATGCCTCGTATGACATTAGCAAAAATCACAACAACTTGTATACCTATCTTAGTTTACGCCAAGATTGCCAACTAATCAAATTCAATACTTTTTTCGAACTGTCCCAAACAACAGTTTTCTATGTGTATTTTGTATGAGTTGTATATTGTGACGTCACGTTTTTTTGACGTATAACAGAATACTTATTTCTTAAAAATATACTAAAATTAAGTTGGTCATAAAATCAAGTAATGAAAGTGTGAATATGTTTTAATATTTTATTGTATTGAACAGTCGAAATAATTTATTTTTGATTAAGGAAAGGACCCAATTGCAGTTAAGTAAAGTGACAATTTGCAATGGGACTGATAGTAGTTAACTACGAAAAGTTCAAGTGAAACAAGTGAATTTATTCCTACACGTCAATTTTTCAAGCGACGATGAGTCCGACATTTCCTCACTGTTTACTCAGGAGAAGAAATGCCGAAACAAAGTCAGTAGTCCGTCTCTTCCGTCAGTTGAAAGATCTAGCTCAGTTGCTTGATAGTAGTGAGGCTTATGTTTAGTAGAAGATAGAAAAGAGATGATAATGGTGAATGGGATAACTTTTGTTTTGACGCTTGTGGAAATCCAATAAGTATCTTACACATGCCATTATGTATTTGCGCTTTCTTTAGAAATTCAAGCTATTGGTACGTTGTGTTGCTTATGTGTTAAAACCTTATATACTTATTGTTGCTAGAAATAAAAAAAACTGAAATATATCCTGTTTCTTGGTTTAACCTATCATCTGCAAGGATCTAGTTTTTGGTTACTATATCTGACTTCCGTAGCAAGAGTACTTTTCATCGGTATCTTTGCAAGAGTACCTACATTATATGGAAATGCTCTTTTATGTAAGGCTACAGGGTTCCTAGATTGCTCGTGTACCAACACGAGCAACCTAGGGACCCTTTAGCCTGTAAACACCTGTAAACAATGGTTGCATTATATGAAGACCCAGTCTTTATTTCTTGTTTAATAGTAGGTTGACTAGGTGGTAGACTATTCGAGTGCATTAATGCATAGTCAAGTAATAATAAACAAACTTGATATCAAGTTACAAATTACCTAAATATGTCTGTAAACTTCACTTTTAACGCGATTAGGTATTGCGATACTGTTGTAGACCTATTGTCAACACTCAATAGTAATTAATATAAAGTACATAATATAACGAAACAAAGACAATAAATAAGAGAAATATTAAGGAATCTTTCTCTTATTTATTTTGAACTATAATATTATACTATGATATTTAGGTAAATACCGTATATAATAGGTGCCAAAAGGAGGCTACCCAAGGCAAATAAAATGATATTTCTTAATAGGTAAGAATAACGTACCTGTGTTATCTTGCAAGGACCGGCTAAGTGGTGGTGCAGGCGGCGTAGCAGCGTGCTCCCCGCCGTACAGCCCGCCGAACTCCTCCGCAGATGATGAGGACGCGTTGCTGCACTTGCGGCCCTTGTCCGGCGTGTACTTGCTCTCACCTCCCGTTGGCAGGAACTTGGCGTCTTGCTGGTGCTCGTCCAGTAACCCTGGCACGCCCAGAAGCCCACCAACAAGATTCGGTCGCAATTCTTCCATTATTTTGGAACCTTGGCCGCATCCACCGCCGCCGCTGAAGTTGAGCTGGCGGCTGAAGAAGGCCGGGAATATGTTGAACTGCTGCGGGTCCGGCAGCGCGGCAAGTGGCGGCGCGGGCGGCTCGGTGGCCCCCGCGCACGCCGTGCTCTTGAACTCCACCGTGCTGTGGCCGGCGCGCTGGCTGAGCGACCAGCGCGGCTCTCCCGCGCTCCTGTGCTCGTGCTCCGTGCCGTCGCCGTCGCCGTCGGCTCGGCCCCGACGCTCACTGACTAACCACATTATAGTGACGTCGCACGTCGCGCCGCACCGACCATGCCGCCCCGCGCGTTAATTGTTCGCGACTGCGCGAGAGGAACTCACGTCGCCGCCCACGGGCGAGACAGAAACGGCCTGCTCCCATACCCCCATAATCGATGTAAAATCTTTATAGGGATGCTGCGTCTCATTCATCCGCGGCGGAGAGCGCGGGCCGGCCGGGGCGGGCCGATGGGGCGGCTGCAGCGCGCGCTGCGATTGGCTGGCGGCGCCGGGCGGCCGTCCCTCGCCGCGCACTGCTCCGGGCCAGATACGCTTTTCTTTGTTTTATTGTCCCCACGGCTCCTCGTCGATCTTGCGTTTAAAGTTTATGCATTGCACTATGTTTTGTTTCACAAAACGCAAAATCATGTATGGAAGTTCTTGAGGTAAAACGTGAAACAGAGAAGGGTGGATGCTTTTAATGGAGCGAGTGCTTTGTGTCGGTGATTGTGTCTGTATGACAGTACTGTAGGTGGTGCTGGCGCATGGCGGCTGACGCCATGCACGCGATGACATATCTTTGTTAAATGTTAAACACAATTATGTCCTTACACAGATACGCCTGTATAGCTCCGAGCTTGGAACTTGTGAACTCGCGACGTATCTTTGTTTCAGCATATATTGTGAAACAATGATGTAGACCGAAGAATTTTTATGTTACAAATTATAGTCTGCAAGAAGTGTAACGCTTTGTTCCTGATTCATTCCTTTTTCGTACACGTTTTGATAGATCTTAGGTATAATAAAGACCATATTTATTGTGTTTTATTTAAACTACAATACAATCTGTCTCTGTCTTGAACTATATCTACACTATTTCCCTATACATCACCCGACTCTTATATTACTTATTGATTTTATTTGTTGAAATAGACAGATTTATTTATTATTTGACATTTATCTATTTACCTATATAATAAATGTGTGAATAGATCTATATTGTCCATATAACCACCCCGTTCCTTCTCCTGCACGTCCAGTAACACCCACTAACCAGTGACTCGAGAGAAAGAAGCCTGAAAGTAACTTTTCGTAGGTAGTAGGTACTGACAGATCTATACCATTCGATCAACACACTAAGCAGTTTTTTCGGCATTAAAACTATACCACAAACAGCGTATAACATACATATTACTTTTTTTTTTTTTTAAGGGGGGAAAATCATCGAATGACTGCTCCCGCCTGGGTGAGTGTCAGACTCTTACTTACTAAAAACCACCCCGTTCCTTCTCCTGCACGTCGAGCCGGAGCCCCGGTTACCCGTTAGGTTCTCCGCGACTCCGAATCGGCATCGGCCCTATTGGGCCCCATCTGTGGTGGTCTGATGGCTCTGTGAGGCGCGCGCGGAACGCTCGGCGCCGTACGCTCGGGATCTCCGGAGGGCTAGGCAGAGATGCACATTATGGCACTTAATGCAACTACAATGAAACACCCACTTTGGAGTATTTATGTTATGAATCCAATGTAATAGGAGGTGAGCCTATTGCCCTATACCAATACACAATTTCAGACTACGTGCTACTACTGACATTTTTTTAAATCTCAGTAATACTTTGTTCGATCCGGGAATCAAACCCGATATCTCTTGCCCGGCAGTAGTATTTAACAACCAACAAACTAAAAACTCCTAAAAAATTAACATAAGGGTACAAAAAGCTCTTATCACTAAGATCTTTGGAAACAAGTGTAGATACTGCAACCCTTTTGAATACATCCCTGCAATATTATGAATATCATTAGCTGTATCGAGTTTGCGATATTCATTACTAGATGAAAGATATTTAATTGATATTCAATTTCATCTGCGATCACTTTGAGGGTGCGGTTGCTAAATCATTCATATTTGATAAGTTATTCTATGGATTGTAATTTGTTATGTGGAATGGGTTTAGAGATGATGTGGTTGAAAAAAAGATTTTTTCTTTTATACATAGGTAATAAGTTAGTACTGCGTCTTTTGGGAAGGAAAGGAGTTTGTGTATGAAAGTGCCTTGGATCGGAATAAGTGATAAAACATGGAAATAGTGAATTGCATCGATTTTGGAGATGATTATATTTTGGTTCATAACTATTTTTTTTCTGGTTTGTTGTATTGTACTCTCTGTGTGTAAAACGTTATGGATCGTTGGTCATTTAGTTTTTCTTTTTAGGCTTACTACTCCGGGGTATAAAATAAATACTGTTCAATCAAATAGTAAACAAAATTTTTTTAAAATTTTGTGTATGATATTGTGTGTACTAGATAAGTACATACATAAGTGCAATTGGATAGCAAAATGATAGAAAAATAATGCTTTAAATGCATCTTTTAATTACGTTTCAACAAACCTTCCATGTCAAACAAAACAAAAGCCTCTACACATCGAAAACAATTCCCTAGTTCCTAATTAACTGACGGAAGGAAAAGCAAAATACAATTCGTATTAAACTAGAGAGAAGTTTTTGGGTACACGGGTACCAGGGGCACAGTCGAGTCAGGAAGCCTTAGAACTTTACTAGTAGTTTTAATTGATTCTTCGCTTCTTGAAGTAAGGTCTTTGGAAAGTTCTCTCTCGAATGTATCTACTTAATAGAAAAGTGCTAGTGTCAAGATAATCAAGTTTCCTTATGTTTTCCTAATGCTGTATGTAAGTAATCTTTGATGTAGTTTTAGTAATTAGTATCGTATTTGGTATTAGTGAGTGGTTTGTTGACATAATTATATGTCGTGGTCGCTCGGAGGTTAAGGCACCTGCTTCTCGTGCATGCGTGAGGGTGCGGGTTCGAAACCTACTAACGGCAAGTACTAATGTGACTTTTTCCAAGTTATACTTACTAACAAACGGTGAAGGACAACATAACATAACATCACGCCTTTTATCACCGAAGGGGTAGGCAGAGGTGCACATTATGCCACTGAAGGAGAATATCGTGAGGAAACCTGGGCTTATAATTTCTAATTTTAAGTTTGAAATCGCCAACCCGCATTGAGCAAGCGTGGTGATTAATGCTCAAACCTTCTCCGTGTGAGAAGAGGCCTTTGTCAGCAGTGACCACTTATAGGCTGTTGATGTGATGTGATGTGATGTGAGTGGTTTGTATGCACCCGTTGTTGTTAGTTATTGGGTGTTTGAAAGAAAGAAAGAAAGAAAGAAAAAACATTTATTTGGCAATTACACGCACAGAAAACAAAGAATATAACAAAATAAAAATACATAATATAAGTAAACAAAATACTAATAATAAACTTACAAGAATACAGATCAGCAGCTGTAGCCAAATGCCACTTAGCGCTTGTCTACATGTAGAATAGAAAACCAAATTATATGGAATTGACGTAAATTTTGACAGTTGTCAGTGTCATCCCCATACATTTTGATTTCTACTCTCTCTGTAGACAAGCGCTAAAGTGGTTTTTGGCTAGAGGCCCAGAACAGATTTTAGAGACAAATACAGTTTCGATTCAAGATTCTGCACCGAGTTCAATTTTCAAGGCAGAGAAGGTAAACCTACTTATGAAACAGTTTCAGTCATTGCATGGATTCTGAATTTTTATGTAGAGGGTACCGTATGTAGAGTGGATCTATAGTTCAGTAGTGACTAGTGAGCTATCATGGGACTGCTGACAGATGGTTTTTTTATGACATTAGCCGGTAAACGAGCAGACGGTTCACCTGATGGTAAGCAATCGGCGTCACCCATGGACACCTGAAACACTAAAGTGTAACAAATACCGTAACAAATGTAACAAATGCGTTACCGGCCTTTTGGGAATTGGGAATTTGAGGATTGTGGAGGATTCGAGGATTAGGGAGACTGCGGGGTCCGGGTAAATAGGCCTCCGGTAACCTCACTAACACGACGAAACACAACGCAAGCATTGTTTCACGTCGGTTCTCTGTGACACCGTGGTATCACTCCGGTTGAGCCGGTCCATTCGTGCCGAAGCATGGCTCTCCTATACTTTGTGGTTTGGAGATTGCAATCAAAAAGTTCTGGTTTATCAGAGACCATGGTTGCTTGGTTACTGTTAATGTAGTCCCTTATAGTTGGCTCTTACGATGCCCATTGTTACAAAAAGGGAGTTGACATATATTCTACTTTGTTATCACGACGTAGCTGACGTTCTTTATTGCGTGAATAACTTCTTATGCATAGGTACTTAATAATATACTTAATAATAAAAAAATAACGGGTAACCGGGGCTCCGGCTCGACGTGCAGGAGAAGGAACGGGGTGGTTTTTAGTCAGTAAGAGTCTGACACTCCCTTCCTCCTCACCCAGGCGGGAGCAGTCATACGATGATTTTCGCCCTTAAAAAAAAAAAAATGCATAGGTACTTTTTTATGGAATAGGAGGCAAACGAGACCTGATGGTAGGCGATCAGCGCCGCCCATGGACACCTGCAACACCAGAGGAGTCACAGGTTCGCTGCCGGCCTATTAAAAAGGGCATGCACTCTTTTCTTGAAGGTTTGAAGATTTATTACTTATGTATATTTGAGTTAATTGCCTTTAAAATTTGACTGCCTTGTTGGCCGAGTGGTCGCAAGTGTGACTGCTGAGCAAGGGGTCTTTGGTTCAATTCCTGGGTCGGGCAAAGTAATACTGGTAATTTTTTTAAATCTCAATATAATATTAACACCGAGTCTGAACTGGCAATGGGCTCACCCCCTATTACATGGGACTCATCACATAAGTAGTGAAAAGTGGGTGTTACATTGTACAGTGGTATTAAGTGCCGTAATGTGCACCTCTGCCTACCCCTTTGGGAATAAAAGGCGTGATGTGATTTTATGTTATGTTTTTATATTTATATCACGACATTTCGTGTTCGTGCGGTGCAGAGCCACGTGCAATGAAACCACTATAATATTATCTAAAGGTCCTTATTCATTAATCAAGAAGATTGACTCACTTACTCAAGTGATTGGAAGCACGACTATCGACTGGGGTGGCCCGGAATTGATTCCTGGTTATGGCAAAATATTGGAGGTATTAGGATACTGGTATTATCGACGTCAAAATCCTCAGTACCTAGAATAGTGTGTTATTTTAAATTGACAATAAAGAAGTGGACAATGGGCTCGTCCAGTATTATAATTTCTCTCGCCCGAGTGAGGCGAGAGGGAGTGACAGACTCTTACTGAATAAAAAACACCCCGTTCCTACTCCTGCACTTCGAGCCGAAGCCCCGGCAATCTGTTAAGTCCTCCGCGGCTGCGTATCGGCGCATCAGCCATATTGAGCCCCGTCTGTGGTGGCCTGATGTTGATGGTGACAATCCACCACGTTTACCTTCCTATAAATATGCGCTGGTACTGGTTATCTATACTAATATTATAAAGAGGTAAAATTTGTAAGTTTGTAAGTTTGTATGCAAGGGGTAATCTCTCCGTTCTGCGTTCTGCGTTCCGAGCGCGCCTCAAAGAGCCATCAGACCACCACAGATGGGGCCCAATAGGGCCGATGCCGATTCGAAGTCGCGGAGAACCTAACGGGTAACCGGGGCTCCGGCTCTACGTGCAGGAGAAGGAACGGGGTGGTTTTTAGTCAGTAAGAGTCTGACACTCCCTTCCGCCTCACCCAGGCGGGAGCAGTCATTCGATGATTTTCCCCCATTAAAAAAAAAAGGGGTAATCTCTGGAAGTAATAATCCAATTCTAAAACAGTTTTTACCACAGGAAGCTGCATTATTCCTGAGTGCTATAGGCCATAAATTGTTTCTATAACATGTATATTTACCGAGCTATCACAAGTTTTGCCTAGCAAGTAGCAAGTCGGAAAAAAAATCCTCATAAAAAAGAATTATTTGCGTGTGCTGCCTAAACTATAAAAGATAGAACCATAAAATGTTCTAATTAATTGTAGATCTTATAAATATCTACAAAAAAGTCCGCGACACCCTATACCTATCTAGGTCCAGTAAGGCACAACTAGCATTGAATTTTTTTTTGGACTACAATTCAATACATTTACTTCACTCAAGCTATTAATCCTTATCAAAATATTTTATTTCATCACTAAGTACAGTTTATGTAGATAATACTCGGTATTTAAATGATCGGATGTTTGGTTTTGAAGTTATGGCGAAATTAAAATATCACGATTTTTTCTGTACGGCCCGTTTCGAAGTGAGTACCTATTGCCAAGGCGGGAGGGGCGCAGGGATAAGGCCGGTATTATGTTTATTAAGCGTGCGCTACCTAAACAGTTGCTTAAAATTAAAAACTATGTAGGTCTGTTATCATGATGAGTGGCAAAAACGTTCCACGCGGACGAAGTCGCGGGCAGAAGCTAGTGTCTAATATGTTCATGATTTTAATAATTAGAAAGAAAGAAAGAAAGAAAAATCGTTTATTTGCACACCGTCACAAAGTACAATAATACACAAAAAAATACAGTTATGTAATTACGCATCCCAACTACCACCCCATGTAAGGGCAGGAAGTGGAAGAAATGTTTGGAACAAATATTAAATTTAAATATCAAATCAAATCACTTTATTGGATCTATAGTGTGTTCAGGGTGGTTTACAATTTTTTGACAAAAGTGTTCCAACTATAGACCTTTTTGGGCGCCCGCAAAAGTACTTACTCTACTTACAAAATAATAGGAATCAATATTATTAAATAAGTAGGCCTGTGTTTCATTAAAACATATTTATTAACTAACAGTACTTTACTTTAACTCTTCCAAATTCAAAAAGGATCATAACGTAATAGCTTTTAATCTAAATCTAAATCTACAGTCTAGTTTGGTTTATATCAATTCCTTTGTTCTATTTTTATCCAAATTCCACCTAATGGTACACTAGCGAGCAGCCTCTTTGGATCTAACTCCAGTACTGGTTTGGTCTTAGCAGACGGTGACACCTTGAACCTTCTAAGAAACAAAGATATGTTTGATAATACTAACACCTTTGATGCTCTTATACCTGTAACAAATAAGAAAGAGATTAGACCTTTACATATAGATTAGTTGATAGAACCCATTATAGAAATGGAAATAAAATATAATGTTATCTTGTAAAACAGTTCCTTATCGCTATACTTAGAGTCGTTTATTGTTTACTTAACTCAGTTCTTAGTAATTGTTTTCGGAACAAAATCGTTACTAAGAAATAATTTAGTTTAATCAATGAATGTTCGTATGATTACGTCAGTTAGTTTAAATTAAATAACCCAAAATTGAAACAAAATATTAATTAGTCATTAAAGCTCATTGTAAGTGGACCATGTTCTTGATGAGTAAATAAATAATCATGAAACATAATACAAACCCAAACACGCTCTTGGTCCAAATCCAAATGGCAAATAAGTATACGATTGTAATTTATCCTTATTTTCTGGCAAAAATCTATCTGGGTCGAACTTTAAGGGGTTCTCGTAATATTTTGCATCCAGCTGCAATCCATGGGTGGGCATAAAAATAAACACATCTTTGTCTACGGTCACATTCGTGTCTGGAAAAGTATATTTAGCAGAAGGTCTTCGATCAAGGACATGAGCCATAGGATGAAGTCTCAGAGTTTCATCAAAGATCATATCCAAGTACTTCATCTCACTTAGAGCTTGTAAAGACAGTTGTCCGTCGTGTTTTTCAAACACAGTCGTAATTTCTTGGTAACATTTCTCTTGAATGTCCTGATGAAGAGCCAGTTCGTGAAGAATCAGTCCTGACAGAATAGACGGTGTCTCGTAACTGGCTAAAGCAATAGTCAAGGTCTGTTCTATAATGTCTGCGTTATTTACATTTGCTTGCAGTTTACTGTTAAGCACTTTTTCGTCACGAGACTTTAGATTCACCATATGGTTCAAGAAGATGTGACTCAGGTCATTACCGTCACGTGGTTTGTTAATTAATGACGTTATGTAATGTCCGAAATTCATCAGTCTTCTCAGATATATTTTTTGTAGGAGAGGTGCTAACATTTTCAATAATGGTGGACACACGTAGTTGGCGATATGTATTGGCGAATTTATTAGATGCGGATGGATCGTTGTTTCTATCAAAGCGGTCTCAAGTTCGTTATCACCAAAGAAAGGGTCGATTTCTACGCCAAATGTTAAGATTCCAACATTTTGCAGCATGAACTTGGATTGTAGATGGTGGATCTCATGATCAATGTTATTATCGATCAGGTACTTCACGTATTTTGCGTAATTATCAGCGGATTTTTGAATACAAGGAAGTATTTTGGTTAGTTTGGATGTTGTGTACATTGGTGTCATCAATTTTCTTTTTGCGTGCCATTCTTCATCTCCTTTTAATGTGAAGACGCTCTTGGCAATCTGTAAGGTCTTCTCAATGCATCTGTCGGGAAAGTATTTGAAGTCTTTGACCATCACCAGTTTAATCAATTCGGGGTCTCTGAGAAGAAGAACAGGTCTGACCCCTTTGTAGATTCCAACAAACCTTTCATTTGGATATTGTTCATATATTTTCCGTAACAAATCTCCTTCACTTACTCTTCCAAATATAAACGGTGCATAATTTCCAACAAATGGATACGGTTTAGGCCCGGTAACACCTTTTTTTCTCCAAAAAGAATAAATTTGAACATACTTTAAATAAGTAGTGACTAATAAAAGAAATATAATTATACCCACTAACATTTTTTCAAAGTAAAATAATGTGCTACGAACTAAAATAATAGTAAAAGTCCGAGGTAGATTGCGAAATATATGCAATATAAATAAGTTACTATTGGGGTTCGGAAGGTGAAATTACAAAACAACCTACTTTATTTGTCAGTCTTTATTTTGTACCTACTTATGCGATAAACCAACTCTAAATTGTATTTCATACACCTATCCAATGACACGCCATCTAAATGCTTATTATCCAACGATACCATTTTATTATAAAATCCTTCGATTTGAAGTTATTATAATTATTAGTCTCAGAAGTAAATATTATTTTTTTAAAACATACATATACTGCCGTTCATAAGTTTGGAAGCAGTTCTTTTTGAACAATACTACTAATTATTTCGACTCTTAACGGTCAAAATGCTTGTCAATATTATCTTTGCGTTGTTTTACGATTATTTAGGTACGTAAAACCATGTATATAATTCACTTACGATAAGAGTAGACTTTTTTAGATCTGGATGGAATTCGTTTTTCAGGATTTAGTACTTCGTATGATTTATATTGCGCAATTACGTGATGTTTTTTTTTTAATAAATTTACTAAGAGGAATTTTTCAAAGCAGTGACCTTAAATCTAAACTTCAACGTTTAATGGCAAAAGACGCTCATGAAACATTTGATGGCGAGAGACGTTCATTAAACAAGGTGTTGGTAGTATTTAAAATACATAATTATTACGGAACCCATTACTGAAACTAAATGTGTGTATGTATTGTGAATTTTATTTAATTTGTCACGTGCTACCGCTAAAAAGTTATTAATCATAAAAGTAAAAATAAAAATGGAAATAACTTTAAATTATCCTGAAGTAGATATTAATGGGAAAATGAAAATATAGTTTACGAACGAAGTAATTGTATAGTTTACGAACTATTTTTTCTTCATAACATAATTATCTAGTATACTTGAAGGGTTTTCGAAAGTTATGTCATTTTTCAGTTTCGGTCAGTTATTTTTTTTATTTATTTAAAAAACTTTATGCACACAAACAAGTACATGGATGGACTTAATGCTGCAGGCATTTTCTACCAGTCTGACCCTTGGGTGATGCAGAGAAAGTAATCAGCGGGTGCTAGAACATGCTTTGAATTTAACTGTTTGAAAGAACACATATATAATTCGACAATATACACAATATATATATATACTACAACACAACTATATATATATTGAAGAATACATACTATATAACTATAATATGTATATATATATATATATACATAGATACATACACACATATATACATAAAATACATAAGGTTATAGTCAGTGTGATGAAGCAGCCAACCTCGTCAGGAGAAGCTCACGAACCTTCTGCTTGAAAGTTAAACGACTTTTCACCATCCTGATATCCTGGGGGAGCGCATTCCACAAAAAAATAGCTTGTACGAAAAAGGAAGAATGAAGGAAGTCAGTACGGTGAGTAGGACATTGGAGAAGTCGATTATGAGAAGAGCGAAGATTTTTATGCATATAAGTTATGCGATCCTATTTGGCAATACATCTCACTCTCACTTTAAGATTCAAGGTTAATATTAAAAACTTTAAAATTCAAATGTCAATAATATTACTCAAGCAATGCTTGGGGATTATACATACCAGAAAAGTCAGATGTAAACAACTTTCTCTTATAGAGTAAGAAATACAGTATGATTTATGACTTTTTCAAGGAAATTGTTGACATTTTTGAATCCCCAACGATCCTCAAACTCCTAATCCCCAAAAGGCCGGTAAAGCGCTTGTAACGCCTCTGGTGTTCCAGGTGTCCATGGGCGACGCCGATTGCTTACCTTCAGGTGATCCGTCTGCTCGTTTACCGGCTTATGCCATAAAAAAAGTACAGACTTATTCTACACAACATAACAATACATTAAATAGACGTATTCGGATTTTTCGTTCCCTGAGAAGAAAGACTAACACATCTAAGATGTCGATATTTATAAACTAAAATGACAAGTCAATAATTTATTATAGAATTTGCGACATTTGTTGTGACCATGTGTGGGGTCCGCCTACGCCCGCCCCTGCTCTTTGGGTAATACCATGTCATACCAGTTGCGAATGGAAACACATCATTTTGAGAGCAAGGGTCTGAAAGCAAATTGCACAGCTTCGCCTCCACTTACTGATGACACGCGGCGGCCTTTGTTCTTTTGTGACTTGGTTTGAATTTGTATTTATAAGGTTTTGGTTTTATCCTATTTTATGATGATGTCCAACAGTTGCTGGCGGAATGCGAAAAGAACAGAAAAGAGGGAGAGATAGTGATTCGAGAGCTAAAAGTTAAAAGATGTGATGTCGGGGCTTTCATTCGAATATTATCTTTACTAAATTCAAAATAAGCGGAATTTATTTATGAAATGGTTGCTGCAGCACTATCCCCTTCGCTTACACAATAGTAAGTAAGTTAAGTTAGTAATAACTTTATAATTATAATTGTATAATAATACATGTAGTTAGATTAGGGTACGATGAGGCTGACATACACAGGGTAAGGGAAAAATCTCTAAATAAATAAAGATATTAAAAACATATGTTTTAGCTTCATGAATGTTTAGTAAAACGGTAAGCATTTGATGATACGTCGAAAGTTTTCATTTACCTATGGATTATCAATAACTTATTTAAAAGTCATTAATCTCGTATAAATTGGTATCTAACAATTGTTACGTGAATGATGAATAACTGGCAACAGGCACTGAAGAAGAATAAGAAAGAAGAAGAAAAAGCATTTATTTGGCAAATGGCACACAAACAAAGATTATGAAAAATATAAATACAGAATCTTACATAAATACATAATATTAAAGCAACGGCTAAAGCAACTGATTTTAGAAAGCTGGAATTTGCCATTTGACCAGTGAATAGAAACATTGCCAACGTCTTAATTTCGGAAATAACAGAATTGGGAAAACAATTTTGTTATTGAAACATTCAGTGGAAGTCTTACGTTTTCTTCATATTTTCCTACAAAGTAAAACAATAACCCAATCATAGCGAACTCGATTCCTTCCGCTAATTTATCGCTAATAAAAATATTTTGTTTCAGGACATTTTATATTGGAATAGAGAGATAGTAAAATAAATTCCGGTTAGTTGAGAACGACGTGTGTGCTTCCTGTGGTTCGGCAGCCACGGTTTCCGCTGTCGTGTCCGACCGTCCGACGGGAGGAAGGCCGGTGTATGCCCATCTTTACACGAAGTATATGATAGAATTCCCGTACGGCGAGATTCGGCCACTGTGGTTACTCGCTGTGATTATGATGATATTAATGGACGTATATACGATGGTAATCTTTGAAACTTTCAGGTTGATATTGATTATGAATAGATTCTTTTCAATTATGGGTTTAATAATTACCAACTACAATACGATAAAACAGTTAGAAAGTTACGTCTCAATGAACAAAGATATTGGGTATAATCATAAATAAGTGTGGCTACTTTTAAAACTAAATATAAATTTAATAATGAAGGCAAATATTAAACTGTCAAACACCAAGCGGTCACCGGTGACCACAACCTATTGTTCTATAATTGTGTCTACAAAACCGGTACTCGACGAGTTAAAGCCCATGTGAACCTAGCAACCCATTCATGATGTTATTAAATCCACATACCATTTTTACAGTAAAAGCTCGCTCGTATAAAATACGTCCCCGATTTTACTTGTAGCTAACACTAGCAGGGCGACAGGTGGGGGGTTGCGTTGTGGGTCTGCTCAACTTAGGGAGGGAGGAGTAATTGCTCGAGATGATGTTTAATAAGTTTTTAATGGCTGTGACGGTGCGGACCCCGCCGTTTAACCATGCCCGAATACATCAATTTTTAGAACTAGCTTCCCTAGACCCCCCTACCTCCTCTCTACTTACCATTCCTACGATGGCAGCAGGGAGAAAAAGGGGAGATCCACAGACCAATTTACAGTAGACACACGATTTATCTGTCGTTTCAAGAAACGTTTCAATTTTACTTTATAATGTACCCCTTACCCTTTAACTTTTCGATTTGTCTTCTCCGAATTATTGATGCCTGTGTTTTATGTAAGGGCAACTGTTCCTATTTATTATGACGACATTTTGTTCCTATTATTTATCATTTTATTTAACAATTATACTAGATAATAATGTCATTGTTTTCCAAGGGTTTCAAGACGTAGTTAGAGGTAGGTATAGGCCTTTTTGATGAGAAATTTATAAACAGAGAATTATTATCGATACTCAAAATGTGGCTACACATTTATGGTACCCTTTTATTACGAAGGGACCAAATTTACCGACAACTGAGTGTAGGCGACCCTTGAAAGGGGTGCCTTCACCTGCCCTGGAGCCTGGAGTGCAAAAAGAGATAGAAACATCGTGTGTAAAGCTTCGGAAGCACACCCTTTTGGGCCGCCACGAAACGTTTGAGAGGTAATTTTATAATTCATCCTTTTTGGACCATTTTCACTGATTAATTATTTATTTAAAGTCAGATTTGCCAGGCAGGTCACTTAGGGTAATGAATTATTTCCATCAGACGCATTCATTTTTAACGATTAAGTAACGTTCTTGTTGAAAGAAGAAGGCGGGACATGTACAAGCGTGTAGTCAGAACGGCATTGTGCTGTAACAATAAAATGTAACAAGTAACTATTATGCTAATTGTGGTTTTGTTTTGTTATTTGCAAAATGGGCGTAAAAATCTTATTGAATACGAAACAAGTCAATTGTTTGCAAAAATATTTTGACAGCAAAATTCTAAGTTACCCCGCTGTCAAAATTGCCGCCTAATTTGTCGCGCGCGCTCGTTTACGCCCACTGTTAATTTGAAATTAGAACTCTTAACTTTTTTATTGCAGCCACGTGGCTCGAACAATGCCATTGTGTTTGTTATGTTTTTATTATTTTGACACAATAAGCAGTAGACATCGGGACATAATATAGGTACTACAGAACTTTGTATTACAAGATATTTGGTAGTATTAACCTACTATACCTAATCTAGTTAATCCTCGTACGCCGAAATGTTTAGGTACTTCCACGTTCGATTTTTGTAGTAGACTGTACAATCACACACAAAAGCATTACTTTTACGAAAGAATAAGTTTTATATTATGGTTACATAAGATTACGCAATCTAAGTTTTAGTGTACATATTCAATCGTGAAATACATATTCAAGAAGAAGTGTATCTACATATTCAAGTCATGAAATCAAGTTATTATTCTGTAGATGTCGATTTTTTTCCAAAACCTTCAGATACCATTAAGTGACTGCTTAATAAAAAACTAAACAAAATTACTGTCAACAAAAAATATAAGGTAACCAGGAAAAGCGTCCAGCACAAAATCCCTTCCACGGAAAATACAACCTCAATTTTGAGTAAAGAGTTTTTATGCAGACTCAAACGGCGACCTGGCTGGTGGACAATTTTTTTTTGTTTCACGTTATTTTTTCGCGGCAAAACGGCTCCATATTTGTTTTAGTCGTTGGCAGTACATGGCGACGTCAAACGAAAACGCGGCAGTCTTAAAAGCTCACCAATTACGGGCTAAAAGCACCTTCGAGCCAGGCTTGCTTGTCGGCTCGCGTGGTTACGTTCCCTCATCAATTTTGTACGTAGCTCTCTCGTAACTTAAAAACTTTACATTCTGGATAGAAAAAGTCACATGAGTGATCTAAATTCAGGGTATATTTTTCTTAGAATGCTGATATTTGGGTTTCTAATTTGTCTTAATGTCACTTGTAGGTAAATATTAATCTGGAAGCAAAATGAGAATTGATTTGTGAAGATCTAACTATCTAAGTACAAAAAGTATGTCGTTTAAGCTATAATCATAATTTAATAATCATAGATACTTTGACATTGTAAGATTTATTTACTGATTTACGATTTACAATCATGTGTTTACAGAATCACCAAGTATTCATAGCGTAAAAAAAGTACTGTAAGTAGCTAGGTACCTATACTAAATGGTATGTCGCTTTATAAAATGGTGGGATCTGTGTTATTACCGTCATCGTCATATGCAGGGAAGTGGCGAGGTAAACGTCTACACATTTTTCTACACGAAAATAATCAGCGTGGAAAATGCTCCACCATTTTTCCAAACAACGTTTGGTACTTTATCTATATTATTTATGAACGTAGGTATTTTTACCGGTTTTCTAGAACGTTTTGTGTTATTTTAGCCATTATTTTAAAAGTTGGGTTTAGTCGCTACTGAATTTTCTTCTTGAAAGCACCATTTCTCGTAGCATGTACCCACACCCGAAGATTGTAATAAATAAATAATATGATATTTACAAATCAAATGAACTCTCTCAATGCTAGTACAAAATATTTTTCTTTCGACTCCCTAATTGTATTAGACGACGCTTGGTTCGCATCCTATGAAGATTCTTATACACATTTTTCGAGTCAAAGAATTTCCTTATATCTTAAATAAATTAGGTACCTATTACGAGTATTTTTCCTAAGAACATTTTCAAGCTAAGAGTACTTTATTCGTGTTGTTTTCCTCTGAAAGAGGCTTAAAACAAAAAGATGGCGAATCCGAGAGCCACAAGCAAACCTTAAAAACTTTCCGACATGAAAGTTTAAAAGTGATCCGGGTAGGGGGATGTGGTGGTGGTGGGGAGAACGGTTGCCTAGCAACGCCGCCCACACCCGCCCTACGCCGCAAATCTCCGTTTGATACAGAAAACCGAAAATTTATTGTTTCTAACATAGAGATTTATGATTCATTTGGGATATGTATTACTTAGAAATGTAATCTCGTCTCAGAATTTTCAATTAAGACTTGTTGTATTAACTAAATAGTTACTAGGTATAGGATATTTATTTACTTACAGATGTACATAGATAATATGTAAGTACTAGGTATACTTGTATTTATTAAGATTTCAAACATAACTAGTAACAGGCTTATAGTAAATGTATACTTACTTAGATGGAACAAATTGTGTTTACAATTTACAATTACGTATTCCACTATCCGTCGTCCGCATTTGAATTCAGTGTCGATCAAATCCCTTGAGAAAAATGTCACCCTTGAAAAATAAGTAAACAGATTTCTATTGGTTTATCAATATTGAAACATTATAGTTAATATCTTTAACATTTCATTCCTATCTAAAGCCTAATTAGATTTAGATCACTTTTTCTAAAGTATCTTAAACGTAAAGTCCTACTGAACTGTTCATCTACAAGTCAGCAAGACGCTAATTTGTTTCAATTTGCGTCACACACGCTCGAGACAAAAGGAACGTTGCGAGAGAAGTCAATTAGCATGCAAATGTAAGAAAACGACCATTAGGGAGACTTCAGAGTCGAGGACACGCAGCCTGTTCGTGTATTGATCATACAATCCCTCACACGCTTACATACACCCGTCTCTTTTTAACTTCCCACAACAGATCGCTATAAACATAAACATTTTCATACTGAAAAGCCTTCTATTGATAACCCACACACTCAATTTCAAACCATATCCTCAAGACACAAGTCTAACAATCAATCAATTCTGAAACGTGTAGATACGACGTTCTCCTGATAGCTAAAAGCCTTGTTGTGCCAGCAAATTCTGTACCTATCTTTAAAGGAATAAGGATCTATTTCAAAGTTGAGTTAAGAGAAAATGAATCGTATATAGAAATTTCAAAGGTTATTATCGACGGATGGTGTTGAGTTTTCAGTTGTTGACAAGTGTATGGTAGTATGTATGGGAAGTATGGAGATAGAGGGTTGTAAACACCATGATGAGTTGCGGATTTTACACGTAGCTACTTAGATAAAGTTAGTGGGTTTGACTATATGGGAAGATGTGCTTTTAGAAGTTTTCGGTTTAGTAGATTTTGTTTATAGGGTGGGTAATTACCGTTGGTGGTTAAAATTGCCTACAAACTTTCGAATAGAGATAACTTCGATATTTTTTACCAAGTTCCTTGTTAGTACCTTCGACTAAGCAACATATAGGTACCAAGATTTCAATTTGAATAAACACATTAACATAGTTATTCCAGTCTTTTGTATAAATTACTTGTTGTTCTCAAAAAAAGTCTCATTTTGTGAAAAAACAAGTTAGACATAACATTTTTAGTACATAGGTATAGTACAACTTTATTACTTCCATGGGTGATCCTAAACCATAACTAAAGAAATTATCATATTTCATATGAGGTTCGTAAAGTGTAAGGTTTTCAGAACGAAAACTCAACCTCAATACTTTAGAATAACCGAGAATCGAACCAGAAACACAGAATCATTCCCATGAAAAGCAATGACACCTTTTGACTTGAATCTATTCTTGTGATAAGACTGATAGCGACATCTCTTGGGTGGTAAAGTTAATTAAGGAACCCTTCAAGAGCTGACACTTGTCATGCGCTAAACGTAACTGCAGTAGAAGCAATAAAGGTGCTTATACCTCTTGAAATAAAGTCTAAGTTAGCTTGTACAGTTTGCGCTTGCGCTGTAAAATTGATTTCTAATGTCAGCCCTTGACAGATGCTCCAAAATGTATCAGTAGAAAACTGTGATGTTATTTGTTTTCAAAAAGGGAAACTAGTGAGAATCTGAGTGATGCAGCAGAGATGAAACTTGAGGGTAAGATAACCATTTTCATAAGGCCCTGTACTATAAGATCGACTTGGAGATAAAAATAAAACAAGTTATTAAGATTAATACCAAGATAACCTAGAAACGTAAAGATAGCTTTAATATCTATATTTTAAGGTTTGAAACGATTTCAGTAACTGAAGTTCGCGCTTCTGTCAGACCCTATCAACATTTTTTACGCTGTTCACTGTCACAAATTTGTCTAAACACAAACAAGTAAACTATAATATAACACTTCTCAGGAGCAGTTCCTGTAACCTGTATTATACTTTCTTAATATTATTAGTCAATTGACTATCTTGATTAGTTGAACAACATTATTCGATTAACAACCAGTAACTAAATCCTTATCCAAAATCTGCAGGACTGAATCCCACCACAAAAACTCCTAATAAGCTTACTCCATCACTTTAAAGATCCCTATCTTCAGTACCACTTCATGAGAAGATTATTTGGCTTTGTAGTAGCAAAACCAAAATGTAACCAAGGTTTAATAGAAAATAAAGGAACCTGTGACCCGTAGTGACGGATCTATTGTAATCGCAGGGGATTGGGGTGTTATCAGACGATAATATGTAGGGATGGAACCGTGGACACCCTTAGTTCATTCGTACTTGAGATGTACTGGTCGGTTGGATGACGAATATTTTTGGTAGGAGTTTTTTTTTATTGGAGTAGAGAGTTTTTCTTGATGTTTTTATGTGAGCTTGGGGTCTGGTCTTTTGTGATGGAAACGGAATGATTGGGAGATGTTGATTTTGCAAAGCATTGTTGAATTCTGGAGCTTGGAGTCAAAGAGGCTGAATGAAGAAATTGATTGGTATCGGATAAATATTACTTCGGATAATGAAACTAAAAATAGTTAATTAAAATGTATTATTTTGTCTATTGAGATCATCATAAGTTGACTATCCTTCAGTTCTGTATGTCTCCTTTGCTCGCAGTACCGTTTGCGTCGGACACCCTGACATATGGACAGCGCACTTGTCGCAGAGAGCGCATAATTTGTCCCCTATTACGGCTTTATACTGCTCTATAATAAAGTGGGGTCCGATTAAAGACCAGTCTCGTCTTTCTGTATAACAACTGTTCAAAAATCGAGGGCCTAAAATAAATTATGCATTCGATACATTGAAAGTTCTTTGTAATAGATTTTTTTTATCTAAAGGGTGAGGGCACCTGTCTCTTTTTGTTTTAATGTATATTTTTAAGAGGGTAAGATTGCAATCTATTCGTGAAAAATTGGGCATTTTATTATGATTTTTTTCAAAGATAAGATTTTGTTTAATTTCTATATTCGGTTTATATAGTATGTATCATGCTATTTGATATTATGTTTTAATTGGAAAAACTCACATGTGTGGAGTAAAATTCATTAAGTCTTACCTCCACTTTAACAATCTGCTTGAAAACGTATCTACTTAATGCAAATCAGGAGAAATTGCCTTCAGTTTTTATAATACACCAAACCATTCGATTACAAAAACAAACAATAGAAATTTAAATAAACAAGTAAATTACAATACGGCTAATTTTAAAAAGTAATCGCAGTAAAATATTCTGTTTGACGTGCTTTTGACTAGGCGATGACAAATGTAATGGGCAGGACTCTTGTGAAATGAGGTGTGAATATTGGGTCCCCGCGGGATGCCTGTAGACCGCATGGGGAGCAATGGGACCCCAGCTGTCGCACCCTTTATGCCCCCAAGTACAATGCAGTGCAAATTAAAGACAGGTATTAAGTGTTGTTCGTTCTCTGATTGTTGTAATATTTGTCACTGTTATTGACGAATTTGTGGCGCGTGCCGGTTGTTAGTTTTATAGAAATAATCTCCTTATTGAGGAAGGGTCGATATCATACTTCCGTTAATCAGATATTGATTGTTGTTTAGATGGTCGAATGATTTGTTATACTTTTGAAACTTTTTCTCAATCTAATCGAATGGTATGCTCTTTAACGGATTTAAAACGACAAAAGATGTTCGATGTGGAAGTAACTTATGACCATTTTGCCTTAGCGAAGTTCTTGAGATTTATCTAGATACTTAATAATACAACCGAGTCCTCTGTTTCAGATAACTAAATAGTCATCGTAGCGTATTACAATGGGCCTTCAATATATTGCATAATATCGAGATAATTACGAATATCTTCGTTTTCAGCATGTCTAATCCTAATGCTGAACGCGATGGCGTTGGGCATGCGTCGCGGACCACATCACCCTCATGGGCAGACCCCGGTTGACCACAAGCACCATCACTACAAGCCACGAGGCTCGGAGTCACTAACTGGAGACGTGCAGCTATTGCATGATACCAAGTAAGTGACAGAGAAGAGTACACAGAATTTAAATGGTTGTTCTTTAAGTTTTATCGCTATTGTGTTGGTTGATTTAAAAAAATAGATTGCTTAAGCGAATTACTGAAGCTTTTTGTAGGTGGAGCGATTTGTCGGTGATTTTCTACCAATCACCAGCGGTTAATTTAGGTTAGGTTTACCTTCAAGGGTTTGTGTTAGCTAAGACTCGAAAGAAAATATAAAGTTACTATACAAAACCTTACATTACTTAATAAAAAACCTTGAGATAAATGGAATAATATCCTCTCTACAGATATGCTATAACCTTCAAGTTGTCAGTTAAAAAGCCGTGATGCAATTTTGCAAAATCGGACTGTTGCCTCATTCGCCCCCATTGTTGAATTTTAATAAAGTCCCTTAAATTAATTATCCGATTCTTTCTACTGATGCAACTGTTGCTTGAGATTAAGTAAGCCATTATGACAATAGTGACGACGTTCTGGTCGACGGCGTGGAACGTAAAGGTTGTTAGCAAAATATGTAACACAGACATGATATTTATTATCGTTAAGTAATGTGGGTTGGTTGATTCGTTGGTCACAGTTCAAGAATTATAAACATTAATTCTAAACATAGATAAACGTACTAAAGACAGAAATTGTGATACTACAGATAAAATGTGTAAAGTACTCATTTTGGCCTATTTTCTCAGTGAGTATTAGTTCATTGGTTTTATGTTTATAAATTATTGTTTTTCTTACAGACACATTGAAGAAGATGCACAAGTACTAACAGCAGAAGCGCTATCACAGATGACACCAGAAGAATTAGAGTTCCATTACTTTTCAGCTCACGATTTTGATAAAAATTCCATGTTGGATGGATTGGAATTGCTAAAGGTGAGAGGAATAATAAATTACTTAAGGATAACCTTGTGGAGATCTTTATGATTATTTTAGATCCACATTAAAATTAACCTTGATAGGACGAAAAGAGATACTAATGATAGAATTTGATGTGACAATGAATATTGTTGAAGATAATTTTGTGATTTTCAGGCCGTTTATCATACTATTGAACATGAAGCCCCAGATCCAGATGCAGATTCATCTATTGAACCAGAAGCTAATGATCTTGACGCTTACATAGGTAAAATTAAAAGTACTTGGAAACATAAAAAAATCGTAGTCGTGTCGTATTCGTTTGTGATATAAAAAGAATAGTATGACACTTCTAAACCAATAGACTAAATTATTAATGAATATCTAACTAATATAACTTTAAATAATGATTTGCTATAATGATGTTACAATTTCAGCTCTAGTGGACCGAACATTAGAATCAGATGATAAAGATGGTGATGGATATGTATCTTATGCAGAATATAGAGCAGCAAGAGCCAATAATCCATCAGAAAGAACTCCTCGAGTTCTTGCAGCACCTTAAACTAACAAATCAGGATTGTGATATAAAGCATGGATGAACCCATTTTTGTAAAGGAAGCAACAACGAATAGTTTTAAGAAAATTTTACTAAGAATAATAGACCTATTTGGAAATGTAATGATTGCAGACTGATTTGGGCTAATTTGTGTACTTGATTATGCTGTTGCTAAACGATCCGTATGAATAAAGTAATACGACAGTTAATTCTGTACATAGTTTAATTGATTAGAAATAAACTTGATTTCCTGTTTTTGTTTTTCGTTCGTTTTATTAATATTGACTATATCTTACCTTACTTGAATCCGTTAATTAATTTTGACTATTATAGAAACATTTACTATAATAATATAACTTCATTATTGGTAATAATAAAATTACAACTTTCATTGATGTCTTACCCTAAGACGTTGATGACAACTTATATAATTTTTACAGCATATAGTTATTTCTATAGCAATAACTGTTTCAAGTTTACATGGTCATTTTATAAATATACGATTAACATCATTGTTTAAATAATTTAGTTTACATTCTTCAGCCTCATTAATCTCCACACTTATACCGAGTTTCACAGTTCATGCCTCCTTCACCCCATTCAGCTGCTTGCTTGATGCCCATCGCTATTTCTGCATAGGGCTCCAGGTCTACACTGTCTCTGTTGGCAGTTAAAGATATTAATTAGTATCTTAGTGAAATATTTTTTTATATATAATTATCTACTGATGATTATGTTGATAGATGATTAATATGGATGGTCTACATTAATGATGATAACTAATATCAAAGTGAGCTCTTTCTACGTGGAAATTAATGATCTCTTTAATAGATACTAGCAAATTATAGAGACGATATTACAATATACGTATAACCTAACCTAACCTTGATGCATTCTCTTATCCCATTGTCATTTGGTGATATGGAGATTAATAATTTACTGTCCAAGCACTTTAAACAATTTCAAAATCTTTTTATTCTATAACCAAAAATACTTGCCCTTGCAACATCCTGGTGCCTTGCAACAGCAGTTCAGCTCCAGATGAATACATGCTGGCCTGCTGAGGTCGTTGACATGACAGCAGGTACAAACAACCATAGTCTTTCTTCTGCTGACCAGCCAAGTAACTCAGGTAGAGCAGGATCTCGTCTTCACTTATGTAGGTCACGTTTTTGTTGTCTGTGAAAAAGTATGATTTTGTAACTTTCATTTCTTGTATTTTCATAACTTAATTTAATTAATCTACCATATAAAAATTAATCGGGTTTTCCTTCCTGACTCTATAACTCCAGAACGCACGAAGCGATTTCCACGGTTTTGCATTCGTTGGAAAGGTCTCGGGCTCCGGGAGGTTTATAGCAAGAAAATTCACTAATCACCAAACGAAATGTTATATAAAACGAAGCCATCTGGTGGCGAAACGGAGTTCGCCGGGTTTGCTAGTTGACTTTCAAATGAATTCTGGTATATGAAAATTTTATCCCACAATTAAAAAAGAAGTGTGAAATTTCAGTCGCGTTATCAAACTGGAAGAAACGTGGTGAAACAAGAAATTGTGATAAGATATGCTACCATTAGGTTATTGATTTTATTTGATGTCGTGCCATGGTACTTGACAACTTTAATTAAAATAATGAAACTGCATTATTTTAATTAAAGTTGTCAAGTACCATGCCATGACATTGATTCATTATAAATGGTTATGAATACACTCAATTCAGTTGAGTCATAATCATAACACGAAGTTTACAACCAAACTATCACCAAATACATATTTTTATACGTACATACGTGCTATAAATTGGCTTTACTCAACTTATCACGGAACGTACTTAACGGGTAAAACGAGTAACAGTATTCAGTACAAAAGTTCCAAGCAACATTGTCCTTTAGTTGATATTATTTGATGGTCATTTGTCGGGAGGTTGGAAGATAATCCTGTGCCAATGGGATTATGTGCCGGACACAGAAAACACATCGGTCCAGTGTATTGGATTATAGTCTGGTCAGTTTGTTTGTATGTATCGTGCCCTTGAAAGGTGGACGGCAGATGTAACTCTTTGCGATTCATGATTTCCTGGTCATTCGATTGAAAGTGTTGCAGTTTTTGTAAGGATTTCGGCCATATTTGGAGGTTTTGACTAAATGATGGGGTTGTAATGATGATTGATTGTAATTAAGTCTTTAGCTAATTTCAATTTCAAGCAATCACCTTAGTGAGGAAGTCCATAAATTACTGGATTTAAATAATAGTACATGCCGCGCTCAAGCTACCTACTTCATAATTGTGTTACGAACCTCACAATATAAATAGATATATAGTACATACAATTCTATTACAACAATTGAAGCGTGTTTTAATATTGTGTGGTTCCAGAATTTTGTACTGAACTTTAAGTAGGCAAAAAATTTAATGAAAATAAAATTCATTATGTAAATATAAAAGTCGATATATCGATAAATGTATAAATGTTTTTAAGAGACACTCAGACAAAGAATATCATTAAGTTTCATTGAAACCTTCCAGATATTCTTTAGTATCATCGCTTTGTAATAATAAAAGTTTGTACAACGAATACGAAGTTATTTTAAATACAACTACTGTAATCTAAATAATCTACACGACAGTTATGTAACTATGTACGTAGGTACAACATATTATATGAGCCACTTACCATCGAGACTCCTTCCGTAGTAATGTCCGCCTTTCCATGCGCCTGCACCGAAGAAACCAGCCGCCAAAATCAAAGCCTTTAAAACTATCAGGATCACTAGATTTGTCAAATTCAGACTTAGTACCTGTAGGGAAAATTAATATTATTGTCAGAAAATCTATCTTAAATACTTCTATTTAGGTATGAAGTTTCTATATATCTATTTGATGTCACATAAGATTAATTTAATTGTAATGAAGTTCGTGATATAGTGACGTCCTCTAAGAGAGATAATACAATAAGAAGACATTATGTAGTCCTCAAATAACTTAGGATATCAAGAAGCCCATACATTTTTTTTTACATAACATCAATTTCAGGGGTCGTTAAAAATGACTTTCTCTATAGAATATATTAAATTCTGAAAAATGTTCAAGAAAGTTCTACGGGAGTTAAGCATAATTTTATACTGCTCTTCCAGCTGAGTGATTAGTCATAACTACTTCACTATATCCATCAATAGTAACTGACCAATACTGATAAGATAAAACTTCAAAGAATACTTTCACGGAAACCGTTTCTTACAAACAACTGACATCATCTTACCTTTAAGTATGACTCACGAAAAAACTATTCACATAGAAAAAAGCAAGAATTAGTCATAGAAGGAATGCGTGCCACTTTATAGAGAAGTGCTATAAGTACGAACCTGGGAAGCGCAGTCAAAACCAACCTGACTGCTGCCAGTAGACCGAGCGATGAAGTCTCTTGCTATACTGGTCACCACTTGCCCTCCTGTACCGCTGAGGAAACTGCCCGCTGCGTCCAAGAACGATGACCTCCCGTACAAGGATGTATCATTGTTATTGTCGAACCTGGCGATGGAACCCTGATCTGGCTCTTCCTTGAATAGCACTGGAGGTTTATCCCGAGGCAGCAACTCGTTCGTATCATATCCCTTCTTAGGATACATTTTCTTCGCGTACTGTGGTGATGAGTACGCTCCTGTATGCTCCGCGGAAACATACGCGATACTTAAAGACAGTAAGAAATAAATTGCAACCATTTTGTCCGGTGGTTGAAATGTAACTGGGACCAGGTAGTGCCCACAATGGTCTCTGATAGTTTGAAGTGGTCTGTCCGTGTTCCGTTGTTTTATCTCTTCCCGACTTCTTTTGTTTGCACGCACGATGACATCTCCTAATGGTCCTATTGTTGTTCGGTTTAGTGGCGAAATGGTTGTTTTTTCGAATAAATCGAATGTATGGGCAGGCATTTGTGGTTTTATGTAACTACTGGGAAGTCTTATTGATATAATTAAGTAGTTTTGGTATATTATAAAATCGATGCAATGTGCCAAACTCATTGAAAGAAATATATAAATTAAACTTTGAAGAATGTTTTGTACTTTAAAATAGAATTTTGAAGTAGTATATTAATTTGTGATAAATAATTTGTAAGCAGAACAAAATAAATGTTACATATTTGTAGTAAGTACTATTACTATATATTTAACCCGTTGAAAATTATTGAAAATCATCTCTAAATTTGAAATTTGTTCGTACAAAAGTAGTCCCTAAACCTTGGAAATAAGGTCTATAATGTAGTTAGTGGAGAGCGGTCAACGGTAACCACTTGGCGATATATGGGTTAAGTGTATGGTTGTAAATTAGTCACATTCATAGTTTCTGGTTTCTTGGTCATATTTTCTTAAAACGATTGTCTTCATTCAAGCCACACATTTAAAAATGCTGCGACCAATCACAATAAAATGAACAAGCAACAACACTGCACACCAAGCTATCTCAAAAGTAGGTGACAATGTTAAACCTAGTGGAACATTTTACCTCACTGGTTGTTCCGTAATGCTCACATTTGGGCCGGCTGCTGTAATTGTGACATAACAATACATCATGGAAATGTTATTGACATCATTTACGAGGAGACTTATGGAGTTCTGTCAATAGTATGGTTTGGGGAAGTAAATGAGTGTATTATAGATGTATTCGGCCTTGTATGGAGTGTTTTCTTAATATATTTTTTATACAGAGTGTTTTTTTATATATTTCTCGCTTGGTGGTAAGCGATGATGCGGTTTACTATGGAGCACGTCGTCACTCGGGCCTTAAAAACACCAAGGTTATAATAATACAGACTCTGGCAAAGAATTCCACTCCTTAACAGTATGCACAAGGGTATCAGTTCTTCCCATCCGTGCATGAGCGGCTGGAGAGGACATGGTTGGAGGTGGATCACTGTGTTGCCCAATTTCTTACTGGCCACGGCAACTTTAAACTGTCAAACACCAAGCGGTCACCGGTGACCGCAACCTATTGTTCTATAATTGTGTCTATAATGACGGTACCCGACGAGTTAAAAGCAAATTGTTCTTATTTAAACTTATTGATTCACCATGGTGCCAATGTTCGACAGAGGAGTTGCGATACGAGCAGTCGGCCCATCACATATTCTGGGAGTGTGATCTCTGGCAATATGAACGTAACAATATGTTGAATAATTTAATTGTTTCATCAGGTGTAGCTTATTATACGGCTCTTGTGGAATCTAGAACAAATTTCCGTGCGTTTAGGCACTTTTGCCATACCTATTATTGGAAGCAAGTATAACAGCTCACACATAGGACCCACTTAGTTTTTTAGTCAAATTTCCGTGGTGCTTGGCGACTGGGCTTCACCCAGTTGTACAGTCTCTTCTTTGTGCCTTTAGGCTTAATTCATTCTGTCTCCTGCAGTAATTCACCGAGGGAAGTGGAAACTATAGTTTTTTCTTCTTCTCCTCTTATAATATCTTCTGATTCACTTCGTTGCGGGAACCAAGACAGTTACTCATGTCCCTGGGACGCGCCGGACTTCAATGTTCCGGTGTTTTCATGGTTTTATCTACTGTAGATCCTGGCTTACAGGAGTTGCAGCGGTTTTGGGAGGTTGTGGCGGGCTTGTCCCAAAAAAAAAAGTATGCACAAGGGAGCTTGATGCGAAGCGCTTCGTGCATGTGGGTGGGCCAACTACCATGATTCGGTGACGCTTTGCCGATTGTCTTGTGGTACGATGATGGAAAGGACTAGGTAGAATCAAGGTGTGCAATGTGTTGTATATGTGATGTATACTTTTCACTATTTTTATTATTAAGTACCTAGTCCCGAGTCTGTGATAGAGTTGTATGGGGTGTGAACGAAATCAGTATAGAGGTATTGTCGCACTTAAGAAATTCAACTGAGTTTTAAAGGATTTCAACATATTTTTTTAATGGAATAGGATGCAAACGAGTTGATGGACGTATCGCTCACTATCTAATTAATTTTGGTAAAATTTTCAGTTTCAAAGTAGGTACTATATTATGTATAGTACCTAAATACACGACACATTAAATTAAATCCGGAAAAGAATTATGTACTTATGCATTATGCAAAACATTATGTTTGTCTGTACAAACAGTAGTAGTCTTCCTGATTGAACATAGTCATTCAAAGCAACAAGATAATGGAGATGTCGATACAATACGTCAGTCTTCAGTATAAACAAGGAAAGTAAATTTTCCATCTGGTTGACTATATTGATGGGACGCTTTCAATAAAATGGTAAGTGAAATGACGATAACAATGCCTTGAATGAATGCTCGGTTACCTACGTCTAATAAGTGATTGGAAATTATAGTTAAGATTTTGTGTTTTTTTCTTACATTTTAAGTATTTAATCTTATTTTCATATTTGTTTATGAACTAGTTTGAAATATGTGTGTGAATTCAAACGAATGAATATATTGTTTTATTTGCATCTCTAATTACATTTTTTGTAGAAACTATTACATTAAATTTTTAGTTTTTTGTAGGTAACAATAAGAGTTTCTCTTTTCTTTTGTATGCAGAGTCACAGAGATATATGCAGACAGATATGCAAAGATTTGAAAGTACATTTTTCTGATTCATTTTCAGAAGCTGAGAAAAAGCTGCAAACAACTCATTAAACCCCACTTTTAAACAAAAATAAAATACATTTAAAGTACGCTCCTCTAAATTCAGCACCAGTGACATCTAGGAGAATTTACAGAAACCATTTAACATGAAAGCGTACTTTCTCTCTCGTTTAACTTAACATAGATGGCGTCAGTCATGTTTTGGTGAAAGGCCCTCTTCATTTCCTTTGCTCATTGATTCTACGTTGTGCCAATAGATGGCAAACTGTAGTATAGGATTATGTGAATGATGCTGCTTCTTACGTGCTCCAAGGGGTAGTAAGTATTTCATATTTTAATGCGTTGTAGGTATTTGCAACAAATTAACAAATATAATGGTTATTGTTTGAATGTGTGAAGTTTTATATTTCAGAAAATATGTCTACGAATCGTGGAATATCATTGATCTACTAAAATTTTAATAAATAAAAATAATTGAAAAAGAACCTCCTAATTTCCAACTCTAAACTAACTCTTGAAATTACTAAAAATAAATGAACTAAATAAACGAACAGTTATATTCGCTTGCGGAATTCAAGACCTACATTAATCTTGAACAGAGATACTTGTGTCGAAGTTTGACAGGCGCTAAGTCAGGCTAGCAACTGACTGAACTTGAACCTGACAACCTGAAACCAATCTGAAAGTTAGACAGAAGTTATTCAGTGAGAAACCTTTGATTGATCTGCGATTCCAATGAGCTTGCGTTATATATTTACTATTAGTAGTATTAGTTATCAGAAGTAATAATTATCTTAATAATTATCATTATCTTGATATTAGATATATATTTACTTATGAAAGCAATAACGAGATGTCCTGCGTGAGCGACGCGACGTAATGCGACGCGATGCTACACGTGACAAATGTGCTACGTGATTTTGGTCATTAACTCTTTTGAATCATGGAGAAGTACAGTACAATTTTGCCATATATATATTTGAAAATTCTGTCATATACACCGCATGTTGGGTATACTGTTGAGGTGATCGCGTCTCGTCGCTTTCGTCGCTCACGTGTTGAGTATAGAAATTTTAGACCTAATGATTTTGAAGAAGTTTAAATCTTGTACTGTTTAGGTAATTCTAAATATCCAGTGTCCAATCAAAATCTTCTGTTTTGAAGAGTCATCACGATATACAGAATTAGTAGTACAAAGGACTCGTGATTTACAGGAAAGGGGTTCCATACAAATACTTTCATAGCATCAACGTTGCATTAGCAGAAACACTTGCTGTAGCAAAACCGACTCTACTGCCTACAAATAAAGAACCTATAACTGAAACGAAGTAGTCATCAACGGTTGAATGTACTTTAGCACAACAACAGTAATGATATTGATCATTACTGTTGAATGACCATTGGGTCATTCATTTCATGGTGGATGCAACTGTCATGGCAGCATAATGCGTTTATTATTGTTCTAAATAACAGTGCGGTGCGCAAGCGCAGAAGGTTTAGTACGAGTATGTTTTACGTTTAACGAGATCGAAACGTTACCGCGTTCAGCGCTCTGATTGGCCTTCTGCATTGGATCAACCAATCAGAGCTCGCAACGCGGTTACGTTTGGATCTTTTTAAAAGTAAAACAAACCTGTAATGGGTCTCAGCGCAAGCCGTGAGAGCGGCCGGTGAAATGTATCAGAAAGTGAAACCGCATCGAGCCTTGACCGTCACGCTGAGTTCAAGTTTCGTTTATAAATTTTGCATTACTTATTGTTGATACCTTAAAGTATTGAGAGTTAGTTCTGTAAATTATCGTTTTCACATGAATGGAGAGATATTAATTTATTTATTACTTAATGACTGCCTTGATGGCCGAGTGCGACTGCCGGGCATGGGGTCTCGGGTTCGATTCCCGGGTCGGGCAAAGTGTAACTGGGTTTTATTTTTAAATCTCAGTATAAGCACGGAGCCTGGAAATGTACCCGGTATATGGCAATAGGCCCAACCCCTATTACATGGGACTCATAACATAAATAGTGAAAAGTAGGTGTTACTTCTGTACCTCTGCCTACCCCTTCGGGGATAAAAGGCATGATGTTATGTATGATGTTATGTTTCTTACTTAAGTATTTATAAAGCTCAATTTTCAAAAATATGTGAGTGACGTTAATTAGGTATACGCATTAAAATATATTTTAACTTGTTTATATTGTATGTCAATTTGTTACTTCGATTATTACCTGGCTACTTTAATCTAATGAATGTTAAGTGTTGAAGAACCATGCTTCAATACAAATGGGCCGGCTCGACTGGAGTGATACCACAGCCTCACAGCAAAACCGACGTGAAACAACGCTTGCGTCGTGTGAATTAGGTTACCGGAGGCCCAATTACCGAATCTCCAATCTCTCCAATCCCTGACTCCCCAACAATCCTCAATTCCTAATCCCTAAAAGGCCGGTAACGTATTTGTAACGCCTCTGGTATTTCGGGCGTCTATCAACGGCGCCAATTGCTTACCATCAAGTTCGTTCACCAGCTTATTCCATAAAAAAAGTCATGCAAATTGTTCCACAAAGCGACTTCATAACCATAGCTAACCCATTCGCCCATTAAGTGTTGTGATTCACGAATTGTCGTGGAAAGTGGTTTTTGTTTCTTGCTCTTATAAAATTTAACTGTAATTACGCTTTCGACCGTGATGCAATTGTATTCCCTCTGAGTAACGACTGATACGTAATCATAATCGCTATTGTATTGTGGTGAGAACACAAAATTATTGTGCAGTTGGAGGAGAACTTTTGTGGTTAGGAGAAATGGTCAGTAGAGATGTCCATTTACTAAGCCTCTGATCCGTTTGTTTTATATTTCAAATCTAGTATCTTTGGCATTTCAGATTTCCAGTCATAAGTTACGGGGCAAGTACACGTGTTAGTATCAGTAATATCCAGTTAAAAACAGCAGCAGCAGCAGCAGGCTGACGACAGTAAGCGTCGTCCGTAGTTTGTGGACGTTTCAAAAGTAGATATTTACCTATAGGTATTTACCTATAGGTACTTTTACCTATTTATTGTTTAATAGAACCTTTGACTTTTTTATAAGTTAATCCAGATCTTTCAGTTTCAGATTAAGTCTTTTTTTTTTCTTTTTATATATATATTACATTTCTTATTCTCCACGGACTCTTGTCCGTGCCCTTGTCATTCCATTACATTTTCTTTTAATTTACAGTCTAAATTAATTGTTACAGAAATCTTACGTGCTACATTAACCACATTTTTTTTTGCTCAAAAAGTTTGTGTCTAATATCTACCTATATATACACAATACACGTTTTACTACATTTACATTAACCTTACTGGATCGGCCCACACGCGCGATGAGCGAGCCGTCCTGCTCCAGCAGAAGGCGCCCGTTCACGAGCATGACGTGGGGGCCAGCAATCGGTCCGATCAACCATTTCGTAGGGAACGGAGCGACCCAGCCCACAGCGCCACCGACTGTAGAACATTTAAGAATGCATGACGTCTGCTCACGCAGCAGTAAGCCGATTCCAGTAGTGCCAATGGATTTTGTCAGTCTTATTGATAAAATTTACATTACGTTACATTATATTTACTACATTTTAACATTATTAGACACACACAATACATATATATATATATATATATATCAATGTCACGCCTGCATCACAATTCAAGCCTACAGCGAGCCCTCCCCACCCAAAAGAGCGCCCACTACCGCCATGTCCCTATTCCTGATAGCCATTTTCAAGTTATAGTCCAGGATCCCCCGCTCACTCTCACCCACCGCCCGTCTGATTAATTTGCTGATCGCGTCGTCACTGTTATTCGTGTAGTAAACACAGCTGTTAGTGTGACGGGATATAGCTACCACGGCGTGCGGTACACTGTCGTGTATCCGCTGTTTCTTCTCCGCTGTATTCACAACAACCACTGCCGCGTACGAAAGCCTCTGAGCCTCGTGTATTGTGAGTACGCGGGATCCCACACCCGATCCGTATCCCTGGTTTTTAAGGGATTCCTTTTCTACCTGAGTGTATACCAGGTATAACGTGTTTGGAGGAGATTTGGGTATCCGCGACCCTGAGAAGCTTTTTAACTCAAGGGATCTCACACCCGACGCAGACGAATATATGCCACTGTACACAGTACTAAGAGCATATGCTACATCCATAGGGTTTCTGTGAGTGCAGAGAAGTTCTTGACTAATAGCGACGACGTATGTAGGGCGGTTGTAAATGAGGGGGAAGAGGTTGTCTCGGTCAATGAAGGGAAGTTGATTTATGTCACCAAGTTAAGACCAGAATAAGTCTTTCTAGTTACGTCTACCCTACACAGTTGAAAGAAGGCTAAAATGTACAAAGATCTCTTTCTTTCCACATTTTTCTTGTAAATTAAAAAGTAAAGTACCTACACAAACAGTCCGCAATAAAAACATTTTTAATTCTGATCTTCTCTGCTATGGTCCAGCAAACAGTAGCAGATTCATTTGTCACGTTAAAACATAATGTTCGTGTAACCTTTGCCTTTTTGTCAAAAAATGCCTTAAGCCCGTCGTTGTGTTCTGCACTTTATGAAAGCTACAACAATGGCCGCCTCAGAACGTAAACACTACCGCTGCAATGACACTTTCTTTCTTTTATTTTGCAAATGTACTTAGTTGTGATAATAATAAAATATTCTATCTGAAGGTCTAATCTTTTCAGTAGTGTATAAAATATAGATATAATTATACAAAAATTGACTGCCTCGTTGACCGAGTGGTCGCAAGTGCGACTGCCGGGCAAGGAGCCTCGGGTTCGATTCCCGGGTCGGGCAAAGTACTACTAGGTTTTTATAAATTCTCAGTAGTAGCACGGAGTCTGGAATTGTGCCCGGTATATGGCAATAGGCTCAGTGGCATAACATAACATCACGCCTTTTATCCCCGAAGAGGCAGAGGTGCACATTACGGCACTCAATGTCACTGTACAATGTAACAGCCAGTGTTCAATATTTATGTTACGAGTCCCATGTAATAGGTTATTGCCATATACCGGGCACGATTCCATACGGAGTACCGTGTTACTACTGAAAAATTTTAAAAACCCAGCAAATCAACCCAGCAGTCGCACTTGCGACCACTCGGCCAACGAGGCATTCTTTATCTACCTAGTATTTCCGTCTAATACTTACGGCTTAACTCGTCAAGTACCTTAAAACTCACTAATGCACATTCAAAGAAAGTGAATGCACTTTCATAACAGTTTTGCATTCATTTTTTTCTCAATAAAAGCGACCACTTAAGACACTTACGTACAAAACTTTAGAGAATTAACAAAATAAAATGCATTAGCGTTTCTTTGTAAGAGATTTTGAAAGACTTTGTGGGAATACAATGATAATACAAAGGTGAAAGTTGTTCGTGGATTGTATAATAGTTATGAAAGCGACTGGCCTCCTGTCTTTACAAAAATAGGTCGACGAGCGAAGGCCAATTATAAATTTCCTGTCTTTGAACTTACTTGATAAGAAACGGTGTGACTTAACTTGATATTGTCTTTCCGAGGCGTGGTCTGAATATATGATGAGGAAAACGATCTTTTGAGTTTGGTTCTACGTGCTAAAAATATATTAATGTTATCGTATGAAGAAGAAAATGTAAAATTTTTGTGAATTTGCCGAAGTTGTGTTAAAATAATATGTGACTGATCTCGCTGGCCATGTGGTTGATGAAAATATTACTGGGTTTATAAAATTCTCACCAATAGCATTGCGCCAGTAATTGTGCCTGATATCTAGCAATAGAAGTATTACTAGTTCACCACATGAGACTTAGTACTGTATAAGACTCTCAACATTACGTAGCAAACGAACAAATAATTATTGTGTATCTGTGGTATGGTCATAGGATAGTCTATGGTGATAAATTGTCTGTGTACGTGGTGGAGCCCGCGAATTACTAAAAAAACAGAAGACGTAGTAAATGAGTGTTATCAACACACTCATTTACTACATCTTCTGTTTTTTTACTAATTCCGCCACGTACATAGATAATCTATCACCAATTCACCATAGACTATCCTGTGACCATAGAGTATACCACAGATACACAACATTAATTTTTTGAGGAATAAGACTCGAAATGTTATATTTTAATACAATAGTTACAAAATGACACGACTCCAGTATTAATACAGTGTATCTTGTCACGGTGGTGCCCAACACTCCTGCCATTCTCATTTAACGCTAGCCAATGTTATTTTTATGCTTTCTACAGCTCACAAATGGAAGTGACACTTTGAAAATTTCTAAATAGTTATTATTTAATGTGTTATTGTATGCGCTGGAGTTGAGAATCAAGCCCTTGAGGCATAAAAACCAAGAATAACTTGCCTGGTAGAATATTTTGTTAAAAAAAATATATTATGTTTTCGGCTTCCTCACATAATTATTTGACGAGGAACTCGACTAGTCTAGCAGCGCGACATTCGCCCCGTCGCAGGTCACAAAATGCTGCTCATGAATAAGAGCCTCTAGCATGGCTTGAAACTAGTCGAGTTCCTCGTCAAATAATTACGTGAGTAAGCCGAAAACATAATCATTTATTTAGTAGGTATGTCTCACAAATGTTATAATACAAGAAAAGAATAACTAAGACTAACAATTGTGCTTTGAACAAGTATTATTAAGATGTATTTATTTTGATAAGTGTTCTTTTTGCTGTAATACCTAACCTGTTCTTTGTTCAATACATGTCGTGGCAGCCTTTAATTAAGGCTACGCTGCACTATACATTGTTAAAATATGTTAAAAACCGATCATGTATTTTGGTGTACGCTTTTTTAATTACCCTTAAATAAATAAATAACTAGTACAATATTTTATTATAAACCCAAGCTACCTTAATTTAGCAGTAATCTCAAACATGATTACTATACTGTCATAGACACTACAAGATGGTAACACAGTTGTTATTACGGCGCAATGACCCATTAAAAGTAATTATATTTCTACTGGCGTGTACACGTTTTCATATAAAACATAATGTATTACGGCATTGACGGCTATGTACAAAGAATTTTCTAATAGCTTCTAAGTATAACGATAGTTCTTTAGTTTCCTTTCTCCACTACATGTTTGTTACATAAGTTGTGGTCCAAAAATAACGCGAAAGATTTGCGAACGCTGTTATATCAAAACCATCATCATTATCAAAAGTGTGATGATGGTGGTTGAGTGAGCTGTGAATGTTGTCATGTTTTTGGTTTAGTATACATGTTTTGTTTCTGTTTAAGTCATCGACCTTAATAATGCCTGGTTCGCAAAAAATATGTTCAGCAGTAGGTCTTCTCTGGTAACGCCTGAAAACTGAAAGGCTACCAATATTAATTTGTACTTAAATATCGCGCCATCTTTGTCATTTTAAAAAGAATTTGTTTTGACACAACTATACATAAGCGCGACATAAAATCGAGTGGCGTTTGAGTATTTTTACATAAAGTAAGTAAGACTTAAAAGTTTAAATATACTAGAGGTACATTCCATTCTCAACTACAAAATCGATACTTTATTAATCTTGGAGTCTAAATCCCAGAACTAAAATACAACAATAAGTGCAGTTAAAATCCATTCAATAAGCGTATTCATCTGGTGAACACAACTTCTGGAGACAAAGCAACACAGCTATTAGAAAACAAATCGAAACTGTCCTCAATAAACTTAATAAGAACAGAAAGGCATCCGGATATTACTCTTAATTTGTTCTAAATTGCTTCTAAACAATAACACCAATAAGAGAGAAAATACGGGATTGAGAACATTTAATATCATTCCACGTGCGAACCACTAAGGGGCAAGACCGTCTGGTAAAAGTATAGGGTACAATTAGAGCGAAGTTGATCAGCGTCATGATACAAATAATAACTGGGCTTGTTATTATGGAGAGAGCAGACATGTTGCCAAGAAATAGATTATAAGAGCTAGAGACACATGTTTTAGGTCAACTTACAGTCTTGTTTTGAAAGTGTCTGTTATGTCACAAAGCATGGCTATCGATATCGATACTGTAGATCAGGTCCCTTTGTTGTAGATACCTGACATTGAATACGTATCTGTTACAGCACCAATAGCTTTGATATTACATAAGTGAATGTTTTCAACTAGTAAACAATTTTTTCCCAGCTTCTGTATTGTTGCGTCATGAGCTTATTAACTCCTTGTTGCTTTGTTGTGATGATTCATTTGGTGTAGAAAGTTTATACTAAAGTAAAACAGCGTACATTTTATCGTTGTCTTCATCATGCATAATAAGGTACATGGTATCTAATTATATGATAATTTGATTATAGGCCGTTTATGAATGATTGTGGTTTATTATCATTTAAATCATTGATGTCATACATAATGTATGCGCTACACAGTAATAATTTTACTTTTCAAGTAATAATAGAGATTATAAGATTGTGCTTAGAAACGTAGGCTTGCATGTCTTTGTTGTTGATTTGCGTTGAGATTTGAATCATAATTTCACCGAGTCGTGTGTGAACTGCGAAACTTTCCTATTATCTGTTTAGAAAATATCCCATAAAATGAAAAACGGTTTCACCCGTGCTCGGGTCACGGCCCTGAGAGTCGCGATAGTCAATTAAGATAGTCGCCGGCAAACGACAATCGCCACATAATTATCTCGCTCATTCGTCGTGACCGAACTGAATCAGCATTGCATTAGAGCGCAGGGAGGGTTAGTGTGCATCTACAATCAAAACTATATCAGTGGGCTGCGGCGGTCGACAGCGCTCAGTACTAGCGCGCCTTGCCCGCGCGCCGACACGCGAACCGACGAAAGTGAAAATAAACACGATGAAAATAACAGTGCAACTATTTGTTTTTTGCGTATTTACCCTTGCGCTCGCGAACTCAGATGACCCGACGCAATTAGAGAAGTATGAGAAAAAAATCAAAACATATCAACTGGAAGTACCTGGAAAGGATCCGATCACTATTATAGAAAAAGCACAAGATTCCGCAAACCCCGACGATAAATGGGAAGATATGAATTTTGAACGCAAGGATAAGGATGATGCTGAAATAAAAAATCTTATGACCCATATTGTTCATGACTTTGATGAAAATCGTCCAAGATGTTATGGGCCTTCTTGTCAAGATGGCTTCAACAGTGAGGAAGAGGATGCATTAGATGATTACATATTGACAGCAGAAAAACTAAAAGATTATGGTGACCTACCCCAGGATCGTCTTCAAGCAATATCCGCTTTAGCTGCTAAGCTTAAAAAGGACAAAATTAAAACAGATCGCTTTTCTTCAATGAACAGTGACAAAGACGAACAGGATGGGAATGGCAAAGTGTACACGACATGGAATCGATTAAAAGTCAAACAACACAAACATCCTTTTGACGATAAAGATGGATGGGTAACATTGGAACCGGTCGCGTGGTCTACAAGTAAAATATCTAAATGGAAACCAAACATCAAAAAACAGAAACCAAGTCACTGGAATGACGATGAAGACAGATTTCCCAATAATGACAGATTTCCAAGTGATGACAGATTCCATAATGATAATAGGTTTTCTAATGACGACAGGTTTCCTAGTGATGATAGATTCCACAATGATGACAGATTTACATCTAGTCAAGATTCTGGGAGTAATTATAACTACATGCCGCATAAGAAGCCATCGTCTAGTCGACCTAGTTACATGAATAACAAATTGCACTTACCTCCAGAATTTGAACAGGAAATCCCATCAAAACCATCATGGACTAAACCACAGCAAGCAAGTTATCCATCATCCTGGGCTCCTGACGAGGGACGACGCCCACACAAGCCAAATAGTGATAACCATGAAAATTATTCCGATGACGATTCAGTGTATTACGGTATGTCCGATTCTGTAGTGACTAATCAGCGACCCGTGAACTACCCTTATGAATACGAAGCTCTTCATCAGTCGTCGAGTTCATCACAGAAGCGTCCATTCCGGCGGCCAACTCAAGTAGTATATGCTGGAGGTCCTGAATATGAAAACGATCGCGTTTCAAGACCACCACACGGTGATGGCCAGTGGGTTTTGTTATCAACAACGAAGGGATACCGAAATAAGAAGCGTCAAAGATCTTTAAATCCGCCAGCTGATGACCGCGCCGATATGACATCACACCAAGCTGTAGCGTTGACTGTGTTACCGGTGGATAAAGCTCGCACTAATATGACGACGTCACATGGCGGCATGTTAGAAGTAGAAAAGAGCTTCCAAACTGTTGAAGAATCAAAAAGGGATATGGACAAGAAGAATGACTTAGATGTTGCAATGACACAGTTTAGGCCAGTGGTAAATAAGAATAGACTTGTAAAGAGGAAGATTGTGTCTAATGTGTCTCCAGACAGCTCGACGTTGTTAGCTGCAGTAGGTGCTGGCATGGTACCAGCCACCATGGCCATGGTGGTACCCATGATGTTAGGGAAACGGAGGAGAAGAGAAATAAATAGAACACCAGATGATTCTCAATTAGACAATTTATTATTATATAAATATTGATAGATCGTTTGGTTCGATTTAATTACATAACATTATTTATTGACTATTTATTAAATAATTTATTTTGATTGATTGATTGATTGATGAATTTGTGATATTGGAATGTTTTGAGCTTTGTTATGGTTATGATTGTTAAACCAGTTTTTTGTAAAATATATTTTATATAAATATCTCAATTAGATTGTGTAAGACTGTTGTGATTTCTTGTGTTGTGTTTTTATTTAATAAATACAATGTTTTTAACTTGAAAATTATTGATAACTTCATTATTCTAGGTCACCAATAAGGAGTTAGTGCCTTCAGAATTGTACTGAGTGCTTTAACAATTGATTAACTACATGTTAACAATTCTTATTTGGATGCCGACGACGTATTGACTAATTTGATTGATATTTTTTTTTGTATTAAAACCAAGTAATACAATTCATTTCACGAAAGTTCGTATTAAACCAATCAATATGTTGATTCGTCTTCTGGTTTAGGTATTAAACATAATGTATTCCGAAGACACTTATAATCTATCAAGTTTTAAAAAATAGTCTCGAAATTGACACAATTCAGAGAAACTTTGTTATAATTTTAAATCTAGATTGTAAATTGTGATAAGATGGCATCGATTGATACAAACGTAACTTCCAAGTATGGCTTCAAACGAGACGATTTACTTTCTTGTTACTAACGGTATCTGTACAGTTACCCCTAACTGTAGGTATCCCCATACCTAATGAAGTATTAAACACTAAATTTGGGCACATAGTTAAAACATTTGATGATTTATTGAGCTAATTCAACAAACACGTTAAACAGGTCACTTTTTGGAAAAACGCAGTCTAATCTACAGTCGGATAAAAATGAAAAAAGCTAATATTTATGTAACAATGAACATTGTTTTCAATTAGAGTATCTGATGCTTATGACTGAAGTATAAAGTATATAGTATTAATGGTAGTATTTTAATTGAGATAAAATAATCTAAATAAAATAGTGTCCAAACATATACAGTGTCATTGACCTCACAAGCTAAGCAATGAGTAAGTACTTATTCAAATCTGTAAATAAGTATTAAAATCGAATAACAAATCTACAACTTCTTCTTACATTTACTGTACTGTACTTGTGACTTGTTCAAGGAATATTGGATCGTAGTTTAGTAATAAATTAGTATTTATAGTAAACTTCTCCTGGTCGGCAGTAGATGTTCCCTGTTCTGATTGCTTCCATCAAATATTTGACGCTGAACAGGCAAACTATGAGGAGCACTGGAACAAATAGAATTATTTATTAATATAATTGACTTGCCACCGTTGCTGTTGGCGAAGATTTCTAAGTTACTTTTTGGTTGTCTAAAGTAAAGTTCGTATACATCTTGATCGTTCGGAGACACCTTGATCTAAAGATACTTATTCTAACACTACTTATAGGGTAAGGTATGACACACACTGTGAAAGGTTCATTATTTCTTTCAGCAGAAGGTTTAAAATATGTCTAATATCTGTAGCACACTATTTTTAAAAAATATTGTACGACTGGGTGTCGTACACTATTTTTTAACCGACTTCAAAAAAAGGAGGAGGTTCTCAATTCGACCGTATATGTGCTTTTTTTATTTTAACACTTTTTGTACGTACATAATTATAATTAAACAATGGCGGGCTTAATGGCGGATGGCAATTTCTATCAGCCACCATTAAACCATTTCAGAGAAGCAGATAGGTACTAATACCCCGTTCGTTATATTTGTAATAAGAAAAACTGAAGGTAAAGCCCATTCAATTCACAGCTATTGGAAATTTTCAAATCGGATCGGATAGGAAATTAATTTTTATGGATTTGAGAATTGCATCTAAAAGAAGTACCAATTTGATTGTAAGAAGGTTTTACTCAAAGGAGTGAGAATAGAATGGGGATTTATTATTATAACTTAGTTACGGATGGTTTTTTAGGAACCAATTTTTATACTTCATCTATTGATATTAATGGAAAGATGTTTTCGTCTAATATACTTTATCGTTTCGAATTTTTTAAAGGGGGGGAAATCATCGAATTACTGCTCCCGCCTGATTGAGGCGGGAGGGAGTGTCAGACTCTTTCTGACTAAAAACCACCCCGTTCCTTCTCTTATCCTTCGAGCCGGAGCCCCGGTAACCCGTTAGAACCCCGTTTCTCCGCGACAATATACTTTATCGTTTAGGATAGATATAGTTGATAATGAATTTGTAGGTGCGCTATTTTAAAACGGTGGTTACCTTTGGTGGTTAATAATAATTATTGTACTAGAGATTTCGAAGAAGAAAATAATAATTTACTGTTATTAAAAATGTTGTTACTTGTTTAGATAATATTGAAATTCAACTAAAAACTTCCATTCATATGGAGGCACCATAATAAAATAATTGAATCCTATAACCATATATCAATTACTAGCACTAATTGAATGAAGACACAATTATCATAGGCAGGCCAATGTCATTTAATTGGATAAATTAGAAACTGTTATTTATTATTTTACGAGCTGACCCTGCGAACTTCTCTCTGTACAAAAATAATGAAGAAGTGACGTAATTTTTCGTGATTTAATTCGTAAGTCATGGTGGCCATTTGTTATAATAATAGGATAGATGCTTAATTTATATTTTAATGTCCGTCTAGTAGATTATTTTAAATTATTAGACACGTATATTTATTTTCTTTCAGAAACGAATACTTTCGACGATATATTGATTTGAAATGTCGTGTGACGTCACTTCTATGTACAATTTATACGTAGAAATGACGTTTAGCCCCCACTACTAAACTTTAAACTTACTTATGCTATTTGTAAGTAATTTGTTATGTTTATTTCTCAAACTACGATACTCAGAAACATTTAATAAATACTTAAACTATTTCTTAGTACCGATTTTGTTCCGGAAACAATTTAAGGACTGGGTTTAGTAGCCATTAAATGACTCTGAGTACGACGGTAAGGGCTGATTTTTCAATGCTCAGTTAAAACTTTATCAGAGTTTGAATATTTGACAATTCTTCCATACTAATAACTGTCAAATCATTCTTCAGTTGAGAAGTAACTGATTGAAAAATCGGTCCTTTAACTAAAAATATTGTGCTTTATGGCAGTGATTTTTTTGCCTAACAGATTTAGACTTAGATTTATAAGTGATACTCACAGTCAAACAGAGCGACTAATCCCAGTTGTATCCAGCCGGCAGTCAGTGCTTCCCAGATAATCAATATCACCGAGAAGAAGAGGTGGAAGAAACTGTACACGAAGAACGTTGTCACTAAACAGTGGTTCGCCTGTAAATGTAAATTAAAAATTGGATTGAATACACTATTCAAGTTATTTCATATTTTTATTTATTTATTTTTATTTTCAGACATGTTCATCTACCTATCGTCTCAAAGGCCTCCTAGTCAACTTTCCACTCCTCTAAAGCTTTTATAGTATTAGTATTTCCAGGAATGAACATTAGATTATATACCTACGTTTTTTTTTAAGGGGGGAAAATCATCGAATTACTGCTCCCGCCTGGTTGAGGCGGGAGCGAGTGTCAGACTCTTACTGACTAAAAACCACCCCGTTCCTTCTCCTGCACGTGGAGGCGGAGCCCCGGTTACCCGTTAGGTTCTCCGCTACATGTACCTACGTTAGTGTCACAAACCAAACTTATTCTTATAATAATTGGACTTTGTAGGTACTAATAAACAAACAACCAGGCTAAAATTGTTGTATACGAAATATGTGAAATAAACGTAAGAATTGTTCTTTCGTTGAGTTGCATGAATTCTGTACACAAATAAATATAAGTAGAAACAAAAGCGAATCATTAAAATGCACTTTACGTACAAAGCGTCTTCCTAGTTTTTGTCAAAGCCGTTAAAAGTAGTATCGTGTTCTAATTAACTATTCAATATTAGAAAGGACACAACTTTGTAAAAAGTATTATTATTTTTTTTTTAAGGGGGGAAAATCATCGAATTACTTCTCCCGCCTGGGTGAGGCGGGAGGGAGTGTCAGACTCTTACTGACTAAAAACCACCCCGTTCCTTCTACTGCACGTCGAGCCGGAGCCCCGGTTACCCGTTAGGTTCTCCGCGACTCCGAATCGGCATCGGCCCTATTGAGCCCCATCTGTGGTGGTCTGATGGCTCTTTGAGGCGCGCGCGGAACGCGACGCGCCGTACGCTCGGGTCTGTTTCTGGTCGGACGGGGAGCCACCCATGCTCGCCGTCCGCAGGCCCGCGCTTACGGTGGCCGGAGATCGTCTCGCGATCCCCGACGCCCGGTGTGTCCTTCGCGATGGCTGGGTTGCGAGGAGGCAGTGCTTCGCTGCCTCACGGCATCCCAGTCCCCCTCGCTCCGCATCATGGCCCTCACTAGGCCCGGACGCGAGAGGTCGCCATCGCCGATCACTTCCCTGAGGGCACGGCGGTGCTCAGCCCACGCAGGAAATTCCACTACAGTGTGTTCCACCGTGTCCTCAGGGCGGTCCTCGCAGTGATGACACCCGGACGTTTTCTCCCGCTCCATCAGACACAGGTACCTCCCGAAACTTTGTTTGTAAATTTGTAAAAGGTATAGATGTACCAAGCAGGCAAAATGATTGATTGTTGACTTTATCCCAGAGTCAGTAAGTCGAAAATCTTTTGAAGAAAGAAGTTGTGGCTTGTAAGAGTGACAAAGTTTCTACAGACTATTCTGTACTAGATTATTTCGATAAACCTTCTTAAAGAACAAGCTGTATAGACAAAGACGGATTTATTGTTAGTGATAAGAATCTTAAACTTGAATCTTATCAGGACTTGAGTATCTATGTTTTGAAACTGCGACCTGTCATCAAGAGGTATCCCTAAATCAACGAACACTGCTCTAGGAAAGGAGTTCATGATAAATTTAGCTTAGGAAAATAAAGATATCGGCTTTTTAAACTGTTTTGATCAAATTATTAGCCATAGACAAATGTATATGTATCAAAGATTTGAATAAAAAATAAAAAATGGCGCCATAAAACTTGATTGATTTCTCTTCCATCTTTCTGTTCGAATTACAAAAGCATAAACTACATCGATTTCGTTTGTTTCGTAACACCAATCTCGAATGAAAGTATTTGACCAAAAGTTAATAGTAGAAAATCTGTGAAAACTAATCTTTTAGCTTTTAATTTACTTCAATTCGTTGCTATAATTATTTAATTTGTTCGTGATGTTGCGTTATTTGATTTATCGGTAAGATTATGTAAGATATTGGCAGTTGATTCGAGAGTTGCATTTCAAGAGGCATTTATCTCACTAAGTTCAGAAAGTGCTGTTAAAAAGGACTTTTCTGATCTACGAAAGGGTTATGCAAGGGTGTATATTAATACAAAATACAAGTCAATTCTGTCCATGAAATATATATCCATGTTAGATAACAGGTTAGCGCACCGATTGAGAAGCGGTCATGGCCTTTGTCTAAACACCCAATGTTCACCAGGACGTCACCAAAGGAGGTCAAATTGTTTATTTTTTAATATATCTTTTAAGCTTTTTTAACCTTACGGATGAGTTAAGAGTCTGCTCGACCTCTATTAAATTTAAGGAAGCCCTTAAGCTGAGGTAGGTGACATTCAACGTCATTTTTGTTTTCATCAACCCATAAGTGATACCTAACATTACTAGTACCTGGCTAGTAGATGCTACGTTACACTAAGTAACTTTTAAGTGGCAGTTTAGGGGTAATAGGCAATCACCGTTGGCCTAGTGGTCGCAAGTGCGACTGCCGAGGAGGGGTCTCGGGTTCGATTTCCGGGTCGAGCAAAGTATTACTGAGTTTTTTTTTAAATCCCAGTAGTAGCACGGAATCTGGAATAGTGCCCGGTATATGGCAATAGACTCACCCCCTATTACATGGGACTCATTACATAAATCGTGAAAAGGGGGTGTTACATTGTACAGTGGCATTAAGTGCCGTAATGTGTACCCCTTCGGGGAAGACAGGCGTGATGTTTTGTAATTTTAGTATAATATGATCTCGATATTCAGATCTCTAATCGATAGGTCGTATTGCGTAACAAATTGTCAGCGTACATCTACTGTCGTTATTGGCTGAATGATATCGTATCTGTGCCTCGCGTCACGTTACAAAAAAAGTTGAATAGACTTACGTCACAGGCTGGGCGATGCATTGCAATGACTATTGTGATTCGAATAAAGTTTTCTAGATCGATTAGTAGGTAGGACTGTTGTTTTTACGTCGATTAAAAACATTTTTTGAGTGTTTACTTATTTGTTTACTTATGGAAATTATAGTTCTTTAAGATATTCGATAGTTACTTCAATTGACACATTCACTAGAAATTTGAACCTTAATCTTGAAGTTCGGCAGTTAATTTTGCAACTAAATGGACAACAAGACACCCAGATCTGTACCAAAGATAATGGAAAACACGTGAAAAGTATACAGAATCCACTACAGAATCGCATAAACAATAACTCGCCGGTATATTTATAAAATCACAAAGAGTTTTATACCGGCTCACTCGAGACGCTTTCTCAGTTCGATACAATTTTATCTGAATTAATCTTGAATAAATATCGATACGATCTCTACGGGCACATTAAACTGTTACTTTGTTTCTCCTTTTAAGTGAAAAGATTGTATCAGGGCGGGAAAGTATTGCCATGTTTGTTTACTCTGTATTTGGTGATATTATTGTATGGTGGACTAAGTCTAAGATGTTCTGCATTCTTGTTTAGTAATAACATTTTAGTCAAAGTTATTTATGTTTAATTTGATAAATCAAATCTTATGCGACTCTAATGCTGATTCGGAGTCGCGGAGAACCTAACGGGTTACCGGGGCTCCGGCTTGAAGTGAAGGAGAAGGAACGGGGTGGTTTTTAGTCAGTAAGAGTCTGACACTCCCTCCCGCCTAACCCAGGGAAGCAGTCATTCGATGATTTTCCCCCCATAAAAAATGCGACTCTAATCACATTTAATTCTTTTACGATCGAACCAATATCGTCACTGTGAAAAGATATCCCATGAAAATTATAAAAGCGAAAGTTTGTGAGGATGGAGGTATGTGTGTGTGTTTGTTAGTCTTTCGCGTCAAAATGGCTGAAGGGATCGAGATGGAATTTGGAACAGGGGTAGATTATGTTTTTTTAAGGGTGGAAATGGAAAATTATCCACTGGGTACTCCCACCTGGGAGAGGCGGGAAGGATTAGATTATGCTCCGGAATAATCCCACAAGCCACTTTTTATGCCACAGGAACGCAAGCGAAACCGGTTGCAGAAGCTAGTTGTCCTTAGATTCATGCAACTACATACTTTCGGGATTTCATCTATCACAAAACCTTTTTGTTGACAACACAATAATATCGTTGGACTGCCTCGTTGGACGAGTGGTCACAAGTGCGACTGCTGGGCAAGGGGTCTCGGGTTCGATTCCCAGGTCGGGCAAAGTATTGATAAAAAAAAAACGCAGAGTAGCACGGAGTCTGGAATTGTGCCCGGTATATGGCAATAGGCTATACTATTACATTGGACTCATAACATAAATAGTGTAAAGTGGGTGTTACATAGTACAGTGGCATTAAGTGCCGTAATGTGCACCTCTTCCTACCCCTTCGGGAATAAAAGGCGTGAAGTACTGAAGTTATATATAAAGGTCTGAGTAATTTGATTTCTTACCTTATAAGCGCCTGCGGTAAACATAATAGCAAATAGGAAGAGCATCATTCCTATTGTAATATACGTGAGGTAATATGTAAGGACGATTATCCTCTCCAGCGAGTCCTTTGTGGATCCAAATATGCTCTCAAGATTCTCGAAGTTTCGAAACTTTCCATCCTTCTCGAAGTAGTTGTTGGTCACGTTCAAGCCAAGCTGGTACAAATGGAAGGCCACTGTCGCTATTGCTATCAGCTGGAATAAAGAGAAGTATTGTTTTAGAAAATGTTATTAATATTAGGATAATAGATGTGACTATGAAAGTAATTTTAGTATCTTTAAAATCCTACGTTTAAAAACCAACTTCAAATCGGTATTTTTCTTGAAGTCGGTTAATTAATATACTAACACCTTCTAAGTGTAACAAACCTTTATCTGAAAACCGCATCAAAATCGGTTTAGCAAAACGCGAGATATTCGCGCACAAATATACATATCTACTTACATACATCCAGGTCTATTTGAGAAACTATTTCTTTTTTTGAAGTTAGTCACCCTTTTAGGGTGAGTCTTAAGTCTGAGACTATTAAGTCTTTTTTTTTAATTTCACTTAAAAATTGTGACTTGTAGCTTAAAGTCAAAAACTCAAACTTAAGTTATAAATGGCCAAAACATTAATATAAAATACAGTCAAAACTCAGAGCAGACATGTTATGAGACTAAATAAGGACGAAATAAGCAACACTGCTCTGAAAAGCACTTTGTCTAATTCGAAACTAGAAGTACTTGTGGTGAACGCCTGATAGAATAATTTAAGCAAAGTCACAAAACAACAACACGTATGTAAAGCTACGTGACGTGACGACGTTAGACAATTTCGATTAGCATATTTACGTCAGGCGCTTGTACGAATGTGAGCTTCATTTATCAATTGAGACACTTAATATAAGTCTTTTATGTGAGTACGCCTTTGCCCCATAGGGGTAAGCAGATATCCTCATTCTTTTAGTTACGTAATGTTTCAAGAAAGGTAAAAGGGAACTAATGTCATGCATTAGGTATATATAAGGTTATTATTTTTATCTTTTAGTTATAGTGTATCTTAAGTTGTATATATTTATTTATTATTTCATTTCAATTATAATTCATAGTTATGTTAAAAAAAATAGCTAGTTTTAGTTTTCCTTTATTTATATTTTATTTTAAGTTGTATATAGTTAGTAATAGTTAGTATTTATTTTATGTTAACACATTAAAATTCGATTAAAAGACATTAAGTTAAAAAATATATCTAAAATCCAATAACCACTCAATCGCTTAACGATACCCCTAGTTTTATTAAACCAAATAACTACTCAGTAATAAGTTATGTATCCAATTTCGAATGTAATCCCACATAGGTATAATAAGATATAGAGGTAATATTTTTCGTACAATACTGCAAAGCCTCGTCGCGTCGCAGAAAGTAAGTAATGTATAATATGAATACGCAATACTTACTATTACAATATATCCGAATATAATATTCCCCACCCTTAAAGGGAAACAGAAAAGAAACTTCCTCGTCATCTTTTCATTTGTGTATCTGAAAAGAAAAAAGATAAATGATATAGATACACCTTCTCATAATAATATTACAACCGTTTACCTCAAAGGGTTGCGTAGAAATAACGGTATAAAGTTTACATACGTTTTGCTGTTCTTTTTCTGTTTGTATATTTTAACTGAATATAGTTCTAAATGTTTTTAAGTAAGTTATTCTTTACCTATTTTAATCAAAAATAATTTTATTTCATAATAAGAGTGGTGATACTTTAGAATTTAATTCTAAAAATAAGGCATGAAGTCTACGTCTTAATTTTGTATGAAAAAAAAAAATATATGTTCTGTTGAACTGTTGAAAACAAACGATTGTGCAGTCACTTCTTGAAAAATATACCAGTAACTATAGGTAACAAAAATTTAAAATATCGCGATCATAACTGAGACCTGATAGCAATTAGGTACATTCTGTAAATACTAAACTTTAATACGAAATTGTGATGACGATTGTAATATTCATTTCTGAGAAGGAACGGAATAAAATTAAAGGTCAAGGTATCTTTAAGATCAGACTTTCACTATACGTAAACACTCGAGTAACTCACTTGACATAAATTTTAATTGAATTGGCCTTTACGATCCAAACGTAGGCTCTTCGGATATTGTCATTTGAACTATAACAAATACACACAATAGTTCATTGTTCAACATACACTGCGTGGTTTATATGACTACACACAAAACTAATCAAAACAAACCCATCTATGCACACCACACAACCGAAACGTTTGCTATCAAAACACGATGTGCTATTTCAGTTACTAAGGTACACCGCACCTAATCGCTATAGTTCACGACCAATTTAATTGGACCTTTGACAAAGATGTTTTTAATGAGTTTGAAGGTTTTGTAAATAATGGTTGTTGAGGAAGCGACTGCACGGTTCGCTGAACGCTGGAAAGGTTGCAGTAGGGAGAGGGACCGGGTGAACGGGCCAAGGTCGGGAGCAACGGCTATAAAAAGGTAAGTAGATGCAGAAAGGTGGCCTTTCCATATAGGTTTTATGCGACAAGAATAGGATCCGTAAAAAATCCTCCTTTTATTTGCATTTTTCAAGCAAGTTATTGAATCAAATCCGTACTGGGTACTTTTTAATAAAAGTTATGTTCTAGGGAATACTCAAGGCCAAGAGAAATGCCGAACATAAAGACAATATTAGAGGTATATTGACATACTCCAAACTTAATAGTTGGGCATTTCTAGTTGACCAAAAGATAACGTCTAGATCCGAGCAATAACCATAGGCGTACAGTGATGATGATGATGATGAATTATGATGATTAACCAAAGATCACATTCACAAAACCAAAGTATCTACGGTATGTACTTCCATCAAAACTTCAGATATCACATAGATGAAAGGGGTACATTGGAAACTACAGTCATAATAATTTTTGGACACCTGGTTTCTAAGCAGCTAGTCCACATAAAAGGCAATCACACCACGTGTCTTCCGTCCAATCAACATTGTAAGCAATAAAAGGTATAGAACCATATTTGAATTCAAATACGTAGGTAGCTAGGTACATAATATCTTGACCCAGTTTCAATGCAATTAGTTTTGTAACTCTTTCTCTGCAGAGAACTTTTGAGATAAAATGGTGCAGTGGGCCAATCCCTGGATTAAGACCGTCTGCTTTGTAGCATTGAAAATACGAAGAAATGCTTAAGATGTGAAATTGGGATAAGTAATAGTTGTTACAATGTTTTTAAGCTTTAATTTTGCTTGTATTTTTTGTATTGTTTGGACATAGGTGCCCAGATTTATAGCTAGGATAAATTAGGAATTTGGACGCATGAAATTGGGATCAGTCACTAAGGTATGGGTAGGTGCCCCCTTTTCAGTGTTCTAACAGCAACACCGCTCGCATAAAAGAGCCCGTAATGTTCATGAGAACGTCTTGCGGCTGAAGACTGTTGACAATGTCTAGCGTACAGAATAGCTATCAACTACACGGTAGCACTTTTACCACCATACAACAAACATGGCTATGCTTTCAATAACATATCAAAACCGTTTGGACTTTCTACATATTCTTTGATCTCCTAGCTTTAGTTTATTTCTGTTAGCCACATTGAAGATTCAAAGACCAACTTCAGTTTTAAAGTTAAAAGGGCGATACGAAAATAAACTGCAGTTTAGACAAGCTCTTTGGGCTTTCAACCCTTTTATGTATGTTGCACAAGTGTTTCTTTTACTTTTATTTGTTTTATCTGTTTTGTAGCACATTTAGTTAAATTTTTGCCAGTACAGTGTTCTGCGTTTCTTATTGCTCATAGTAGAATTTTACCTATTCGATTTATTTTTAACTGGCTTGTGCCAGCGGCTTCACCCACGAACCCATAGGACAACAGTAGCCTATGTGCTGTTCCAGGCCATAATTTACCCTTGTTCTAATGCCTTTAACCATTATGTCATGGAAAACTAACAAACATACACGTAAACTCACCAAGTTTTGCATTTATAATATTATAGTAAGAAATAAGACTGATGTTCAGCCTATTTGCGTTCATGTTCGTAAGATAATGCCTTCTTCAATATAACACCAATAAGCTTGATCTTTAACTCTTCATATCCAACCACTGACAAATAGAATATGCTAACAATAATTAATTTATGAATGCCTCGTTGACCGACTGGTCGCAAGAGTAACTGCTAGGCAAGGAGTCTCGGCTTCGATTCCCGGCAAAGTATTACTGGGTTTTGTTGTCTGGAACGGAGTCTGAAATTGTACCTGGTATATGACAATAGACTCACCCCCTATTACATGGGACTCATAACATAAATAGTGAAAAGTGGGTGTTACATAGTACAGTGGCATTAAGTGTCGTAATGTGCACCTCTGCCTACCCTTCCGGGGATAAAAGGCGATGTGATGTTATGTTATTTACTTAACTCTTATCGCTTCTGTTTAGAACAAACACAACATTTTCCTTCTAACTTAACCTAGGCATATGATTAACATAACAAAGTAAAACTTGCTCGATAATCTTTCCGTCCCATTAACATCAATTTGGAGCACGAACACACTCGTCTGATAAGACGACATAAAAGTAAGCATGGTTGAGGCGCCATTTTGTTAATAACATTTAGTGCCTATTAAAATGCTTGGCTGTATTAAAATTAGGTCGTTTATTCTGTATCCTATGAGTGTACTTTGGAGATTAGAAATTATTATTGTTGCGCGGAAAATTGTGTGGGGTTTTGTAGTCACATTTTAGATTTTTTTTATTGAAGTAACATTCGCTGTGTGTACCAAGTGATATTTTTGATAGTAAGTTTATGGCTATCAAAGGTTGTTATTGATAATTAATATTTAATAGAAAATTAGAATCTTCATAGTATTGTAAAAACTAAAGAGATAATTAATAACAATGAAACAACAAGTCAAATCAACAATTGTTAAAGTAAAAGTCAAAGTAAAAGCATTTATTTTAATTAATACGTAATTAGGCACTATTGAAACGTCAATAATTTAATTTACCGTCATTTTGTCTGTCATTCAAGTTAGGCGAAATAAAGATTCACATTCATGTCAAATTAAAGATCCATCTTTCGCCATTCCTAAGTACTTACAGTAAATATCAATTAATTATTAAAATAATTGGTAAATACAAACTTTACATAAATATTTAACCATGCAAATAATGAACGCAGGAAAACAAACAACAATAATAATTCATGTTCCTTAGCTAATACAAATCAATAGCAAACTACAACAATCGTACCAAAGGGACTATGAGGGCTGAATGCATAAAATATAACCTATAGTCCTTTTATAAGCATCTATGTAGTATATCAGTGATGCACGATGCATAGTGCAGCTGTGCATGCAATATGCATCACAAATATGTACCTGACGTAGAATAAGGGGCCGTACACACATGTGGTATTTTGCTATTGGCAGATACAGGTGTCAACGGTTGGGCACAGTAATTATTGCCACCTGTTGACGGTGGCTATCAATGCGTCAAAGGCATCCATCACCATCGATAACTGGGTACTATTAGCTTTTGCATGTGTCTTGAGTCGAGTCACATTCTATAACAGTTGATGCGTTAACGACAGCTGTTCATTTTAACGAAACTATAATTTGAATTATGTAACTAAGTATTCTTCTAGCTTTGTATTGCCAATTATATATCGGCTGCTACTGCCATCACGTGGCCGATTGTAGTGGTATTTACTATTAACAAGATTTTCTGTTCATATGTGTATAAGCCCTAAACAACCATTTTCAGTAAGAGCCGGTCAAGATCAACTTGTGCACGGCTCGACTGAAGGTTTTGTATAATTTTTAATGCAAGGTGCGACAGATGTGGGTAATGGCCACTAAGCGTTGAATAGTGTGAGTGATTATATTTATGTGTGTGTAAACGTATGTATGACTGTGATATGCATGCTTTTTCCTTATGCTACCTAACATAACTCAGTTTTTACTCGCCGATCTTAAGTGTAAGCATTTGTTGTAGGGGAAGCAACACATTACTTTATTTGCAGAAGAGATCGTAAGCGATATCCATGTAAATAAAACCACTTTTTGCCAGTTTGTGGTATAATTATGTTGACAAAATTAGTAGGTATACTTATTATCTGTTTGATTGAATTCGATAAATTAATCTTATTAATTTATACTTGTACTAGTGTAGTCTTAATATCCGTTGAATTTTTGAGTAGAACTAGTCAGTGACTTCAGTCAGTAAAATATCGATATTTTCGATAGCAACAAGCTACGTAGGCGTAACATAACCATGTTTGTTAATATTCCGTATGCTAAAATTAGGCAAACCTATTCAGCATTCAAAGTGACCTAATGACATAGCAATGAAGTCGTTTTTAGCTAAACATTAGCTTATTGCTTGTCTAATGAGGAACATTAGGATATTGTACAGTAAATAGTCTAAAACAATTAAAACCTAACATTTTCAAATTGCAGAGCACTGAAAGAAGACTCTATGACCTACTTTGAGATACTACTAACGAATAGAATTTCGAAACCGAAAAATCTTTTTGTGTCAATAAACACACTCAGCCTAAAGATTGAATAGGAGATCTTGTGCTCCACGTCCACTGTTTCCATTATTACGTTTAATAAACTAATTATTTTTAAATAACACTTTTAAAGGTGAATGAGTTTTGTGGGAGAAAGATTAGGTAGTGATTTTAGTTTATTAATCTGATGGCTAAAAGCACCTTTGTGGTGACCATTAGCTTTTATAAGAGTCATCAGGTCCTCTGAGTAGACCAGCTACATTACATTGTTTTAAATATAAGTATGTACCTGGTACATACATATAGGCGTATGTGAAATATAATTATGAATTTCAATGTAGTTCGAAGGTTTTAGTTTTTACGACCACACGAAATTAGGATTTTCCATAATCTAATGTTCATCATTATGTTTTTTGTAATAATTAGATTCATCTCAGTATCCAATAGAAAAGGCTACAGTGTTGGAGTTTTATCTTCATTGGTAATATGGTCTTTGCGACTGCTGTGCGAATTTTTTATGAGTTCTATTTCTAAAGTAATGTTAAGGAGTTATTGCATTATTTAATGTTTTATTTTTTCATCAAAACTCACTCCCTATCTCATTGTGATATTTACTGATGTAGAATGAGTTCATACTCATGTAATGATGCGTTCGTATTTAGTTTATTTTTCTTCATGGTCATATTTCAATAATAAACTACTTTTATAATCCGGGGGCCCAATGAGGTACCCCGCACCCTCCGCAATCTCCCCAACCCCCGAAACTCCAACAATACTCAAACGTGCTTGTAACGCCTGTGGTGTGCTTACCATCAGGTGATACGTCTGCTCGTTTACCGGCTTGTCCCATAAAATAATACGTAGGTAACGATGACCTAAATAATACCTAATATTCCAGGCAATGATGTAAACACTTGGTCATTAAGAAACAATACAAATAATTCTTACCCAACAGGTTATTGTCTACATCATTAGTACTTAGATATTAAAGGATATAAGAATGATATCATCATGCAAGATTTGAATGGTAAAACTAAAAAAACGTAATCAACCAAAATAATATTTTGAAATATAACAACACACACATCACGCCTCTTATCCTCGATGGGGTAGGCAGAGGTGTAACAGTACGGCACTTAATGCCACTGTACTCACAATGTAACAATAATTTTTCACTATTTATGCTATGAGTCCCATGTAATAGGGGGTGAGCTAATTGCCATATACCGGGCACAATTCCATACTCCGTGTTACTACAGAGATTTTTTTTAAAAACCCTGTATTAATATGCGCATTCAGGAATCGAACCTGAGACCCCTCGTCCGGCGGTCGCACTTGCGACCACTTTACCAACGAGCAGTCATAAATAAAATACAACATATAATAACAACATTAATACTAATAATATGGAAATTGGTGACAAATAATATGTTATAGTTGACTTACATATACCTCTATAAGTAAGTAGGTACTTAAATTACGAGTATTTTTATCACAATGATGTTTAATTGTATTGATCATTAGTTCTTCTTTGTGTTGTTCTATAAGTAACATTGTAATTTAAAAAGTTACTGCTAACATAATTTTAGACAACACCCAGAAATGATTTCAATTTATGTACTTATCTAAGTGATCATGTAACTTCAAAGGACATATCACTAAGAAAGAAATTCACAAAGACTATAAAAAATTAGAATCTAATATTATTATATACGAAAATATAAAATGTCAAAATGAAATGGCGCCATTTTGCTAAGCGGTCATACATTAAATTATCATTTAATTACAGTTTGTGTCGATAAGGTGTCGACAGTCAACAACCAAAACAAGAGGGCAACGAACTGGTTTCATCTTTAATTAATCCAATGCTAGATGTGCTCATAAATAAAGTATCACCAAACAAGACTAACCACTTCCACGAATTCATATCTAACAGTTTTAATGCGAGATTTTTAAACAGAATACTTTAACTCTTCGCTTCTTTTGGTGCTTGAATAAAATGGCAATTTTAAAAGTAATTTTATTATTTGGTTATACGAAAACATCTTGTTAAGCTTGTATAATTTTGTTGTTAGTTTCTCTGTAGTAACACAAGAAAATTCGTAACAAACAACTTGGTTATCCCACATAATGGAAATATTTGAATTTAATCACACACATTACAAGAAAATATCACTTACAGTGACACTTTTAAATAAACCTACAAAAAAATCTGAAACTCATATAAAAGAAAACAAAAAGGTCATGAACTTACTTCGTCCCACGCAAACTTGTCTATTTCTCACAAAATCCAATTTGTGTTTTTCTTTCTTTCGTCAATATTATATCATCGAGATCACATCACATCACTACTGCATCACAGTGAATAAATACTTCATAGAATCACTGGCAGCTAACACTAATAATATCGATTAAATTTATTATCGATTTGTTTCGCGTGTTTAAAAGTAATTCGATTTTCGAGATGCGCTGGCGCGCGTTGTCTCGCTCCGTCGCCGGCTTAGAGACTTGGAGGCATACAGGTTGGTTACGTCATGACCGCAAGGCCGGTTAGACGACGCAACCTACTGACTCTCGATTGGGGAATTAATCGTCATCGTCCAAGGTCAAGTCGAAAATGGTAACTTTTATTGATAAAGCTCTAAGTTCCGCCATTTTGAAGAATTCTTTGCAAGTGTGTTCTTACTTTAATTTAAAATATTCGAATTGGATTAATAAAACCCGGTCTTTTTTAAAGATGTTTCGAAGCAAAAGTAGTTCAAAATATTTATATTTGTTCTTTTTTTCGTAAATTATTAGTAGATTATTTTTGTTTCGTAGAAATGAAATAATAATTTAGAAGACCTTCGTGACAACTTAAAGGATTGAGAATAAATTTTAATTGACTCAGTAGTAAACATCAGTCTCACGTAAGTAAAAACTGAATAAAAATCAAATTCCACGTTCAAATTGTCATACCTACCTATTTACCTCTAGTTGCAAATGTAAATTACCAACACGATTATTTGATTAGTCTGAGGTCTGAAATAAAACTCAAAATAACTCGCAATAAACTTATCAACTTCATCTTTTCATGGATCCATCATGAATTTATTACTTCTAAGATTTCATAGTATGACCCTGTGTTGCGATCACTTAGAGCGAAGTTTAATTGACGAGGCGAATCTAGTAGCACTATATAATAGTACCACAACGGCAACAAATAACCATTAAAGGGTCACGGTTAGGGGTCAACGCGTCCTGCCACTATTTAAACGAACGGCGACAATGCGCCCAAATGACAATGCAATTTATAACTCCATTGTGAAGACTAGGCTATAGCCGATGAAGTAAAATTGATATATTGTATTGTGTTACCTCAATCGTAAAATAATAATGTATGAAATTTAAAAAGTAATGCGTCAGTGATGGACGAAAGTCACTGACCGTTCAGTGTCGAAATGAATATAATATGACTTATGTATATCAACGTAAAGCTGAATGTCTTTTACTTTGCTAGAATTTTATGTTTAAAAACATTTTAAATCAAAATGGTGTTTCTACACAAATTTTGGATCAGAAATCACAGTCATGAACAAAGCTGGGAGAATAAATAGCAATTTTTTTTGTTATTTTTATCGATAAATCTAGCATCTAAACTAATAATTTCGGGACAAATCTTGAGTAGAAGAACCGTATATTATATAAGAATATTATTTTTATTAAAAGGACATTATATAAAAGTTTTCGTAATTGTCACCCACGCACCTCTCTGCGTAGATTACTGATCTTATCTCAAACAATAGCACCCAGACTGAGGTGGTCTGACATATTACTTTGTGTACCCTCTTAAGATAAGGGCACTATCTACTAAACATAATAAAATTGCTTCAAAGAAGGTACTAGGACAGTCACCGCGCGTTTTTAGCACCTTACATTTGTTTTCTATATTTTATCCAGTTTCCTTTTTTTTTTTTTTTTATATTTTTTAGATTATTATATTTAATTTAAGTATACAAGTTAAAGTTATGGCAGCATGTTGGTTCGGCTTCACTGGAGAATACTCGAATGTAGGTAGTTAGTTAGTAGTTAGTCGGATTTCAATAGTAGGTAATTTGATACTTTCATTCTAATGGAGACAATTTGGTTTCCCTATCACATCGAATATTTCTTTCTGTCAACACCGACTCAGTTGCCAAAGGAAAGAAAAAAAAAAAAAATTTCTTTCTGTATTGAAACGAAGAGATTCCTTTTTCTTGTATAGAAGTACTATTTTTATGGATTGTCAGTCAATTCATAGTACTAAAGTATGTGGGCACCATGTTGGATTATAAGATTTTATTTAATTTTATGTTTTTTTTTTTAATTTTAGTCAGTTTTGTGATTTGTATAATGTTTTAAGCTATCTTTGCATTGTCCTCACTTATATGTACAATATTGGATAATGCATCAAAGAGATTGTAAAACATATTGTTTTTAATCTGTAATCTACATTTTGGAATGAGCACCTAGCTTTACAGACGGACAGACTGACAGAGTATAGTTTATTTTGTATTTTTTGACGTTTCAAAAGTACCAAATCATGGTTTAATCGAAATGAATGCTTTGATTTTGATTTTATTAGTTAAGCCGTACAAGATCATTTTAGTTCTCTCTCGCATTAACACAAAGCTATTCTGATGTTATTCACCGTTACACTGTAACAGTTAAAATTATACAGTTGTATAAGTAACAACGATCTCTATTATTTTCTAAAAAGTTTTTAAATCTACATTTCCCATGCATATAATTTTCATGATAAACTCGAAAAATACTTCAAACTTCTGAAAAAAAGAAAAAAATTTTTCTAAGTTACAAAAAGAGTATAATAGTCTACAGAAAAACAAAGATCTTTCTAGAAACAAATCTTAACCATCGATAAAATTCTCTATCACCTGAGTCGTGTGCGTGCACGCAGGTTATAGTCAAGTAAGAGTGGGTGTGGAACGAGTTATACTGGTCATTCTGCCTACTTGATAGGGTAGTGACCAACATGGGATCACTATGGGACCATTAAGTGCCTAGTCCTAAGCATCTATGGGTTGAAATACCTTTGGTTGAAGTACTTGGTGTTGATTTCTTTTTGAGTGTTTATGGAAGCTTGTATTTTCTTTTCTAGGTAACCATAGTGTGCTTATATGAGTTATTGTGCTGTTATTTTCATTAACTAGTATTTTATTTCATACTAGCTGTACCAGTAACTTCGTATGCGTTTTTTTAAAATAAAAGTAGCCTATACTACGTACCTTAGTACATCAGCTACCTTCCAATAAAAGTCCCGTCAAAATCGGTCCAGCCATTTCAGAGATTAGCCAGTACACACGAACAGACAAACTAAAATTATAAAGAGTATTGTTTTACATTTATAGAGGTATTACCTATGTGTAGAATACACATGTAAGAAAAAGCGGTTATTTCAATATTACAAACATACACTCCAATTTGTATTTGTATATTTGAGTGAGTTATCTGATTTAGAACACACAATTAATTTCAATTGGTGCTGCAGAGTTTGACAAGATTGTATATTATACAAAAAGGTGTTTGTCGTGTTTCTCGTTTCGGTCGTATCGGTCGTGTATGTCGTATCTGTCGTGTCTGTCGTGTCGGTCGTATCTGTCGTTTGTCGTGTCTGTCTGTCTGTCTGTCATGTCATATCGTGCCTGTCGTGTCAGTCGTGTCGGTCGTATCTGTTGTGTCGGTCGTATCTGTCGTGTCGATCGTATCTGTTGTGTCTGTCGTCTCGGTCGTATCTGTCGTGTCGGTCGTATCTGTCGTATGTGCCGTGTCGGTCGTATCTGTCGTCTCGGTTGTATCTGTCGTGTCGGTCGTATATGTCGTGTCGCTCGTATCTGTCGTATGTGCCGTGTCGGTCGTATCTGTCGTATGTGCCGTGTCGGTCGTATCTGTCGTGTCGGTCGTATCTGTCGTGTCGGTCGTAACTGTCGTGTCGGTCGTAACTGTCGTGTCGGTCGTATCTGTCGTGTCGGTCGTATCTGTCGTGTCGGTCGTATCTGTCGTGTTGGTCGTGTCGGTCGTATCTATCATGTCGGTCGTATCTGTCGTGTCAGTCGTGTCAGTCGTATCTGTCGTGTCGGTCGTATCTGTCGTGTCGGTCGTATGTGTCGTGTCGGTCGTATCTGTCGTGTCGGTCGTGTCGGCCGTATCTGTCGTGTCGGTCGTATCTGTCGTGTCGGTCGTATCTGTCATGTCGGTCGTGTCGGTCGTGTTGGTCGTATCTGTCGTGTCGGTCTTATCTGTCGTATCTGTCGTGTCGGTCGTGTCGGTCGTGTCTGTCGTGTCGGTCGTATGTGCCGTGTCGGTCGTATCTGTCGTGTCGGTCGTATCTGTCGTGTCGGTCGTATGTGTCGTGTCGGTCGTATCTGTCGTGTCGGTCGTGTCGGTCGTATCTGTCGTGTCGGTCGTATCTGTCGTGTCGGTCGTATCTGTCGTGTCGGTCGTATCTGTCGTGTCGGTCGTATGTGTCGTGTCGGTCGTATCTGTCGTGTCGGTCGTATCTGTCGTGTCGGTCGTATCTGTCGTGTCGGTCGTATCTGTCGTGTCGGTCGTATCTGTCGTGTCGGTCGTATCTGTCGTGTCGGTCGTATCTGTCGTGTCGGTCGTATGTGTCGTGTCGGTCGTATCTGTCGTGTCGGTCGTGTCGGTCGTATCTGTCGTGTCGGTCGTATCTGTCGTGTCGGTCGTATGTGTCGTGTCGGTCGTATCTGTCGTGTCGGTCGTATTTGTCGTGTCGGTCGTATCTGTCGTGTCTGTCGTGTCGGTCGTATCTGTCGTGTCGGTCGTATCTGTCGTGTTGGTCGTGTCGGTCGTATCTGTCGTGTCGGTCGTATGTGTCGTGTCGGTCGTATGTGTCGTGTCGGTCGTATCTGTCGTGTCGGTCGTATCTGTCATGTCGGTCGTATCTGTCATGTCGGTCGTATTTGTCGTGTTGGTCGTATCTGTCGTGTCGGTCGTATGTGTCGTGTCGGTCGTATCTGTCGTGTCGGTCGTATTTGTCGTGTCGGTCGTATCTGTCGTGTCTGTCGTGTCGGTCGTATCTGTCGTGTCGGTCGTATCTGTCGTGTTGGTCGTGTCGATCGTATCTGTTGTGTCTGTCGTGTCGGTCGTATGTGCCGTGTCGGTCGTATCTGTCGTGTTGGTCGTATCTGTCGTGTCGGTCGTATGTGTCGTGTCGGTCGTATCTGTCGTGTCGGTCGTATGTGTCGTCTCGGTCGTATCTGTCGTGTCGGTCGTATGTGTCGTGTCGGTCGTATCTGTCGTGTCGGTCGTATCTATCGTGTCGGTCGTATCTGTCGTGTCGGTCGTATCTGTCGTGTCGGTCGTATCTGTCGTGTCGGTCGTATCTGTCGTGTCGGTCTCATCTGTCGTGTCGGTCGTATCTGTCGTTAGTCGTGTCGGTCGTATCTGTCGTGTCGGTCGTATCTGTCGTTAGTCGTGTCTGTCTGTCTGTCGTGTGTCTGTCATGTCATATCGTGTCTGTCGTGTCGGTCGTGTCGATCGTATCTGTTGTGTCTGTCGTGTCGGTCGTATGTGCCGTGTCGGTCGTATCTGTCGTGTTGGTCGTATCTGTCGTGTCGGTCGTATGTGTCGTGTCGGTCGTATCTGTCGTGTCGGTCGTATGTGTCGTCTCGGTCGTATCTGTCGTGTCGGTCGTATCTGTCGTGTCGGTCGTATCTGTCGTGTCGGTCGTATCTGTCGTGTCGGTCTCATCTGTCGTGTCGGTCGTATCTGTCGTTAGTCGTGTCGGTCGTATCTGTTGTGTCGGTCGTATCTGTCGTTAGTCGTGTCTGTCTGTCTGTCGTGTGTCTGTCATGTCATATCGTGTCTGTCGTGTCGGTCGTGTCGATCGTATCTGTTGTGTCTGTCGTGTCGGTCGTATGTGCCGTGTCGGTCGTATCTGTCGTGTTGGTCGTATCTGTCGTGTCGGTCGTATGTGTCGTGTCGGTCGTATCTGTCGTGTCGGTCGTATCTGTCGTATCTGTCGTGTCGGTCGTATCTGTCGTGTCGGTCGTATCTGTCGTGTCGGTCGTATCTGTCGTGTCGGTCGTATCTGTCGTGTCGGTCGTATCTGTCGTTAGTCGTGTCTGTCTGTCTGTCGTGTGTCTGTCATGTCATATCGTGTCTGTCGTGTCGGTCGTGTCGCTCGTATCTGTTGTCTGTCGTGTTGGTCGTATCTGTCGTGTCGGTCGTATCTGTCGTGTCGGTCTCATCTGTCGTGTCGGTCGTATCTGTCGTTAGTCGTGTCGGTCGTATCTGTTGTGTCGGTCGTATCTGTCGTTAGTCGTGTCTGTCTGTCTGTCGTGTGTCTGTCATGTCATATCGTGTCTGTCGTGTCGGTCGTGTCGATCGTATCTGTTGTGTCTGTCGTGTCGGTCGTATGTGCCGTGTCGGTCGTATCTGTCGTGTTGGTCGTATCTGTCGTGTCGGTCGTATGTGTCGTGTCGGTCGTATCTGTCGTGTCGGTCGTATCTGTCGTATCTGTCGTGTCGGTCGTATCTGTCGTGTCGGTCGTATCTGTCGTGTCGGTCGTATCTGTCGTGTCGGTCGTATCTGTCGTGTCGGTCGTATCTGTCGTTAGTCGTGTCTGTCTGTCTGTCGTGTGTCTGTCATGTCATATCGTGTCTGTCGTGTCGGTCGTGTCGCTCGTATCTGTTGTCTGTCGTGTTGGTCGTATCTGTCGTGTCGGTCGTATGTGTCGTGTCGGTCGTATCTGTCGTGTCGGTCGTATTTGTCGTGTTGGTCGTATCTGTCGTGTCGGTCGTATGTGTCGTGTCATCGTATCTGTCGTGTCGGTCGTATCTGTCGTGTTGGTCGTGTCGGTCGTATCTATCGTGTCGGTCGTATCTGTCGTGTCAGTCGTGTCGGTCATATGTGCCGTGTCGGTCGTATCTGTCGTGTCGGTCGTATCTGTCGTATCTGTCGTGTCAGTCGTATCGGTCCTATCTGTCGTGTCGGTCGTATGTGTCGTCTCGGTCGTATCTGTCGTGTCGGTCGTATCTGTCGTATCTGTCGTGTCAGTCGTATCGGTCCTATCTGTCGTGTCGGTCGTATGTGTCGTCTCGGTCGTATCTGTCGTGTCGGTCGTATCTGTCGTGTCGGTCGTATCTGTCGTGTCGGTCGTATCTGTCGTGTCGGTCTCATCTGTCGTGTCGGTCGTATCTGTCGTTAGTCGTGTCGGTCGTATCTGTTGTGTCGGTCGTATCTGTCGTTAGTCGTGTCTGTCTGTCTGTCGTGTGTCTGTCATGTCATATCGTGTCTGTCGTGTCGGTCGTGTCGATCGTATCTGTTGTGTCTGTCGTGTCGGTCGTATGTGCCGTGTCGGTCGTATCTGTCGTGTTGGTCGTATCTGTCGTGTCGGTCGTATGTGTCGTGTCGGTCGTATCTGTCGTGTCGGTCGTATCTGTCGTATCTGTCGTGTCGGTCGTATCTGTCGTGTCGGTCGTATCTGTCGTGTCGGTCGTATCTGTCGTGTCGGTCGTATCTGTCGTGTCGGTCGTATCTGTCGTTAGTCGTGTCTGTCTGTCTGTCGTGTGTCTGTCATGTCATATCGTGTCTGTCGTGTCGGTCGTGTCGCTCGTATCTGTTGTCTGTCGTGTTGGTCGTATCTGTCGTGTCGGTCGTATGTGTCGTGTCGGTCGTATCTGTCGTGTCGGTCGTATTTGTCGTGTTGGTCGTATCTGTCGTGTCGGTCGTATGTGTCGTGTCATCGTATCTGTCGTGTCGGTCGTATCTGTCGTGTTGGTCGTGTCGGTCGTATCTATCGTGTCGGTCGTATCTGTCGTGTCAGTCGTGTCGGTCATATGTGCCGTGTCGGTCGTATCTGTCGTGTCGGTCGTATCTGTCGTATCTGTCGTGTCAGTCGTATCGGTCCTATCTGTCGTGTCGGTCGTATGTGTCGTCTCGGTCGTATCTGTCGTGTCGGTCGTATCTGTCGTATCTGTCGTGTCAGTCGTATCGGTCCTATCTGTCGTGTCGGTCGTATGTGTCGTCTCGGTCGTATCTGTCGTGTCGGTCGTATCTGTCGTATGTGCCGTGTCGGTCGTATCTGTCGTATGTGCCGTGTCGGTCGTATCTGTCGTGTCGGTCGTATCTGTCGTGTCGGTCGTGTCGGTCGTATGTGTCGTCTCGGTCGTATCTGTCGTGTCGGTCGTATCTGTCGTGTCGGTCGTATCTGTCGTGTCGGTCGTATGTGTCGTGTCGGTCGTATCTGTCGTGTCGGTCGTATGTGTCGTCTCGGTCGTATCTGTCGTGTCGGTCGTATGTGTCGTGTCGGTCGTATCTGTCGTGTCGGTCGTATCTGTCGTGTCGGTCGTATCTGTCGTGTCGGTCGTATCTGTCGTGTCGGTCGTATGAGTCGTGTCGGTCGTATGTGTCGTGTCGGTCGTATCTCTCGTGTCGGTCGTATCTGTCGTGTCCGTCGTGTCGGTCGTATCTGTCGTGTCGGTCGTATCTGTCGTGTCGGTCGTGTCGGTCGTATGTGTCGTGTCGGTCGTGTCTTTGTCCAGACGCTCTTTTTTTCTTTCATATAAATCTTTGTAATAACAAACACCCGGTCAGTGAATCTAGTGACTTATGAGCGTAAATATATTTCAGTGATTCATTATTATTTGTTAAAGAAGTCGAAGTCTCACGTAACAACGAAACGTTAATTTTAGATTCAAGAGAATATTCACAACATGGCTATACGGAAGGCAGTATTGGTTAATTGTTATAATTATAATACTCATGTCTTATATCAGAAACTCAAGTAACTGTAATTAGCATTGTTTAACCTGAGGATATTTTAAAGTAAAGATGAAGATTATACTCTAAGGACAGGCTTGTAATGGCAAGAAAAGAATGAAAAAAAAAATGGAAATTGGAGTATATTTTTATACTTCTTTCGTAACGTGTTTATATTAAAACTTTTGTGAGACATACTAGATTAATTAGGTATTATGTTTTCGGCTTACCCACGCACGTGTAGCTATTTGACGAGAAACTCGACAAGTTTCAAGCCATGCTAGAGGCTCATACTCATGAACAGCATTCCGACACCCTCGACGCGGCGACTGTCGCGCTGCTACGCGGACGGAGCTCGGTAGCCGAGCTCCTCGTCAAACAGTTACGTGAGTAAACAGAAAACATACTCTTGTAACTTAACAAATCATAACGTAAATAAGAAGTAGTTTGTTAAAAATTCTGCGGTCACTTCATTATAAATCAGGTAATTCCTTATTGGTAAATATTCATTCCCTACACAATTATCAATTAATTTCCAAACTAGACAGATAACACAATATACAAGTATTCATGAAGCCCAATCCTAATACACCAACGAGTACCTAATCTCAGTTGTGATAAACCATACCTTACCATCCCATTCCACCAATAAACATTAACCTTAATAGAAAATGATCCTTATAATACCTACTTGAGCATTTTCATTAAGTACAGATAAAGGTCTTATAAGTACTACTTGCCTCGCCCTGGGTACCTCATAAAAGCCATGGGGGTCGTAATAGTGTTATCATAAACACCCATAATATGGCTGCAATGTGACTCGATGATACTTCATAAAATAAATTTGTTTTGCTATGGAGTCTTCGGGTCTCTATGCCGTATATTTCGAGTAAGAGGAGAATATATTGACGATTACTTACTTTGTTTGAATAAGGGCTGATTTTTCAATCAACAGATAATTGTTAAATGTAGAATAAAATTGATAATTGAGAGTTTTTACTATGGAAAAATTAACAAATGTTCAAAGTTATTCCTCTGATAAAACTTAACATTGCATTGAAACATCGGCCCTAAATAGACCATCACAATGGGTGCGTGCTAAAATAGTTTAGGTGTAGTTGTAAGCAAAAGATTTTGATGTCATTGTCAAGGTTTTTGATTTCGAAATTCGAATTTTTTAGGGGGTAAGCCGGTAAACGGGTAGACGAAACAGTTAATGATAAATCGATTGCTCCTTTGATCTGCTAAAAAATCTTAGTAATAAGGTCTAGTCTAATAGTAATAAAGCTCATAACAAATCTTGGCACTCAAACTTTAAGTGTGGGAGAGCCATGTCTATAGGTCGTATAGCCACGAATGGGCCGGCTTGACGGGAGTGATACCACGGCTCACAGAAAACCGACGTGAAACTACCTCCTTGCGTTGTGTTTCGTCGTGATTGTGGTTACCGGAGGCCTCTTCAAATTCCTAATCCTTAAAATTCCTAAATCCTAAAATCCATGGACGACGCCGATTGCTTACCATTTGGTGATCTATCTGCTCGTTTACAGGTTTATTCTATAAAAAAACTCAAAACCAAATTAAACTTGCTGAACGTAGGTAATGATTGTGTTATATTTTAGAACTCCATTCAACCATTATATTCGTACTCTTTTTAAAAGCCCCAATCACTTTGAATACGAATATCATACGCAGCAAGTTTAGAGGTTCTATTTATATCGTAACCTTTCCACAATGGCAGCTTTCCACAGCAAAATTAGATGCCAAGCCTCCGAAATCATCAATTGCCTGTCCAATAACTCAAAGGGAAAAGAAAAAGCAATTTAATAACAGGAAATTAAATGGCGAAAATATCTTCACTCCGTCCTCTAACCTCGTTTTAGGAAAGTTCAGGACTTCGACAGGTTGCGAGTGAAAATGACTTGCTTTTGGTATACGATAGTCAAGATAAAACGTAGTTAGTTTTCAGTTTTATTAAAAACTAGCTGTGCCCTCGATTTAATCCGTGTGGAATAGTCATTCACAGCTCCTCATCATAGGTAATAGCATGATAATAGACTTATGTTGTTAATAATGCAAAATTTAAAGTAAACCCATGCAGTACTTTTTGAGTTTAGCCTGGATATACATACAGACAAATAGACAAAAATTATAAAAAATATATTTTTAGTTTCTATATCGAAAGTAGATCACGGCCCAAGCATTTTAAAAAAAATATGTGATTCCTATTTAACATGTGCAACCTATATTTTATATTTCCGCCATTTGTTTTTTGCTTTTCTATCGTTCGTTTAATATCAATACTTTCTTTAAATGTTAGTATTTCATGTAAATCATTTTGTGTTAATATAATTAACATGAAAGATTAATCTGTTCAACGAATCCTTAATTTATGATAAACGTTTCTGTTTAAGATCAAACACGGAAATAAGTTAAATGTAATATATTTTTAACCCAGAAATCCTTTTGATTCATTCCCACCCAGTATTCAAGGTAAACCATGCATCATTTATTGACTGGCCCAGTTTTCAAAGCGTGTTGAAATGGAAACAATTTTGGAGGGAGCATGGGGTTGTTCCAATATTTCTTAATTACACACATCGAATGTTGTTTTGTTTGTATATTTTGAACATGGTTTTGTTAATTGTTTATTTTATTTAGTATTGTTAGGGGTGTGTGATGTGTTGGCTTACTAAAGTTGTGTAGGTTTTCTACCTCTATACCTAACAATACCTACCTAAAGACCTACTTAAAGAGTGAATTAAATCTATTCATAACACTGTAAAAAAGTTCTTTAAACGAATCATAAAATTATTTGAAATTCCTTTAAGCGAGTACCTAAAGTATTATGTACACACTTTCTTTTTAAATATTCAATACACGAAACTGAGTTTTACGTTGATTGAAATTCCAAGAATTTAAATTTGTTATTAAACAATATTTTTCTCCTTTGACGAGGAGTGAGAGAGTGTAACGTAATCCTCTCTTCGAGATACTTTAAGACGTAACAAGAATCTTTATTAAATATTGTTTTTTAGCTTACTTACGTAATTATTTGACGAGGAACTCGACTAGATTCAAGCCATGCTAGCCGCTCATATTCGTGAGCAGCATTTCGCGACTCGCGACGTGGCGACTGTCGCGCTGCTACTGATACTGATGTAGCAGCGCGCAATAATATTTTATTTAGTATGCCTCACGAAAATTACAATAATATAAGAATCTTTATTTTGTAACTAATAAAGCATAATTATGTTTGGTTTAACACCTACTCTTAACTATTTTCATCATTAATTGATTGTGATATGAAGACTGAAAAACCTATTTGTGGACCCAAATATAAACTATGACTAGGCACCCTAATTAGTGAGATCTAGTGTTTAACGAATGTGACATACCTTTTTTATATGGGAGGTCAATATCCACATTGGACCCTCACATCAAAAACTGAGCTAAAAATTGTCCTATGTATAAATACAGCTGCATTCACCTTTTCAATTACATTGCTCACGGTAATAATACAGGCGCTTAATAAATTCTTCATTACTTTACTCAAGCTTACATCAATGTAATTTATTATTTAATATAAATAAGAATATATTTTGATTTGAAAATTATCATTTCATTTTATTTCAGTGTATAAAATAACAAGTTGTATTTTTACTTTACTGAGAGCAGGAAAGTAAAAATTTTAATATCTACACTGAGTTTCAAATTTATCAGATGATTATCTATCTTTTCATGTTCCGAAAGGAAATTGCCAACTCAGCGGCTGATAAATGAAAATGTTTTATCACTCGAGTTAGTATTGGCTTGTAGGATTCGATCGGAAATGAAGTGTTTGCGTCAAGCAACAGGGCGTTACTTGAATAAAGCCTCTCACCAAACCACTGGCTGTATTTTTGAGAAGAAATTTTGATTCTATAGACATGTATAAATCTAGATGAAGATATAGTGATACATTTTTAACCATGGGCGTAGCCAGCTTTGGGCTCAGGGTGGGGCATAGTCGAAATACAGGCAATGCCTAGTTCGTTTACAGAAGCTAAAATCCTATACCTGTAAAAAGATTGTAGCCAAAACTAATGTGTTATATACTGTATTAAGTGCTTAAGAATAAAATAAATTATTTAAAAAAATATATCTTTATATTAAAATCTATTGTGTGATATAATTAGCCTAAACTACGCTATGGCTGTAGTTCAGACCAATCAAGCCTGTATATGTATATTGTTGTGGGATCGCTTTAAAGAACTGGGTACTAAATACCTTATACCTGGTGTTTTGAGTTGTTTCTAGTCGAATGATTTCATTTTCCAAACGATTAAATCGGTTCACTCGATTGAACACTCCTGGTTAGGAGTTAGTGAGGTAAATAAATCGGTCGCTCCCTTGCTTTGCTTTACTTGTGATATATTCTTGAATTTTGTGTTTGACAGTTGTCTCAGTTCTGTAATATAAATAAAATATGTGATTTTAGAACTGATATGCTGAACTGAGATTTAATTTGACCTTTATAAGTGAGAACTTATAAAGGTCAAATTAAATCTCAGTACCTACTTGTATCCTACTCGAGAGAGTAGGATACAAGTAGGTACAGTCTGCAAACTTATTGGGATTGGTGTTATGAAAATAAAGATCGATTCAATACAGAGACAGTAACGATAGTCTACCAGATGTTACAAAAGATATCGTTTCATTAAAAACTACCAATAATAAATTAAACAACGTGCTCCAGCGTAGACCGCCTCATCGCTTACCATCAGGCGAGATAGTTCACCACTAGGTGAAACGTTGGCCCTTCAATAATCCTTAGGTTAATCCTTAGGTTTATTCCCGGACTAATTTTTGTCTCAATATAAACTTACAGCTTCATTCAGTTTTTGAGGCAACCAATATAAGTATTTTTAATACACCACTGCACCATTGTAAAGCAAACAATTTTTTCTGCATACAATCTTTATAGTTAATTTAATTTTCTATTTCAAAGATGGGTATTTTTTACCAATATTTTGTAGTAACAAAATAAATCATACGTTGGATACGCCTGACTGGGCTTATGTACTATACCAGATATCTATAAACATAACACGGTAAGATACAACACAGTTTCCCATTCTACGATACTAAAGAAAATATGTGTCATGTCGTGAGTAAAATATTACAATGGCGAGTTCTATCCGAACGCAGTTCTTTCACTTTTTACTCTCAGTTATAACATGATCCATTTTCCTCGACTTTTACCAATTACACGGGAAAGTAAATAATTTTATGGTTTTCTTTGGAAACTTATCTATCTTCTAATTACAAGAATGGTGTTTATTTTTGATCTTGTGGTACAATAAGAGCTATTATTCGGGTGATGACAATAAAATCAACTCACCAAGATTAATTTGATTACGTCATATGACACAATAATTGTTCAATAGATATTATCTTTAGCACCCATATGCATGTGCCTAATAAAAAATTATCTTTAATAAATAATAAACAATAAGATGATAACAGTAATGGTGACCTAAACACTCTATCCGGACACATTTTCGAAGGTATATAAAACATTGCTAAACAAAAGAGAATCTGCTAAAGAGAGCACAATATTACCCTAACGTTTTCCTTAAAAAACCCAACAAAATAGTTCTTTAATAAATACGAGCAAAAAAACTTCCGCAAAGAAAGAAACGTGTAATACCTTTGTATAAACACATGAAATACCGCCGGTAACACAGGAAACACCTCCACAGACGGCTCTAAACCAAAATTGCACCTTCATTCATACTCGTAACCTGCAAAAACACTAATTAACCATTTTTTGCCTACATTTGCACAAAGGGGTGGGTTGAAATCTCAGTGAATAGTGAGTGGCTTTGAGGGCGAGTGTGTAAGAGGATGAGTGCACTTGTTCGCTGGCTTCTTCACTAACATATAAAGCTTATAACGAGAAGTATCTTCAGCGCTCGAGCTGCTCAACTGTTGCTGCCATTTTGTGAAGAAACTTTTGAAGTTTTACTGCAACAAAATTTTGTTTGGTTGTTTAATTTTAACCAACTTTTGTATGTATGTGTGTATGTATGTATTAATGTTTGTGCGCATTTATTTCGTGATTGACTGAACTGATTTTAATGCGATTTGCAGAAACGTGTTTATTACTCTTAGGAAAAGGTTTTAGTATATAATAGAACCGAGTTCAAAAAGAGAAGTGGTTGAAGTCGTGTTTTTCAAACGTAGTTTGTAATTGTGTGATGTAATAGTTGACTTATTTTTGTCATGTGTGTGAACAATGGTTTTTAGTTTTCTTTTGTACTTGTCTACCAAAATTACAATACATTCAGAGGTGCTCTTTTACGTGTTCGGCACATAATAAATATGATGCCGATATTTTTAAGTAATTTATTTAAAGTGATAGCAGTCGTTTTATGACAATATACTTAATAACTTTAAAATTAATATATCAGGCAAGTTGGACCCACGGAATCCAAGAGATAAATTGTTGTTAGCTCATTAATTCTTCACCGTTTTTACGATTGAAGTTTTAATGTTTACCTACTTAAAGAGTGAATTAAATCTATTCATAACACTGTAAAAAAGTTCTTTAAACGAATCATAAAATTATTTGAAATTCCTTTAAGCGAGTACCTAAAGTATTATGTACACACTTTCTTTTTAAATATTCAATACACGAAACTGAGTTTTACGTTGATTGAAATTCCAAGAATTTAAATTTGTTATTAAACAATATTTTCCTCCTTTGACGAGGAGTGAGAGAGTGTAACGTAATCCTCTCTTCGAGATACTTTAAGACGTAACAAGAATCTTTATTAAATATTGTTTTTTAGCTTACTTACGTAATTATTTGACGAGGAACTCGACTAGATTCAAGCCATGCTAGCCGCTCATATTCGTGAGCAGCATTTCGCGACTCGCGACGTGGCGACTGTCGCGCTGCTACTGATACTGATGTAGCAGCGCGCAATAATATTTTATTTAGTATGCCTCACGAAAATTACAATAATATAAGAATCTTTATTTTGTAACTAATAAAGCATAATTATGTTTGGTTTAACACCTACTCTTAACTATTTTCATCATTAATTGATTGTGATATGAAGACTGAAAAACCTATTTGTGGACCCAAATATAAACTATGACTAGGCACCCTAATTAGTGAGATCTAGTGTTTAACGAATGTGACATACCTTTTTTATATGGGAGGTCAATATCCACATTGGACCCTCACATCAAAAACTGAGCTAAAAATTGTCCTATGTATAAATACAGCTGCATTCACCTTTTCAATTACATTGCTCACGGTAATAATACAGGCGCTTAATAAATTCTTCATTACTTTACTCAAGCTTACATCAATGTAATTTATTATTTAATATAAATAAGAATATATTTTGATTTGAAAATTATCATTTCATTTTATTTCAGTGTATAAAATAACAAGTTGTATTTTTACTTTACTGAGAGCAGTAAAGTAAAAATTTTAATATCTACACTGAGTTTCAAATTTATCAGATGATTATCTATCTTTTCATGTTCCGAAAGGAAATTGCCAACTCAGCGGCTGATAAATGAAAATGTTTTATCACTCGAGTTAGTATTGGCTTGTAGGATTCGATCGGAAATGAAGTGTTTGCGTCAAGCAACAGGGCGTTACTTGAATAAAGCCTCTCACTAAACCACTGGCTGTATTTTTGAGAAGAAATTTTGATTCTATAGACATGTATAAATCTAGATGAAGATATAGTGATACATTTTTAACCATGGGCGTAGCCAGCTTTGGGCTCAGGGTGGGGCATAATCGAAATACAGGCAATGCCTAGTTCGACTACAGAAGCTAAAATCCTATACCTGTAAAAAGATTGTAGCCAAAACTAATGTGTTATATACTGTATTAAGTGCTTAAGAATAAAATAAATTATTAAAAAAAATATATCTTTATATTAAAATCTATTGTGTGATATAATTACCCTAAACTACGCTATGGCTGTAGTTCAGACCAATCAAGCCTGTATATGTATATTGTTGTGGGATCGCTTTAAAGAACTGGGTACTAAATACCTTATACCTGGTGTTTTGAGTTGTTTCTAGTCGAATGATTTCATTTTCCAAACGATTAAATCGGTTCACTCGATTGAACACTCCTGGTTAGGAGTTAGTGAGGTAAATAAATCGGTCGCTCCCTTGCTTTGCTTTACTTGTGATATAATCTTGAATTTTGTGTTTGACAGGTGTCTCAGTTCTGTAATATAAATAAAATATGTGATTTTAGAACTGATATGCTGAACTGAGATTTAATTTGACCTTTATAAGTTCTCGAGTAGGATACAAGTAGGTACAGTCTGCAAACTTATTTGGTATGCTGTTATGAAAATAAAGATCGATTCAATACAGAGACAGTAACGATAGTCTACCAGATGTTACAAAAGATATCGTTTCATTAAACACTACCAATAATAAATTGAACAACGTGCTCCATCGTAGACCGCCTCATCGCTTACCATCAGGCGAGATAGTTCACCACTAGGTGAAACGTTGGCCCTTCAAATATAAATATAATATAATAAAACAATTGTCGTGGGTAATCATCATCACATCAACAGCCTATAAATGTCCACTGCTGAGCAAAGCCTCTTCTCACACGGAGAAGGTTTGAGCATTAATCAACACGCTTGCTCAATGCGGGTTGGCGATTACAAACTTATAAATAGAAATTATAAGCCCAGGTTTCCTCACGATGTTTTCCTTCACCGTTTGTCAGTGGCGTCTGAATAATCTTAGAAAGTACATATAACTCGGAAAAAGTCACATTGGTACTTGCCGTTGGTAGGTTTCGAACCCGCACCCTCATGCATGAGAAGCGGGCGTCTTAAACCTCCGGGCCTCCACGACGTCGTGGGTAATATTCGTCCCGAATTCGTATCAATAGGTCATTTTCTTTTCCGACATTAAAAACTGAAGTCACGTGTAAAATATGCCTACGTATGGTAATGGTACATATGAACGGGTTATTTCAAACATTAAGTATGCAAAACTAGCGGCAAGTCACGTCCCTACTCGATTTGGATCGATTTTCGATAGTAAGCACTGAATTGGTTATGAACACATGACGTAGGCATTTATTATAGGAAGTATCTAAGGCGGAATTGGTACATTTTTTAGATAAAGGTAGGTATTGGATGAATATTTTAGTATGTGTTTTTTTATAAACTCAGTAGTAGCACGGGGTCTGGAAGTGTGCCCGGTATATGATAATAGGCTCACTCCCTATTACATGATTCATAACATAAATAGTGAAAATTGGGTTGTTATATTGTGCAATGGTATTAAGTGCCGTAATGTCTACGTGTGGGAGAGCCATGCTTCGGCACGAATGGGCCGGCTCGACCGGAGTGATACCACAGCCTCACAGAAAACCGACGTGAAGCAACGCTTGCGTTGTGTTTCGTCGTGTGAGTGAGGTTACCGGAGGCCCAATTACCCTCCCCTTCCCCAATCTCCCCAATCCCTGAATCCCCAACGATTCTCAAACTCCTAATCCCCAAAAGGCCGGTAACGCACTTGTAACGCCTCTGGTGTTCCAGGTGTCCATGGGCGACGCCAATTGCTTACCATCAGGTGATCCGTATGCTCGTCTGCCGGTTTATGCCATAAAAAAAAATGTGCACCTCTGCCTACCTCTTTGGGGTTAAAAGGCGTGATGTTACCTATATATTATAGTATGTTATTGGTTTTATAGATGTAATAAGAGAGACAATGGATGTATTTGTATTGACATACAATTTTTGCGACATAACACGAAAGTTATTTAATTGTAGCTAGGCTGTCTAGTTTTTATAAGTCACGTTTTCAGTAAATAACATAACATCACGCCTTTTATCCTCGAAGGGGTAGGCAGAGATGCACATTATACCACTGTACAATGTAACACCCACTTTTCACTATTTATGTTATGAGTCCCATGTAATAAGGGGTGAGCCTATTGCCATATACCGGGCACAATTCCAGACTCCGTGCTACTACTGAGAATATTTAAAAAACCCAGTAATATTTTCAGTAAATATGTCTTTAAAACATGATTTCTAGAGTAATTTTGGATATGAAATAAGTTTGCTTGTTTTAAAGCAATAGACTGAAGCGTGGAAGCCAAATAGCGCCCGCATTTTGTCCTCCAACTCACGTAAAGCCGTCAACATTAGTTTTAGCTTACATATGCGGACAAAACTTTGTAGTCTCTCAAGCGACTGCCAAAAGGACAGACAGATTTATCATTTTTATTATATTGAAGTGGATTGCATTTAACATTTCGGTGCATCGTTACGATAGAAGTTTTTGTTTATTGCTTGACTGTTACATGAGTAGTGTTATGGTTTTATACTTTAGCTCTACTCTAAACACAAAAATTATTGCCTAATCATTAAATAAGGAATGATTGCATCTACCATTCTGGCTTTGAAATTTGCTTACATGGAAAACGTGTGCTGAAATCGAAAATAAATACGCCTAACCCTTAGAAAGAGATGTAAATGATTTGTATCATTCAACACATAAATTAATAAGTAAAATAACAATATCAAACACCGAATATAATTTCCTCTCAACTTTGAGTGACAAATGAACACTTGACAATCGACATCGAGTGAGCTCCGCAAATTAATTGGCGTTGCATTGATTGCTTGATGAATGAACGTGCATACTCGCTCGAGTAGGTTGTAAGACATGTAGTGTGGGTACCTACATTGCGATTTGTTATATTTATAATCTGTGGAAATAAGCCTAAGATAACATATTTTTTAAGGTGTAAAAATTTTAGTTATTTGTATTTTAAGTTGTGTATATTTATTTATCTATTAATATTAAATTGTAATTCCATATTCACATCAAATTGTAGAAAATTATTGTTCTCTTATTATTCCTAGTGTTATCAGTATTCAATATGTATTCAGATACAATTAATTCAATATATATAATTTATCTGTGGAAGTGATAAACTGGTCTTAAGATAGCCACTTCTATAATTGTTGACGATATTAATTTATCGCTTATTTGAAACTTTATAAGGATTTTGAATTGTTTTTACGAATTTTGGAATGAAAACAGCGGTTGCAATAGCCAGGGCGGGTTTACTTTTTGTTAGTGATTATTTTATCTTACGGTTATGGATAACAGAACTGTACAACTCTTTCGTTAAATATTTCGTTTGCAGGTGACTGAGTGTTTAACGCTGCATAGTTGGAAGTAGGTAGAAAAAGTTGAACATGTTTGAATCATTTAGAAGAGCTCTATGAGAGTATTTGTTTGTATGAGTATTCCCAAGAATAATATAGAATTTTTACGCACATAAAAATATGAGTAAAAGCTAGTTCAACACAATATTTCTACGAACAGCTGCTCCCCAATCTATCAAACATTGCAGAAATACCGGCTCTCAATCAGTCGTCTAAATTACGTTCCTATTCTCGAAGAGGCAATCAATCTTGCGGGACCGAACCTGCACCCATTAGCCACTGTCGTGAGAACAAATTGTTCTATCGACACACACCGCCTTAAGAAAAAACCGATCTGATAGTGATACGTGATAAGCCTAAGGATTACTATCCGGTAATCCTCGAGCAGATGATATTTACTGAAATGTGTCAGTGTTGTAATATTTTTATGTTTATTTGGTTTTTGGTATCTAATATTAAGGTCCGTTCTATGATAGGTTTGTGGGCAATTTGATTAGGTAAGTGGTTGTTAAAGTGACTAATAAGTACGAGGACTTGGTTACAATCACTTGGTTATAGTAATGTTATACTTACTTATCATTTACCTAATAGTTAGATTGAAAGACTACCTACCTCTATAGTCTTACATCGTACATGGGATTGTACTAGACACGACACTCTTAAATAAATTGAATAATCGAATTTGGAATTGTCCAAATAAACTCTTATAATGAATATAACAAATCGCTAAAAAATTATAAAGAGAAAATGTCACAAATCGTACTTATAATTTTTTATTTTCGCTTACAGATTGACAAGAAAATTGCTTGGATTGGATTATGTTGTACAGCCTGTCATCTTGATTTGAAAACTTAGTACTGTGGACTTATTTGATATTAGTCTGTCCAATTCTATTTAATCTTGTACTTAGTTTTTATCTCAACAGTGAAGTAAGAGTTTACTACTAGGTAAAATTCTATGTTTGCTTATTTACGTACCGTAATTTACAGATTACGCTTGTGATTGTGACTCATAAAAAATATTGATAAGTTAACACACATTGGTTTCTTCTTTTGTCAGCGAAAAGTGTAAATGAGAACACCCCTTTTTCTATATAAAAAGTATATACCTCATTGATGATAAACGCAACTAAAGCTTTTCGATCAATGCATGGGTTGAATTCGACGTCGAATTAATAATCCAATGCAGTAACGAAACAGCTATTTAAACAGTAACTCTATAGATTCCATATATATAGGTATAATAGGTAGATAAGGAAGTTCACTACGAATACGTGCAGCTTTTTGTAAAAAGACCTTTTATTTAATTACATAATTAATTAGCTCCATTGAACGCAGTGACCACTGACACGAGCCCTGGGGCATTGTATCCTGGTCGCTCTCAGGGGAAAAGAGAACCAGGATTCATTAGTTATACATGTTCCTACACCTATGTATACGATAAATAACAGCATACTAAACTAATCAACTAGTTTAAGCTGTTAAATAACTTTTTAACTTTGATTCACACCTTATTACCTTTGACATAAAGTCAAAAATCAATTAAAGGGGTATATTTAAACTAGACTTTGTTCTTGTTGTTTGTAGATCAAGTAACATGTGTCTACGCGCTATATCTTTCTGTCCTATACGAAAGTATGTTACATTATTCCATTAAAATTGGAAACAATGTGCAGTAACTTTAACAACAGAGCCATTAATTTTCAATACAAAAAATGAGCTCCCAATTTATTCACCGAAAACCGCATCACAAAGGAAACCGCAATATATTAAACACGCGTTAAAATCTCGCATTGTACAAGCTTTTTTCCCTTCTATATTTTCAGAATGCGGAATTTCACCTGAATCTATTATATATTTTACACGTTTAACAACGAATAAATGCTAATTGAGCTACAAAGTATTGTAGTATTTGTCTTCACCGTGTTGCGGTAACATTGCGAAATAAAGACCAAGTTTTAAAAGTAAAATTCGACATTGAAACTAACATTGGCCCGCTATGCTGTTTTCGCGAATAAATTGGCGTAGTGTCTGCATAGCGTATGGCGTATGGGGCGACCTTGGCCGTTTGGCAACACTCGCTAGTCGATACAGGGGTGCTGACTCATACTTGTTATTATATGCACCATGCTTGGGTAGGTTTTAGACTTTCTAGAATGTTCCTGACTGGAATTGGACTTTACTATCTTGGAACATTGCTTTGTAGATTTGGCAATGATTTAACAGGATTAGTTGTTTTAACTCGTGGAGTACCGTCATTATAGACACAATTAAAGAACAATAGGTTGCGGTCACCGGTGACAGCGCGGTGTTTGACAGTTTAAGGCAACGAGGTTCAAAGAGGCTATAAATAACTTCAGTTTCTTGTCATACTTCAAATGGCTTAGTTTAATTTAAAGATGTCTCTACTGAAAGATATGAAGAAATTTTCAAGGCAGGATTAGGAGCGTTTTATTTAGGCTATGACTAAAAATGTTACCAACTTAAACCATAATTTGTACAAAAGTAAAGCTATCACTATTCTTACACTCTTATTACTTCTCGAAATAAAGTAACATGAACATACAGTAGTGGACAGAGTAAGTATATGAACTCTAGGCAGATGTCTATAGTTCATATACTACTTATTTAAAACTAGGAATATTACACACAAGCTACATTTTGCTTTTGACTGCGGCACAGAAATACTATTCAGGGTAACTTTATAGTCACAAAGGGACGTGAATTTTAACTCGAAATCGTTAACCTTGTGAGTGACTCGAGACGATTGCGAAGGACTGTTGTTTTATTATCACTATTAACAATGTTTCTTGTTCGTGGAATTACTTATCATTCAGCATTATTCTGTGAAGATCAAGGTTTCTGAAAGGTGTTTTAAAGGTCTTTAAGCTGTACATTCACGATATAGTATTCAGATATGTATTATGTATCTGTCTTACACCAGTAATAACATTTGACTTATATTAAGGTATAAGATTCAAGCTCACATATAGCAGTGATACTACGCCAACATTAAAAATGTTTAATATTTTGCAAACACAATCGAAAATAATAATTATTAGAATAAACAACCGATTTATACTTACCTACGTCTCAGTGACTCAAGCATTCACATCAGAAATTAATAAAGATAAACTATATAATATCCAAGATAGTTTTGCAGAAGAAATGGTTTGTCGCCATCGAGTCGCGTCTAGTTGGCGCCTCTCCCACACCACAACGAGATCTATATTATTACGTTCATCTCCCACAAAGGAGGCTGATTTTATTAAGGATGAATGTGTATTCATCCTTCTCGTGTCCCCTTGAAGGGACGTCATAGCTTCGTGTTTGAGGTGCCTTGCTTTATGACGTTGTCTGAATAATTTCACTCCTATTGGCTGAATTTGGTTATGTTATTGTATAAGTACAATTATTGAATAATTGGCAATGTTTATAGTTATGACAAAAGTATTTTTGGTCAGGTTTGGAAAATTTTCGGTTCCAAACTTGGACATTGGAATAATATCCCACAATAATATACACAGGGAAGGTAAAGGTTTTATAGCTCGAATCTTCAAAAAAAAAAAACTCTTTATAGAACCCCTGTCACGATAACGGACTTCAAAACATTAAGCATGTTACTTAAGAGTAAAACCTAAACTGTTCGGGATCAGTAATAAAACGTTTTAAAACCGTTGTAAATGATTCACTAGGTATTCTATTCACTCAAATATTTTAATGAAAATGCGTACTCTAGTTCTTTATATGAAAGTTGTATAGTAAAGCAATCAAAGTTATAGTCGGGATGATGCTGTTTGTAGTATGCCGGAACTCGAGCTAGCTGTAGGCAAACGACAATACAGACAAGTATATAGGCGTACAAGCACATAGATAGGCACACAAGCACACAGGCAATAGGCAATACAGCTCTATTTGTCTATTCGCGACGACCGAATGCAAGGAATTCTCAATATGCGTGTGTACTGTGTGTGTTATATACAGGGTGTGTTGTATATTATGTGACATGAATGTTAATAAGTATAGTATTTTGCATGTCAACTTTCATTAGAGTTGAGTCAATAAAGAAATATTTGGTTAGGCGAAATTATATAAGCCTTACTTGCATTCAGGTTAGCAATTTGTCTGTTGTTATGGTATTGAGAGCAAAGAATGTTAGAGAAATTAATTGGAAGTTTATATCACTCGACTAAGGCTTGAAAGAACTTTTAGACACTATTTACTTATATTTGTAATTAATTTTGTTTGTAATGGATTTATCTAATATAATATGTTTAAACGATGTCTCGTTTCTTATATTTTTTAATGGTATAAGCCTTTAAACGAGCAGACGGATCCCCTGATAGTAACTAATCGGTATCGCCCATGTACACCTGGAACACCAGAGGGGTTGCAAATGCGTTACCGGTCTTTTCACTCAGAAAAAAATCAGCCAACAAAGCCACAATAAAAGCTTTGTTAAAAAAATTTTGATAGGTGCAACAAAATACTTTGCTACTATCACAGATAGAACATAGTCCTAAATGCAACGTTTTTATTGTTCCGTGTTTGTTGAGCTAGGAACAATTGAAAACTTGTCACCCCAAATATGCTGGTAAATAATTAGTTAGGTCGACACAATGGATCATTGTACGTATATTAAAGTATAACTTTGTCCGAAAGTGTAACAAAATTATCTATTGATGAAGTGTTTAAGTAGCTTTTGTAAATTGAACAAACAATAGGAAATCTAATGTGATTACAAAGTAACTTAAATGAGATAACAACAAGTACTATGCGCGCAGGACAATGTTGAGGGGGTGGCAAGCGAGTGAGTGAGAGACATGTGATGTGTTATGTGAGCCAGTCTCGGCTTGGCGTTGCTTTCGCTACGTAAAATTAATCAAATAAAGACAATAATACCATAAAACCGTGCAAATTGTAATTGTGGTGGTACATAACTATATCTAGTATATTTTTATGTGTAAAAGTGTTTCTCAAAATGATGGGGGAATTAGAAGAATTCCTCAATGACGCAAAGTTGGGTCATTTTGTTAGCCGATGATCGGTAAGTTTGTTTTTTGTTTGCTTTTAGTAATGCTTACGTTTACAACTGTTAACTACCTCTCAATGTAAATGAAAAGCATGGGTGATTAGAAAGTTACGCAAATAGAGTATTTCAAGAGAAACTTCCGCTTATAAGAACAACACTATTGGAACTTCTGGCAGAGAAAGCAAGCTCTGCTAGACCTGATCAAACTATTCTTAAATCTTCTCGATTTAGCTACACGCGTGATTCCGTTACCGTGGGAATATCGAGATAAAATATAACCCATGTTAATCAGTAATAAGATAATGTAGCATTCTATATCGAAACTTCTTTTTTTTTTCAGTCGGAGAAGAGCAAGCTTCATTAGCAGCATTCTTGACAATCGTCTTTAAGTCAAGTGCCACCGATTTGTATACCACGAAACCTTCCAAGGAAGAAGTTCGTTCAAGTTTCATCGGACATGTCGTCACAGCTTCAGGCGTTGATAGATATTGCGCCGAAGGGAGTCATTAGTAGTGACGAAAGGTATTCCTGAACAACCATACATTGATGCTGACGATTCTTTTTTTTATCGTTGTTCCACAATAGGATTTTCTCATGTGTCGTGGGTGCGTTTACAATTCTTGGGCTAATTTTATTTATTTTATTTTTTATTTTTACATTAAGAAAACTTACAGCTAGAATTGACAATTATATATAACTATGACTAAATTATGGCCAATTACAAGTTTTCGCATATATTTGTTAAGTATTTAAAAAAAAAAATATCGTGACTTGCCGACAGTAGTTATTAAATTAAAACCTTCAGCCACTCACATTTTTTCCACTCAATATGTCAGCAAGCAATACAAAGAAAGAAAAATAATAATAAAAAGCGGTTACCACTACATCTATGACAATAAAAACCAAGATAAAAAAAAAAAACAAACAAAAGAAGCATTAACGAAAAGTTTTTTTTTTTTTTTTTATATGCTGCTAACTAAGGACGCACAGGCACATCAGAACCGATCCAACCGACTACTTACGATGTGTGAAAAAGTGGTTACACATCACCCTCTTTAATTTCGTCCCACTGATGTTAAATAGATCTATGTCAATCTCCCTACAAACTGCATTAAGCGTGTGACAAGCCCTGACTATACATGAATTCTGCCGATAAATGCTTAGAGTGGCAGGAGTATGGAGAAGATTATGCCTTCTCAACAATGCAGAAGGTACGCGCAAGCCAACTTTGCTCACTAGCCCGGATACGTCCACCAATCCACTCAACACTTTATGTAGAAAGGAAATGTCCGCTATTTTCCTTCGCTCCTATTTTAATTATCCTATTTTAATATAATTTATTACGTTCTATATTTTGTTATTTACCGAAGTACCTAGGTGTAAGTACTAATAATTCTAAATCGTTAAGTATAGTAAGTAGTTAAGTACCTATATGTAGTATGTCAAGCATATTAAGTTCGACAGGCTGTACTTGGTCATCTGATGCAATTATTGTTAATTTTAAGTTTGTATTTACTTTGTTGTGGTACCTACGTGCAATACAATCATCAAAATCATATTGTTTTTTATTACAATTTCTAAATCCTATATTACTATTCTCGTTTTGGTACCGTAACAAAGGTAGTTTGTCCCTCTCAATGTTATGTTTATATCGTTTAACAACAGGAACCAATAGTCAGTCACCGTATTTCCAAATTAAAGTCCCGGACATTGGTCCATGTTGTACAGCGTGCAAATGACAAATAGGATTACTCCATAATTCAAAGTTTACTGAAATCTCATCTCATTCATAGGGAAAACAAAGTTAATACGCTGGATAACCCCTTAAAATATAATTTTGCACCCTATACAGCACGAACCAATGTCCAGAGGTCCTAACTATCTGGATATTGGTATATTTTTTTCGCGTGGGTTTTTCACAAGTTAATATAGTTGGAAATACGGAGCTTTGAGTAATTGGTTCCTGTTGTGTTTACGGTAGTAACGTAAGATTGAGAGCGACAAACTATCTTTGTTATAGTAGCAAGGCGAAAAATGCCAGGGTAACAAAGGCAAATTTGCTGGGGAAGCAAAGGCAAGTAGTTAAAGAAAACAAATAACTTTGTTATGGTCGCAAAAGTATAGGACAGGTAACAAAGGCAAAATACATATTATTGCAAAGGACAATTGTCGGAGTAACAAAATTATTGTGGCATCACAACCAAGTACACTTAAATTTAATTTGTTATGCTGACAATATTGAATTGTTGTAGTATCATGGCATGCTATTGTTAGAAGATATTGCTACACTGACAATTTCCTACTTAACAATAAAACCATTGCCGAAGAGACTATTTACTATGGGCGGCTACCCAGGGTTAAAGTTTTATTGTCGTATTTAACAATATTTTTTTCTGAGTGTTGGGATTAGGAATTTGAGGATTGTTAGAGATTCAGGGATTGGGAAAAGGTGGGGGTGGATTAACTAGGTCTCCGGTAATCTCACTCACACGACAAAATATAACGCAAGCGTTGTTTCACGTCGGTTTTCTGTGAGGCTGTGGTATCACTCTGCAGAGTGATACCACAACCTCGACCATGGTCGAGCTGGCCTATTCGTGACGAAGCATGGCTTAATGTGTATATAAGGTTTCAGGGGCGTTAAATCGTTCTAGCTAGGTTTTATTTTCAGAAAATTTTGTAATTATAAATATATCAGTTTTTAGGATACAGAGAGTATCGAGAGATCGGAAAAGGAGGATCCTCGTACCAGGCGATGTGTTCGTGTCTGGCGGGCTTTTTGCCCAACAGTTGTTCGTTGGGATTTTCTATCGATGTATATTTGCTTGTAAACTTTACTTGTGTTGTATTTCATAATTTTTAATTCTTGTTGTGTGTCGTAGCGAAATAAATAGTTTTTCTTTCTTTCTATGTGTGATGTAGGATTTCGTGACGACATCCGTTGATTTGTTCTATCTACCTATGTGTGTGAGCTATCCGTTTGACGTGTGACATTTGTCACCACTAGTTTTTAGTATTCAATATGGGCTTAAGAAGTTTGAAATATATGAAAAAATAAAAAAACATAAATACATTTGTTTAATTTAAAATAATTAAGTTATAAAGGCTGTTCTAAAGCAGAAGGGAGTAAACAAGTCGAGCTGACGGTCACTATGTAATTTGTGTTCGCAATAACTGGGTCAGGAGTGTAACGCAATTAGAACCAGGGAAATTGCCTTTAGACGCAGCCTTAATCCTTTGAATCGAGTTTAAGTTTGATAACTTAGATAATTTTACGAATGCTGGTGATGTTATGAACAAGCCGTGTTTCTAAATTTGCTTGGGAAGAATACAGAGAAGAATCAGTAGCTTGATTTCACTTTAATATAGTAGTATTTTTTTTATTTACTACTTACAACACATATGTATAGAATAATAGGAGATAGGAGTCTGCATGTACCTATGTACACTTTTTCCTACATTTTTCTACGAAAAATAAAAACGTTATGTTAATAAATAGCGTGTTGTTTCACATATTATATTCGTTCTCCTTGCCTTTTATTTACAATTGGTGGAACCTACACTATTATTTTTCTTTTTTTAGAGCCTTATTCATTTATTTAATTAATAATGAAATACAAAAAGAAAAACACAACCTCTGACAATTTGCAAAAGTTCACTGTCATCATAGGTACCTACTCAACAAAATGAAACCTAATTACAAATAACATATGTCTGCGATTAGAATGACCTAAACCCATGTTTATTATGATCATTATAAGTTGACCGTATTAGGGCTAGCTGTAATTTCGGTCATTACGTCGGCGTCGGAGATTGTAGACGTCTGCACGCAAATGGAAATGGCGAGTTGTAAACGCTATGAGCCATGAATATCTTGTTCAGATCGTAACACTACAGAGTAGGCTTCCATTAAGTAGTGTTTTGGGAAATAAAAACCTATCATTCATTTCTAGACAGACGAGGAAAATAAGGACTAAAGAAATACACTTTTTTACCTGTTCAGCTGAAGACATCAGACGATTGCAAGCCATCCGGCGCCAAGACAATTCTGTTCTCTTATTAGCAGAAAACATAATGTTTTGGGAAACTTTACTTGTATATTACGTACATACTTACCCTAGATGTCCACAGTAGCTTGCTTCTGGAAAGACGTGTGTACATGATGATTATACATCAATATGTATTGAAAAACATTTTTTGATTTTCAACTGCGACAATAGTCTTGAAAAGAAGATAACAAAACAATATGGCCGCGCGATGCTCGCATCGTTGGTGTCGCGTATTATAATATTAATGTGCCCCTGACTGAATTTATAACGAGTCGAGTAAGTACTTCATGGAAACGTTATCTGTAACGTTTCCATGAAGTACTAGTGACTTTGACTTTAAAATGATTTTTACTCAGAAGTAAAAATCATTTTAAAGTCAAAGTCAAAGCATTTATTTCAATTAAACCATAATTTGGTACTTTTGAAATGTCAACAAATACAAAATAAATGATAGTCTGTCAGTGAAGCTAGTGTAGATTCGAATGGAGATGAACGAGCGAAAAACTCAATTTGTTACTCTTTTTAAAAAAGTATGTTCTAGTGTTCTACAATGTCTCTGATACATATTCAAATACTGTACGTAATTGTGAGAACAATGCGAAGATTTTTGTTAGAAACCAAGAATCTACTAACACCAAAATAGAAGCAAGTTGTTTTTACTCTTTGTTAACAGGAACAAGTAATCAAAGGGCTACTTTCAATAAGCTATTAACGTTATTTGCTATTTTGAATATTATACCGAGAATTCGATGTAATAATTCTCTTGCCTTTATTTTAATTTTCCTGGAACATGTTTATTCAAGTAAACATGTTTATTGTGTAGCAATTCTAATTTTATTTGAACTTATGTATCGGTTTTTCTTTTGGCAATATATTGAATGGTAAATAAACGATTGGCAATGTACACATCGTGGTAAATAAATATGTGATTCCTTTACAAAATGGGGATTATTTAACTTTGCTTGTTAAGTTAAAGTTCCAAGGAGTTTCGTAATGGTGGAGCTGATTAGATAGGGACTTTCGTTATGATATTTTGAAAGTGCAATTTGTAAGGTAAAGATGGTTGGTTCTGCTCGGTAGATGATAACTCTATTTCTATAGAATACGAAGAAAGAAAGAATGTAAGAAAAACCGGTTATTACGTCACACACAAGCAGTCGTATCACACAAGCAGAAAAACCGAAGTTCATGGTGAGTCAAAGCGTAAAAGAAGAAGGTTTTGGCAATGCTTTTTGGCAATAGCCCTGTTGAATATTTTATTTTCTTGATATTTTTATTAAAGATATGTGTACCTCGATTCTTTTCCAATACATAGACTTTCATGGTCATCATGGATATACAATTAATTTCTTCAAGTATATATAACAATCAAGGTTTGTAATTTCATAACTATAGTCTCTAACTATAGTCTCACTCCGTCTAAAAACGCATTAGCGACAACGAACACGAACAAAAAGCCGTAGCGTTACAAAAGAAAAAAAAACACAAAACTGTTTAAAAATATTCTCCTTACAAAATGTTCTAAGTAATCAAGTCTGAACCTTGCGAAGCCGAGATTAGTGCAATGTGAGACGATATAGCGTATCGCCATTAGTGTCGGCCGTCGACCGAACCGTTTTGTATTCATACCATCTGAATTCATTATCCGCTGTATAATAGCCACACTTTTTGCCTAATTGTTTTAATTGCATTGTGGTAAGTTATCGTGCTGGGTTACAGTTTGTATTGTTTTAGTTATAGTTAATTGTTTATTTGTTCTGGACTGCTAAATTACAAAATTAACACATAGCATAACATCACGCCTTTTATCCCCGAAGGGGTAGGCAGAGGTGCACATTATACCACTGTACCTACCTCTACAATGTAACACCCACTTTTCACTATTTATGTTATGAGTCCCATGTAATAGGGGGTGAGCCTATTGCCATATACCGGGCACAATTCCAGACTCCGTATTACTATTGAGAATATTTAAAACCCCAGTAGTACTTTGCCCGACCCGGGAACTGGGGAACGGGGACTTACGACCACTCGGCCAATGAGGCAGTCATTTACAAAATTAACCCTAGAAAGATAATCTTATTTTGACCCACGGGAAAGATAATCATACGTCTTTGAGACGTATTCGGAATTATAAGTGCATATGGGACAAGTTTCTATAAACCACCTTTTAAAAAGTTATTGAATCATTAGTTTAGGGTTTTCTACGACAAATAAAAACATAATTACAATTAGATAATGAATATAATTGAAAACCATGACGAAATTTTCTAAACCTCTTACAAAATAACTAAAAAATATCAAGTCTTCCTTTGTTGAGTAATTGTGCTAATCTTGAGTTTAAAATCACAGTTTTTTTATTGATATTATAGAATAAGAACTAATTAAGAGCTTGATATAAAAAATCAACAAGTTTTAAGTTTCGATCACATTTAGATACAGCCTTTATATATATATCAGTTTTGTGTTCACCACACATGCTTTCATTGCATTTATAACATATCATTTTCGACATCCTTCTTATTTTTGACGGAAAATACGCACAATATCTCTTCTTTTTGTTCCCTAATTCTTCATTATCATCTAAAGTATTAGTTTTCGGTAGCAACTTGGATATTTACACGGCCATGTCTTTTAAGAGTAGGAGCTTCTGATCTTTTCTCCATCCAAGGTGGCATAAGTTCAGCGTTGGTCCATTGCACTATTTCATTATATTCTCGTCAGTTATAAATAATTAAGAGCATAAAGCAGGCTCATAAATATTTTTACACGTGCGAGTAGGTCCTCTAGAAGTTCGTACTATGTTTATATTTGTAGTTCTTCCTCTATTTTGACCCTATATCCAATGTTTGTTCCTCCCGCGCAATATACGTTGAGTTGGAATAATAACCGTTACAAAAATTTGAAGTTGAATCTTGGTTTGGTACACATGACGGAGATGATGGTACCTGCAATTCCTCCGATGTTGACCCAGCAACTTCGTCAACCAATTCACTATTCAATCAACTGACCAATCTCAACTTCACTGTTCTCCAATATTATTTCAATTTGTTTATAATCAAGGGCCCTGTATACAGTCATTGCAATAGATTACTAAAATCACCTATAATATAAAAAAAACGTTAAATAAAACGAACTATTACTACAGGGAATGAGGTTCAAAAGTTACACAAAGGATAATCATACGTCTATCGAACGTACGCAGTACCTGTATCTACGCAATTATTGTACTTATCAGGGCGATATAGCCGTCTCGCGTAAGGTCTGCCCGGCCACTGGGATAACCTAGAAGGACAAAGCGCTACGATGCGAAATAAATAAGATATAGCAATATTTGTGTCGGTCATGCGTCTCAAAGACGTAGATTATCTTTCTAGGGTTAAATTTTGTAATCTATACTAATATTATAAACAGGAAAGATTTGTATTTTTGTATGTTTGTAATGAATAAACTCAAAAACTACTGGACCGATTGCAATAATTTTTTCACCATTAGAAAGCTGCATTATTCAGAAGTAACATAGGCTATATAATATCACTCTAGGTCCTATAGTTGTGGAGCAGTAACCAAAAATGTTTTAAAAACGGGGGAAAAGTATCGTTTCTGAGGCCTTCCGTGGCGTGCGCTGAGCATATAGTTAAAGTTATACAAAAATGCTCTATAGATGAATTGTTCATCTCAACATTATTTTTAAAAAAGTCCGCGAGAGCATATGTCTACCTTTTATAGTTTACCCATAACAATCGTTTTAATGAATGGTTCAATCCTTTATAAAAGTTTGCTCTAGATAAAACAAACTTTTACCTCAACCAAAACAAACAACAACAAAATAGGTAGGTTCCTATTTAAGAAGAAAATAATTAATTAAATAAATGAAATAAGTAAATGAAGTCCGGAAAAATATTTTCAAAAGGTAAATACTTCCTAAATAAAAAAAAACTGAGAATAAATATAAATAAAACGTAAAACTATGTAAAAAATCTTAAGTCCCCCCGTGCGAAGCCGGGACGGGCCGCTAGTTAATTATATTTCTCTCAATTATATGTATAATTAGGAAATAAAAGGTAGCCTATGTTTTGCCCTAAGTGAAAAGCTGAAGGAAATTTTTAAATCAATCCAATAGTTATGAAGTCCATTCAAGGAAATAAACAATCTCTTTTCTTTAAAGTATTGGTTTCGTTGGAACGCTGAATATTCATCATTTCAAACACTTAGCTAATAACCATAACTTCATTCTGAAACGACCTGGAAACTTCCCCCAGTCGACTATCATTCAGAAAGTCAGTTCATATAAATAGCTTCCTGGAATAGTTGACTTCAAAAATAAGATGTTACAACTTGAGTCCGGTTGTCGACAGAACATTAGACATAACATAACATATCATCCCCGAAGGGGTAGGCAGAGGTGCACATTACGGCAGTTAATGCCACTGTACAATGTAACACCCACTTTTCACTATTTTTGTTACGAGTCCCATGTAATAGGGGGTGAGCCTATTGCCATATACCGGGCACATTTCCAGACTCCGTGCTACTACTGAGAATTTTTTAAAAACCCAGTTATACTTTGCCCGACCCAGGATTCGAACCCGAGACCCCTTGCCCGGCAGTCGCACTTGCGACCACTCGGCCAACGAGGCAGTCAACAGAACATTAGCTGTAGAGGAAATCGATTAGGAAACCAATCACATAGTACACGTGTAGTCACTGAACGATGGGCTGAAGCAATCACATAGTACACGTGTAGTCACTGAACGATGGGCTGAAGCAATCACATAGTACACGTGTAGTCACTGAACGATGGGCTGAAGCAATCACATAGTACACGTGTAGTCACTGAACGATGGGCTGAAGCAATCACATAGTACACGTGTAGTCACTGAACGATGGGCTGAAGCAATCACATAGTACACGTGTAGTCACTGAACGATGGGCTGAAGCAATCACATAGTACACGTGTAGTCACTGAACGATGGGCTGAAGCAATCACATAGTACACGTGTAGTCACTGAACGATGGGCTGAAGCAATCACATAGTACACGTGTAGTCACTGAACGATGGGCTGAAGCAATCTTCACACATTGCTATGTACTTAAGGATTTTTCTGCTGAGGTTAGCACGTGTCTTATAGAGGTAGATTCTTCATGTTTACTGTACGAGTGTTAGTAACAGAAAAAAAATCATGAACGTATGTTGTGCTATGATGGCGAAGTAGAACATATTTATTTGGACAAATGTGTTCCACTTCACCATCACTATCGTAAGAGTAAACTAAGGCTAGAAACAGAGCAGCAGTCTATGATAAATTTAAAACTTTTTAAATCCTCAACCAGGATCCTCACACAGCCTTGACTGTGATATTATGATAAGAGGTAAACGGATATATAACCTTACTTTATATATCCGTTTACCTCTTTTATAATATTTTAAATGGACTCTTAGGGGCAATGGCTCAATAGCTACGATTCCCATATACCTATATATATTTTGTAATTTAAAGTTAAAATTCTTAACTAATGAACACCTCGAAATCTTTGCATAATTTTACAATCCACAAAACAAATCCGTCACGTAATAAATATAAACATCAAAACCCTCTTTTACAGATACAAACATAACAATTAAACCTTGATATCGAGCTGAAAATGAATGACACTGAATCGTCATAACACCTCAGATGGGGATGGGCGGTAATTGCAAAATTTGGCAGTACTTGCACAGCTCCTGTTATTGAGAGTTGTTCTGAGTTAATTAACTTTACGGAACCATGAAACTTACGAGTAGGCATTGTTGTTTTATGTTATTGCAAAGTGGAATTGTACAATTTGAACTGTAACGATGATAAAGTAAATTTTGTGAGTGAGTTTGAGAGCAGTGAGTGAGTGAAGATTTGAATCAACAACAAAAACATTATTTATGATTACTTAGGGAGATATGTATGACAACTGTAGCGACATCATTATCACAATATGAGCCACGTGACGTCAACGCTACACATAAAATGACTTTCGCATCGGCTTAAAAACTAGATCTAAAGAGTGACTGAAACGATATATAAATAACTTTATGTACTTTGTCAAAGCTACGCAACCCTTTCATTTTACTCTAACTCGCAACCAATTTGTAAGCTTCTAGTCCTATTTTTCGACAACACGTCTGACATTGTACCTCAATGATTAATGCTTACTTTGGGCGGACAAAATATGGCACTAGGTACCGCGTATAGGCCACCATGGTTCGATCTTGCTCTCTTTATTGATGCCCTGACGGACACTGTTGGTGCTTTGGGAAATTATGACCACTGCATACTGGTCGGCGACTTCAATGTCAACCTTTTAGACAAAGATAGACCACAGCTGTCAACGAGTTTGTGAAGTGCCTCAATTTATCCCAGCTGGTAACGGAACCAACTCACTACACAGCGACCAGTGAAACACTACTTGATCTCCTGTGTACTGACTTGGAAGCAGGATGTACATCGGTGGAACCCTTTGCTTCGGTTAACGGTCACTCTGTTGTTATCAGTGAATTTAACATAAAACGTGAAAAGGCGAACCCGTACGTTATTAAATTTAGGTCTCTTAAAGATGTTTGTCTCGACTCTTTTAATGCTGACTTACTTGTCCAAAATACTGAACAGATATGTTCGTTAGAGGATGTAAACGATATGGTAGACATGTTTAACTCCTCTATCGTATATCTGTTTGATGTTCATGCGCCTATAAAGCACTGTAAAGGAAAGGTCGTATCCCTGGATTACTGATACTATTGAACTAATGATGCGTCTGCGAGACGACGCTTTAAGGAATTATAGAAAAAGGAAAAGTGATTCTAAAAAAACCTATTATAAAGAATTAAGCCATTAATTTGGTGACCGCAAGCGTGGTGAGGCAATTTTCACGATCATACCAGTGGAGGTAAGTGATGTCGCGCGCATTGTGGCTGGTCTCAGGAGCAACGCTGAAGGCTGTGATGGCATTACACTGAACATGCTAAAATTAACTCTGCCACACATATTGCAAGTCATTACACAAATAGTCAATCGCTCAATTGAGACGTCAACCTTTCCCGACCTGTGGAAAATTGCTTCTGTCAGGCCTTTGCCCAAAACTTCAAATCCCACACGGTTCAAGGATTTACGCCCTGTTACATGTATGAACATCACTAATTAGTAAGTAGTCGCCCCCTCACTATAATGTGTTATATAAGGTAGAACACTTGTCATCAACGTCACTGTCTACCTGTCATAGTCTAAGTGTGTGTACACGTCGTGGGCCCTGCACATTATTATAATAAATCCAAGTATAATAAATCCGTCTACAAATCATTAATCCTCCAACATAACACGCCCATTAGCATCTTACCATGTCTGTCAAAACTGCTGGAGAAAGTGGTGAGCCGTCAATTGACTCTTTTTCTGGACCAAAACAACGTGCTGCCTGACTTACAATCTGGTTTCAGAAAACACCGTAGTACTTCCTCGGCATTACTAGATGTCACTGATAATATTTTGTGAACGTGCACCGTACTGGTTTTACTTGATTTTTCCCGTGCCTTTGATGCAATAAATATACCACTGCTGCTATCCAAGTTAAACTATTATGGCTTTAGCCCTGATGCTTTGATGTGGTTTCGTAGCTACCTCACAAATAGAAAGCAGTTTGTTGACTTACACTCGGCTGATGGTAATTCTGTTAAATCGACCCTTACAGGTATCGAACGAGGAGTTCCGCAGGGATCTATTTTGGGTCCAATCATCTTTATTTTGTACTGTGCTGATATCATTAAGTGTATTACAAGATGTAAGTATCATATTTATGCTGACGACGTTCAAGTTTATATATCTTTCAGGCCAGATGCATACGAAAGTGCAATTATGGACCTAAATGAGGAATCTGTAGAATCTGTAGAAGGATCTGTAGAATTGCAGCTTGGTCAGAGGATAACTGCCAGTCTTTAAACCCAACAAAAACAAAATTTATGGTTTTCGGCACAAGGCATCAACGTGCTAGGCTGCCTGGAGCATTGTATGTGGAACTGATGGGTGTGCCAGTTGAGAGAGTGCATGAGACGCGGAATCTTGGCTTAGTGGTGGATGAGGATCTCCGCTTTGAGAAGCATGTAGCTGAGTCTGTACGTAATTGTTTCTACCGCCTCAAAGTATTATACAGGGTAAGGCCTTACACGTATACGTATCAGAAACATTGCGTGAACAACTTGTCGAGGCTTTGGTTTTGTCTAGGTTGAATTATGTTGACACAGTGTACGGCCCTCGTTTGCTAGCTCGTACAGATCGACTGATTCAAAGGGTGCAAAATGCTTGTGCTCGGTTTTGTTACAATGTTCCACGTAGAAGCCACGTAACACCATTTTTAAACAGGCACTTCACCCTAAAAATGAAGTCTAGACGCAAACTGCACTTAGCTTGTCTACTGTTTGGTGTTATTAAGCACCAGAAGCAAGACTATTTATATGACAAGCTAAGCTGGATAAATAGCAGGCGAGAGTGCGGAAGGAGGCAATGTTCGCAGCAGCTTATGGGTCACAGTCACGGTACGGCGGCGTTCCGAGGAAGTTTTCGTTATGCGGCTTCCAAAGTATGGAATAACCTGCCACCACCCATAAGAGTAATAAACACAATTTATACGTTCAGGAAACGCTTACGTCAGTTTATGATAGACGCACAACGGAAGCTGAATTTGACAAAGGCAGATATTTCAATTATTTAATATTTAATTTCTACTTCTTTGTGTTATTCCCGTTATTTTTCGTCTTATGATGCATTTATTTGATACAAATATTAAGCTTAAATATTACTTCGTAGCAACATGTACATATTTGTAATAATAATATATTATTTGTATGAACCATTTTATTTATTTATTAATTTTATTTTGTCTTTGTATCTAACACACTACATGCAGTTTGTTTTTATTTTCTATTTTATTTGTCTTCTCACCTACCATCCGTGAGTCTCTGCAGGGTGCCACCAGAAGATCAGCGTTGAGTGTTACCACGCTCAACATAATGCTGAGGTGGAGGCCCGTTCGACACGTGCATGCATCTATTTTTGTTAATTTTGTGATGTTTATTGTTTGTTTTAATTTTGTTTTTATTTATAACTCATTTTGTCTACATGTCTGTGCATGCAATGTGTCGAATAAATGTTTTTCTTTCTTTCTTTACGTCAGCCCTTGTTTCCACTTTCCTACAGGTTTTTGGGCCGAAGGTCGGACAAATTAAGCTAGTCTAAGAGGTGTTACGCACTGGCGACTTACCTACTGTAATTTAAATAGGTTATTATGCATCTGATGTTCGGTTACCGTGCAACCCAAACGTAACGTAGTGGTGATGCGCAAACGACTAACCCCAGTTGACAGCGATCAATCGACAGACACACAGTCGACTATATATCTAACAGACACTAGCAGCGTTCTCTAATAAAGCTGATCCAAATTAATACACATCAGCACCAACGCAGCTCAAGATTTGTGGTAATTATGGCAAGGCCTTCTTTTGTGGAGGAGACCCTTCACTGGTGGTTGATGATGATGAAAAACTCAGTCGCCAGCAACCAGTCGATACTACGTAATGGCTCTAAACGTCCACGTTCTGCGAAGGGTATAATTATAAAGTTCTTGTTTAAGATGGCCTGTACTTAAGGCCGGTGACAGAGGATCAAAGCTTAAGTAATTAGGCGTTCCTTTTGAGTTTCTTGTACGTGACGTCAGTTGTAATTCATTGTTATCTAACTTGATGTGTTGTTGTTGGCTATACATTGTAGTAGCATAAAAATGATGTGTTCATTTGGGACTTTTGATATCGTTCTATTTTTGTGTCTATAAGATAAGAGTTTTTTATATAATCAAACTCCTTTTTTTTTAAATCAAGTCAAGTCAAAAAGCATTTATTTCAACTAGACCATAATTTGGTACTTTTGAAACGTCAATAAATTCAAAATAAATAACAGTCCGTCAGTGTGCTCGTTCCAAAGCTAAATTCGAATTTAGAAGAACAAGCAAAAATCCTTTCGTTACTCTTAAAAAAAAGTTTTACATCATTTGAAACATTGTCCAACATTGTATGTTACATATATGTAAGAACAATATATATACAACGAAATACCATCAAATTTATAACTTCATTTTATTGTTTTTATTAAATTTGAAACCGGCCCAGAAAGAGTGATTTCCTAATCTATTTTCGTAGCTCAATACCAGTATTTACGAGTATGATCAGTTATCGGTTGCGTAATAGTGGATGTCGAGTGGTTTCGAACTCTAATATCGCACGCTACAGGCCTTGTATTGATTGTATTCAATAATAACTATATAAATAGCACCACAATCCAATGTGCAAAGCCAAGGTGGGACGACGTACTTTTCATTCTATATTTTTCTGCCCCTTATCAGAAGTTGTTTGAGGCCGGCGAAGTACGTATGTATGTATATCTTTTGTGGATATCACGTATCTTTGTAACACAAATCGTTTATTTCCCTCAGAGAGTCTGTCTTTGAGAAATAACAAACTTTAAAATATTTAAGAGAAATTCTATGAATACATAAATGTAACAAGAATCGGATACAGCTACCAATGAATCTGAGTGTTCACTGAAGCACTGCAGAAATCTATAAAATTACTCTAATTCACTTCCCTCGTGGGTGATTGTCTACAATGCATACGCTCGCCCCGTTGCGGTGGCGTGAAAGCCTTGCCGTTGCCATAGTTACGAGACGCTGCAGTGCTTTCTCTGCCCGCCCTCCACCGCAGTAAGCGCCCAACCCTCGCACAGAGAGGGTGTACGCCACGCTCCCGTATAACTGTCGATGTTTTATTTGTTTTCGGAACATAATTGAATATCGAAGTCGAGATTTGAATTTAGAAACTTAATATTATTTTTTTATTTAGTGAGGTTCTATGATGCATTGCCAAGGTGGTTCGACCAAGGAGTTTTGGATGCAGTTGCAGTGTTTAAGAGTGATGCAGCTGGTGTTGTGTGTGTGAATCATGGATGAATTTTGTATTGTACTTTGGAAGACGGCGATATGACGGCCCAGGAGAGAAGCAATATTTTCTCGGATGATGACGAGGACTTGGTGAGTTTTATTATAGTTATATAACAGGATATCCTTGAGTTTTGGAACTGTTCCAAGAATAGCGACTGTTACATAAAGTTTCGAGTGCCTGCAGTGCGAGATGAGAGATGCTCAAATAAATAGAAAGTACTCTCGTTGAATTTGAAGTGCATCTTTATAATTTGCGTTTTAATTGATATGCAGATTTAAGTTATGCATAAATTAAGAACACAGTCTGTTATTTCAATAACTTTGAGAGCTTAAAACTAAAGGACTCATAAAACTTTTATAGACTTATTTTAAAGTCGTTATTGCAATCATGTGTAAATAGGTTTATCGCATCAAAATCGGATTATTTTTAGCATCATCAAAACAATAGGTAACATATAACTTCAAAATTGGCAGTCTCTACGTCATTGATCAAACTATATTGATTGCTACGAGCCAAATGGTATTTAATGACCTTTGAATGAGTGAATAAAAAGTCATAGTATGGACTTGACACAGGTTTTTAACGAAAGTTGGTGTTATTCCGTAATTTGAATTTTTCGGTCCCACGTTCGACTAGTGATTAATTGCTATTTCGTCAGGGATAGTGTAAAATCGCACATTCAGTTTCATAATATATTTTGCTTATCTGAAAATTTTAAATTGTGCTCAGTTTTCAATAGCAGTTCGATATGACGTGAATTGGCCAGAAAATGAAATTGGCAACATTTGTCAAATATGCGAAATTAACTAGAGTTAGATGATGCCTGATGATGATTTTGCACTATACCCGTCGAATTTTTTAGTGGACTGTTCAGTACCTATAACAGTTCGTCAATTTTATTATATTCTAATACCTAATATTCTATTAAAATATGTATAGATTAGATTACGTAACTTGAATGATAGAATCGCATTTCGATCTTATCTACATTTATTCATGAAGTTTAGTAGTCATCCGTTGTCTTTTCTTGTCGTCACTGTAGCTTATCGAGGCGACCTATGTCAGAGGTTTCTATTAAAATTCCGGCTCTTAAGTCTAGGTGGGGTAGACAAGGACCTCATGGTAGGAGGACAGAAAATTTATAGGTATGATAGACTTCTTTATCATTATCAGTTTCAACATTTTCTAAGTAGTGATAAAGTCAAAATACATTTTTAAACGTTGTCCCACACTATACTATATGATTTCCCCTGTGTCATGGTCGCGTTTACAAACATACAAGTTCACATTCACGTGACACTCACATCCGAAACACGATTTGTGGATCTCACAAAGAGTTGTTCCATTTGAAAATCAAACCCGGTACACGTTGCGCACCAGCCGGTTGGCCAGCCACCACGCCAACCGTGCAGACGAACTACATAAGAAAATCTTAAATGTAGTTACAGGTTATAACAATAACTTTGTTCAGTTTGAAAATCACTGTATTTGTTAATAAGTCAACGTTTTTCAAAGCAAATCCTTTAATACCAAGATTAAATAAGTTACAAACAGAACTAATTGCTCATTTTAAAACCAAACCCCACTCAGTTAATCCCATCATTATAATCCCGAAAACAGACAAAACACGAACAGAATGAAATCCAAAAATATCATTAATTTAACAAAGTTACGTCTGTATAACACATTGAATTTAATGAAATGATTCTGCGTACCATTAAGTTGGTATAATGGCAAGTTTAACAGTCTAATCTCACAAAAGCCAGTGAAACAGTAGAAAGCGTTTAAACTTAGTTAAATGTGGCTTCAAATTCAAAGTTGAGATACCTCATTACTTTGGTACTCGGAAGTGGGTATTTCGTGTGGGACATAAATCTCTGAGCCACAATGATACAGGGTAATGTGGGCCGCGTTGTTGGGCCGGCCCCACCGAACCGCCATATTTACCTGTTCATTACTCCGACTAGAAACTTTTGTGATAGAAGCACACACGCAACTGTTGTTTATCTCTGTTGCGGTCATTAGAAAAGTTTTGCGACTCTCAAGGTAACTGTGATTAAATCTATTTTTGTAGAGCTGAGTAAAATGGCGCAGTTATTGTGTGGAATTTCTCATCGCAACTGTACGTGGTAGACGTGAGTTTTACTATATTTTTTGCTTGAATAGGTATGATTACTACATTCGTCTAAATATTTCTTTTCATTATATGCACCTAAAGATTGTCTGGTAGAAATCACTATAAGTGATAATACCGCCTTTGTGCCCATTATTATTTTTATTAATGTTTGTCATTTCCTTTTCTGTATGTACTGTATTATTAATGGTGTACAATAAAGTTTATTGTATTCTATTCTATACATTTGTAATTGTAATATATTTTTATATTTGAGGGGCCAACAATTAAATATTTTTGAATTAAGTTCTGGGTTCATATACATATTATTAACTCTTTACCTAGTACAGACTATAATGTGGGTTATTATAATATAACATTGCTGACTAAAATAACATTTCATCTACCTCTCTGGGAGCAAAAACAGGTGTAACATAACGTATCATATTAAAGCAGATACCACCCAAAATAGACACGTGAATCTTTTAAAGGTTTCGTTATATAAATACATTTTCTTTTTTGGGTCGGTAGAAGGTAACAGGTTACCATAATTTCACATAAAAAAGATATATAGGACCTCCGGTATACTTAAAAGGGTGTCCAAAATTTATGCAATCCCTAAAAACATGGGATCTTTCTCGAAAACATGACGAGGTAGCGAAAGGATGGATGAACAATCTAAGTTTTGGTACCCAAGTCTACAAGTTAAATGAAAAAGTGTGACAAGTTTTTATCGTTCAGAATTACTTTCCCAGAGCACTTGAAAACAAAACGTGTTTAGAATAAATAAACACCATTCTTCTTTATTGTTATTCTAAACATTTACAATATTCATATTTCTAGATTTGTTTGCTGAAGCCACAATTCCGTGACAACGTTTACATAAGGGCGCGTTTAGATTTACTGTCACCTTGTTACTTAGAGTACTGTAGTACTGGAGTACTGTAGTACTGGAGTACTGTAGTACTGGAGTACTGTAGAGGTAGTATGAACCATTTATAAATGGTTCATATTATTATGATAAAATAATATGTTATTTAGCTAGATTTTTCTGTTGTATTAAATTTTTTTCATTTGTTTGTCGTCTCACAAACTTTTCATAATTCTGAAATCTTAATTGAAATCTAAAGTTCGGTTAGGTTAGGTCGATTTTTTAATGATTTACTAGTAGCTAATATTATTATCATTACAAAATGACTCAGTTTTACATTCTGAATATCGTAACTAAGTACAAATAATAATCCTAGTCCACAGCTACCAACTCGACCAATGTAAATGCGTCTCACTTTAGGTACTTAAGGGGTACATAGACACAGGATGTTCTAAAGCGGTTTCCACGACAACAGGTGTTCATTCGCTGAATAACATTGAAGATTTGTTTGAAAATGGATTTAGGATTTGAAGATAAATAGACAAAGGCAGTGGATTCGACTCGGGAATATAACGTGATAAGAATAACGACATTTTAGCCCGAAATAAGGACAAATGAACTGTCAACAGAGGCCGGTGTAAAGTTTTGGGCAAATTGAACTTGATTTAGGTCGGTTTCCTGGAAAAGTTGAGCGTTGAAATAGTCTCTCGCGTGACCAAAGTTCTTTAGTAACCGATATGTTGCAATAGTATATTTATTTTACTTACATATGACATACTTTCATATAGTTTCCTTGCTTTTGGAAGTAGTAGGCAAATTATTACTTTATACTACCACATACATGTGCACGATATTGCTTCCCAAAAGCACACTGTGACAATATAACTATTTGTCTATTATGCTTCTATATTCACCAAATATATTATGAAAAAGCTTTGACCTTAAGTTTTACATAGGTCCCACTATAGCTTCCCTAAGCGTAAATTATATTTTGAATTTGCCAAAAATCATAAGACCATCAAGAATCCCATTTAAGTCAAAATCCATTTAAAGCACGTTGATGTTTTTGCTACCAGTTCCCGGTATTTAGCGTTTGGGTGCAGCTCTAATCGAAACCGATAAGCAATTACTGAGACCGCTTTAAGCCGCGATGAGAATGTTCCAGAAAATGGCTTAAAACCGTTTAATGTAAGGCCATGTCATTTATCTTGTTATTTATTATGTTGGTGTAATCAATACTGTGATTTGCTGTTGGGTTATATTGGTTTAATGATAGAAAGATCGGGTTTGACCTTAAAATGGAGGGGTTCGAACATAATTAGGTGCAGAAAAATGAATTAATATTTGAGAATTGTTTGTGTAATTTGATATAAGTAGGTTATGTATAGCTGTATTTGGACTTCATGTTCACTCACTATTTATAATAAAGATTGTTGTGTATGATTTCAATTTGTCGTCTGTATCTGTCTATGTGGAATAAAATAAAATAAAAGGTTATTACATTTTCCATATAACGTTTTTCAGTACAATTCAGTGGGGAGTTGTGTACGGCATGTATGGTATTTGTTTTTTTTCATGGACACGGCATATTTATGATTAATGTTTGCTATAGTTATATTACTGCTTACAAAACGTATTTTAACTATGAGATTTATAATTAAACAACCTTTTACGCCGTTAGAAAAAGAAGACACACTTTATTAAAATATTGCCAACATTAAAAAACAGAGTTACGTTTTGATACACAAATTAACACCCAGACCTATCAAAACAAAGTTACAAACCAACCATTATTATGTAATATAAAAATGTTATTCTCATATAATAATTATTTATCTTTAAGTTACAATTTTTATTCCTAACATTTCCATAAACATGTAATGTTTGACACAACCTAAACTTTTTGTCAACATATCAGCTGGCATTCTGGCTGTCTCTAAGTATTTTAAGTTTACAATTTTATTGTTCACACAATCACGGCAAAAATGATAACGTACATCAATGTGTTTGGTACGGTTGTGAAACACACTATTCGCAGACAGTTTTAATGCTCCCTGGTTATCATTTAAAATGTTAACAGTATAAATATTATCAGATATTTCTAATAAAATATTACGCAAGTAAATTGCTTCAGTACATGCCTCAGTGCTTGATAAAGCAACAGATTTTTGCTTTCTAGAAGACCATGAAATGGCACCACCACAGAGCACAAAGCACACACCAGAGTATGACCTTCTATCAACAATATCATTTCCCCAGTCAGCATCAACATATCCCACAAGTTCAGAGTTACCTTCCCTAGTATATGTTAAACCAAAGCTCTTTGTCTTCTTTAGATATTTTAAAATTCTTTTTGCATACATCCAATGTTTACTATTAAAACTATTATTAAACTGACTAAGGAAACTAACTGAATACATAATATCAGGTCTTGTCAACACGGCTAGATACATAAGACTACCAATCAACTGTTGATAAGGAACTTTCAAGTTACAATTTTCTTCTTTAACAATATGAAGCTTATCCTCCATTGGAGTATCAAATGTTTTACTGTCAGTCATATTAAACTTTATTAACAATTGGTTTATATAACTTTCCTGACTTAGTGTAATAACACCTTTGTTTTTATTTACATTTACACTCATACCTAGACATTGCTTTACAACTCCCATATCTTTGAGTTTAAAATTAGAAGATAAGACCTGTTTTAAATTTTCTGTTTCTGAAACATCATTAGAAAAAACAAAGAAATCATCGACATACAGAGTAACAATTGTTTTATATCCATTATTATTTCTAATATATAAACAAGACTCTATTTCAAGACGTTTATAACCCATACCCAGCAAACAGTCATCCACCTTCTTGTACCAGGCCCTTGAGGATTGCTTAAGGCCATAAATTTCCTTTTTAAGTTTTAAGACTTTACCGTTTCCTTGAGACTCAGGGAAACCTTCTGGTTTTTGCATGAATATAGTTTCCTCAAGGTCCCCATTCAAAAAAGCAGTTGTAACATCAAGATGTGTTATATCTAAGTTTAATTTCACAGCCAATGCAAATAGCAGTCTAAGTGCGGCATGACGCACTACTGGTGAAAACGTTTCATCGTAATCTACACCCTTCTTTTGCATGAATCCTTTGGCTACAAGCCTTGCACGGTAACGCACTTTATTGTCACTGTCAAATTTCTTTTTCAATACCCACTTACACTTCACTACGGTACCACTCACTGGAATATCGACCAATTCCCACGCATTAGTATCTTCAAAAGATTGTAGTTCCTCCTGCATAGCTTTGTTCCACTCCACAGATTCTGGTCCATTCATAGCTGATTCAAGTGTTATCTGGTCATCACAAGAATTAACATTAACTCCGACACACACCTGGCCATAACCGTATCTATCTGGATGTTTTCTGGTATGTTTTTCTTTTTGAGGTATCACAGGATCAGGTAAAGTGATATTAGGTGATTCATCATTATTTGACACATCATAAAACTCCTCTGATGAGTTGATTGTTGTGTCTTCCAGAAAATATGTGCTGTCATCGCTCATGACCGTGGTCTGTGATAAATCTGTGTTTGTGTTATTTTTATTTTCGCTCACACTATCACTTTCACTGTTTGATGACTGTATTCTTTCATCCACAATTGCTTGTACTAAGTCTGACGTATTGGATTCCATGATGGTGACATCTCTGCTTGTGATAATTTTCCTTGTTACAGGATTATACAGCCGGTAACCTTTAACATTGTCTCCATATCCCAGTAGGTAATGCTCTGTAGCTTTCTTGTCCCATTTCAATCTTCTCTCTTTGGGTACATGTACCATTACCTTACTTCCGAATATTCGCACATGGCTAATGTCTGGCTTCTTACCGGTCCACAGTTCGTACGGTGTCTTTTCATTTAAACTAGCAGCTGGTGTCCTGTTTTTTAAGTATACAGCCGTATGAACCGCTTTTGCCCAAAATTGTTTATGTAGTTTTGCATCAAACAGTAGACATCGGGCTTTTTCAACTATAGTCCTATTGAAACGTTCACATAGCCCATTTTGCTCAGGTGTATAGGGATTTGTCCTTTGATGTAATATCCCACTTGCCTTCAAGAAATCTGACATCTCATTTGAGCAAAACTCTCTCCCATTGTCACTTCTTAGTACCTTTATGATTTTGTTAGTCTGAGTCTCAACCATCTTCTTAAACAACTTGAACTTGTTGAAGACCTCACTCTTGTTTTTTAGAAAATAAACAAAAGTCATCCTGCTGTAGTCGTCTACCAGTAGCAAGAAGTATCTAGACTGCCCAATTGACTTGTTCTCCATTGGTCCACACACATCCACATGCACAACTTGCAAAAGTGCGTCACTTCTATTACTGCTCTGTGGAAAAGGTAGCCGATATTGCTTACCTTCGCAACATACTGTACAATTTGATTTACTGGCGTCTGCCTTATCATTGTATGATAGTCCTACTACAGCACCATTTTTCATAATCTCCAGATGCTTGCTGTTAATATGCCCTAGCCTCCTGTGCCAAACCATACTCGATGTTGCTGCTGTAGCTGCTAACAAACTGTCAGACTTGATGTTTAACCGGTACACACCATTCACCAGTTCAGCTACGCCGAGAAGTCTTTTCTGCTGATTTCTAATATAACAATATCCTTTCTGGAAACTTACTTTGTTACCATTCTCAATCAGTCGACTTACTGACAACAGATTCGTCGTGAGGTTGGGTACGCATAGAACATTCTTAACAACAATTTCATGCTCTGTATTATTCACTATGGTAGTAATCAGTGTGTCTCCTGTACACAAAACTGGTACACTCACTTGATTTGCGACTATTATTTCTTTCGTTGTTAGGTTATGCGACTTGTTTATCACGTCTTTTTCGCTGGCAATCATGTGTGTGCTGGCACCGGAATCTACGTACCAGTCGCGTTGACTGAACTGGCCGTTTAAAAACACCGCACTGAACGCATTTACTTGTTTGTCTTTCAGTAAAGGACATTGGTTTTTGTAATGTCCAGTCTGTTTACATTTGTAACATTTTACGATTTTGACATTTGACTTACTTGACGTTGATGCGTCAAAAGTGTTGCCACTTTTTATCCCTTTCTTCTGTCTATTTCCATATTTGTTTTTGGAAATAAATGCGGTTTCCGGTTCATTGCTGCCAACATCATAACTCATATCAAGAAGTTTTGTTTTAAATGGCGTCTGCTGTGATTGACATACCTGAATGCTCAATTGCCATGATCATTGGTGAAAATTTTTCGGGTAATCCAGCGAGCAAAAGGGATCCGATCCATTCGTCATTGATTGCGAATCCGGTTCCTTTTAATTTTTGCGCTGTGTCCACCAACTGAGAGACGTATGAGGTCATCGAGTCACTGCTTTCTAGACGTATTGAAATTAGACTTCTTAGTAGGCTAATTCTTCGCGTGAAGCCGGTGTCATCAAAGAGATTTTTGAGTTTCTTCCATACATCATACACTGTTGTTTCACATTTGATGTGTACATATAAACTGGGATCGATCGTCATTACCAGCTTAGCTTTTGCTTTTTGAATAACAACGGCGTCGTCTTCCTTTGTTCGATGGTTGATGTCGACACCCTCCAATATCAAAAAATTTTCTGCCGCGAAAGCCCACTCATCATAATTTTCACGCCCCCTGAGTTTAGGGACGTTTATTAGATAGTTTCCTGCCATTTCACTGCGAAATTACTAGACTATTTAATAAAAAATTGGGTCTGGGCCCATAACCTATAATTAAACAACCTTTTACGCGGTTAGAAAAAGAAGACAGACTTTATTAAAATATTGCCAACATTAAAAAACAGAGTTACGTTTTGATACACAAATTAACAAGATTGATAAGGTGTATAACATAAAATAACATATTAAAACACAACTAATGAAATTATGAATGTAACAACTCCACTCTATAACATTTTTACATTATTTTATCCAGACTCTAATATTTCCCTTTTATTACAAACGTGTACCTACACGTACAAACACATTTTCTTAAGTGAACGTAAGGCATCTTTTATAACAATATATTAAAAGAAAAAGCAAACAAAGTGCTTCCGTTGTGTATCGTGACTTTCCTCTGAAGGTATTGGGTTAAGACATAGAGAGGAATTGGGTTAAGTTCAAAGTTATTGGGTGAAACCTTTAGTAAGTTGTCTATAGTGCTTTGGTAATAACGATGCTTTGATAAAGGTTGACTTTGTGATAAAGATAGTAAATATTCACATTTCTATAGGTACTTCTGAAAATTAGACATTATATCAATGTACATTATAAATACTAAATAAATCTAGTAATCCGCATTTAGTTTTACGTTCGTCTCCGTCATTATTTATTTAAATCGTGTATGATTGCGTGAAGTTGAAAATGTGACTACGAAATAAATGCTCGGCGTAGTCTCGTAGCACTTTTCGTAGCACCGTAGCAACGTAGCAACGTTAAACTCTCGTTAAGGTAAAAAATGTATAGGTACACTCTACAGTACATTTTAAATAAATAATATTTTACCTTTTACTGAAACTACTTTAAAGCACGTTCCTCTACTGAAAAAATATTCGAACGTTCGTTTTTGTATATTTGCATTTGATCGATGTATTTTTTCAGTCGAACCTTTTTACAAATTCAGGATGGCACCTGTCCAGAATGAATTATCCGTACCGTGTGCTTCCAAAACAGTTTTATTTCACAAACGGCTGAAATGCTCGTAACAGTGGCAAAGAAAATTAATGTATTCATATACGAAATTTGAATTTCAATCGAATGAAATAAATAAGAATAAATTGACAACAGGAACTGGGGCTTGTAACGAGGCTGCGCGGTGACGGACGAACGTCAAATCAATTAATTTGAATATATTAGTGACATTTTATCTACAAAATTAATCTATTGGTCGTTAACGTGATTACGAAGGTACTCACCTTCTCCCTGTTATTTGGCAGGTCAGGAGATGTATGACTAAGACCGTAAATAAGCTTAATTTATAGTTTAGGTTAAACCTATAAGATACTAGTATTCTATAAAATATAGAATGACTTTTAATTTTTAGTATCAATACAAATGGACGTCTAAATGAAATAAAAACTACATAAATTCATTTCGAACTCACTTCCTAAATCCTCCAAGGAATATAATACAAAAGAAAAACACTACAGTACAGTGTACAGTGTACAGTGGCATTACGTGCCGTAATGTGCACCTCTGCCTACCCCTTCCGGTATGGGGTGCGGTGCCAGAAGACCTCCCCGTGGTGCACCCTGGGTGCGGGCGACAGTCTCCCTAGCGGGGGTGATAGGGTTGGAGTGACTGTCGCCCGCAGCAGACTTCTGGACTGGGCGGGCGAACCCGACAGGGTTCTGGAGGCGGCGGGCTGTGTGCTCATAGCCCGCGCTTCCGTGGGGCGTTTCTCCGCCTGTCTCTCTGAACTTAGCAGAGAGCGTGGCGGAGAGGCAAGGGCGGTGCTCGTTGTGCACTCACCCTGCCAGCGAGCAGCATCGGGACACAAGCTGTCCCCGATTGCAGCCGTCGATATCGTAATCCGTAAGGAGGTCACGGTCATGTTTTGTGACTCTGAACGGGACGAGGGTCTTGGCTTGGTCGCCCGGACCGCGAGGAAGATAACCTCTATAAAAAATTCCTCTAATACTAAGTTCTGGTGCGCGGCGAGAGTATGCATGGCTGAGGAGTAGTGTCAGTCGCGAGCGCACCCCCAGCTAGGGGACCAGTGGACCCTCTAGTTGGGAAACAAATTTTCACTTACCCAGGTACAGGGGGCACTGCCTGGGTGGACCGAATATTTCCCCCATACTCGTGGGAACTTTATGGAGTTGAATACAAAAATAAAAACCACACAACCGGAGGAGGAGAGTGCGGGTGAGCTTGGCTCGCCTGCAGTAGCAGGAGAAGGGAGCCCAAGTGGCTCCGGGACTCGTGGTGGGGCGCTGGACTCGCCCAGCAGGCCCCACACACGGGAGTCTAGTCGGAGGGGGTCGGACTCAGAGTCCGACGCGACATTAGCGGAGCGGCTGAGCGTGAGCTCGAAAGGCTCACGCCGCCGCGCGACGGGGACGTTCAAACGCCCCAGGCTGGAGGAGGACAGTTTGTCCCCGTCCTCCGGCGCTCAGGAGGCGCCTCCCCCCAAGGTCCCCACGGCAGCGCGGGGTAGGGGCGGCAAGGGCAGCGGTCGCCGGAAACCGGCACCAGCTGCCTGCGCGGAGTCAGCCGAGCGGCTGGCCGCGGAGGGCAGGGCTCTCTCGAGCGCTGCCCGTTCGGAGTCCTCTGCGGCCGAGATGTCCGGCGTGGAGATGTCGTAGGGCGAGCGCAGCTCTGAGAGCGAGAGCTGCTCCGGGGGCCTCCAACAGGCCATTACGGCGGAGCTCTACAAGCTGGCGATGGGGAAATCCCAGCCGGTTAGGTTCCGCCTCCTCAAGGCGGCGGCGGCCACAATAACGGAGGCGGCCTTGGAGCAGTGTGCGGTGCCCACTGCGGGAAAGGTGCGCTCCGAGCTGGCCGAGATGCGGCGAGAGCTGGCGCGCTTGGCGGCCTCCAATGCGGCTCTGGAGGCCGAGCTGCGGACGGCCAGGGCCGAGCTCGCCGCTGCTCGCGGCAGTCGCCCCCAGCCCCCGGCGGAGTCCGACGTAGTCGGACTGCTGCGGGCGGAGTTGGCTGCCTTCCAGCGACGTTTCGACGTGCTGGAGGGCAGGCTCTTGCGCCCCCCACTCGCGGCGAGTCAGGTCGCCCCCGCGGTCCCGCGGTCGTACGCGGCCGCTGCGGCCAAGCCTTCGACCTCGAGTCAGGCTAGCCGCAGCTCCCAACCGCCGGCAAGGGCGCGACCGGCTGCCCCAGCGAGGGCCTCGGCGCCCCCGCCGGCGCAGACCCCAGCTGCGCCGACGGCGCCAGCGCCCGCAGGGCGCAAGGAGAGGAGAGGCGCTCCAGCCCGGCAGGCTGGAGTTGCGGCAGCGGTGGTGGAACCCGCCCCGCGAGCGGAGGACGGCGGCGGGTGGCAAATCGCCGGCGAGGCGAGGAGAGTCGCCAGGGAGGGCCGGAAGCGCCGCAAGAAGGCGCAGCGGCAGCGACGGCAGCAGCAGCGCAGGGAGAAACGCGCTGCTGCCTTGCTCCTCGCCCCTAAGACCGCGGCTGTAGTGATTACGCTGCAGCCCGAGGCGGTCAATAGGGGCGTCACTTACGGCGACGTCCTCGCCAAATTGAAGGGGGCGGTATCTCCTGCGGAGTTCGGGGCGCCAGACGGGTTCGCGGTCAAGGTGACCGCTACCGGAGCCCGTCTTTTGGAGGTCCCCGGCGCGACCAGCGGCCCATCGGCCGACGCCCTGGCCGAGAGGCTTAGGGCGTGCCTCGGTGCGGACGAGGCCCGCGTGTACAGGCCCACCAAATGCCTGGATGTCAGGATCTTGGGCCTGGACGACTCCGTAACGGAGACGGAGGTGGTGGCCGCTGTGGCCAGGACGGGAGGGTGCCCTGCTGACCAGGTCAGGGTGGGCACCATACGTCCGGACAACTCGGGGCTGCGCACGGTGGTGGTGAGCTGCCCCGTCACAGCGGCCAAAACATTAAAGGAGGGCAAAAGGCTCTTGGTGGGATGGGTCTCGGCGCAGGTCAAGCTGCTCGAGACCCGGCCTCTGAGGTGCTACCGCTGTCACGTGGGGGAGCACGTGAGTGTCAAATGCACCTCGGAGGTGGACCGCAGCGACTGTTGCTTCCGCTGCGGTCGGCCCGGTCACAAGGCCGGCTCGTGCAACGCCCCGCTGCACTGCAACGCATGTGCGGCGGCTGGCAAGCCGGCCAATCACCGGGTCGGGAGCAAGGGCTGCTCCCCTCCTGCTAAAAAGGGCAAAGGTAGGCCCTCCGCCGCCCCTGCCGTTTCCGCCGCCGCCGCCGCCACTGCCACCGCAGTCGCCGCTGCCGCCACTGAGGAGGTCGGAATGGACTGTCAATAGTGGCTCCATTCCGCCTCCTCCAGGCGAACATCAACCACTGCGCCGCTGCTCAGGATCTCCTGCTCCAGAGCATGGCGCAGTGGTCGATCAATGTCGCCGTGGTCTCCGAGCCGTATTTTGTCCCGCCCAGGGATCACTGGGTGGCGGACCTGGACGGCTCGGTGACCATCATCTCGTCGGCCGCCGCCGGTACCCCGACTTTTGAGGCTGCTCAAAGAGGCCGGGGTTGTGTCGCAGCACGGTTCGGAGAGCTCGCTGTGGTGGGCGTGTACTTCTCTCCGAACCGAACTCTCGCCGAGTTCCACAACTCCTTGAGGGAGTTGGTCACCGTCGTCGTCGGGTTCCGTTCCCTCCCCGTGCTCGTCCTCGGGGACTTCAATGCCAAAAACTTGGCTTGGGGTTCCCGGTTCACCGACGTCCGGGGTAGGATGGTGGAAGACTGGGCCCTTGAGACGGGCCTAGTCGTCCTGAACCGGGGTTCTGTCCCCACGTGCGTGCGGATGCAGGGCGAGTCGGTGGTGGACATCTCGTTCGCCAGCCCTGCTCTGTCACCGCGTATTGTTGACTGGCGCGTCATGGAGGAGGTGGAGACGTACTCCGACCACCGGTATATCCAGTTCGACGTCTCCGCCGAGTCCGCAGACCCGCCGGTCAGACAGGCCCCATGCGGCCCGCGTTGGGCGCTGAAACAGCTGGACCGGGAGCTGCTCCTGGAAGCCGCCATCGTGCAGGCCTGGGTGATACCACCGGTCAGGCCTGCCGACATAGACGATGAGGCCAAGTGGCTCCAGGACGCCATGTCCAGGATCTGTGACGTGGCGATGCCCCGGATCCGGTCGAGGCAACAAAAGCGCCAGGTGTACTGGTGGTCGCAAGAGCTAGCAGCTCTACGCAAGGCGTGCACTGCTGCGCGACGCCAGTACACTAGGCACCGCAGGCGCCGCATCCGTCCTCCTAATGCGGAGGCGAGAGAGGCGGAGTTGTACGAGGGATACAGAGCGGCCAAGGCCCTCCTCAAGGTGGAGATATTGCGGGCCAAGGAGGAGGCCCGCCGAGAGATGCTGGGGACTCTGGACAGAGATCCGTGGGGACGCCCGTACCGGATGGTACGCGACAAGCTCCGCGCTTGGGCTCCCCCGCTCACCCAGAGTCTCCGGCAAGAAGTCTTGGAGGAGGTGATTGGCACCCTGTTCCCTCGACTGTGGAGGGGGTTCACCCCTCCGTATATGACTCCGCCCCCTGCGGTGCCCGACGCGGGCTACAGCGACGACGATGACGACATCGTCCCAGAGGTGACCGAGGCAGAATTGAGAGCGGCGGTGCGCCGGATGGGCGCCAAGAACACCGCCCCAGGACCCGACGGCCTGCATGGCAAGGCATGGGTCCTGGCCTCAGAGGCTCTCGGGCCTCGATTGATTGGTCTCTACAGCGCATGTCTGGAGAGAGGCCAGTTCCCGTTTCTCTGGAAAGCGGGAAAACTGGTCCTCGTGCGGAAGACGGGGCGCCCTGCGGACTCTCCGTCCGCGTACCGGCCCATAGTGTTGCTCGACGAGGTGGGGAAAGTCTTCGAAAGAATCATTTCGAACCGCCTCGTCGCGCACCTGACGGACATTGGGCCGGACTTGTCGGACGGCCAGTTCGGCTTCCGCAGAGGGCGCTCCACGGTGGACGCCATCATGCGCGTTAGAGACCTCACGACGGGGACTGCAGTGTCCAGGGGTAAGGTCGTAGTGGCGGTGTCTCTGGACATCGCCAACGCCTTCAACTCCCTGCCCTGGAGCTGCATCTTGGAGGCACTCCGATATCATCGGGTGCCTACCTACCTCCGTCGTGTAATCGAGGCTTACCTGACGGACAGGTCCGTCAGCTACCCCGGTCACCGGGGCGAGTGGAACCGGCGAGAGATGTCACGCGGTGTTCCACAGGGTTCGGTTCTGGGGCCGCTCCTGTGGAACATCGGCTATGACTGGGTGCTGCGCACCGACCTCCCGAACGGCGTTAGCACAATATGCTACGCCGACGATACGCTGGTGCTAGCGCACGGGAGGTCACACCAGGCGGCGGCCGACTTAATGGCGACAGCGGTTGCGACAGTCGTTGAGAGAATCCGGCAGTTGGGACTCGAGGTGGCGCTCCACAAGTCCGAGGCCATGTGTTTTCATGGCCGCGGGAACGCGCCACCTCCGGGTGGGTCCCAAATAACGGCGGGAGGAGTTACCATCGACGTCGAGACGACGATGAAGTACCTAGGACTCGTCCTCGACAGTCGGTGGAACTTCATAGAACACTTCCGACGTTTGGCCCCAAAGTTGGAGAGGACGGGGGCTGCGTTTAAACGCATCCTCCCCAACCTCGGGGGCCAAACGCCTCCTGCCGGAGGTTATACGCCGGGGTCGTGCGGTCCATGGCCCTCTACGGCGCCCCTGTTTGGGCGCCAAACCTGTTGCGGCGTCCCGCTCGGACGCTGCTCATGGCACAGAGGGTCATGGCGATCCGAATGATCCGCGGATACCGCACGATCTCTGGGGAGTCGGCGAACCTCCTTGCCGGATTACCGCCGTGGGATCTGGAGGCGAAGGTGCTCGCGCGCGTGTACGGCATGCGCGCGGAGGCACGTCGCCGGGGTGAAACCCCGCTGCCGCGCCAAATAGGTGCGTGGCGGGATGAGCTCCGGCGCGATCTCATGGCGGAATGGCAGCAACGACTGTCGCAACCGAGGGCTGGGCTCGCTGCCATCGCAGCGGTAAGTCCCCTCTTTGAGGAGTGGCTTGAGAGACGCTACGGCGTCCTCACCTACCGCCTGACGCAGGTCCTCACCGGACATGGAAGTTTCGGGAGGTACCTGTGTCTGATGGGGCGGGAGGAAACGCCCGGGTGTCATCACTGCGAGGACCGCCCTGAGGACACGGTGGAACACACGGTGGGAGAATGCCCTTCGTGGGCTGAGCACCGCCGTGTCCTCAGGGAAGTGATCGGCGATGGCGACCTCTCGCGTCCGGGCCTAGTGCAGGCCATGATGCGGAGCGAGGGGGACTGGGATGCCGTCTCCTCCTTTTGCGAAGCAGTCATGCTAGCTAAGGAGGAGGCGGGACGCGTGAGGCAGCGAAGCGCTGCCTCCTCGCAACCCAGCCATCGCGAAGGACACACCGGGCGTCGGGGATCGCGAGACGATCTCCGGCCACCGTAAGCGCGGGCCTGCGGACGGCGAGCATGGGTGGCTCCCCGTCCGACCAGAAACAGACCCGAGCGTACGGCGCGTCGCGTTCCGCGCGCGCCTCAAAGAGCCATCAGACCACCACAGATGGGGCCCAATACGGCCGATGCCGATTCGGAGTCGCGGAGAACCTAACGGGTAACCGGGGCTCCGGCTCGACGTGCAGGAGAAGGAACGGGGTGGTTTTTAGTCAGTAAGAGTCTGACACTCCCTCCCGCCTCACCCAGGCGGGAGAAGTCATTCGATGATTTTCCCCCCTTAAAAAAAAAAAAAAAACCCCCTTCCGGTATAAAAAGCGTGATGTTATGTTATGCAATACCACTTGAATTTTAAACAAAGGAAAGCAATTATATTGTTAACCAACAAATAGGTTACGAGTTGAGATGTGACGTCAAATTCCGATAACCAACAACCCACACACCATTACTTTCGACACATTAATTTATACACACGGCTGCACCTCAACCTATACAAAATGACACCACCATTATCAACCACCATCACGCTTTTTATACCCGAACATGTAGGCAGAGGTGCACATTACGGCGCTCAATGCCACTGTACAATGTAACACCCACTTTTCACTATTTATGTTATAAATCCCATGTTATATGTGGTGAGCCTATTACCTATTGTTATATACCGGGCATGATCTCAATTTTTATAGTCTTTCCGCACGTCCAATAGTCAGTTCGTACTAGTATTGTTAACCGACTTCAAAAAAAAGGAGGAGGTTCTCAATTCTTTAGGTTAACGTGTAAGTTACTGTATTTACAATAATGTCGGCTCTATGTATCTACAATGTATTTACAAACTGGCTTTCAATAGCCTATTATGTTACATGCTAATTTTTCTTTCATTAGTATTGTGTGCAGTGAAGATAGAGTTTAATATTGTGGATAGGACAAGTGGTTGATGCAATTTATGTGAGTAAAAATGTAATCGAGGTTTTGTTGTTGTATTATATCATTGTGCTATCGAATTTTTGAGACGAGAACTTTTAAGTGTACATTTCAGTTTCCATAATTTGTGTTATAAAATCTAATCTAATCTAATCTATCCTCGCTCTGCAGGAAAGTGAGCGAAAATCTATTGAACTCCGCTTGTTCAACTGCAGAGCGAGCTCGCCTTTTGGCTGTGGGTGAGTGGGAGTCAGGGTTATGGCTTCTTGCTTTGCCTTCGTCCAACTTAGGTACTTTGTTGGACGACACCACATTCCGCGCTGCAATTTGTTTAAGGCTTGGGGCTTCATTTTGTTCACCTCATCGTTGTCGTTGTGGTGAAGATGTCAACAGCCTTGGACACCACGCCTTGTCGTGTAGCCGTAGTGCGGGTCGTTTTGCTCGACACGCGAGTATTAATGACATAATTCGTCGAGCTCTTGTCTCCGTTGGCGTGCCAGCTACTTTAGAACCTAATGGCTTGGTACGCAACGATGGCAAGAGACCCGACGGTATGTCATTATTCCCTTGGAAGATGGGTAGGCCTTTAGTATGGGACGCCACTTGCGTTGATACTCTGGCGCCATCCCATCTTCCAAACTCAGCGTGTCGAGCCGGTGCTGCCGCTGCTGCTGCCGAGAACCTCAAACGGCGAAAGTATGATAGCCTGATTGGCAATTATGCTTTCGAACCGTTTGGGGTTGAAACTTTAGGGCCGTGGGGCCCAAGTGCACATCTTCTTTACAAAGATATTGTAAAGAGGATGGTTGACACTTCAGGTGATCGAAGGGCTGGCTTCTACCTTGGACAAAGGTTAAGCATTGCCATTCAACGTGGTAATGCTGCCAGTCTTTTGGGCACCCTACCTCACGATAATGATGAGGAAATTTTTTTTTTGATGCCTTATTATGGCTTATTTATTTATTATTACCTTTTTTTTAAGATGTAAATATTTTAGTTCATAGTTATTTATATTTTAAGTTGTATATATTTTCATTTAGTTAAAGTTAATATTAATTGTATATATTATTTTAAACAAGTTTTTATTGTAAATTTAATAAATCTAACGAAATAGGGTTGACTCTGCGGGTAACCACCAAAATTCCAAGTTTCGACTAAGCAATATAAGTGAAAAAGAAACAGTACAACCATACATAAAAATACCACATATAGAACAAAACTATTCCTGAAGTGTCACCTTCAAACATATGATTTACACCTGTGGAAACCTGATCGTGTGACATGAAGGCTTGCCTTGAAGAAAACTCGAAGGTCAACCCTGGTTAGTGGTCGGTACAATTCGAACTATACACAACCAGTTTATCTTGACCTCGCATTACATGAACTTTTTGCACAATCGAGGGCCAGCTTATATTGGTATATGCTTAGCTTGAAGTGTAAGGTACGTATGACCTACTTGTATAATAAATGACCTCTCGCGCCCGCCTCAGTGTCTTAGGCGAACTTCTTTAAATTATATATGGGTCGGGTTATGCGGGCTCTTTTCGTATAAAGGTTTAAGCATTTGGTCTTTTCATTGTGTTTGTAATGGAATTAATTTTAAGTTTTGGAAGAATAATTTGTTTATGAACTAAGAGGAGAAGTAGGTGATGTGACAAGATTTGTGTGTGTTATGGTCGATTAGACTGGACTGTGTTGTGTTCTAAATCGGGAATACTAATTGGAGATAAGAATCGGCATTGAGCTATAACATAGTTCACTCAGTTCAACTTTACACATTAAACGTCAACGAATCCCCCATTCAGGATCAACTTATTTTATTGGCAGTCAAAAATTTAACTTGACTTACTTGACATAATATCCTATGTTCCCTATATTGGGTAGAGGTCGTCTACTGAAGTTGTCCATCGCAATCTGTCTTGAGCTTCAAGTTTCACCTCACACTCGTTATACCGATGCTAACTTCTACTTCTGATCTTGGCTACTTGATTATGCCTATGCAAATATTCACTGTTATTATTATTATTACCCTACCTTTTTTCCATTATTCACAATAGTCCTACACTAACCGGGGACTGTCCTTGGGTGCATTTCCATAGTGCATACAGGGATAGTCGCCGGTTTGTGTCTCCATTACATTTAGATTAAAGTTGTCTAAAGGGCCTCTGCGCAGTTGGCTTCGGCCCCTCGTACGCCTCCCAAATGACCGGGACCCTGTGGTCCCGTGAATGGTAAAGACATACATAATAATAATAATAAATAAGCTTTATTGTACACCAAGTAAGTAATTACACATATTCGGAAATTATAAAGAATAAGGAGGGTACAAGGGCGGCCTTATCGCTAAAAGCGATATCTACCAGGCAACCTTTGAATCGAGTTGAAATATGTTTCTGCAATTTGAATCTGGCATAAGAATCTGGAACAATTTTATAATTAAAATTCTTCCTATTCATTTTTGTTGTTACAAAAATAACTCAATGAGTATTTTAATCTTTCAGTTTGCTTCGAAGATTGAAACCTTTAAATACTGAAGAAACAATCTGATCCTCATTTTTAATTAAAAACAAAGGTTACTGAAGTTTGAGATACTGTAATGAAAATAGGTATCTATCTATAAATCATCAGTTCTGCTGGTAACACAATAGCTATCTACAGGAGACTTTCTGAAGCTAATTTAATTTATTTTTATTAAAAAATTTGTATGTGCAGATTTTTTTTATAAATTAATTGTTTTATTTGGATTTAAAAGCTTGGTGAACAGATGGTCTACATGCCAGGTTTAAGTTTTAAGATATTCAAAGGTGCAGCTTTGAATATCTTGGACGAAACTAGAAATTTGATTTTGAAACTATTTCACTATAAATATACCCAAGACAATCTCATATTTTATATTTTATAAATATCAAAACGGGCATAGATATCAACCGTTATTTATCGCTAAAAAATAAAAATAGTCTTAAATTGCCTTCAATTTCGGTTCATTGTATGTCTTTTTGTCTTTACAAAAAGATATACAATGATCCCAACATTTACAAAGACTTTGATACAAACAAAAAGTGTTTTGTAAATCCATGTATTTGTTGGGATTTCAGGGCTTACTCAATTTATATTGAATGTATATTCATACTTGTGTAGCCTGGTTTTGAGGTTTGCGTGATTGCTGTTCAAAGTAAAATACTTTACACGCAACGGCTAATAAATTGTAAGCCTCCTTTCTTTGTAGCCTTTTCTTAAAATAGAAATATATTTATGTTGGTATATCTTTACATTAGAGTACAGTGGCTTACTCCAATGTGTCAATTTTTGTCATTAAATTTTCGACTTTACATCTGAATGATAGAATTGAAATACTAAAAAAAAAATGAACAGAAAAGAGTAAATTGATCTGCTGACTACCGTACACTTTTTTAAGAAAGCTATGTCTAACATCAATATCGTAAATTACGAATTCTTACTAAAAATTTATCTTAACAGAACACCTAAATAGAATTTAATAAAAAGATAATAATAAAGAAAATGTTGCTGAATCAAACAAGATTAAATGATCCTTAATTTATTTTAAAAGATAAATGAAAGCAATTATTTATTCACTTCAAATCCATTAGTTAAGCATTTTCGTCTTGAATTTGTAAAATAAAACTAACACGTAGACACTTGGCGCCGTGTCCCCTTCACAATTGGAGTACGTACAACTTCCCCCTCTTAAATATGGAGGGGGAGAGTAACTGCGAAAATTTTCAACATTCGAGAAAGTACACAGTTTGATCTCCGTTGGTACAAGACTTTAAATTAAGTTAAAAGTTGACACTTTACTGTGCTATATGACGTGGATTTTTCTTTCAGTACCTTTTTTTGTAAAATATTTTATTAGGTACCGTGTATACTGTATTTCCTAATTGTAATTGTGCTTTAGATTTTCAAGTTCAATATTTTGTTTAACGAAAATCGATTTTATAATAATATTTGTATTACGTCAAGTAAAAAATACAATGAAATGCCGAAACAAATACAAGGAAAAACTCGACTTCATTATAATTCCCAATACTAACAAGGGTGCTCGAAGCAAAATTATTTCTATGAAGTGTTTTATTCGCACGAAATAACACGAACAACAACCGAAAACACCTTTGATGTCCTTACTACAGGCTGAATTCAGATATTTTAACCAGAGACACTCCAGATCAAATAAATCCGTTGCCACCGGCGACAGGAACTGCCGGCCAAATAATTTAAGGTCTATAAAAAACTTTCAAAGAAACTGGAGAAATATTATCCCTCAGAAATAGTCCTGAGGGGACGAAAAAATTTATAGGCAATTTAAGCACCTACCTCAGAGTTAGTCCTTTTATTGTGAGTGCCCATTCTGCCACGTTTTCCGGGCTGTTCTATCGTTTTGTAGCGTTTGTAACCTCCTTGGAAATAATTGCTTTAATGCTGACCTCGTTCTTAGGATTTCCTCAAAAGTGTCTTTTGTAAAAGCTTTCTGCAGACTTGAGCCGATTAAAGAAATGTATTTCTTTGTAATGCCCCTCTAGTACTTGCCTCATTAAACTCATGTTACGTCTTTGTTGTAAAACAGTGGCGCAACTGAACCGTAATCGCGGTCATGGAAATGAATTTTCCAGCTGATTTTTTCTTGTTACATCAACCTGCACTAATCTGTTAAAGAATGTCAACCGTTCTAGCTTGATGTGTTTAGGATTTGTATTGCACTCATTACATACAAATTTCAATATCTATCCAGAATGAAGTTGCGTTAGGAATCCCACGAAGGGCACATTGCGGTGGCGTTCAACCCACTCAGCTTCGCTCAGCCTCGATCAGCCTCGCTCAGCCTCGCTCAGCCTCGCTCAGCCTCACTTCGCCACACCTTCAAAGCCAAACTTGCCTCCGCTAACTAGACATGTTTATTCCAATCCAGTTATTCTATTAATGCTTGAAGAGAACATAAATGAGCTTTTATAAGTGAAGTATTCAATTTACTCACACTGTGAACGTCGTGTCTCCAGAGTTGTATGTTCTAATTGGATTTTTGCTTAACAAATAATGTTATCTGACTTGTCTGATGGATCGATGACTGCGGCTATGCTGACTTGATTGTCGTATTCATTTGCTAATTTATTTGATTAATACTTATTAAGGAGTAATATTTATAGCATGAAACGTATCTTTTTTATATAGATTGTTGTCTTTCTACTGCACTTGTCCGTTGTGTTATATTTGATTCGTGTAAAAGTTGATTGAAAAAATGAAAAAACATATTTTCAAAAACAATATATAACACATATTGTAAAAGGAAAAAAATGTAATAAATTGCTTTTATAACAATTTAAAACCATTGACTCTAAATGTAAGAATTCTACTTAAACAAAAAGGCGACATAATAATTTATTACAAAGCGAAGCTTAAGCGTATAAAAAGCCCAAAAACTTGGTCATAAACATTTTGTTCAAAGAGTTGGGAAGTTTGTTTGAACTTCATCGGTCAATATAATTCAAAGGAACCCTTATATTTAGCATCCCTTTCAAACTTTGTAAATAACGATATTTAAAAGTTTATTAAATCTCATCTATATTTAGGTTTAACGAACAACTCTAGTACGTACAACGTACACCCACGTCTGTTTGAGGTGAATGGTAGTGATAAAGAGTGATCTATTAATAGGGTGATGACATCTTGTTTACTTGAATTATTGAAGAGTTGAATTATTGAGAAGTTGTTGTTGTTGTCATATACAAGAATATAAACAATTTCTTAAAGGGGTATACAGATGTCTGTTTGAGAAGGCAACCAATTTTTTGCATAAAATACCACAGTGGCTGACTCTGGTGACTCCAGGGACTCTCGTTACTGAGGATAATTAAAAATAACCATGATTATTTTTCAAGAATTTAAATTGTAAATGGATAGGGTCAAAGCTATATTAATTATTGCGAATTGCTCAATACAAAAATCAGAGCCTAACAAAAAATGTAGTAGATTCACGTTTTCCGATAATAGCGTGCCAACTCCACTGTTTGTTTATAGGTAACTTTCGAGAGATTTGTTCGTGTTTTTTGATGTATGTACATAGTTTTAGTCTTACACGTGTCTACAAATTATCACACTAATAAATGTAAAGGTTTCGTCACGCTTTAACTACGGAACGGATTTTGATGAAAACTGAATTAGGTGATGATGATGATGTATCGGAATGTATGGATGGTATAATAAAGTACCTATATCCTCAAACTATAAAATAAAATAATGTTCCCTCTAATTTCGCATCCCTTGGAGTCAATAACAAATACATACTTAACTTTGATAAGCCCATATAAAAAAACACCCATTACTCCGCTGACAACCAAACTACACCATAAACCTTGAACATTTCATATAGCCACTAAAATAAACCAACTCCACAGAAGAAACACAATAAAATGCTAGCAAAATATCATAAAACAATAGATTGTGAGAGAAAATTCAATTCGCCGCCTTACAGAGTGGAACACAAGGTTACAAACAAACAAACAAACATAAGTAAAGTTATTTATTCAGTAGATATCGATCGACACAGGGCAGGGGAGACGTGACCTGTGTGAACAACCCAACTTTCCCCCTAAATGGGGCTCGTTTATAACGGCTATGCTGCTAATAAGTCGCTTCTACCCACGAATATTTATCTTTGAAGAGATCGGGGTAAAGTGACCCCGGTACCTCACCCTTTATTATTATGGAATGAAGTCCTTCTTCGTTCGCTAAAAGTTTTTAAACTATTTCAGTGATGGCGAGAAAGTTTACGTTAAATATTCGGTTTTTGAAATCACAAACAAAAGAAAGTTCAACAATTTAATCTGTGGAAAGAAAATGAGGTCGTTTTTTTATGGCATCAAATGCAACTGAACTTTATAGCGGTTGTTTAAAGGCATTTTTTGTTAAACGATTAGACGTAATGACCCATCCATTTCAAAAAGGAAATAATTAATAGGAATGATAGTTTGTCATCGCTATTACACGTAAAGTTCGGTTTGGTATCTTAGATAATATTTTATTTCGTGATATCGGTAGCGAGCGATATGTAAATTCTGTGGGTAGCATCGTCATCGTTATTTTGTCACGGCACATATATTCTCCCACATCTATCGAAACTCCCCACATTTCTTTCCTAACCAGATTTATTCGCGTTCGTCGTATTTTTTATTCACTTTGTTTCGCCCTGTATAAAATATTTTTTTACACACTGTACATATTATGTCTCGGTTCTCTTTTAATTTTTTTTATGAAAAATAAACAGTACTCTTTTTGACTGTGGTTCTCTGGATGAGATTTATTTTTTTATATTAAAAATAATGGATTCAAGGATAATTTACCATGAAAGAGAATAACATTTTGTTACTCGAGTGGTATATTATAATGGAAATAATAGCATAATTAGCAGAGATTAATGTTACCATGACTACCTGTATTCACCCCACAACGAATTATAGTGCAAGTAACTTGTTATTTATGGAATTTGTACAAGAATCGACTGTTGTAAAAACCGTATAAAATGACTAAAAAGAAACTAGGAAGAAATCAACAAAAATTAGGTGTCAAAGTACGTCCGCATCGTTCTCAAAAGACTGGCAGCATTGCCACGTTGAATGGCAATGTGTATATAATTTTAAGTTGTAAAGATATATGTAGTTATATATGCTCGATAACTTGAATAAACATTCTTAGATTGGATTCTCATTATCAGCTGTAAGACGTCCACTGCTGATATTAAATGACATAATTAACGAACAATAGGCTTGCCCCCTATTACATGGGACTCATACCATTAATAGTGAAAAGTGGGTGTTACATTGTACCTCTACAGTGGCATAATGTGCACCTCTGCCTCCCCCTTCGGGAATAAAAGGTGTGATGTTATGTTATAATTAACGAAAAGTAAGCACAAAACCTAGTTCAAAAATTGACAGCCGTAATATGGGTACAGTAATACTATTCCAAATTATACAAGCTCCAATCTGGTAGTACCTCTAAAACCTTGATGAATGTACGGCACTCACTTCGCGACCATAAATCCGTCATTAAAGCCGAATTCTCCGTCAATCTGTTCATACTTGAGCTTAACTATCGCATTCAGCGTGTGAGGTTTATGCTTAAGTACTGGGATACACGGGATATTAGTGCTTTCGATGGAGCTTGAGAGGGTAATCTGAATGTTTCAGTAATAGGGCATGCTGTTATGAAATATAGTATAAAGTGACTGCCTCGATGGCTGAATGGTCGCAAGTGTAACTGCCGGGCATGGGGTCTCGGGGTCGGGCAAAGTACTACCTACTGGGTTTTCTAAAATATTCTCATTAGTAGCACGGAGCCTGGAATTGTGCCCGGTATATGGCAATAGGCTCACCCCCTATTACGTGAGACTCATAACATAAATAGTGAAAAGTGGGTGTTACATTGTACAGTGGCATCTGCTTACCCCGAAAACGCGTGAAGTTATGTTATGTTGTTAATATAAAGTGCACATTTGGGAAGTCATCTAAACTGATAAAATCGCATTGTTAGGTGTCGTACACGACATACTAAAGCCAACTGACGTTATAAATTAAAAAAAACCACCTTATTATTTTTATTTTACATTAATCATACTACTCATGCATATGAGCCTATAGCATGCCTTGAAACTAGTCGAGTTCCTCGTCAAACAGTTACGTGAGTAAGTCGAAAACATAATAATTAATATTTTTTATGTGACGTTCATACTTAATTTCTATTTTTACGTTATTGTTTTAACAAGACGAGTTTACGTTTAGCCATTTTATTAGGGACTAGTCCATTTTACCATTTTAGTCGCTAAATAGTTCCCAACAAATTCCAAAAAAATTATAACAACTTCCGCAGACATCTTTTAACAAATAGGACACAATTTGTTCAAATCACAGCGCCTAACGAACTTAAAAGCTCATTTCCGAAGATGGACGACTAATTACGATCTTGTCCGAAGTTGTTCATGAAGTCTACAAGGAGTCAGAGTTATAAATTACAGTACCTCTACCATGGGTTTATTAAAGCAATGTTAATTTTCGATATTCGATAGCGACAACATAATATTTTTGTATGCAACATTTTATAGTGCCCCTGGTCACTTATGGAACTAAAATTTGCCATCTAAAAAATTTACGTAGTTGGTATCGAGTGTCGAGAAATAATATTGCTTTAAGTTCATGGTAGAGGTACAGTACCAATGTTAAATACTAATGAGGAGACAAGGTCAAGACTGATGGATGAGCTGAACTTTGACCTTGACCCAAGTAACTCAGTAGCTGAGGGATGATGTAAATCGAGATGACACTGAAGACTTATTTATTATGTACCTTTATTGTTGGGAAGCGTGACATGATATATGGGTTCTGGGTTTATGAGGAGAAGTGTAACAAGGAATTGTTTTAAGAATAGTTCTCAAAATTATACATAAGTAATATAAACTCCATACTGCTTATGGGTGACGCAGAGCACTTATCATCACATGATGTGAAAATTCATTTGCAAATAGACTAACTAATATAATGCAAATAGACAAACAGATTAACATTATTGGTAGTATCTGTTAGTGGCAGTCCTATGACCGTCTCGTTGGCCGAGTGGTTCAAGCGCGACTGTCGGGCAAGAGGTCTCGGATTCGATAGTAGCACTGAGTCTGGAATTGTGCCCGGTATATGGCAATAGGCTCACCCCCTACCTCTATTACATGAGATTCATAACATAATTAGTGAAAAGTAGATGTTACATTGTATAGTGGCATTAAGTGCTGTAATGTGCACCTCTGCCTTCTCCTTCGGGGATGAAAGGCGTGGTGTGATTACCTATGTGTGCTATAAACAAATTAGTTACCTACGAATATACAGTCATCTTATTCCTTTTAATGGTTTTGTAATGGTTTTCAGCTATTTCATAAATATAATGTATATCAAACAGCTTGTGTATTGTGCACCAAATATTAATAACTAGCAGCCCGTCCCGGCTTCGCACGGGGTAGACAACTATTTATTTTTGGAAATTTGGATTGTTGTAGTGACATAACTACAATAGTTGGACATATGCTACCGCGGAGTTTTTGTATATACCTCTATAATGATGTTCTTCAATATTGTTCTACATTATTTTGTTCTATCGCTAATAGTTTCGGCAGTACATTCGACGAAAGACATTTTAAGACTCATTTTTCTACACCTTCGGTTACATTGTTCAAATTTTACCAAGGAACCTTAGTTTTTTTCAAAATGAAATGTAGCTATGTCAAATTGGAAGAATGTAGCATTCTATTGGTGAAAGAATTTTTTAAATCGGCCCTTTACTTTTTGAGCCTATTCATTACAAACATACCTACAAACAAACAAAAATAGGTACAAATCTTTCCTCTTTATAATATTACTATAGATAGTAGAGGTATAGATACAAAATGAAAGAAATATAACCTGACACTGAGTTTTCGAGATTCCGACGATCAAAGAAAAATTATCATTGTTTAGTTTCATGATATTTCACTGAGCTTTTATTTAAAAACGGGAGCTTTGTGACTTTATCCTTTTACATAAAAAATAATTTAATTTTTGAAAGTAACATGATTCTTTAATAATTGGAAACAAGTTCTATGCTTTACAAAATAAATACTCATTAGTTTACAAACTCCTTGCATAACTTATCTTCTTATAAGTTTCTCGTATGTTACCTCTCTAGAGAGCGTAGAAAGCAAACTTCATACAGAGTTCCCATACAAAAGTTAAAGTCATAAGTTAGTAAAATTTTATATACTACTTTAGTCTTGTTTAACTTTGACAACTCTTCCTATCTAAAGATAATATAATATTATTATTGGTCTAAATATTTATCACAAACTAAATATAAATGATAATTCGGAACTCGCATTCTAATAAAACCCTTGTAACAAAACGTTTTAACAAATTCCCGTTTATTATTCTAGGAAACAAGTTATTACCAACTTTTATTAAAACAACAGTGCTCTCTGGTACCTACCTATAACAAAAAACCAACAGTATAAATATTTAAACCGCCAATTTCAACTTGTTCCATTACTGTTTCCAGTTGAAATTTACTCCGATCTCTAGGGGTTTCAACTAACTTTATTACACGGGGCGCATATTGATAAACATAATGTTGGTTTCACACGTTTTAGTCCAAACTTTGACGCCAACGACATACGTCCAACATAGGTAGATATAAAGTTACAAAATATAAAATTGTAACTTTGAGGCTACGTACTTACAAGCGCATTTTAGGAAGTCCATCCAATAGGAAAATTAGCGACATAATAAAGGCAGCTCTAAGTCATTGGACATTGACCTCTAAAGCCTGCTAGATAGAGTCCTTGAAGGCCTATGTTGTGTTGTGTTGTGATGCTTAAGGGGGGAGGGGGTAGACTCAAATCTCATCTAATCTATAAAAAGAAAATATTACGTAATTTTTATTCAGATAGAAACAATAAAAATTATACTATTGTTACCGACTTCATAGTTCATTTATTCCAGATTGTACATGCTTAAGATATGCACATGGATTTTTTTAACTTTTTGCAATAATAATCCAACGCGTTTACGTAAAAAACTAACATTTTGAAAAATCGCACGTGGGATTGGGGGATGGGGGAGAGTGTTGAATAAAATCTCACGAAATCTCACCAAGGGGGGAGGGAGGGTCAGACAATTAAAAAAAACACCTCACATAATTTATGGACGCCCCCTTATGACTGATGGGTGGATTATAATGATGATAATTTTAAAGCCAATATAATTTTTTTAGTTACTTATGTTGGACGTATGACGTTGGAGCCAACACTATTTGATCCAACATGTGAAGCGGGCTTAACACAGTACCACAGAATACAGTAGGTACACAAACGCGGCTAATTTGCTAGTGTGCTGAGACATTGTTCTACCAAAATGGGACTTTGTTAGTGTGCTTAAATTATGCATAGCGTGAAACGTGAACCAGGTCGTTGTTTAGACTGCTTCATTAGCTTCTGAGATGTGTCTTATTATTGAACCTTTGAGCTAATGTACTTGTAGATTAGTCTGATCTACGTGAATATAGCGAAGGTTTGCTTTGATTTAAGATGTAATGATTCTGTTTAAGAAGTTTTGTTTGTGTCCTTAAATTGTTTATAACATGACTATATAAAAGATCGTAGATACTCCCCTTTTTATACAAAAAACGTCCCACATCAGGTTTTTGTCCTGTGCCGTGGGTGCGTTTACTAACATACAAATTCAGTTATCCTCCTGAGACCTCGTGGTCTTTTATAGCCACCCAGACCCGAAATAACAAATTGTTGATCACATAAAGAGTTGTTCCGAGCGAGAATCGAACCAGCAAAACGTTGCACGGCTGCCGGTTGCCCAGCCACCGCACCAACCGTGCAAGTCAAAGCAGCAGCATATGCTTGCAAGGAAAATATTCTATTAGATTATTCTACTAACATAACTCCGTCAATATAGTCAATATTTATGCACATGCCAAAATAATATATCCCTTATTGATAATACACGCACAGGAGACGAAGCACCGACTGTTCTATCAAGATGTGGCTTTGTTTGTAATATAGGTTACGTGTGGCTTGAATACGTAAAAGTTGATCACTTGTATCATATTTAAACAAAGTATTTTAGACCGGAGTAAAGAGTATCGATGAAAATATAGGCTACCTACTAAAGTACCGCGAGATTCCATACTTTATAAAACTATTAATGTGAAAAACGAGCCAGGAAATGCAAATTATTATTTAATAGCTACTTCCGCGCGATTCCACATGCTTTGCTCAGTTCCTATTGGTTGTAGCGTGGTTTATAGCCTATAGCCTTCCTCGATAAACGCGCTATCCAACACAAAATTATTCAAATCAGACTTGTAGTTACGGAGATTGGCGCGTTAAAAAAAATAAACAAAAAATCAAACTCTTCCGATTTAAATAATAGTATAAGATGAAGTACTCTGCAATTGCATAGAGTTCAGTATACATATTACCATTGCTTAGCAATAGCGTTTCCCTTTACAAGTCTTGATATTTTTTGGATACAACGTTCCAAAAATAAAACGAATAAGTATAATAATTTAACCAATCAAATATTTTATATACAAAAAGTTTCAGAAGTTATATTGAGAAAAGGTTCAATGAAATCCTGAGACGACCATTAATAAAAGCTAGACTAATAATTTTGTGGCAGACATATTGAATTACATTATCTTACTTATTTGTGCTTTTTGGTACCTGGAAAATTAATTTTAGGGCGGCCGAGGCTTCGGTAAGATCTATTGCTAACAAAACAACTAAATATAAAATTGTGACAGGCTTAAGTAATGTGATATTGTAAAAGTAATTTTAATTATGTATGCTTTGAGTAGAAAAACGTATACATTTTTTATATTCATAACATGTACATACTTAATAACATCACGCCTTTTATCCCCGAAGGAATAAGTGCATATTACAGCATTTAATGCCGCTGTACAATGTACACCCACTTTTCACTATTAAAGTAACGAGTCCCATGTAATAAGGGGTGAGGCTATTGCTATATATCGAGCACAGTTCCAGAATCCGTGCTTCTACTGAGTTTTCTTAAAAACCCAGTAGAAGCACGGAAAAGTATTACACTTTGCCGGACCCGAGAATCGAACCCGAGACCACTTGCAACCACTCGGCCAATGAAGCAATCATTTTTTATATTCCTGCTTTTATATTATTACTATTGTTGTAAATACTATAAATAATTATTACATATTTGTATTACGTTTGAAATCACTTTGACAAAATAATATCCTACGGTGCAATATTGTATTGCAATATAATAGAATAACGGTATTGTACCGTTATTATATTCTCATCAAAATGGTAATTGCTTTTCATTATTTAGCTAGATAATGTTTATCTAAATAACTATCAGTTCATATCATAGTATTAGTAATTAAAACGGACTCTACAGTATAAATTGTCGTACAGTGTTTTAGAAACAATAAATAAACGCCGCCTTAGCAATATTAGAAATCTTTAGTTAAATAATAACATAACATCACGCCTTTTACCCGAAGGGATAGGCAGAGGTGTACATACATTATACCACTTTACAATGTAACGCCCATTTTTCACTATTTATCTTATGAGTCCCATATAATAGGGAGTGAGCCTATTGCTATATATCGGGCATAATTCCAGACTCCGTGCTACTATTGAGATTTTTTAAAAACCTAGTAATACTTTACCCAACCTGGGAATCGAACCCGAGACCGCTTGCCTGGCAGTCGAACTTGCGACCACTCGGCCAACGAAGCAGTTAAGGCTTTGGCTGCCAATAAAAAACTGTTGAAGGCAAATCCTCCGGTAATGTCGGTCACCGGTGACTGCCATGGCATTTAACGTGTTAAATAATAATTCATAAGAAATAAGTAACTTATTAATATAAACGTCCCACGTGCGTAAAATGTAAGTACTTCTAATACCTATCTAAATTATTTTTGCTACTAACATATATTTTAGCGAAAGAACTCAAAGCGAATCGTTATAATTTCTTAGAACTCAACACCGGTGTTGCCAGCACTTTTCCAAGATTTTTTACAAAAAACATATGTTTTTTGATGTAGATAAACACTTGAGATATTTGATATTTGATTTCATTGGCGCGTGTTTTTAACTGTTTGGCTTATGACTATATCGGAAAATGATGAGTCAGTGTGATTCGCGTGCTAAGGGTTCTGTACTCACGTGATTTGGAATAATTTCGTTTAGCTAAAAATATTTACAATTAGATATACTTTTTCTCGTGAATATACATGCTTCGAATGGGCTGGTTTGATCACAGTGGCTGATGTCCTGCTTCCATAGAAAAGTGGTGTGAATCAACATTTGTGTTGTGGTTCACCGTATGGGAGCGGTTACAGGAAGACCCCAGAGGCCGTCAAACTACTCGTAACCATTGTCCATGGTCGGTACTGATCACTTATCACCAGGTGATTCGTCTGCTCGTTTACTCAGTATAGGTACCTCAAAACGAATGCAATATATCATCCTACACAACCCTAAAATTATACGAATGGAAAAACACATCATAAAAATACGTTTCAAGTATGTGTGCTTTATATTTTATTTATAAATACTGGCTCGGAATATTAAGAGGTATTTCATCGAGTGTCAGACATCACGTACTTATTTATTTTATGTAAAAAGTCAATATTTTCTTTGATAACCGTCATGTTTGTAATATATTTGTGGAGAGAGAAATATGAGGCGCCTCGTGTTTGCTTTCTCTTTGTAGTATAGTCATTTATTTTAAAAAATCTTCACATTTTATTAACTAACTGTAAATAATCATTGTCCTATTTTTATGCAGTAAAACTTCAAACTTTTAAGTTCTAACAAGTTATTAAATTGATCGGGTTTCATACCCACATACAATGTGAAGTGTGCGCTGCTCTTAAAAACATCAGAGTGTTGTAGAATTATTATAACAAGTAGCAAAAAAAATACATTTTAAAATGGTAGGTGCTACTGGTAGTTGTAGTAAATAGTACTGCATACGGTTGTGGGGACATGTTATCGTGTAGTAAGTCCTAAAGTTTATTAGAGTCCATTGGTACACATTGCAAATACCAGGCAACTTTGAGACCCTTTATTAAACAGTTATTTTTGTTGTGACTGCCTCGTTGGCCGAGTGGTCGCAAGTGCGACTGCCGGGCAAAGGGTCTCGGGTTCGATTCCCGGGTCGGGCAAAGTAATATTGGGTTTTAAAAAAAATTCAGTACTAGCATGGAGTCTGGAAATGTGCCCGGTATATGGCAATAGGCTCACCCCCTATTACATGGGACTCATAACATAAATAGTGAAAAGTGGGTGTTACTTCTGTGTGCACCTCTGCCTACGAAAACCTATAAAAGGCGTGATGTTATGTTATGTTATGTTATTTTTGTTACCACTCGAACTTAACTCGTCGAGTACCGGTTATTGTAGACACAATTATAGAACAATAGGTTGCGGTCACCGGTGTCCGCTTGGTGTTTGACAGTTTAAGACAATCAAACAAAATTACCAAAGTACTTACTAAATGAAGGAGCAGACAACTTAATCGAAGTTTAATTAAAAAGTTAATGCTAAAATAACAAGTTGGAACTAGTTGAATGGACAAAGGGAGTCGTTTAAGATGAATTTATCGAACAAGCCACCGTCTGCTTAGCTTAATAGCTGCTAACGATCTCTGTTGGTTACATTATCGAATTGTTAATTACTTGGAAATCGCTTAAGAAGTAGGATAATCAAATAGAGATTTATTTATTAAGGATTGAATGTTAATTGAATGAAAATATTCTATAACATAAAACTTAAAATATGGTAATTTTTTTATTTATTTATTATATTGCACAATGTACATATAATAAGAAGTATTACATACAACTAATTCAGTACATTACCCTGTTAGGGCGCAGCAATTTAAAACGTTATAAAATTTAATGTTAGCTGAAATTTATAACTATAATTAGGCTATCTCGTTGGTCGAATAGTTACGAATGTAACTGCCGAGTACTAGGTCTCAGGTTCCGCTTTCGCGTTGGGTAAAATATTTTGTACATTGTATCCTTAAATTATTGAACTTGGCATAATTTTTAGGAGTATTCCCGTTTGAGCATCTAAATTACCCATTTCTTAGGTACTTATCCATTGAGCCTCAACGATATTCAGCCATATAATTAAGCGAATAAATATATAGATGCCCTAAAATAGGTGTTCAAACGGCAATATTCCAATTTTTCACGTGGATACACGTAAAAAAAAACCTGAGATAGCTTAATTATTATTTATTTTTCATCAAGATAAATTCGTTTCAAGGCTTCTAGATAAAGTTTGTATAAGGTAAGCCCACGTGTTATGCATACTTACCTATGTTTAACGATCAAAGTTATTGTATGCTCATATTTCATCCATCATCGACTTCCTCATAGGAAATTTGGCATCCCACGTGAAGTCTCTGGAAAGTTATTGAGTTTTTTTCTTATTAGTTGTTATCGAATGTTGTTGCTTGTTGCAAAAACGTTAATAATATGTGTGGCCATTGATGATTTTGTTAGCAAAAACCATAATATGCTTTACCCTGGTAATACTAATATACTAAATAATTACTCATTATGAATGACAATAAAACTCCTTGTACTTTACACTTACAACTACTCTGTAACAACAAGTTGAATGCTTTAAAAATAAGGTTTAACATTATACAAAAATATTGAAGGTTTCTATCAGTTCTCCATACGGATTATTTTCTTATGACAAGGCTAGTAAATCACAGGCTAAAGCGACATATTTAATTTAGAGTTCAAATAGTATATATGGTACAAATAAACTTAATTTATCTCTATAAACTAGTGATATTAATTTTTATATAACATAACATCACGCCTTTTATCCCCAAAGAAAGAGGTGCACATAACGACACATAATGCCACTGTATAATATAACACCCACTTTTCACTATTTATGTTATGAGTCCCATGTAGTAGAGGGTGAGCCTATTGCCATATACCGGGCACAATTCCAGACTCCGTGCTACTACTGAGATTTTTTTTTAAAACTCAGGCAGTCGTTCTACGACTTAGGCAGTGTTGATTTTTGTATCAAATAAAAAAGTAAATTACGTATAGGTAAGATCCTAAACTGCCTTAAAAGTCTTTTAATAATTTAATAAGGCAGCCATATTTCTTTGCAAAATTATTATAAGTTAGAAGTAAATTATAAAAACAGATGTCTAAGACGGACAGCTAATTAAAGTTAGGACCGCCATATCGCCAGTCTCACGCAGATTGCTCGATAATCCGCTGAGCCCGCCGACCGTCTGGACTTGCAAACTTTTCCTTAACGATCGTGATCGTTGAGTAAAATTAATATCCTTAACGATTTGATGTACTCTTAATATTAGCCATTAAGGGCAACTTAAGATCTGAAGATCGCTGCAATAAATTAAATTATGTCGTTATCGTTTGTCGTATTTTATATTCTCTTCTTCAAAAACTTCATAAAATAGTCTCTAGTCTTTTAGAAGTCATCGGCACCCTGCTCAAGACATGGAAACGATATCTCTTCTTAATATGGTTTTTCTATCTACTAAATACCAAACTATAGACTTAAATCTTAAGTCAGGTTAACCTTAATAACATCGGAAAGACACACAAGATGTTCAACATCCAAATGTTACGATTGTTCGAATCCTAATCGAATATCGTTGTGTAATAATCCCGTATCAGCATCGGATTAATATATAAGTCTAGATAACTAATAATCTACATATATAAAAACTAGCAGACCCGATAGACTTTGTCGTGTATATCCACTTAAATGTATAAACAAAAATTCATTCAAATTAGTTCAGCCGTTTAGGATAACTAACCTGGACTACGACTGCAGCGCCATCTGCCGGCCGGCACAAATCAGCCCGGATTTGTGAATCTAAACCATCCAGGGCACCACTCAAACGCATACAGAAAAATTCATTTAAATCGGTCCAACCGTTTAGAAGGAGTTCAATGACATAAACACGTACAGCAGAATCTATATATATAAAAATGAAACCCGTTTCCCGTTGTCACGCCATAACTTGAGAACGGCTAGACCGATTTGGCTGATTTTTTTTTTATTGCGTTTGTTATTTATTATCAGGAGAAGGTTCTTATGACCTAAAAAAATTCTGAAATTCCTACGGGAACGGGAAAAAGTGGGCCTGCACATACGAAGTCGCAGACAGAAGCTAGTGTTTAATAAAATATAATACACAGTTATTTGGTCATTTTACGATCGAATACTGAAAGGCCAGCCAATTTTTAGTTGAAATTAAGTATCGTGCGGTCACTGTCATTTTACAAAGAATTTATAATGATAGAACTTTTGAATTGAGTATTCGAGCGTAAGACTAGGCTTTGTTACATTCACAGTTTTGTTACAGATGTGTACTTATGACAAATACCATAACAATAGCAACCTTCTAAGAATATCTAGAGACCACTGACAAACAATGAAAACATCGTGAGGAAACCTGGGCTTATAATTTCTAATTATAAGTTTGTAATCGCCAACCCGCATTGAGTAAGCGTGGTGATTAATGCTCAAAACTTCTCCGTGTGAGAAGAGGTTTATAGCAACTACTTATGACAACATTAAAAATCACATTTATTTATTTTTTTATTTATTTTTATTACAGAAAACTCAACAGCTTATTTAGTAAATGCTACATCTATAATAATGACAAGGCATGGAAACTTAAGCCAATAACAGAGTTTTTCAGCATGCGTTAGGTAAAAGTAGGAGAGTGAGCAATATAAAATAAAATTAAACAATCAAGGACATTTTTTTATAAAGCAATAATTAAGAAGAATAATAATGTTATAAGAGTCACGCACTAGTGAGTATTTGTATAAGCGAATTATATACATAGTGTTTACCATTCATTTGCTTCTCACATACATATGTAATATACACAGACACATATATAATTAATGAAAATGCTTTAATATCTGTAAAATCTATAGAGCATTAAATAAGTTAATTGACAGAACTAATTACCAATACCGAACACCAATCGCTGGGAGCAAATTGCCAATGTTAAAACCATATTTATTTTAAATCAGAGGTCGATGTTCATAGTGCGAGTGAAATACTCGATGGATTTCAGTATGTTTGCTTGAGTTGATGTTTCTGTTGGTGTGACTATTGTAGAGGTAATTACATATTTCTCGTTTATTTATTTATTTTCAATTTTGTACTGTACAGTTTTCGTAATTGAGCTGATCATCTTATCACAGATATGAACACTTTTCTTATCAAAAATACGAGGTTTAGAAATTGTTACATACAGTCGACAAAGTTTACAGTAGTACACTTTTTAAACAAAATTCTGTGGCAAACTCGGTATCCACCTGTTTTCCCTGTGATCGCACGCGCCGAGTGCCAGAAAATATAGTCTAATTATAGTCGACCTCCAACTTTTTCGGTTGTACCTACAAAGAACACACAGAATTTTACATGATAAAATAAACGTTAGCTACAAATTCAGATTCAGAATTGCAAATCTAATATCTTATACTATCATATAAAGCGGAACAGTTTGTTTTTTTGATTGTTTGTTTGAACGCGCTAATCAACGCCACTACAACTCTGATTTGAATAATTCTTTTTGTGTCGGATAGTGCATTTATTGAGGATAGTTATAGGCTATAAAAGTCGCGGAGAACCTAACGGGTAACCGGGGCTCCGACTCGACGTGCAGGAGAAGGAACGGGGTGGTTTTTAGTCAGTAAGAGTCTGACACTCCCTCCCGCCTCACCCAGGCGGGAGAAGTCATTCGATGATTTTCCCCCCTTAAAAAAAAAGGGCTATAAAACATCACGCTACGACCAATAGGAGCTGACCAGATCGTGTGAAACTGCGCCGAAGTAGCTGGTACTGTAATATAATCGACCGTATGGCAGTAAACATTCACATTGCAAACCCCTAACTTTATGCAATAAAAGTGTTTCATTCTCCCAAACGGTTCATGTTCCGTTGGAACGGTCAAAGCATAGTTTGTCAAAGAACTCAGACTTCACGCTCACATGAATATTCCTTTACATTCTCGATACCCTTTTCAACATTAATTCATATAAACGTGTTTCCCTCCAAGCGTGTCCAGTAAACACGCTTGCTGGATGGCGTGTAATGCAATTACGTGACAAGTTTGAGCTCGTGGTGAGTTTACGCGTTCATTAAGGGTTCTTGAATGTTCCAACTATGTATAATGGGTGGGTAGATTAGTGAATTAAATTAGCATGATGCGACCATTTACGAGAACTGCTAGTGAGAATTCTTGGTTGCGAAATTAATTTTTAATTTTAGATATTGTTTTGTTTTCGAAATGTGCTTTGGAATTAATTTTGAGATTACGTACGTTTTAGATATTAGATTTGAAATATAGACAAGTATACCTACTAATAACTACTTTAATAAAATTTAATGAAAGTTTTCTCAGACACTAATATCAATATGTTTTCTGTTTTAGAAAAGGTAAGGACTTAAAAGTGGGCGCCTACAAGTAAAGTTTTATGAGAGCAGTTATTTCCTCAAGTTTCACTATCAATAATTTCAAATGAGACGTATGGGGTTCATATATTTTATATAGAGTGAAGATCAGCTCCTCAACTGATGATGTGTTGTGAATGATAAAAATATTTTATCATAATTTTATACCCGTATTTTAAACAGGACCTTACAAAATATGTTACTCAGAAGATTTAATAAAATTCTAGTTTGAAAATCGCCACAAAGAGCGAATATCGTGGCAATAGTTAGGGATTGAAATTAATTAGTGAAATATGATAATTTTGGTAAGCCGACTGGCATTATAAGCTAGCATAATTAAATTTAATTTTCATAGAAAATCTGGATTAACTATAGCACGCTCTGTTGAACTAACACATATTGTATTTTCTACGTATTAAGGTAAGATTTTGGTGTAATATTTTGCGATAAAATGTGAATTAAGAATATTATTAAGTGTGGGAGAGCCATGCTCCGGCACAAATGGGAAGCTCGACCGGAGTAATACCACGGCCTCACAGAAAACCGACGTGAAGCAACGCTTGCGTTGTGTTTCGTCGTGTGAGTGAGGTTACCGGAGGCCCAATTACCCTCCCCTTTCCCAATCTCCCGAATCCCTGAATCCCCAACGATCCCCAAACTCCTAATCCCCAAAACGCCGGTAACGCACTTGTAACGCCTCTGGTGTTCCAGGTGTCCATAGGCGACGCTGATTGATTACCATCGGGTGATCCGTAAGCTCGTTTACCGGCTTATGCCATAAAAAAATTTATACATGATGTTTATAGAGGTATTAAATAAATTTTTCCTCTCTCGATTTTTAATAAGTACCAAAACGAGTTGAAACGATAATAAAAAGTCAGGGCAAGAGGGACGAATGATATGTTTATTGTTGATACTATTTTGATGATCATATTCATTATCACCAGCTGGAAACTGTCGAAAACTGAATAAAGACTTTACCCTTAGTCCTTCCCGTTGAAATACGACATTATTAGTTTAAAATGATAGAAGATACTGATAACACTGGAATCTCAACTACATAGTTGAAATCAATTTAAATTCTTATGATCTCCGACGTCTCTTACACGACTTTAGATTTTCTAGCACTCAAAAGAAAAACAAATTAAATATTTAGAATATGAATTATGAATATCCATAATGAATCACCCCATTTCCGCCTAAACAAAACATTGAAGGCTTTGTCTGATAACTTCGTACCGGTAATGACGACCCTAAACAAAACAAAACGGTATTAAACCTACTTTCATTATTTTTAAGCCTTAACTTGTGTTTAGACTGTCGCTTGTTAAAGTTATTTGTATTTGTATTAGAAACTTTCATTAAAATTGTTTTACAATGAAATTGAATGGTTTGATAAGGTATCGATATGAAAAATATTTACAAAACACTTTAAAACAAATTGATTTTAGTTATGATGTTCAGTGGTTGTCATATCTAATATTATATTTATTAATTATTTAAATTAATAATAATTTATTAATATAATGTCACTAGGACAAATGTGTGACATTTTTCTGAGAATGTAACTGAACATTGTATCAACTTCGTAGTAGCTACGCCGTAGTAAGTGCTACGAAGGCTACGACACATTCGTGATTCGAGTTTACGAGTTTAAAGTTTAGTAATAAGTATCAATGCTTGATAGTGCAATACTATTTTAACTTTATTTGAACTGATATTTTGAAGTACATATTATAATCAATATCAAACACTCGCCAGACATTGCACATCAACTAGTAATCAAAGCCTACTTCTTTTTTTCTTCTCTTTTATCTTATAAGGCTTAAAATTGCTTATCAAAAACCGATTAGAGACATTGATAACTCTTAGAAAACACACAAATTATATTACTATAATCAATCTTAGTATCTCCAATACCAATGTTTCTACCAATCAACTCAAAGAAACTATTCATCAATCAACTGTCTATTATTCTACCTTCATAGGTAGCAATAACAATCAGTCTTCTATAATATTACTGTTATCATTTCGGTAATGGGTTTCATGATAGTTATAAGATTTTATCACTACTCAGGTAGATGGTTCTGCTCACCCCATTGTAATAAATCCCCGTTATCTCTGACTAAATGTTGCTATCAACGATAATGGCATCTTTAACGTTCTTACGTTTTTCTGCTGATCTCTGCTTGTTTTGATAGTGTTGGGGATGTAGTTAGATTAGAGTAATGTTTTAGTTATACAGGTTGTCCCGGAAGTCGACGATCAAATGGTACCAAGTGATCGGCAAAGTTCCAATAGTTATCAGAAAAATATAAAAAAAATTTCATGTCATATAGTTTTAAATTATAATGACTATGTGTTATCTACGAATGAGTACACTCTGTCTTTAGACTCTTTCTGTTACAATTCTTTATTTTTTCGTCTGTCTTTTTGCTTACGTTATTCTGAATAGTGCTTCATTATTATAAAATCAATCAGCTAACTACGCTATTCAGGGACACCTTGTATATGCCCAGGGACAATCTATAATTTTCAGTCAAATTCCTCTATTACATCTTCAACCTTATTGTATTGACATACCCTGTATATCATACCTATCATTTTCCTTAAAATTTCTCTATTACATCTTCAACCTTATTGTATTGACATAATGTCGAAAATCCAATGAATAAATTTGACAGATTAGCTAGATACTGCTAGCAATCAACTTACGCTATAAAAATTGCGTATACTACGCAATAAAATAAATAAATACAATAATACGCAATTTTTGTATTAAAAGTTGCACACTTTATACTGAAGTTACTCAAAGTAGTATTAAGTCAAATGTTGATAGGTAGTTTTTTTTATATTTGAAGGCCGACACTTGGCCACTATCTCGCCTGGTGGTAAGCAATGATGCGATCTACGATGGAGCACGTCCTCCCATAAGCAACCTATTCACTCGAGCATTGAAGACACCCAGATTATACCCTTCAGGAAACACAGTTTCTGGCAAAGAATTCCACTCCTTAGCAATACACACAAGGAAGCTTGATGCGAATCGCTTTGTGGTTTGCTTCTTCTTATTAATTCATAATACGATATATACTTCGTGATACATAGGAAACTTAATAATATTAGAACCCACTGTTCTAGGAATATATAAATAGGGCAGCAAATCGACTTATTAAACCAGTTTGTCGATTTCCTCAATTAACTGGCCAAAAATAAAACCGAAATAAAAAAATCCTATGACATAAATACCTGCTCATCAAAAAAAATTACAAAACTTCGTTCCAGTTTTAAATTTCCTTCATTACCGGCAGTAATTAAAGAGACTTATTTTGTCCATTGTGGAAATAATTATCGCCTTCCCAGTTTAGTCTTGAAGACAATGAACAAAACAACCCACTCCCTAATTAAATATGAATACGCTTTGGATACTTTTAAAAGCATTGTTTTTGTTTTCCAAATTTGTCTGCCGTATTTTTATTTTAATCACTTTTCTATTTTTGGGTTGATTTAAACACCAAGGTCAACTTCATAGTATTAAATTCTACAATGTTTTATACGTATGTGCTTAGTTACGTCCGAATAAAACTTAAAAAGTATTTCATATAGAGATTTGACTAAAAACATAACTACAAAAGTAACGGGTTACCGGAACTTCGGCTCAAAGAGCAAGAGGAAGAACGGGGTGTTTTTTAATCAGTAAGAGTCTAACACTCCTTTTCGCCTCACTCAAGATGGAATAAGGCATTAAATATTTTTCCCCTTTAAAACACCTAGTACTTTTAGTATACGTACCTACTTTTGCCTAACATTTTAGGCAAAATGGCTCGATATTGTATTAATGTTAATAAACAGAAATTATTTTACACAATTCCCTTTACTTCCATTCTTTTCAGTTCCGCAAACTTCTACCAAAGCTCAAGATGTTAAACTTTAACAAACTGTCGTTAAAGTTATTTCCCTCAAGAGGTTAAATGCACTTACGTGAGATGTAAGTATATAACATGTAGGTAACTTGAAGTAAGGGAGTAACATGCTAAGTAAGCATACCAATATCACTAATGGATGGGTTTGGCGTAATCATTTATAAGTGTCATAGTTATGTACAGGTTGATACTGTTGTTAGATTAGACGAGGATCGTAATCAATCCTTTCAGTATTCAGGCGATACGTTGATATATCGTAACGAAATTCCCCATAAAATGTTTATACAAAAGTAGTCTTTAACCATCGGAAATAAAGTCTATAATGGTGTTAGCGGAGAGCGGTCACCGGTGACCGTTTGGAGATTAAAGAATAAAAACTATTAATAAATGAAGAGTGAGACTCACTCAATTAATTATGATGTTCTTCGGCTTACTCACGTAATTATTTGACGAGGAACTCGACTGGTTTTAAGTCATGTTAGAGAGGGCGAGGGTGCGTCGCGGAATGCTGCTCATATTCATGTAGCAGTATTCCGCGACGAGCGATGCGGCGTCTCTTGCGCTGCTAATCATCACATAATTACGTGAATAAGCCGAAAAACATGATGATTAATAAAAACCCTATACCCTATAACCCTAGTTAATTTTTTGCTAATTTTGGGCAATTACAATATTTTGGGCTAACCCAACATACCAATACTATTGAGTCCAGTCCACTGTTGCACTCTAGATCGAAGTTTTAAAAGTTCAGTTTTTGCTGCTACCTCAGTCTCTGCTAAATGAATCAGTCCCTTATTCGGTTCTTACAACATCCGCGGTTAGAATAGCTATACTGTCAAATGTTTCCTACTCTTTCGTCATCCCACATATAACCCAACATAGGTAGATATAATATGGATTATGGATATGGCCCTACTAGCCTGCGATGGTCTCGTCGACGTAAATAGATTACGTAGCACTTTGATCAAAGCTTTGTTAATTATGTTAAGGGTATAATAAACGTCTTAGTCTGTCAACAACAAGAGTCAATTAATATTTGGAAATTAATTATTGTAGGGCTAATTAATTTGAAGTGAAGGAACCAAGAAGGCCGTGTGTGGTACAAGACATGTTTATGTACAAGTTTATTTAGGGAATTACAACTGAAATACACATCATGTTATTTTTGGGATGTTTTGACTTAAATATACTCTCAGTTGGCTGCGCGACATCGCCGCGACCAGGCACACTGCTCATGAGGAAGTGTCCCTCTGTGACTCGAAACTAGTAGAGCTTTTCTCAGTATGTATTACGTGACTAACTCATCAGTTTTAGTCAATTCAGCATGTCTCACGATAGCTATTATAAAATTTGTTTGTCGTGTGAAACTACTTCCACGCTCTGCTCAGCTCCTTTTGGTCGCAGCGTGATGTTTTAGCCTATAGCCATCCTCAATAAATGCGCTATTCAACACAAAAATAATTAATTAAATCAGTCTTGTAGTTACGGAGATTACCGCGTTCAAACAAACAAACAAAAAAACAAAACCGCTTTATATAGAGGTAATAGTACAAGATATAAGATTGTCATTTACATGAAAGAAACAGAAATGCCATCATTACATCTATTTATACCTACACCAGTAAAATACACAAACTTATGTATAAATAGGCCCTAAATATTTGAGAGATAAAGCACTCTCTATAGACCCACTATACAAAAATAAAAAAGGGTTTTGCTCAAGAAAACACTTCAACAATATCTGACCGAGGACCATCAAGAAATACACCTACGACTTTGAAGAACACCCTTTTTACTTTAGGGTACACTACACCCTGTTTATCTGTGGGGTAAGGGTTTATGTTTGTACTCAAGCTTACCCTTACGTAGATACAGACGTTAGGGTCATTCTTCGTAACTCCGGTAAGAGGTAGCGTATAAAGTTATCGATGTAAATGACCGCTCGTTAAGTTATACTGTTCTATCAGTTATTTTCAACTCTATCGTTTCGTAATAAAGTCTTAAATCTATTGAAAAAATAGAAAAGTTGGGGAATGTTGCTATGCTGGTGTTCAAGCTTTTTAAAATGACGTCATGCGTGTGGGAGTGTGATACTTATGCGGACAATTTTGACTATTAGTGTATGTGTGGAATATTTGGTTGAGTTGACTAAAATAGAACTCTGTAATCAAAGGGTGTAAAAATATTTTACAATAATGATATTTACATACCATACGATTATGATTTCTTGAAAATAAAAAGATTAGTTTGTTTCATTTGTTTCACTTTTTATCAGCTGTGTTAATGGTCCTGATACAATAATATACGTAGCAAATAGCTAATACATTACAAGATTCCATTATTTCCAGTAGTAATACACTCGTGAACCAAATATCTGGTTTTGCGTCAGCTGGGCACACAATCTGTGTCTCACTGGCGTACAGTGACAAATGTATTGTAATTCTCCCGGGACTTAAACCGGGAACTTCCAATGTAGCTATTACACTGCTAACACGTATATACATTAGTGCATGCAACGAGTAATTTAGAGGAATATTATTCAAATTATACTTGTAATAATAATACTTTGGGAAATAGAATTTGTTACATATCTTTTATCAATGCCGGAATACGTTAACACACTTTAAAATGCTATTGCAATAGTCTTTGAAGTACTGTTACATAGAGGTATATCTATCCCAATATCCAACTGTATAACCAAGTGTTTGTTCCAAAATAAAATTAAAAAATTTCCTCTTGGAATATATAAAATTGAGCATGCAAATTGAAAGTATAAATATCAACAAACAAACAAACAAACAAATATATTTATTTCCATTTTGTTCACATATATGTACTTAATCAAAGCTTATTATTTAACTATTCTAGGTAGGTTACAATACAATGCCTGTATAGAATTAAATCTGTACCACAGGCTTTGTGGTCGCGTGCATTATACATTAGGATAATATAAATAAGCCTTAACAATATTATTTTTACAGTCACTAAAAATTACAAAACCTACATATGTATACATAAGTTAGGAAACACTAACTTTATATATATCAAACATCTACATAATGAACTCAAACAATGTACCTATGTATGTTATTGTTATTTGTTTCTATGTTATTACCCGTGGGAGTTACATCTGTCAATAAAATGTCATGCAGTTTGGCAGAAGTTTTATGAAAATTGGATATTGATGTGTGTTAATGTAAATAATTCATAATTAGTTCAGATCCATCTAATTAAAATTGAAAACATTTTGGTTTGGTCACACCTGTATCAAAATTAGCAACAACACAACATAGTACACTTTTAAACGACCGAAAGATCACGGCACGAATTTTCTCCAAACTTTTCGCTACTTATAACCTCCGATCGTACACATTCGAAGCATCGAAGCGGAAAGTCGAAAGTCGTATCTGTACATACAACAATGCAAGGTTTTACAAACTTCTAAGTCCCACGTTCGACATTAGATAATCCTGCTACTTTCAGAAGTAGAAGACGTAAGATTAGTGTAAGATGCAACCCTCTTTCATCCTCCTCTTAAGAGGCACATTCGTTTTATTTCATGGAATTGATATCTTTATTGTGACATACAAAGACCTATGTAGTAAAGTACAAAGAAATCGTTAATCTGGGATAGAATAAGTATTATATATTTGGACACAACATAAAAACGTTTCAAAGCACATAGAAAAGGATCCACTGAGCCCAGAATAACTTTACCTACTTTCATTTCTATAATGTAAACAAACGAAGATTCAGGTGTAGTGTGTTTTTTTTAATTTAATAGGCATTTGTTATCTTTATTATCAAACGGAAAACTGTCATTGATGAACAAAGATCGCCCAAGTAAGAGATCTTTTTTCATGGTATTTACTACGTAGGCATTTTTTGGTTGTAAACGAACTCACGATGCAGCTACAAAATACTAACATAGTGTTTAAAAATGAAACGTGAAAACGAATTGTAACACAAAGACAATAGAGACGAGAATACCATGCATCACAAACACTTTTATATTTATTCAAATATTTTAACATAAAAATGAATTAGTACCTCTCCAATTTGCGTCCAACACCGCGAATTGACTTTGATAAATGAAGCGAATAATATCTGCAATACACGCTTTGCTCATTCCGTTCCCGGAAATTTGCGTTCCCGAGGGGATTTATTCTCTTTCGCTGTGAATATTACTATTAGTGATTTACCAGCGTAAGGGAAATGAATATAGAAATTACCTTTATTATGTAATGTTGAGATTAACAATATAAACTTCTAATCTAATGTCGGATTATCTATACTAATATTATAAAGAGCAAAGATTTGTACCTATTTTTGTATGTTTGTATGTTTGTAATGAATAGGCCCAAAAATTACTGAGCCGATTTAAAAAAATATTTCTCCAAGAATGCTACATTCGTCCAATTTGACATAGGCTACATTTCATTTTGAAAAAATTAGGGATCCTTGGTAAAATTTGAACAATGTAACCGAAGGTGTAGAAAAATGAGTCTTAAAATGTCTTTCGTCGAATGCGCTGCCGAAACTATTAGCGATAGAACAAAATAATGTACTACTACAATATTGAAGAACATCATAATGCCTACAAAAAACTCCGCGGTAGCATAATGTCCAACTATTGTAGTTATGTCACTACAACAATCCAAACCAAAAATAAATAACTGTCTACCCCGTGCGAAGCCGGGACGGGCTGCTAGTTTACTATAAAACTGTAAAGATTTTAGCTGGTAATAATGGTGGGGACGAATCATTCATAGCTGTGATTGTATTCTGGATATGTTGATGCTATACATTATTACAAAATTATTTTTTTGTTCTTGACAACGACGACAACGTCACAGATAAAAAATCTAAAAGCATTTAGCCATTTTAAAAAAAAAAGTCTAAACCGTTCATTTCACCGAAATTGAGTGCAAAATTCCTAGAACAGTCAACGCACAAACATCGCGTCAAACTACCCTGAACTGTTACATAACTGCAATACAATTCCAACCTTACACCTTTTGGTAGACAGTCGAAAAATTATTGGAGGATTTGAGAATAGGTTCATCTGCTGGTGTCTGCTACTGATGTCAGTCTATTTGGAAATCCTCGCTTTGTTTGGACATTGCACGTGTTCGCTTCACAAACAATAGAAACGTTGAGTTAAATCTTTTATTTACGGATAATTTGAACTGGAATATATGACAGAGATTAGTGTGAATTGTTTTCAGACAGGTGTAATGTGGATATAATTTGATTCGATTTCGACTCCGGTTGCATAAAAGATTTATAAAGAATTTTAAGGTTATTTAGACACCGCTGACAAACGGTGAAAGAAAACCTGGGCCTATAATTTCTAATTATACATTTTTAATCGCCAACCAGCATTGAGCAAGCGTGGTGATTAATGCTGGTTGGGTGATGTCCTGTCCTTGTCCGTACAAGAAGAGGCCTTTGTTCAGTAATGGCCACTTACAGGCTGTTAATGTCATCACATCGCATTGCAACGCAAAGCAACACTCATATTTATTTGCTATACTATACTAGCGACCCGCCCCGGCTTCGCATGGGTGCAATATGCATGTATTATACAAGTAAAAAGTCATATAAACCTTCCTTAACTCGTTGAGTACCGTCATTATAGACACAATTCACCGGTGTCCCCGCGGTGTTTGACAGTTTAAGAATCACTCTATCTATTAAAAAAAACGCATCAAAATCCGGTGCGTAGTTTCAAAGATCTAAGCATACATAGGGACAGACAGACGGCGGATAGCGACTTTGTTTTATACTATGTAGTGATGATTTAAATGTGATTTCGTTTCCTTTCATATATTATTTTGTAATAGAGCACAAGAAATATCATGCCACTTAAATTCGAACATTAATCCAATCACATAGAATTTAAAGTGACTAACCTTATATGACAGTAAAGCACAATTAAAGAAATTAATATGTACATTTGTACAGACTATTTTACACATACATATGTAGATGCTTATCCTAAGTGTATAATGTCGTGTAATAGGCGTGTCGACAGGGTAAAAAAATCAAAAAAGTAATTAGTCCGTCATTAAGATCGCACGAAAATATCAGACACGTATTTTTTGTTTTATCAAATTAACAGAAGAATACGTAGTTATTCCGCATTAAAGTTAGGGAGTGGGGGGTGTTGACGTCACACTTACGGAGAAATCGTACCTAATTGTGACGTCACGCGTCATTTTAACTCAAAATATCTACATGTTTTTTTGGATACGAGAAAAAAGAAAAAATACGTATCGAAGATTTTTAAAATATATAAAAGACGGACAAAAAATTAAAAAATAGTCGCCATGCCTATTCAAGCTTGCATGTAATGGATGTGTTTATTTGTCATTTATAGATAATATTAGGTACAACCTACTGAAATTAATGTTCCTTGTCTCTGTGTTATGGATTTTCCAAAATTGTTTGCATAACGATAATCGATACCTCTGTCAGTTGTTGGCTAGAGTATCATTTGCAAATCCTATAACAAAATTAAAACTTTCCCAGGTCTTGTCTACTTTAGAAAGTACGTCACAACTATAGGGGACAATCAAAATATTAATGACCAATCAGACACGTCCTATAACACGATCGTAATTTATTTAAGAGCTGATTGGCTAATTTTCGTGTGCGATCAGCCCTTTAGTGACAAGCTTTTACGTTGAAAATTAAACTAGAACGCAATTAATTCTCACCGAAGTTAGTAAAACACATTTATCGGAGTGCTAATATTTGGTTAGTGTTAATAAGAGGATTAAGTGTGTGTGTGTGTACTTGTATGTGTTTGTTAGCACGTTTGATTTATTTATGTGTGTACTGTAAGTTGAACAGTAAACCTGTGTATGTAAAGTTGATATCAGATTGTTAATTATGGATATTGTTAATGCAAACTTTGATAGGTATTTATTTTCCATCGTTTGGAAATGTTTATAAAATTGATTTTCAAGAACTTGGAATGTCAAAATTATCAATTCAATGTAAAACATTGATGGAAAAATATTTAATTATGTGAATAAGGTATTATACTAAGAGTGCTATGAGTGCGTAAACTGCGAGTGGTCAGCTCCAGACTGTATTATTGTTCTTAAGGTTATTTTCTTTCTTGATCACTTTGACTGGATTTTAGTGTTACATTATTCTCGCACAATCCAAACAGCAAAACTATGTAACCAGAGAATTGTATTGTTAACCTGATTGAAAAAGAGTAACCTATGGAGTTTCTTGCTCGTTCTTCTCCATACGAATCTACACCTTGAAATAGCTTCACTTTTAATTTTTTTGTTGACTTTCAAAAGTGCCTTTTTGGTCTAATTGAAATAATTTTGACTTTGACTTTGAGTGCACGTACAATACGTGCAGAATTATGTATATCTTCAACAATATCTGAAATATTAACCCCGTGATTAGTAGACTATAAAAATTACACAAAACATCAATAAGATACGGTAGGTACTTAAAGTTACTATTCAATAGAAAATCGATTTCCTTGCTTTACATAACGTCAATTAAATAAAAAAGAATTCGATTTCCTCCAATAAAAATATTGCACGATGTTGCCCAATTGAGTTTCCAGTTACATTTTCGATTCCCTGCGCGTCGCCCGTAACATTTTACCGTAGCTCGAAATATGAAACTTTATTAAACTTTGCGCAAACTATCGAAAAATATTCAAGTGTACTCTTCAAGTAAAAATGCATGCGGGTAAAATAATTAGCGTTTTCAAGTGCAGTGTGCTTCAGTTTGATTAATAGAGTAGACGTTATTACATGTATTTGGGATTGTATGTGTACGTATATATCCGAATTTTTGGTGAAGTAATATAAGATGTTGTGTGAATGAATCCGAACGGACGGAATGAAAGTTTATGATTGAGATTGGGAAAGTATGGCGGACAGTTGATGAGCGAAGACGTTACTCAGTTTAATGATAATTGTAAAATACCGTTATTTATGAATACATAGTTTATTTAATTTAAAAATGAGTTTACCTCAAATCCCTAGACATGAACTACTTACAAGCCAGGACCAGGCTGGTGTTCGCATATGCATGTACAAATATCAGCTGTTGGTAATAATATTCATAATTAAATTATAACCTTAAATGTCACTTCAAAATTAGAGGCTCGATTCCAAGAAATTGGTCGTTTCTAATCCTTTGTGTGTGTAGCGCTAGACTTTTTTATTCTTCTATGGCAATTGAGTCTCCACTATTTAGTAGTTGACTATTCTGCCAGCGGTTACGTTCATGTGTTATGGCAAAGCGCTAGACTTGTAAAAAGAGAAAATATTTGACTTATAGATAAGTCACATCAAAGAGTTTATTAAGAGTCACATCATTAAAAATCTACACCTGACTAGATAGGTCTAGCCAGGTGTAGATTTACTAACTTTAACTTAAACTCCACGAATTACACTTATACATGTAGGCATGTATAAGTAAGTGTAATTCGTGGAGTTTTACGTATAATGTGTACTTTTTCGATATTTACGTTTTACACTAAATAGGTTTTATTTTAGTATGTTACACTACATTCGGTGGTTTCGACTCCCCAATTAGATGAGAGACTGTGTTTATTTGTGCTTTGTTATTAACGTTACAAATATCTAAATTAATTTTCATTTATAATTTTCAATAAAAAAATACTGTTATAGTAACCAAATAAAAACTCAACAGTAACAAAAAAGATAACAATTTTTGAACTAGGCAACAGAAAATTGTATCTCAATTCAAATTTTACGACAGCCGTGTTCGAAAATAGAGTAAAACTGTACGTTTTAAGTTGTAAGGTAAGTACGTACGTTGTAAGGTCCTGGGGCACCAGGGGTCTTGCCCTCTGAATAATGTATTGAAACTTCGTAACTTGATAAGAAATTCATATCTAAGCCTTATGCGGAACACCAAAGGTCTTACGTTGCTCTGGCTTCGATCTTATTAATTTGAAGTTTGTCAATCAATTTATCGTCGTTACTTTTTTATGTCGCAATTTGTCCGCTGAAACTCTTTGAAGGAAATAATAAAGACTCAGTCTCAGTATTCAAAAAGAATTTAAAAAAAAATGAGGTTCTCTCCTACATGCATGTATGTATGTACGTACTATGTATATGCACGATTATCTCATGATTAGCTGAACCGATTTTGATGCGGTTTTCAGGAAAGTATAACAAATACTTTTACACTTAGGTTTTAGTATATTAATTAACCGACTTCAGAAAAAGAGGTGGTTGAAGTCGGTTTTTTTAAACGTAGTTTATACTCGTACAGATTGCCTCGTTGGCCGAGTGGTCGACTGTCGGGCAAGGAGTTATAGTATCATTATCATCATCAACAGTCTATAAGTGGCCACTGCTGACTATTATAGCATTGGTTAAGATGTATTCTATTCTTAATCCAAAAGGCGTGATAATATGCTACGTATTCGTAAATCTAAACCCCAGTAAATAAACCCAAAATATTTGTGATATTTAGGGTCAATGTCAAAATTCCTTTACCGACGGAATACAAGCAATAATAATATAGAGTTCCATAAAAAATAAGGTCAATTTTCATTATTATAAGATGTATTTGTTGTATTGATGATGTGTGTATTGATTATGTTTAGTTTCGTGTGAAATCCTAGTGTTTTGTTTTACTTTTATATAATTTTAATCTTAAGTTGATATTTTATTATTAATTTAGTAATAGTTAATTTTAATATTATTTAAGTTTTTATTGGAAATTTAATAAAGGTTATCCTAGTAAAACAAAAAACCAAATGTTAGTCAATTAGAACATATTTTTCTTACTTGATAGTACTTACGAAAACAACCCAAACTAAACCATCAAAAAGAGAAAAATGATTAAATTTGACTAACAAATTGTTTTCATTTACTAACAAAGCCGACCAATTAGCTGAAATTAAAACGTTCAACTTGATTGGATTTTATTGCGAAGCAGATTACGCTGTTTTGAATATTAAATAAAGTACTTAGAAAAGCTTTTTTAATGGGCTTAAGTTTTTAAACATAAATATATCTTAATGTTGCTTATACATTCGACAAAATGTTCCTTCATTTAAATCGTATTTAAATAGAAATATCACGACCTTCCTTATCGAAAACACTTATTTATAAAGCACAAAAGTTCTACAACTTTTAAATTTTTTAGAAAATTTTTAATTTACTATATAACGAAAAATCGTAGAACAAATGTTGTTGTTGATATTATTAACTAGCTTCTGCCCGCGACTTCGTACGCGTAATCCCATTTTGCCCCCGTTCCCGTTCGTGATTTTCGGTAAAAAGTAAAAAAATAGTATTCTATAAAAAGTAGGTATCCTATGTCCGTCTCCTGGTTCTAAGCTACCTCCCTGCCAATTTTCATCTAAATCGATTGAGGCGTTCTTGAGTTATAAATAGTGTAACTAACACGACTTTCTTTTATATATATATAGATATACTGTCTCGCAGAAGGGTGTTTATATTTTACAAATTATTCTGTATAAGTATTTTCATGTGTAGTTAATAATTGTTCATAGTATCAGAAGGCATCAGATGATGACGTAAGAGCGTTTACTGTTTGATATATTAAATTGAAATTGGATAAGTGTAATAGTTTCTTAAGATACACAAACAATGCACGAACTCAGAAATATGTTTATAGTAACTCCATTTCAATTATTATTTTGGTAACATATTGCAAAATTTCTGTAAAAAATTAAAATATACATATTTGTTTATTGTTCAACCCCTTTAACCCCAATTTCCAATCAGCCAGTTGAAAACAATAAAACAGTTACCCTTTCCTCAAACCTGTAATTTGGCAAACAAAACAAAATAATATCTTTCCAAAGAGGCCAACATTTAACCCAAACCCTTTTTAATATTCAACGCCATACATTTAAAAACAGAACCGAGAATTTATTGCCACACCGAAAAATTTAATAAGTATGAAACTTGGCAATACAGACGCTAACCCGAGCAATTTCATTCGCGGAAACAATTGTGGATAGAATTTGACTTTGGAATGTTGGCTGGTTGGCTTGCCTTGTTGGCCAAGTCCGTTGTCATCTAGTCGGCCAATATGAGCATCCAATAAAGCTGTTTAGAAACCATTCGAGTGATCTAATCAATGCAAGGGATTCCTGGCTTAGCCAAACAATTGGGCCTGATTGACGATATTGTTGGCTGGCTTATTGTTAAGCCAAGCTTATAGGTGCTTATAAGTAGGGATTGACGCTTCACCGATATAATTAATGGTTTTACCTGGTATTGTGTGGATTGGGACAGTCCAGATTAATGATGATTTGTTTCAGAATTTACTGTAGTTGAAAAAAAGATTATAAATAAATATAGTAGGTATCCTCTATATAATAGAGCACGTATTTATTGGCAAATCAAATTGGTTAGTTAGTTTTACTAATAAACTCTAAAACTGGATCAATAAAGATAATATTCTTAATAAAGCTTACGCAAAATTGATATTTCTAGTGGTACTCGAAAGTAAACTGTTTTTACTGGGGAAATCTTTCATTTTCCCAAAAAAATATTTGGACACGACCTTTAGGGATCTTGGGCCAAGTTATTAGGTCAATGTAAATAAAGGGTGATTCTTCCCAAGGATTTCTAGGGCTGTCCTCACCATATTAATAGGGTTGTGCAAACATAACTACGCAGGGCTGTGTATTTGTTATGCTGTTATAAATTGAAATCTCAACGAAATAATATTCTTCATGCCCTTTACGTATTATTAGATTACCAATTTTAGAAAATGTTAGTCTAAAGGTCTGATTCACAATATCTTTTTTATAGCATAAGCCAGTACACGAGCAGACGGATCACCTAATGGTAAGCAATCGGCGCCGCCAATGGACACTCGAAACACCAAGGCGTTACAAGTGCGTTACCGGCCTTTTGGGAATTGGGAATTTGAGGATTGTCTGATTATATAGTTGGTAGCATAGCTGATGAATTACTAATAATATCATTGACAAGTTAAAATCTATTAAGTCTCATTCAGCTAAGAGCAAATTAATAGACATAGTTCAATTTAAATAATTTATTTCAGATTACATAGATCCATTTTGTTTTTTGGTAGACACATTATTTCAATGGGGTTAGTAACACAAACAATATAATAAAATATTAGGTATAGATCATATTATACATACACATATAGTCAAAGTAACCATTACACAGTTCCAAAATATGCCCTCTGAACGGTAAATGGAGATATAACACTTCCTACATATTATACGTATCATATGGAAATAGATACTTAGTTTTTTCTCCCATGGTCATGATGCCCTTTACATAAAGAGGTAGTACCGATGTACGTTATGAATGCCTAACAAATGAAAGTGGGTGTTCCATTAAGTTAGTTCGTCTCTGCCTACGTTTTCATGGAAAAACGCTTAGTGTTATATTGATACACATGTTTGTATACTATGACCTTTGAAAGATATTGGCATTGATGCCAAATATCTTTTTATTTGACTAGTCTAGACTAAAGTCTTTTATGCTCTAACTAAAGTGTTTATTGTAAAACATTTTATATTGATGCAAAAATTAATTTTGACCAAAAAGTATGAAGCCGTTTTCATTTTAAACATCTTTTTTTCTTTTATTTACAATAAGTACAGGATTATCCATTTAAAAAAGGCAACCAAAAACCACTAATGTTTAAACTTGTGCTATCATGAATCAATCTCAAAATCGATTTTTTATAATATGAGGTTTTAATTGATTTCGTTTAATAACATCATTTATTGTAGATATTAATTAACATTTTTGTGTAAAGATCTCATTTGAAACGTTTAATTCTGTGTAATTTTTAGACAAAGTTTTATTTGAATTTTTGATTCGTTTTATTGTGTATTGTAAAATAAATTAAAACTTAACTTTGGTCTCCAGACTGTAACATTACAATCGCATGTTTTACATTTTTAATCGGACTTCAACTTTATTTCTTATATTTATAACTATGACTAAATTTAACCTCTTTGTCCATAGCGGCCGCGGCAGCAGAGCCTCGGTGGAGTCCTGAGACGAGAAGGCAACTGGAAATGCTTCATGCTAACCCTGATGATTGCTGGCTGCCTCGGCTCCGTCGCCTGGTGCAACACCGCCGAAATCGACAGAGACCTCATTGATTTTAGCAAGTAAGTGTTACCATGTTTAAAAATGAAAGCCCTAATAAAGATGTAATTATAAATTACCCACACTGCCTATAAAAATCTCTCAAAATGTTGGTGAACCTATTACATATGTACTTTGTAGCCAATTTAAACAATCAATATCAGGTACTTAAGTTAGGCTATAAAATAAAACAAAATAATGGCTACATTTTGATAGCCCGTCCCAATTAAATTACTCCATCGAAATAACGGCTATCAATTTCGAGTTTCAAATTTAAATGAACTTAATTGGAACACGCTTAAATTCAAATTTTAATTTTGGAACGCGTTTAGCTTGTACGTTTTCGAATTGTTGCAAGTATCATATTATGGCAACATTTTTTATTTATTTTTGTTGTATTTAAATAATTAATGTATTAAATGTCGGTTTGACATGTTTAATTATGTTTGGAGTGTAATGGAGTTTATAACGAACTTTACTTATTAAACGACAATGAATTTGTACAGGAAATTCGTGGTTTACAATGACTAATTGACTAATCCGCAACTATTTAATTATTATTTATGTTGATTATATTAATGCAATGAACTCTATGCATGAATATTAACCTTTTTTTCAGTTTTGTAATGCATTCTGAGCTTAATTTATACTATAATTGAAGAATATAAGAGAATTATCAATTAATTCTGTAACCTAACTACGTATTATTATTTGTGAAATATTAATTTCAGCTTAAACAGACCAACTAACCACTAAATCAGTTTTGTGTCCGTCAGGCATCCTATAAAACGGACGGTCCGTGAGTCGCCCTGTGATGTAGGATACGCCTACATCCCCATCGCCTTTGTCCTGCTACTCTACTTGGTGTACCTGGTGGAATGCTACCATAGTACTGCACGGATACAGCTGGCGAGGAGAGTGGATGTGGCTGCCGTCAGCGCCAGGGTACATGCTATGAGAAACGCTACGCCACGAGTCTGGTAAGAAAATATTTTGAAAACTTATTTAAATAATTTGAAAACTTATGTAGAGAACTTAACTGTCTAAGATATAGATAAATATGGAAACTATAAAAAATATTTGTTGACTGAAACTAATTAAAAATATGAAATTTTATTAAATGTACACAATTACAACATCAATGTACACAAAATAAAAAAACAAAACAATCACTTTGAAATTAAACAAATTTCAGCTTTCACACACATTCTGAGAATTGCTAATAAATTACAATTCTGCTAAAACATGTATATGGTTCATAAAGTGGAAGGCACACTTTCGTAAATTAATTTTACTCAACTGATTAAAGTGTAGTACATACATACGTACCTACAGCTTTTATGTTAACGAGTGAGCTAGTTCATGATTTTGATATGTTAGGTGCTCAGAGATAATTTGACCAAGTAGCTGTCGAAAAAGTGTCATCATGACATATGTCGGTAATGAGACCAAGCATACCATTTGCACAGAATGGTAGATACGAAAATAAGACATTCAATCATATTTTATCTATTAACTTGGGAATGACTCCCAAAAGAGAAACCCACGTTGAGGGCGGTATTATAAAACACAGGATATGAAATTGTAGAACACAAATATTTCAACTTACCATACGCACATGCCAGCAACTTAATAAAAAGAATTTTCTCGAATTTCTACCCACATCCGACGCAAAATCAGATATTTCAGTATTATTTTCCTCTTCATAATTCTATAGAGGACAATTTTATTTGAAAAGCAAAATGCAGTTTGGCCCAGAACGTTTTACCTTCAATACAAATGCCAGTATAACAAGTTATTCCATAATGCATTTTGAACTTTATCTTCTTATGCTAAAGTCGAAAATGTATCAAAGTTTTAGGTAGGTTGATATGCTGGTCCTTTTGGTGCATTTTTGTGTGTCACCATCCAGGGTTCGAAATTGTATCAACCTACGTCAAGTGACGTCATATGCATATATATGTGTGTGTGTGTGATGTCTGACAATTTTCTGGGACACTTTATGCCAGTAGATACGGAGGAGTTTAATATTCAAATATTTTATAGTCAAGTTGCGCCATTCTGATTTGTTATAAACATTTGAACACTGAATTGAAACGTTTCCCAGCGAATGGAAGATACGTAAAGTATTTGCTTTGTATTGAGACAATGATTAAATGTTTTAAATTCATATCTTTTTGTTGTTATCGTCATCTGCATCGTCTTTTCAAATAAATTAGTCCTTAGACATAGATTAAATATTATATTGCTGGCAAAGTTACATGGCCTTTTGGGGTCTAACAAGATTCATTCCTGATACAAAACGTCGTAGTTTTCGATTTTCAAATCACAGAAATAAACTATTAGGTACCTGTTATTAGACAAGCTGATAAAGTTAGCCAGTATTTTTTTCTGTGAAGTTTTCTAATGAGATGACTTGCGCTTAAAACCAATGCCAAAGCAAATAAAAATAGATTAACTGATGACAGGATCAACTTAATTCCACTATCACTTGGCAAATACAAAAATTTTACAACCAACTTCATCACTCGGCGAACACAACATTTTACCATTTTTTTGCCTTCATCCAACGGGCCATGTCCTCCAAACATAAGAATGTAGCACGTGCCGAATCTTCAATTCCTTGCACTGCTCGCACTCAGAGCTCACTTGAACGTCATTATGTATAGAACCTTACCTGTCTTAAGTACTGTTTCTTTTTTAATTAATACAAGGTTACGGCTATAGATTTCTGTGTCGGTTTCATATGGATTTTGATTTTTGTAGTTTCCTTGAATAACCGCCTCGTTAGCCGAGTAGTCGATAGTGCGACTGCCGGGGTCTTGGGTTCGATTCCCGGGTCGGGCATAGTATTACTGTTTTTTTTAAATTCTCAGTTGTAGTACGGAGTCTGAAAATGTGCCCGGTATATGACAATAGGCTCACCCCCTGTTACATGTGACTCATAACATAAATAGTGTAAAGTGGGTGTTACATTGTACAGTGGCATTAGGTGCCATAATGTGTACCTCTGCCTACCACTTCGGGGATAAACGGCGTGATGTTATGTGTTGTTAAATTAAAGTTTAAAAAAAATTATAATTATGACAATGTCAAACAATTATTGTAAACGTTTGAAAAAAGAAATAATCCAAAACAAATGAAGTGTTATTAGAAGTCAATCAGAATTTCAATATAATTTATGTGAACAGTTAGAACGAACAACGTACAGATATAAACAAAAACAGTAAATCTCTTACATAATATTCTAGTCATCATATGTTATTATTACCATTGACTAAATATCTGTTCGGTAAACATCAGTTTGAACAGAAACGTATCCCTAAACCCATACAACGTATTACCTAAACCAACACCAAACCACACAAATTATAAAGACAAACTCATATCCCGAAGACAAATCACTAAATTATTAACAAAGTTTACATTCCCATATTCCAATACAATATAACATTTATATTAAGACTGGCGTTGGGGCGGTGGCTAGGTAACTGGCTGCCGTGTAACGTGTTCTGCACGGAACAACTCTTTGTGTGATCCACAAATTGATGTTCCGGGTCTGGGCGGCATGTGCACCGATACGACCTTCAAAAAAAGAGCGTACTCCTTTTTAAAACGCCGGCAATGCGCTTGTGACTCCTCTGGTGTTGCGGGTGTCCATGGGCGGCGCTGATCGCTTACCATCAGGTGATCCGTCTGCTCGTTTGCCTCCTATTCCATAACAAAAAATGTGCATGTGAACTTGGTTTGTAACCGCACCCACGACACAGGAGAAAATGCTAATGGAAGGTAAAGTATTTTTTTTAAATAAGAATCCGCATTTTCATTTCTATTACGTGACGCATCACACCAATCAAATGACTCTGTTCAAAATTACGTCAATCATAACGAGTTTTGTAGCCAATCAACTACGTTAAAAAACGTCAGAAGACGTCACGTTAGACAAATGTAAATCGGAGTCGCGGAGAACCTAATGGGTAACCGGGGCTCCGGCTCGACGTGCAGGAGAAGGAACGGGGTGGTTTTTAGTCAGTAAGAGTCTGACACTCCCTCCCGCCTCACCCAGGCGGGACCAGTCATTCGATGAATTTCCCCCCTTAAAAAAAAATAAAAAAAAAAACAAAAAGACAAATGTAAATGCAGCTTTATTCGACGTGTTCCGATACAACGTGACGTGACGCTGACGTGACGTCGTATGGAATATCGTCGTCGCACGTGCCGTGCTTGAAAGCAATTTATTTGTTTAATTAGAAAATTTACATCGGTTAGCCTCGAATGGATTCACTGTTCTATTTTATATGGGTTTGTGTTATGTAATATTCACTGGTTTGGAGTTAATTATTATTGTGTGGTGAGTTGTTTGAGATTAAATATTTTAATTATTATACTTTAAATCAATAAAAATTGTAGATTATATCATCGTCCTATTTTTAAATGATTCGGTGAAGTTCACTATTATTTTCTCGTAATGCAATTTGCGAGATAATCCTAATCCTAATCCTAACTAATATTATAACTGCGAAAGTAACTCTGTCTGTCTGTCTGTCTGCTACTCTTTCACGCCAAAACTGCTGAACGGATTTGAATGAAATTTGGTATACAGATATTCTAGACCCCGAGACAAAACATAGGCTACTTTTTATCGCGAAAAAGGGGTTGTAAGGGGTTAAAAAGGGGGGAGGGGAAATTGTATGGGATTTCATAATTTTTAAAGATAAAACCATGAAACTTTATATTTAAGCACTTGATAAAGAATAATAAAACATTTGTTCTAGCGTTTTTGAAATTTCGACCTGTGAGGGGATGAAATAGGGGTTGAAAGTGTTAATTATAACAAAATAATGCATATTAGTTTGTAGCTTTTTATTATTAACTAGTAGTATAGACGACAATATGTGACAGCTTTATTATTATTTGTCTATAGTATAATTTTAAGTCTATGCTTGTCTATGGAAAATAATATATGTCAGTCGTTACTGTGAATTCAAAAACTGCGTTTTATTAGGTTATGGGCCCAGGCAAAAATTAAAAGTTTTTTATTAGTTAGTGCAGTTACAATGGCAGGAAATTATTCAGTAAATGTCCCCAAATTGAAGGGAAGGGATAATTACGACGATTGGGCATTCGCCGTAGAGAACTTTCTTATTCTCGAAGGCATCGACATTGCGAACTGTGCATCGTTAAGCAAGGAAGATGATCGGAAGGCTAAAGCTAAGATGGTGATGACCATCGATCCATCACTCTACGTACACATCAAGAACGAAACGAACGTGCAAGACTTGTGGGCTAAGTTAAAATCGTTGTTTGACGATTCCGGGTTCACACGACGCATCAGTCTACTAAGGACATTGATATCTATTCGCCTCGAAAACTTGGAATCAATGACTGCATACGTGACCCAGGTGGTAGATACGTCTCAAAAGTTGAAAGGCACTGGTTTCGAGATTAATGATGAGTGGGTGGGGTCACTTCTGTTAGCCGGATTACCCGAGAAGTTCGCGCCCATGATAATGGCCATTGAGCACTCCGGCATGAAAATAAGTGCAGATGCAATAAAGACAAAGCTTTTGGATATGAGTGTTGATACCGAGACAAAAACTGAAGGTGCTTTCTTTTCAAAAGGGAGTCATCAACATCAACGAATTGGCGGGAAACGAAACCAAGCGCAAGCGTCCAAAAACAATGGCGGCCATTCAAGTGACGGAAAGCCGGTAAAAAACATTAAATGTTATAAATGCAAGCAACTAGGACATTACAAAAGTCAGTGTCGCTCCGCAGAAATGGAAAAAGAAAAGCAAGTAAATGCTTTTAGTGCAATGTTCCTGACGGGTGAATTTAACGACAATGATTGGTATGTCGACTCGGGTGCGAGTACGCACATGATTTCCGAGTCAAGTAAAAATATGTTGAAGAATGTAACTTATAACACAGAACCTCGAGATATTGTGGTGGCAAACAAACAAATTGTGCCAGTTGTATGTTCAGGTGACATAGAAATTACAACAAAAGTTCGAAATAAACAATACAATGTAAATGTCAAAAATGTTTTATGCATACGTAACCTCACCACGAACCTTCTATCCGTTAGTAAGATGATAACTAGTGGAAATAGAGTTAAATTCGAACAGAATGTTTGTCATATTTACAATCAACGGAATGAATGCATTGGTGAAGCAAATTTAACAAATGGTGTGTATAAGTTAAACATTGTGAAGTCAGGACAACTGCTAGCGGCAACGGCAGTGACTTCTAGCTGGACATGGCACAGAAGACTTGGCCACATAAATAGTAACGACCTCAAGATCATGAGAGATGGAGCAGTTGAAGGCTTATCATTCCAAGACAAGGCAGAAATCAGCAGAAGTAATTGTACAGTGTGCTGCGAGGGAAAGCAGACTAAACTTCCCTTTCCTGCTAGTTCATCGCGGAGTAAAAGTGTATTGAATATTGTACACGCTGACCTCTGTGGACCCATGGAGAATAAGTCGCTCGGACAGGCTAGATATTTTCTACTGCTGATAGATGACTATAGTCGTATGGCTTTTGTATATTTCCTCAAATCTAAAGATGAGACTTTTTCCTACTTTAAACAATTTAAAAACTTAGTTGAGAACCAAAAGTCTACAAAAATAAAGATATTAAGAACAGATAATGGTGGAGAATTCTGTTCAGCACAAATGGAAAATTATTTAAAGCAGACTGGAATTATACACCAGAAAACAAACCCATACACACCACAACAGAATGGGCTTTGTGAGAGATATAATAGATCAGTTATAGAAAAAGCTAAATGTCTCTTATTTGATGCCAAATTTGATAAGAATTTATGGGCAGAGGCAGTTCAAACTGCAGTTTACTTGAAGAACAGATCTCCAGCTGCGGGTCTTCAACGTAGTACCCCATTTGAAATGTGGACAGGTAGTAAACCAGATGTAAGCCACATACGTGTCTATGGCAGCTTAGTAATGACACACATACCGAAAGAAAAACGGTTGAAATGGGATAAAAAGGCAAAAAGGTTATTTTTGGTCGGATACTCTGAGAACGTCAAAGGGTATAGACTGTATGATCCTGAATCACATTCTGTAACAGTGGCAAGAGATGTTGTGGTCATGGAACCTGAAAATGATATGATGACAACACAGATGACAGTGCAGAATACATGTGAAGGACAGAAGGATTCAGTGGGAAATGAACTGTCAGATGAGTCTAGTTCAGATACATCAGATAACATTGATAATGATGAGAGCTATGTACCACAAAACGTAAGTTCAGAGTCAGAGAGTACCTACAAGTCAATTTCAGTTATGTCAGATGACATAGATATTGATTGTTCTCCCACTAGTACTGAAAATGTACAGAAACGTATCAGGAGGAAGCCAGATTACTATGGTTACGCTAACATGTGCATAGTAGATGGAGTGATTAGTGATGTGATATCATTAAATGATGCCATCAACGGACCAGATAGTGTAAAGTGGCAGCAAGCAATTAAAGAAGAGTTGCAATCGTTTAGTGATAGAGATGCCTGGGAACTAGTAGATAGACCTAGTGATGCTCGAGTTGTACAGTGTAAATGGGTGTTCAAAAAGAAATACAATAGTGAAGGTGAAGTGCGCTATAGAGCAAGGCTCGTTGCTAAAGGTTTTACCCAAGTGAAAGGAGTGGACTTTAACGAGACATTCTCACCTGTGCTAAGGTACTCTACATTAAGACTTCTTTTTGCTTTAAGTGTACAGTTTGATCTTCAAATGAATCACTTAGATGTACCCACTGCATTTCTTAATGGTCATATTAATGAAAGTGTATTTTTAGAAATACCAGAAAATTGTAACTTTGCCAATTGTGAAAATAAAGTTTTAAAGTTAAAACGTGCAATATATGGTTTGAAACAGTCTGCCAGAGCTTGGTATTCTAGGGTAGAGGACAGTTTGTTAAAGTTAAGTTATGTAAAATCAAAATATGAACCATGTCTTTTCATTAAATGTTATAACAATGTTAAGGTATATGTTGCATTGTTTGTGGATGACTTCTTTGTGTTTTATAATTGTGAATCAACATATAAAGAATTGAAAAATGTACTAGAGTGTGAGTATAAAATTAAAGATTTAGGTCAAATAAAAAATTGTCTTGGCATGAAAGTTAAAGTAAGTAAAGATTATATTGCTATTAACCAAGAACAATTTATAAACAATGTATTGGCTAGATTTAACATGAGTGATTGTAAACCCTCAGAAACACCAATAGAAACTAACTTGAAATTAAAGAAAGGTAAACAGTGTGATGATAGACTTCCCTATCAACAATTAGTTGGTTGTTTAATGTACCTTTCTGTGTTAACAAGACCAGATATTTCTTTTAGTCTCAGTTTCTTAAGTCAATATAATACATGTTTTGATCAAAGTCATTGGAATCATTTGAAAAGATTGCTTAGATATTTACAGAAAACTAAAAAGTATGGCCTAGTTTATAAGCGAACTAATTGTAATTTGCATGGCTATGTTGATGCTGATTGGGCTTCCAGTTCTGTAGACAGAAGGTCATATACCGGTTTTAGTTTTATACTGTCAGGATGTGTCATAAGTTTTGAGTCTAGAAAGCAAAGAACTGTGGCTTTGTCTAGCACCGAAGCCGAGTATATGGCTTTATCTGAAGCTTGCAAGGAAGCTATTTATCTTCAAAATTTAACAAGTGAGATGGGTGTGTTTGATAGTAAAATACCTATAGCTTTGTATAGTGACAATCAGAGTTCCATAAAATTATCTAGTAATCCATTGTTCCACAAGCGAACTAAGCACATTGATATCCGTCACCATTTTGTGAGAGAGGTTGTCCTAAGTAAAAGGGTTGAAATTCAATACATACCTACCTCAGAAATGCCTGCAGACATACTAACTAAGGGTTTGTGTGCTAGCAAGCATTATAAATTTTTGAAATTGTTGGGAATCTCAGAAATTTAATTTTAAACACTTTCTTTTGTTGTTTAATTAATTGTTGTTTTATTTTGAGTAGTTGTACATTATTTTGTTACGGGAAGGTGTTAATTATAACAAAATAATGCATATTAGTTTGTAGCTTTTTATTATTAACTAGTAGTATAGACGACAATATGTGACAGCTTTATTATTATTTGTCTATAGTATAATTTTAAGTCTATGCTTGTCTATGGAAAATAATATATGTCAGTCGTTACTTTGAATTCAAAAACTGCGTTTTATTAGAAAGTTGGTATGAAGTTCGTCATTCTTGAAGATACCTTACATTTTATATTTAGGCACTAAATAATAAACAAAAAATCGTTTGTTCTAGTATTTTAAAATTTACACCAGCGTGGGGGTGAAATAGGGGTAGCATGTGGGTGTTCGTCATTTTTGGAGATAAAACCATGTAACTTGGTACATAGGTCTAATTAAATTAATCAAATCCGCAAAGACAAAGGAATAGCTGTTGCCGTAGCTTCCTCTGGAATTGCGGCGACGCTGCTCGAGGGAGGCCGTACGGCACATTCAGTTCTTAAACTCCCATTAAATTTATCTCATGAGGAAATTCCAGTGTGTAACATCACAAAAAACAGCGATCGTGGCCGAATGCTACAGCAATGCAAGCTGTTAGTGTGGGATGAATGTACAATGTCGCATAAAAAAGCGATCGAGGCGCTCAATCGAACTCTGAAAGATATCAGAAACAACCAGAGTTTAATGGGTGTGATGGTAGTGCTGCTTACTGGGGATTTTAGACATACACTACCTGTCATTACCAGAGGCACTCCAGCAGATGAGGTAAATGCATGTTTCAAAGCGTCTATATTATGGGTGCATGTAAAAAAGTTTTGTCTAACTAAAAACATGCGAGTACAACTACATAATGATACGCAATCGGGGCAATACGCAGCTGCTCTATTGAAAATTGGTGAAGGTCGAATGACTACGGACGCTAACGGCATGATCACATTAAATCAAGAATTTTGTAATGCTGTCCACAACTTGGAAGATCTTAAAAACAACGTATATCCCGGTTTGGAATATAACATGAGGAATAGAGAGTGGTTGTGTGAAAGGGCTATATTAGCACCGACCAATGAAATCGTGGGACAGATAAATCAACGAATGATGTCACATGTGCAAGGCAATGTTGTCGAATATTTATCAGTAGATATTATCATGGACAGTGAGCAGGTGACATCTTATCCTACAGAGTTTCTTAACTCTTTAGAGCTATCAGGAGTGCCGTCTCATAACCTGAGACTGAAAGTTGGGGTTCCAGTTTTGTTAATGAGAAACCTCGAAGCACCGAGACTATGCAACGGAACTCGATTGCAAATTACGCAGCTAGGACGCAATATTATTAGAGCAATTATAATGACAGGAATAGCTAAAGATGAAGAAGTTTTGATTCCTCGCATACCCATGATCCCTACAGATTTACCTTTTCAGTTCAAAAGAATCCAGTTTCCCCTCAAACCAGCCTTCGCAATGACCATTAACAAAGCGCAAGGCCAAACACTGAAAGTGGGGGGTGTAAATTTAGAAAATAACTGTTTTTCGCATGGGCAACTCTACGTGGCCTGCTCACGTGTATCAAATCCCAAAAATGTCCACATTTTATCTAACAATAATAAAACAGCAAACGTTGTGTATAAAAATGTTTTAAATTAGGTTTTTTAAAAATATTTTTGTACACATCGTGACGCTGGTCCCAGTAACTGTCTCTTGGACATTTATAAGAGAACAATAAATTTTTATTTTTTAAATATACCTACTAATGATTCAAAAATACACCCAAAGATACTATTCCACGCGGACGAAGTCGCGGGTAACAGCTAGTGTTACATATATCTAAGCCTACTATTGAAATTAGAATTTTGTGCACGATATGCTCAATTACACCACAAAGAAATAATAAGTTCCCTAATTATTTGGCAATTAAAGTCATGCCTACAAATCCTAATTTTCATATTTATGATTCGATTTACGGCTCATAGATATGTTCTACATAAGCTGAAAGCCTTTTATCAAAAAATCCATTTTTTTAAACAAAGAATAACACGACTGAATCGAAATAGAACACTCCAATACGTCTTATTAAACACCCTGCAAAACCGGTTCAGATCCGCGTGGAGTCATAAACCGTATGAGCCTTTACGACACCTCGTCAAAACGTTATTACAGCAACTGTATGTTCCAGGTAATCGGTACCCTTTTAATCAAGTATACGGCCTACGTACGTACGCGTCCGTCAGTGTTGTGTGTTATGTACAGTGTGCAGGTACAATTAGGTTCTTACTTTAATCAAAAATAAATTATTTTGACTGTTAAATACAATAAAATATAAAAATATAATAACACTTTCATTCATTGATTTTATGACTAACCTAATTTTAGTATTTTTCTAGCAAATTTTTAAGAAATAAAAATGATATTTGACTTTCAAAAACGTGACGTCACAATACACAATCTGAGAGTGAGGTGCGCGACGTCGCCGCGATCACGCACGCTGCTCATGAGGAAGAACCCCTCTGTGGTTCGAAACTAGTAGAGCTTTTCTCAGTACATTCACGTGAGTAACCAGCGATTTTACTTTAATTTAATACACAATCTCGTACAAAATTAAAAGAAAAGTGTCGTTATTGACAGTTCGATAAATGCATTTGACTAGCTAGCAAGAACCCAATTATTTAGTATGCAGGCACAAAGATGAAGACTGATTCAGTAGAAAATGGAAATTTTTATATTACAACTTTTGTGAGACATACCAAATTACATAATATTACATTTATTTTACTTAATTAATTATTAAGGCCCACTCGCGTAATACCTAGTAGTTTTAAATAGTCACATAAGAAAGCCGGTAAACATAATAATAAATACAGGTAGAATTTTTTTGCTACTGAGCTGAGCAATGGTTACTAAAGATTATACCTTCATTGCAAACGGTATAATTATTTAATTGTATCGTTATTATTATTATTATTTATTAATTGCCAGAGTCTGTATTTCCTGAAGGGTATAATCTGGGAGTCTTCAAGGCCCGAGTGAATAGATTGCTTATGAGACGACGTGCTCCATCGTAGACCGCATCATCACTTACCACCAGGCGAGATAGTGGTCAAACGTCGCCCCATCAAATATAAAAAAAAAATAAGTATTACAATAGTACTAAGTCAATCGTTATTTTCTTATCTATATGAATACCAATTTGCTGTGCAGACTGTACCTGCAGACGCCTGCATGTCAACTAGCAACAATCGCTATTTCTTTCAATTTTACACTTAATATCAAAACAATAAAGTTATTTACAGAAAGGCAGAAGGTTAACCTGCCGTCGTTTGTACGTTGTACGCCTCCGTCAGGTTACGTACGGGAAATTCATTTTCATGGACTATTTATAGACTTGGAACATAAAGGTCCAATCCCTTTGAGTTTGTAATTGTAATTCCATTAAAATCTCAGAATTGTAATTAAGTTAAAGTTGTTGCAAATTATACGGTAATATACTTTTGTAAATGTGAAATTGGTTATGAATGTGTGTGAGGCATACCTATTCTATTAGTATCCTGTATTTCAAAGTTTTTGTATTTGATAATGTAATTTGTACAGGAATATCTGTAGTCTTAAATTTATATGTCCATTTTTGTATAGACATTTGTAAAATATTCTGCATTAATAAGAAAATCTAATGATACTTGTTGTACTACCAAAATTGCCTATGGACTTTGTAGTCTGAAATAAATGATTTTTATATTTATTTAGTTAATTAGTTTCATCAGTGTGCTTATTAGACTACCTTAAGTCTAAAGGTCATAAAAGCTAATTTTTAGTACCTAGTCTACAATAAAAGTATCTTTGAAATGATCCTTAGCAGTAGCACGGAGCCTGGAATTGTGCCCGGTATATGGCAATAGCTCACCCCCTATTACATGGGACTCATAACATAAATAGTGAAAAGTGGGTGTTACATTGTACAGTGGCATAATGTACACCTCTACCTACCCCTTCGGAGATAAAAGGCGTGATTTTATGTTATGTTATGTTGAAACGATCTTATACTCTCAAATAAAAATACCGAGAAACATAAAATTCGTACAATTTAAACTGGTCCCCGTTGCTCAATCAACCGTCTTACTGATTGATTCCGAAAAAATTCCAAGAAATAAATGCTAGTCTTACATCAATCGAAAAATGTCACAGACGAGATAAGATCCCTTTATTGGTCGAACAGAATTCGTTCAGTTGTGAATTTGTTTTGTTTTTATATCGATATTTTTAAGGGCTGATACAGAAAGAAAAACAAGGATAACGTTTGTAAAGATCAACGTATTTTTGGGGAAAGAATAATATACATATCTAATACTTACTTGGAACTCATAAGCATACAACATGTACACATAATTAATCAACTTGTACAGTAAGTTAAGATGTACATAATGTATTTAAATGAATAATAAAAAAGATTGATTATGGAATACACTCATATTTATAAATTAGGTAAAACCTGTAATGATAGATGTAAGTGTAGTGATAAATAAATTAATTAATTAATTAACTTCAATAAATGTATCTACTCAAGTATTATCCTGGCAACACAAACAAGTCCAATCATTTAAAAGGTCATTAATAAAATTATTAAAAAAAAATCAATCATTTAAAACAAAACACACTCAAAAATAGAACACATTTTAAATTAACTTTATTTAGGCACACATCATACACACAAAGACAGTACACGTCCGCATTTTCGAAGTTATTGATTACGTGTACGCGTTTAGACTGCGTAATGTATTGTAAATATAATAAGTGATCCTCTTTGCAGGTGGAAGGCAATATGCTACCACTACGTGCGACGTAAACGGCAAGTCACGCGATATAGAAACGGAGATGCCTATACAACTACACAGGTAAGTATTATAGACCTGTACCTACTGATATTTTTATTTCAAGCTAGCTCCCGCGTGGCTTTCACTTGCTCTTCTCGGCTCCTCTATAAACTTCCTCAATAAATAGCTTATCATACTGGAATAGTTTCTGAGAAAGAAACAAGTCTTATGGTATGATTAAACTATTTAGAAACAGAAGTAAGTACCTCTTTTTCTTCCGAACCTTCATTTTCTACTGAAGGCGACTCACACAGTAGATTTATTTAAGGTCTGGCTTTAATATTACTGATCGAGACATGTAAATTACATAGGTAGGTAAATAATAAACGTGGGTATTTTTCTTGAACCCTCAATTTCTTGAAAGACAATAAAACATTTCACGACTGAAGTATTTTGTAAATAAAACGCCTACAGTCTGCTTCTTAATCAATCTTTTCGAGGTCATTATTAATCAATTAGCGTCATTGCGGATAAAGATCTTGTTTAAATATATGTATAGATTTTTAAGGCTTTTACTAAGCTACGACAAACTTCAGTCGCATAATTAGTAAGGTGTTTTTATTCATATTCTTTAAGTATTATATAAAAAAACTCTGATGAATATACGATAGGACACGATGCTAAAACAATTCTACGCTATAGCGAAAATCGACAAGCATCAACAGTCGTAATAAAACGCAAAACCGATTCCCATATCTACCAACAAATATCTCCTAACTCATTTCTCGAACTAAATTGCCTATAAAACCAATAAATTGATAAAAGCCAGTCTATAAAATAACTTGACGACGATATTTCTAAAGTGGTGTTCCAAGTACCAATTCTATTTGTTGGAAATAAAACAAAAATGCGAAGAAATCATATCGGATAGTCGACTAATGGAAAGGTATAGCGAGCAATATGTCAGCACAATAAATGCGATGTCGGATACTGGTATATGGGAGAGACAGCTTGTTACTTCACAGTATGAATGGGATAAGCTAGATAGCCTGTGGACAGATTTATATGACTCCCTATTTTTTTGCAATAGTAATAATAATATTATTATTGTAGGTTTCCCTATATAAGCAAAAAAATCAAAAATTAATTAAATTCTTAATGTAAACATGCGGGAAGACTACTGAGCTTTATTCAATTGTACAAGTTCAAAAAAAATTAAATAGATGGATACTGACTGCCTCATTGGCAAGTGCGATCGCCGGGCAAGGAGTTTCGGGTTCGGTTCCCGTATTAGTACGGAGTCTGGTATTGTGTCCGGTATATGGTAATAGGCTCACTCCCTATTACATGGGATTCATAACATAAATAGTGAAAAGTTGGTGTTATGTTGTGGCAATAAGAGCCGTAATATGCACCTCTGCCTGTCGCTTCGGGGATAGAAAGACATAATGTTATTGTTATTAATGTGGGTACTATCTCTTTAAGGAACAAATCTTTAATTTCTTATCTGCATGCCAAATACCACTTCTGGTCAATATCATTTTGACTTAGTGAAGTTCAACTGACTAGTACTTGCCCCGCCCAGCTTGTATTTGCAAGTAGCAAAAAAACTTTTCGTAAAATGACAAAGACCTTGACACGGGTTCCTTGTTCCAGAATTGGGAATACGGCGAAGGTTACGACCACAGCTCAGCTTGTTCCTTTGGGTATTGGCAGCGGCTATGTGTATCTACTACAAACTACTCAAGTTTGTTTAACCAGTTAGTTGATTGAAGGCTTCTAATATTACGCTGATGTTGTGAGAATTTTTTTTAATGACAATCAATGGCATTGTGTTCAGGCGTACTGTATTTAGGTGTACTGTTTGTCAATATGGTATCAATGAGGAAGAAATTACAACAAAACAATAATAATCTGAAGTTCACTCGTTATTATAATCACTTTATTAAGATATCACTCGTCTGATTTATACTCAAATATTATACATTACTAGCGGACCCGCCAGACGTTGTCCTGCATACTATGATATTTCAAGCGATAAGGGTATTAAAAAGGCATGAAAGGAAAGACCAATAGCGCCATCTGCCGGGCTGATTTGTGAATCTAAACCATCCAGGGCGCCACTCAAAATAATACAGAAAAAATCATTTAAGTCGTTTAAGCCGTTTAGGAGGAGTTCGATGATATACACACGTACAGCAGAATTATCTATATATATATATAGAGGTATATAGATATTTAATAAATCTATCGCTGTGTAAACCCACTTTAGCTTCTTCCAAACATGTCAAAACCCATCAGGCGCTTTCACCGCTGAACTGGGTTAGACACACAGTAATTGTTTGGTTTGGTTACCTTTGAGCGGATCGAAAACTGTGCCCTGCATATTGATGTAGGTATGCATTGTTTGTGATGGGTACAAAACATGCAATTTGACAAAAATAGCACGAGCGTTGCGTGATCGCTTAAAGTTCTTGCTTTCGTTGTATGTACATTCAATTTTAGAAATGTTATTGAGCTTCAGTTTAATGGAATCTTTTCCTATCCTCGGTATAGGTTTACTGCCGGGCAAGGGGTCTGAAGTTCGACCAAAGTATTATTGTCGGGCAAAGTATTACTGGGTTTTCAAAAATAATCTCAGTAATAGCACTGGAACTGTGCTCGGTATATGGCAATAATCTCACCCCCTATTTCATGAGACTCATAACATAAAAGTGAAAAGTGGGTGTTACATTGTACAGTGGCATTAAGTGTCGTAATGTGCACCACTGCCTACACCTTCGGGGATAAAAAGGCGTGATCTTATGTTATGTTATGTCTTAAGGTATGAAGTGGACTTATGTGCTGTAAAACATGAACAAAATAGATTTAGATTTTGATCCTATTGTATAATATCAGGAATAGAAAATCCTAAATCAATACAAATCAATACATATTAAATTGAAGCTCGACACAACAAGTTCAGTATACTTTTTTTTGAGGGGGAAAATCATCCCATGGCTGAGGTGAGACGAGAGGGAGTGTCAGATTCTTACTGACTAAAAACCACCCCGTTCTTACTTCTGCATTTCGAGCCGGAGCCCCAGTAACCCGTTAGGTCCTCCGCGACTTCGCGTTCGGTATATTTAGTATATTATTATGTGCTCATCTTCAATACCTACCAAGTAAATGAGACATTAACATTGTTTGCTTTTGTTACTAGGTCTACTACGAGAGGGTAAACACTCACAGTGCCAGTACATCCTTTGCCCACGCCTGTTGTGGGCAGCGAGATGCTTCCAGAAATCTGGTCCTGGATTCCAAGACGCCAATCACCAAAGTACGCTTTAGTAAAGGCTTCGCATTTGCCAATATTGAAGCGGCTAGTGGTAAGTTAAAAGAATAGTGTCGTAATTAAGTTACTATTAGTTAAGATAATTGATTATTTTTATTTTAGTCTGGAACTGTGCTTGGTATATGGCAATAGGCTCATCCCCTGTTACGTGGGACTCATTACATAAATGGTGAAAAGTGGGTGTTACATTATACAGGGGCATAATCTGCACCTCTACCTATCCCTTCGGGGATAAAAGGCATGATGTTGTGTTTTCCGTAATAGAAGTGTATTGTTCATAATGCCAATAGCAAAATAGAAACAAAATTTAATATTCTCATTCGTATTTCAGATTCAAACAGTATTCATTTTCTGATTCATTCAGAACCTAACAAGTAAAATTACAAATAGGACTAAACTATGAAATTACAAAGAAAACTAAAATAAACATTTCTTTCTAGAATTCGAAGACCAAAGATCAAGGTTCTTCGCTGAGCACGAAAGGTTCGACGACTTCATGGAAATGCGCGAAGGCTTGGACCTAATCGGAGTCAGCTCATTCAAAGAATATATGGTAGCTTATAGGTAATTATCAGAAGGTTTATTATACCTTGATATCTTGCAAAGTATAGCCCAAATGTGTTAGTATTTAAGTCATTTGTATTACAGGGATGCTGACCGATGTCCGTGGTACTCATCACAACTGCTTTTCTGGACTCTTTCTTGTCTCCTTCTCTCGTGGCCTCTGCGTATACTCATAGAATGCAATACAGCTTATGTACATTATACGGTGAGTTGAATTTTGCACAGAAAATACGTTTTAGATGCGTATCTCAAAGCATTACGACATCATAATCTCTCCTAAACCCATCATTATCGTTGGAACACGCCCAGTTATTGCCAGTGTAATAACTTCGTGTTATTTTACCTAATAAATAATATAATCTCATTTCGAGAACACAATAAGCTTTGATCTCATTATTTGATACAACCGGATTGTTATACAACGTTGTACAAACATGTTAACTAAAATTGCCTCGAGCCCTTGCTTCAACCCAAATGTTTATTTGCTATTCCGTCTATTTTGTTGCAGATTACGAAGATATTTGGAACGAATTATGAGTTAGATCCCAGTAGGCAGTTAGATATTGATACTCACATGTCAGATACTTTGCCGCCAGTGACTGCCAATAACTACGCGTGGGCACTTGCTGATGAGCAAAGTGCTGTGCTGTGTTCAGCTCCCCGTCCACCTCGTACCTTACCCCTCTCACACGCTTCCACTGTCGACAGTCTCGAACTGTTTGCTGCAATACGTGGAAACTGTGCCTTAGTACCCTCTTATTCTGAAGCTATGCGTATTGACGCAGCACTTAGAGAAGAACCAGCAGCATCAGCCGCAGATGACGGCAGTGACAGTGCTGCAGCTGGAGTTGTTATAGATATGGAGCCCGAAGCTCGATCATCTCCACTTAGGACAGCCAAAGCAGCGTCATTTGACGAACCTCCACGAAGACCAAAAGTTACTATCGCCACTACACACTCCACACAGAACATTTCTGCGACAGCCAGATCTAATGAAGCAAAGCAGCTGAACAGACGCTCTTGGGCGGGAGTTCTTACAACCGCAAGAAGTGCCAGGCAGATCTTAGAAGAATTTAGGTCATCAAATTCACAAACAAGTTACGAACAAATGCCAGAGCCTCAAGTAAGTGAAAACGGAGAAACTACATTATATTTCTCTAGAGAATTATCGCCAACTTGTTCCAGAGATCCATTTGGTGGTCGTGCACAAACTACGCCTACTGATGAGCCACCTTCATATGAAGAGGCACTAAAAATGCCTGCGCTGAGGAAATTAACGAGGTCTATTACGGGGACTAATTTAGCTGGTTCCAGACGAGCATTCCTGCGAGATGTGCTCACAAATAGGAGGTCGTGTCTGGAGGGTGTCGGCGTGTTAGCAGGAACTAAGGTAGTTAGGTTGCCGTATAGCGAATCCGGTGACGAGACGCCTCTATAGCGCTTCAGTAAGGCCCGTGCAATTACTGACTTTATATGGTGCAATAAAATGTTATTAGGTACTTGAATGGAGAGACTACCGTATTGTGTGAAATAGATAAAGCAGTTAATAGTGATAGTGTTTGTACTAACGTGTTTATACGCTTTGGAATTGTGGGAATAAATGAGGAATGAGCTTGCAAATATAGTTAAACATGTATATACGTGGAATTGACGATGGAATTTAAGTTTTTGTCAAGCTATTAATATTCTGGAAGAGCCATTTTGTCTCGACAATGACGTAAACTGGTATATTGATATTTGGCTTAGATTAATGTTTAATGCTCGTATTCTACGACAAATGTGACTGTGTCACTTGCTATTTAACACTATTTTTAAATGAATTGTATTAAATCTACCTTTAGATAGTGACTGAATTAATTTGAAAGCCTATTCAATCATTCTTAGTTATCTGTAACTGTTTACTTTGTTGTAGTAAAATATACTTTTACGTATACATTTTTTGAATGTCATAGTGTTCCAAAACGCTTGATTTATTGGAGATTATTTAAAATAATATTTAAATACAATTCTATTTCACCTGAAATCCTTGGAAAAAATAAACGATTAGCAGTTTTTATAGCACAATCGCTTTTATTCTGAATAAAAAAGTAATACGAAATGGACCGGCGATGTTCTTTGTTCAATGAATTAGGTGTATCTTATTTCTAAGGATTAAAGAACAAGACGCTCCTCTAATTGAACCTACTGTGAATTTTACACAGAATTGTCAAGTAATTGGACATTATTATATAAGTTTATATATAAGTACAATGTAGGTATAAGGCAGTGCCTTATAACATTGTTATAGTTTAAAGCGACATAAATAGAAATATATATAAGTAATTATATTGCAATTACTGTATGTACTGTATAAAGTAAATATAGCGCGATGCGTAAGCTTTACCGCACCACTTAGATAGAAAATATGATAAGCAAAACCCTTTTATATTCAAAATTATGTAGGTGCACTAATTAGCGCCGAACACAAAAAAATTATATTCTTATAAGTCCGATTCGTGATAAGAAAGTAATTCTTGTCATTAACGAAGACTACGTATGTATATTTAATGTTAGTAACTGTTTGCTTTCGACGAATGAATCGGAATTTTCGAAGGAAAGAATTTTTTGAGCGCCTTTAAGCTTAAAGATGCTGGAGTACGGAGGACGAATAAATAATTATTTCGATTATTTGACGATTGTCAGTTTGTTTGGACACGAAATAATGAATTCCTTTGATGTTCAGTTTTAAATATTCCTTTACAAGTCGTCCCACTCTGTTCTCTAATGCAAATACGTTTAGAGATATTTATTTTTGTTTTACTTCTAAAAAATGTAAAATAATTAAATGGTAGGCAATTGCCAAAGTGATATTAACATAAGTAGCTTATTAGGGAGCTCGATTCAATTAATATGGCTTACCCATGGAACCAATTAAAGTATTGTATATTTTAATCTTTTTAAATCATGTTTATAACCACGTTATTAATTAATATTGGTAAATAAATGTACATTTGAGTGTAATTCTGTATACAGATTATTATTAAGTTACATTCTGTGGAGCTTCAATGAAACCTAGTATAAAATTAATCCATTTTCAATAAACACCTCATTAATTTTAATATAAATTACTTATACCAATTTATTACAAGTCATAAATGTACTTATACTATTAAAGCAAAATTATTTCAATCATATTTGTTAATTGTGGATGACTCAAATCTTTGCTATAAAAATAAGTAAAGTCTTAATTATGAAACCCGTCCAAAATAATCTCGAATGGATAAATAAATTACATTATTGCATTTAAATGCGTACATAAATAATTTGAATAAACTTTTCTATGGATTTGAAAAGTTTCGCACAAAAAAATATGATTATTTGTATTGTAACTTTCGTGAGACATACTAAATAAATTATTATGTTTTCGGCTTACTCACGTAGTAAAGGCATGCTAGAGGCTCATATTCATGAGCAGCATTTCGCGACCCGTGACGCAAACTTGAAACTAGCCGAGTTCCTCGTCAAATTACTACGTGAGTAAGCCGAAAACATAATAATTTATTTAATATGATTATTATTGATTAAGCCCTGTACATTTTTAATATATTTATTTGCAGATAAAAATAAAAATAATGCTTGTAAATAGATTAGGATGTAAGGTAATGGAACAAAATAAAGGAATAAATTAAATATATAAAGTGCCAATAAAGTCGTGTTAGTTTGTAGGATACAATGTTTTGATTTAAACATGGAGCAGAATCGGAGTTGCGAACTAAGTTTGAGGGTACTACGGGAGCACGACTCGCAGAATTGGATTTTCCAAGTTTCCCGCGGTTTCTCTCCGATCGCCATATTGAAAACTCACTAGAAATACCGCTATATAGAGTTTTCATAGTACTATTCCTGTTCCATTTCAATGCGCATAAAACATTTTGGCTGTATAAAGTACCAATATTTGTCTGTAGATATATAATGAATACAATATAATATGATAGTTTAAATACAATGCTTTTATTGTATAATTGAGTACTGTTTAATTGATAACGCTATAAATGAATATTTTTGATTGTAAACTAACTAATGAGCAAACAAAAAGTTTATTATTTTCAATAAACTGTGTTATAAATATTTTGAGGTTCATTTATTTATTTATTTATTTATGAATTGGAAAACCAACAACTATACATGGCAAACAAATCCTTACTATATAATATAATATATAATATAATAATAATAATATAATATATAATAATAATATTATACAAAACACAAATAATTAAATATCAACAATATTTAGAACGTAAAAACAGAGATAAATATTCAATAGATAAGGAAGCGAGAGAAAATAGAATAGAACTTAGAATAAACAATAATACAACATGCGCAGATATCGAAATAAAATCTGCTAAACTAAAATACATAATAGGAAAATGGAAAGCTAAACCTCTACATGGACAGTTTTATAGATCAGTAATAGATAATGAAAATATAGATACGAAATACTCGTTTAGATGGCTCAAAAAGCAGGCAATTTCCCCTTCACTAGAAGCATCTATATTCTCACTACAGGATCAAGACATTATCACCAGGCAACACGAAAGAGATGTGCTCAAGAGAGCGGTGGACGGGAAATGCCGGCTATGTGGCGTCAAAGATGAGACCGCGCAACATATTGTAGCGGGATGCGAGCAGCTAGCTGGAACTTACTACACCAAGAGACACAACAACGTGGTGCAGTACGTGTACTGGACCCTCCTCAAAAAACACAAAATGGAATCAACCAGCTTATGGTGGAAGGAACAGCTCATTCAACCGCATGTCAAAGAAAATGATTCAGCAAAAATAATGTGGGAAATTCCAATTCAGACAGATATCACAGTTACACACAATAGACCAGATATTATTTACATTAACAAAACTGATAATAAAACATATTTAATAGACATAACAATACCATCAGACTACAATATAGGTGGTAAAGAAATAGAAAAATTAAGTAAATATCATCTACTACAAAAAGAAGTAACCCGTTTATGGAAAACACACTCTCAAGTCATACCCATAGTCATAGGAGCTTCCGGAATGGTAGCTAAAAGTATACACAAATATTGCGCACAGTTAGACTCCAACATTAACATCCACATCATGCAAAAACAGGCAGCTATTAACACAACCACCATCCTGAGTAAAGTCTTGGGGAATACTATTTATATAGACAGGGACCGTGGTTCTCCTCTTCCTTGAGGGTCTCAGGGCGGGAGGATTGCGAAATACCGACTCTTACGAGTCGAGATGTAGGACATTACACACACATATATATAATATAATATAATAATAATAATAATCCTTACTATTATAAATGGGAAAGTGAGTTTGTTTGTTTGTTTGTTTGTTCCGCTTTCACGCCGTAACTTCTAAACTGATTGCTTTGAATTTTTGCAGACGTAAAATTAGAAGTCCGATTAAATAATAGGGTACTTTTTATCCCGGAAAATTTTCGTATTCCTGAGGGAAAACAAAAGAATTGGTATAGATGGCGCTGTGTGCATTGGTATAGGCTACTTTTATCCTTTTGTGACGCGAGCGAAGCCGCGGGTAAAAGCTAGTAGATAATAAAATAAGATCAGGAAACCAATTACAGGTACGGATAGATACTACATTATTCAAATTATTACGCACATAGTATTAGAAGTGGCTGGAAGCAAGAATTTGCTCTAGGATAAAAGACTTTGTGCACAAGGTTCAAGGTTACTTATTGAATAAAACTACTAAAAAAATGTACCAAGGGAATAATAAACTAACATATTATACTACTTAAATAGGCATTGTACATAATTTTCCAAGAGAACAGAACAATTTATGAACATCAAGGTCAAATGTACCTATTTCACGTAAACAAACGACCTGAGATGTCCTTGAAAGGTGCTTCGACGTGAGCAAATTGGAAATACGAGATTGTTATTAGAATCCAACACTTCTTCTTTATCCGAAAATAAATTTATATTTCAAAACGTATTGTACTTTTTGTGTATTTTTATAGGATTCAGTTTTAAATGAATGTTATAAGACATACGTTTTAGGATTTACCTTGATCTGTTTAGTTTGAAACTTGAAACATAACATGATATTTTACGTTTAATTTAATAAAATACATAAGTACGTAAATATATATTGCAATTGTTTTCCCTTATAATATACCAATTGTTAACCTAAATATGTATATCGATAAGATACAAGATGATGAGAGACTACTGTGAAAAATACCACGTAATAATATAAACACATAGATACTCTCTGGCAAGTAACATGCTAATTTTAATTTACTATAAGTTTGATATCTAGCACGTACATCTAGAAATATAATTACTAACCGGCTTTGGTGACAAAAACACCTAACATTCAAGAAAAAACAGTCTACTAATATTCCAGAAATACATCCACTAATAAAACACGTGTTTGTGTCTTATTTCTTCAAGTAAAAACACAAATATTTACCTCAATAACAGAGCTACATTTTCAGCAAAACTAACAAAATATCAACGAAAATATCCGTTTCGGACTTGTAAGGAAAAAATGCTATTGAGGAAAAACAAACCTATAAACACTTTGATACCTGTTTACTGTTCCATTCTTTTATACACAGTGATGTCACACATACACAAACTCTTTAGAGAAAGACACCAACATTCAACCTTTTTTTTTGAAGCCCATGTGGGTAATCCTTGAAACAACTACATTCGATTACCAACCGTTATACGGTATTTCACAACTAATCAAATTCAATACTTTTATCGAAACATCAAAAACGATATCGTATCATCATATTTTCCAGTAAAATATCAAACTTATTTCTGAAAAAAATGCTAGAAACGCTATATATATATGAATGAAATTTTAATAATTTTAAATATTTCATTGGATTGAAAAATCAAAGTAATTTATTTTTGACGCAGGTAAATACCCAATCCTACTAATATTATAAATGCGAAAGTTTGTATGTTCGCTTGGCTGTTTGTAACTCTTTCACGTCAAAACGGTTGAAGGGATCAGGATGAAATTTGGAACAAGGGTAGGTCGGGGTCTGGAATAATACATAGGCTACTTTAAATGCCACGGGAATGGTGAAGCCGCTGGCAGAAGACAATACAAAATAATAAAGGCAAGCATATACATATTGGGCTCGCTGCCATCGCAGCGGTAAGTCCCCTCTTTGAGGAGTGGCTTGAGAGACGCTACGGCGTCCTCACCTACCGCCTGACGCAGGTCCTCACCGGACATGGAAGTTTCGGGAGGTACCTGTGTCTGATGGGGCGGGAGGAAACGCCCGGGTGTCATCACTGCGAGGACCGCCCTGAGGACACGGTGGAACACACGGTGGGAGAATGCCCTTCGTGGGCTGAGCACCGCCGTGTCCTCAGGGAAGTGATCGGCGATGGCGACCTCTCGCGTCCGGGCCTAGTGCAGGCCATGATGCGGAGCGAGGGGGATTGGGATGCCGTCTCCTCCTTTTGCGAAGCAGTCATGCTAGCTAAGGAGGAGGCGGGACGCGTGAGGCAGCGAAGCGCTGCCTCCTCGCAACCCAGCCATCGCGAAGGACACACCGGGCGTCGGGGATCGCGGGACGATCTCCGGCCACCGTAAGCGCGGGCCCTGCGGACGGCGAGCATGGGTGGCTCCCCGTCCGACCAGAAACAGACCCGAGCGTACGGCGCGTCGCGTTCCGCGCGCGCCTCAAAGAGCCATCAGACCACCACAGATGAGGCCCAATAGGGCCGATGCCGATTCGGAGTCGCGGAGAACCTAACGGGTAACCGGGGCTCCGGCTCGACGTGCAGGAGAAGGAACGGGGTGGTTTTTAGTCAGTAAGAGTCTGACAATCCCTCCCGCCTCACCCAGGCGGGGGCAGTCATTCGATGATTTTCCCCCCTTAAAAAAAAAAAAAAAGCATATACATATGTGTAATCTATAAGTAGGTAAATTTACAAATTCCAAATAAATATCCATGTGACGTTCATGAAGTGACTCTCAATTATACTAACCCCTACACAAGGCTATACCGTATCTTAGGACCTATACACCACACGCCACCACGAAGGGACTCAATAAGCTTATCAACATCTCTAATTTTTCAAATATGTACAATAGATTCTCGACTTTATAGGAAATCTGATAAAGTATATCTCGGATTTTCATTGATGTAGGGAAATAGAGAATCACAGAACGTGTGACAGCCATGCTACTTGGAAGTTATGGAAATGTGTTTCTTGGGGTTTTTATTTAGATTGTGTAGGATTTCAAGGTATTTTGCTTTCGTTCGTCTTGTATTACGAAAACACGGTTTTGATAAAGCCGATGTCGATGGGTAAAATTGTTCCGATGGAAGATGTGCAGAATCAATAAGTAAGACATAAATAAGAAGCCCGTGCCCATATCTAGTAGTGGGTTTTACAGGTTACCTATATTTTTGTATTTTTCATCAATTCTACAGCAGCCTGAAGACAAAAGTCTTCAACGAGTGCGTGCTGCCTGTAAGGACATACGGAGCCGAGACGTGGACACTAACAGTGCGACTGGTCCACCAATTTAAGGTGGCGGCGTAGCGAGCTATGAAAAGGGCTATTGATTCAGGTAGTGAGGTGATTCGACAGAGAACTAAAGTTACCGATGTAGCCCAAAGGATTAGCAATCTGAAATGGCAGTGGGCCGGTCACATTTGTCGAAGAACCGATGACCGTAGGAGTTGACGTGTTCTGGAGTGGAGACCGCGTCTAGGCAAAGTAGTGTAGGGTGCCCTCTAGCTAGGTGGAGTGACGATATACGTAAAGTGGCTGGTAGTGGTTGGATGTGTAGAGCTGAAGATCGAGCTCAGTGGTGTGCCATTGGACAGGCTTATGTCCAATGGCACGCCTGTACATTTTTGTAATGATTTTTAACTTATTTTTGTTTGAGAACAAGTCACTGAACTAATCAAATATACTTCAACTAATCCTGTGTAGTTAAAAATTTAGAGCTAAGTTTAATATACCTCGAGATACCTATGTTAAGTAAATACTATAATAAGTATTTATCTGTATTATCATAAATTATAATTAATGAATAGAAACTGAAAACATTTTTATGTACTCATTAACGCTATGTTCAGCAGTCTCATAAAGACAACTTTGTTACTCAACCCAAGAATATAGAATAAAAAAAAATCATATATGAAAGGAAGGTAGAAGGAAGCAAGGAAGCTCCTCTTCAAATTCCTAAAGATCTTCACTAACGTTTTATTTCCAATTCTTGGATGCAGCAGCAAAATACAGAATATTTCACTGGAAAAGGAAATTAATCCTTAATACCTGAGAATTGCCTGAGAACTTGTAAAACTTGCCGTAAACAAGATACCAGTGAAGTTTATTTACGAGGTTTTCATTGCGAGTATAAAATATCTGTACCAACACTCGGTTTATATTAAAATTTGTACATTTACACGTAGAGGAATAACTCCTAAGATTTGCCTTTTTGTAGAAGGTAAAATCATTAATTGACGCCTTTCGCCTTGGATGAAGCAAGAGGGAGTATCAAACTCATACTGACTAAAAAACAATTTGCCTCAACTCTTACTTTGAGCCAGAGTCCAAGATTAATCTATGGGATAAAAATTAAAATTTCTCGAAATCTTTCAATAAAATTGGGGTAATGATTATGGTCCCTATATTATGAGATTAATAACATTACTGGTGAAGAATTTGTTAAATTGAATATTAATCCACGTTTTTGGCTATACTATTCAAACTATAAACTATTGATCACACTGGTTAGGCCTAGTCCACGGAAACTACATTTCATTCGCATACTTTCGTCAATTGATGATTTCAAGACGAATGCATCCATTTTGCATGGAAACAATCATGACTGTGTTAACGAAGCGGCAACTCACAACTCATACAAATCACATGTACCATCACATGTAGGTTTTATGCATTTGTCAAATGACGCCTCGTAGAACATTAGGTCTTAGGTTTTATACGTAGGTAATATAATTCTAAGATATTTATCTGCTTCATTGGCCGAGTGATCGCAAGTGCGACTGCCGGGTAAGGGCTCTCGGCTTCGATTCCCGGGTCCGGTAAAGTACTACTGGGTTTTTTAAAAAGATCTTAGTATTAGCACGGAGTTTGGATTTGGTATATGGCAATAGGTTCACCCCCTATTAAATGGAACTCTTAACATAAATAGTGAAAAGTGGGTGTTACATTGTATAGTGACATTAAGTGCTGTAATATGCACCTCTACCTACCCCTTCGGAGATAAAACGGGTGATGTTATATTATGATATATTTATTACCAACAAAAATATGAAGAAATCACCGAGCTCATTACGATTCAGGAAGCTTTCGAGTCGTCCGTCGTAATCCAATTATTCGTCACTGGTGCTAAGAGAGATTTAAATATCCAGGAGTAGCACTCAATGAAAAACCGTAATCATTTTCAAGTACACATTTATCTTCGGTCAATATTAAGGCAAATGAAGGCTCTTCTCTTTACTTTTAGATGATCCTACGTATATTCACGCTTGTGTGTATTTATGAATGTTTGTAAGTAGATATGTTTTAACTCTTTTGCTCAAAAACCTTTCGGAAGGATCTAAATATTTGACATAGACATAGAACAATAGTCTGTCTATTCACAAAACTGTTATATACCCTGAGAACAGGCAAAGTCATTGACATAATTATACATGAAATACTCACTTTTGTACCGTTTTTGCAGATGCTTTAGACTTAAAAAAAAGAAATCATTGACATCCATTTTAATCTTTAATGAATCCAATATTAACCAATTACATACATACTATTTACACAATTACATGCATTTTAAATTGGGATGCGTAGGAGTGCGCCAGCCAATATATCCATGATCTATTGGCATGAGTAGTTATCTTATTTCATACTAGCTGTGCCCGCGACTTCGTTCGCGTAGAATAGTGACTATGAGCAGCGTTTTTTTTTTAAATATATACTTATTTTTATTTTAGATTTGGATCATACCTAATCAGAGTCATTTTAGGTAGCTAAAAAACCTACTTTACTGTAATGAATGCTTCTCTATATACAATATTAGACGTATGGCCATCGGGGGTGAAAGCATACAGGCTGCTGGGATTGCTAACACGGGACAGAGCCACATACAATTGACCGTGCGAAAAACAGCTGATACTTAGATCTATACCCACAACTTTTAGAGTCTGACCTTGAGCTTTATTAATTGTCATGGCGAAACATAGGCTCACTGGAAACTGAATTCGTTTAAAATTAAACGGAAAATTTTTTGGAATGAGAGGAATCTGAGGAATAAAACCACTATCACCTTTTCCGCACCCTGTTAAATATATATATATTTATAAGCCATTTCTGAGATTAGCGTGAACAGACAAACAGACAAACAGACAAAAAAAGTTAGTTACATTTTTGGGTTCGACATCGACATAACAATAGACCCTGCTATTTTTTTTATTTTTATTTTCAATGTACAGACAGCACTTTTCTACAATTTTATTATATGTATAGATGACCTCATGTTTAATTCATTCAATGTAACATTTAGTAGTTCATTTTATAAATTTCAATAAATATATTACTGGATGGATCAATTGCAAACTATTAAATTTCTGTGTATTTTACTTATATAAAATACTAGCAGCCCGTCCCGGCTTCGCACGGGGTAGGCTATTATTTATTTTTGGAAATTTGGATTGTTGTAGTGACATAACTACAATAGTTGGACATATGCTACCGCGGAGTTTTTTGTAGACATTATGATGTTCTTCAATATTGTAGTACATTATTTTGTTCTATCGCTAATAGTTTCGGCAGCGCATTCGACGAAAGACATTTTAAGACTCATTTTTCTACACCTTCGGTTACATTGTTCAAATTTTACCAAGGATCCCTAATTTTTTCAAAATGAAATGTAGCCTATGCCAAATTGGTAGAATGTAGCATTCTATTGGTGAAAGAATTTTTAAAATCGGCTCCAGTACTTTTTGAGCCTATTCATTACAAACATACAAAAATAGGTACAAATCTTTCCTCTTTATAATATTAGTATAGAAAAAAGTGTACCTAGTAATTTTATAAAAAATTGAATTTGGTAATTTTAGAATATATATATGTAATATAAACTATATTTATGACACATTTAAACACAGCACTATAATTAAGTATTATCACTACTACACAAGTCATCTTCACAATCATAATACTCATTTGTTTTTTTTCGTATGTAGGAAAGTCTGCGGTTTAAACATTTAATCAGTCGTTGCCGACTTATTGGTCTCCAGCCCCTTGTCTTACCATATTGTATTGTATAGTCCAACAAGACTTTTCTTGCATGCCAATCGAGAGCTGGTTTCGCCCTCGGATTTTTGTTCGAGGACGGGCAAAAATTACATTCCATTATAGCTTCATCATTAAAAATTGAGATCAGTAAGATTTTTGCAAACCAAGTCGTATCGACATCGTCACGACTTTGGCATTCAGTAAGTTTCTTTTCAGACACATACACTCCAGAGTTTGGTACAAGTTCTACGATTCCTGGTTCAAGTTTTGTATATCTCAGCGTCCCTATATTTCTATCTTCAAAAAGTACCTCACGTTTTGGTCTTTTTTTTGACATTTTCGCAGGTTTCTTCTTAGCTTTATTTACATTAGCAAGTATTATTTGTTTTAAATTATCAACGATTTTATCAAAATGTGACATCGTTTTTTGATATGAGTCATTCAAATGTTCATAAAAGTCAGTACAGATTGAATGAATTTCGGTATTACTGATGTTAACATTTTGTTTGCCATTAGAAATGCTTGTATTTTCAATAGTTTCTTCTTGTTTACTAGTGTCAGCAATAACTACACTTTCATGTCCACTGGTATCACCAACAGCTGCAGTTTCTTGTGCACTAGTATCACACTCCTGTTCACTTTGTTCTCTAGTCTCCCTATTATTGCCTTTTTCATCTGGTATTTTTTTGAGTTCCTGGGAATTTGAATTGGACTTCGACGTGGAAGGCAACGAGGATCTATTGCTTAAATTTGAATTAATATTTTTCAAAACATTTTTTGATAATTTGGGTTTAATTTTCTTGATTACTTTCTTCTTCTTGTTAATTTGTTTCTGTTTATCTCGACTACGATTTGCAGTTAACAGTGAAGTTTTTGTTTTTGATCCTTTCTTAGGAATGTTTGACTTTTTAGAATCTAGAAAAAAATATATAATGATACGACAGTATTTTGATGGGAGCCAAATCATTAATGTTTTTACTCATAAAAATATTAATGCTAATTATAATAGCAAATATTATAATTATCTTGGTTACTCAACAAAAGTTGAGCTTCTTAGCGTATATACGATACTAATCTTCAATTAAGATTAACGGCTTGCTTCATCTTCAGCTACTTTTAGCTAGTCTATCTATACTAGAATCATGTAAACTCTTTGTGTCGAAATTTTTTATAAACTATACTGTTGACCTTACATCTATACTACGTTTACTTTTAAAATATATACCTTTTTCATTCTCAATCTCTTTTTGCTCTGTGGTTCTCTCTTCACGATGTTGAAGTCGAAGGAAATACCATACTTTATCTTGACAATCTGAGGAAAAACAAGACAAATAGAAACGATTTCTATTGCTAGTAATAGTCTTATTGTATTTATTTATTATTAATGTTTTTTGATGTATCTTGCATGAAAGTGAATAAAATGAAATACTTTTTTTTTCTACTTAAAATATTTTTGTTTTTACATATTATTTTTTTATTGTTATATTTTCTTATTACATTTTTAAAGTTGGCAACAAATCAGTGGTTATGGATCATATATATGTCGCAGAATCAACAAAGATGCACAACTATCGAGTATCGTTATTTTAGAACAACGCCATCTGTTATCATTTGTCGGAAACGTCAAGCAGTGTGCTCGGGTGATGGTCGGTACGGGGCGTGGCATGTTGACATTTGAAAGGCGTCACTTTTGAGTTGGACACGAGGGTGAGCGGTTGTTCTGCCAGCTCGTACCGAACTTACCGCGTTTACGAAGAATCCGATGACGAAGTACCCCCAATGAGTGCATTTTCTCCGATATATAAGTAAGATATAACATTATATAAAACAATAGGGATGATGACGGGGTATAAAAAAAAATAAGTCTAATGAGTCCGTCAGTTGGCAATGAAAAAATGTTAGACACGTATTTTTTTATTTTGTCGTATAAGAAAACGATACTTAGATAAAACCAATCAAAGTTTAAGAGTGTGAGCTAACTACGTCACTTTTCAGTAGAAAACTCACTTACACAAAAGTGATGTCACGCGATATTTCAAATCAATCAATCTATCGTCGAAAGTATTTGTTTCTGTCAGAAAATGAAAAAAAACATGTCTAACCTTTTTCAATAATCTACGCAGCCGACCGACGGCCGACCGACCGACGATATTAGTTCATGACTGATGAATATGAAGGAATTATGCGACCTCTTCCAGAGCCTCCGCTGTGGAACGCCAGTACGTTATACAAACCTGAATCAAATATTACTTCGCCATATCGCATAGGCCATGATTTATCCAGGGTTTCCGACTTGAGTATTCGCAGTAAGGTGTCCAAACTATCCTCCACGGGATATCCAAAACTTATTTCGTCACTATTTTCTACTTTCTTTTCAATCCAAGTGTTTAAACTGTCAAACACCGCGAGGACACCGGTGACCGCAACCTATTATTCTTTAATTGTGTCTATAATGACGGTACTCAACGAGTTAAGATGCATTTGTATTTATCAGTGTCATTTGGATCGAAATTAAATGATTTCACTACGACATACTTCCCATAGTTATGTACAGCCATTATCTGCAACAATAAACTATTTTAGGCAACGTCTATAATATAGCTAGTATTGTTTGAAACAAGTACCCAGATAAATTAAGAATAGTACTTATTAATGAGATGTGATTACGTCATACAGTAAATAGGCTATGATGATGTAAGTAATTGATATAATATGAAATCATTCTACATAATATGCCGCCTATAATCGGGTGGACACACTAATAAATAAAACTTGGGCGTGTGCAAAAAAAATAAAAAACAAAGGTCACTTTTGTCATAAATGTAAATTGTCGAAATGAAACGCAAAACAATAATGTTCAAGGTTTCGTTGATTTGGATTCTGTAGGTATATTTGTCTGATAACATTTGGCGTCAGCGCTAGAGTCGAGGGTAAATGACCTTTCAACGGTTAATAAATTATAGTTATCAGAAACATTTATAGAATACTACTAACTAACTGCAATATGCATGTATTATACATATGAACCTTCCTCTTGAATCACTAGAGGTATATCTATTAAAAAAACCGCATCAAAATCCGTTGCATACTTTCAAAGATTTAAGCATACAAAGGGACATAGGGACAGAGAAAGCGACCTCGTTTTATACTATGTAGTGATCATGTACAATTCACGCTAAAATAAAGTTGAAATATCTACTAAGTAAACCAAAATTATTTTGCAAAAAGTAAGTAAGAAAATGCTTTATACAAGTATTTGTTTACCAATAACAATGATAGAATTTATAAACTAATAATATCGGCTTAATGCCATGTGGGTAGAGACGTCATCGCCTCTTTAATATTCTACAGATTTATGGTGCCATGGGTTGGGTTGCTACGGCTCGCCTATACCTACGTCATCCTAGTGAATAGGCGGAGCAGAAGGCCTAGTACAAGTTTGTTTTATGTTTAACTAGCTTGAAACGTTACCGCGTTTAGCCCTCTGGTTGGTTGGTTCGTTGGAGCCGGCCAATCAGAGCGTTTGGCGCGGTAAAATTTCGATCTTGTTAAATGTAAATGAAACTCGTACTATGCCTTTCGCACCGAGTTGGTACGCTGATCAAGTAGCGTCGATATACAAATACAAAGGAATATAAGAATTCACTATACAATTTAACATATCATTTTGGGTTAATGTAGTAACCAAACTGTATTATATTTGAGTAATAAACAATAAAATTGTTTGCTAAGTCTTAGGTACAGATTCCTAGAGATTTAACGATTAAAATACATCAGAAAAAATACATGATGGTAAATTAGATACTTACCTATGAATGATGTCAAACATTTGAGTTTCTTAACTGTTTTTATGAAATATAATCTATAAATTCACTTTCGCACAGACGTGTTTTCGTTCCGACTATCGCGTATTACTAAGTATATAACAGAATGAGTAAGCATGAGTCTGGAATAGTTGCGTCCTTTTCTATCTCATACCGCTGACCTTGATTGGCGCGGGAAGTCCATGAGGATTTCCATCGCGATAGAAAAAAAAAGGGATATTATGGTCACGAAAGCAAACACAAAATAGACTACCACCTGAATAACAACAGGGCGCACCATACACATTCAAAAAACGCCCTAAAAGGTTAATGCTATTTAAAATCCGTAGATAGGATTAACGTCTTAAACTTAAGTATGAGTACGTATATTTTTGTAATAATCTCTAACTACTAAGGTATAGACAATCTCCTTACTCGGGTTCGATTTTCGGTTGAACAAAGTAATTTACTTCTCACTAGCGACCCGTGCCGGCTTCGCACGGGTTCAATACGCATGTACTATACATATAAACCTTCCTTAAGAATCACTCTATCTATTAAAAAAACCTCATCAAAATCTGTTGCGTAGTTTTAAAGATAGAATCATACATAGGGACAGACAATGACTAGTACTAATAGATAACGACTTTGTTTCATACTATGTAGTGATATTTCATGTTTTAGACTAATACTGACTATTATTATGGGACTTGTAAAGACGATAGATACATATAAATAGGGACATGCATAAGACCTTGTGTGTGTGGGATTAATCAATAGGCATCTATGTGTGTTTGTGAGAAACGCGTTTCGAAGGTCATAACATAACATCACGCCTTTTATCCCCGAAGGGGTAGGCAGAGGTGCACATTATACCACTGTACAATGTAACACGGACCCACTTTTCACTATTTATATTATGAGTCCCATGTAATAGGGAGTGAGCCTATTGCCATGTACCGGGCACATTTCCAGACTCCTGAGCTACTACTGAGATTTTTAAAAACCCAGTAATATTTTGCCCGACCCGGGAATCGAACCCGAGACCTCTTGACCAGCAGTCGCACTTACGCCCACTCGGTCAACGAGGCAGTCAATCAATTTATTTAACTTGTGTTAATCTATTTATTGATGCAATACTATTAATGAAAATGAAATCTCTACTAACTAACTTCGTCGTACATCTAATAAGCACGCCTCCAACCCAGCAATTAAGTTGTCATTGAAATAAGTCAAGGTTAATGTTAAAATCATTTATTTCAATTAGACCAGCAAGGCACTTTACAACGTCAACAAAAAAAAATTAAAAGTGAAACTATGTGCTCATTCCAAAGTGTAGATTCCTATGGAGAAGAACGAGCAAGAAACTCCATAGGTTACTCTTTTGCAATCAGGTTCACAATACAATTCTCTAGTTACATAGTTTTGTTGTTTGGATTGTGCGAGAACAATGTAACACTAAAATACAGAGATATACGGTAGAGACCTTTTGTCACGCGTTGTGTTAATCTGTACGTGTTAGTTTAAATGCGTATATTTTCAGGCATATCTATAGATAAGTTTCATAAAAAGAATATTCAGTATTCACCCTCATTCCTAAGCATGGTATTTAACAACGAGCCAATCAATGGATGACGTCACAATCTTCGAATTTTGAAATTCAATCAGCCTTTCCCTTCACAGAACGCCTTCACGCCTTTTTTAAATTAAGCTTTACAAACCTCCAGATGGCAGCACATGAAGCTACTCTTTGTTAAATTAGTTACGGGATTTTCAACTTCATTGCAGAGAGATACAGTTGAAATTTGAGTGGTGAAATTTGACACCCAAGTTTAACTTGATGTGCGATTGTTTGCCCTTACACTTTCCTCTCTTTTTTTCATGGAAATATGTATGTAGGGTGCAAAGTATAATATGAAAAATTACAATTTTCTTGCAAGTCACGTGAACGGTTTGGGAGCCGGAATATATTTTTTCGGTCGTGAATTTATTAGTGTAAGTTTTTGATGACTTATATACGTCAAGAAACTTGTTAACGGTATTTACAATTTCATTTTGCAAAGAGGACATGATATTTATGTTGCTGAGGTACAAAAATGATTAGTTGATTTAAATAAAAGTAATATTATTATATCAACTTAATAAGATGATACAATAACAAATTGATTGGAATTAATAGCAATATAAAATAAATTAAGATAGGTACTTATATAGTATTGGCGGAGAATCTTAACACGGGGATTCAGAAAATGGTCTCTAATAAAAAGCGCTATCTATAAACAAGTAGATCAATTTTTCTCTGAATCTCGGGTTTCTTACATAACAATTGCTGGACGATTAGACACCCCGTGGCAATCCTCTCATGACACCCACGAAAAGAGTCAAAGTAGAAAATAAATGTACTCCTCTACCTAATTCGGTAAATTATACTAGTCGGTATATACGAGACCCAATGTGTTTCCTATTATACTTAACCCTTATCTAAGTATTTCAAACACTTTCCTGAAGACCGCATCACAATCGGTTCAGTCAATGGCGAGATAATTGCGCACATATGTAATTACATACAGGTCAGATTAAAACTCATTTTTGATTTTCATTTTAATTTATGGAACAAGTCTGCAACAATGTTTTTAAACTGCTGCTACTTCTGTAAGCCAGAATCTACAGTAGATATAACCACAAAAACACTGGAATACTGAAGTCCAATGTATCCCATGGACATGAGTAACTGCCTTGGTTCCCTCAGCGGAGTCAATCAGACGTAATGTTATACGAGGTTTTCGTAGAAATACTATGGTTTATTACTTCATCAGTAAGTTACTGTAGTGATGGTAGTTTATGAATTTAATCTAATAGTTACATAGATGAGACTGTACAACTGGGTAAGCCCAGTTGCCAAGCTACCACGGAAATTTGACTCGAAACTAAGTGGGTCCTATGTGTGAGCTGTTATACTTGCTTCCAATAATAGGTATGGCAAAATGCCTAAACGCACGGAAATTCGTTCTAGATTCCACAAGATCAATATAAACTACACCTGACAAAACAATTAAATGTATTTAACCTAGAGTTATGTCTGATATTGCCAGAGATCACACTCCAGAGGTATATGACTTGAACCGACTGCTCAGTATCTCAACACACTCTGTCCTGAAGACTGGCATCACAATCGGTTCAATCAATGGCGAGTATAAATGAGCACACAATATGCTATATACAGTTGCCGTGGTCAAGCTAAGAACCTTCTTTTTGAAGTTGATTAACAAAAAAAAAGCAAATTCACTGGAAACAGATCACGAACAGCCAGTACGGAACTCAATTACTGAAGCACCATCTGACAGACTCCTGTCGGCGTGGAACGTTCACAACAAAGTGACTTCCAATTTGCATGACAATTACTGGCCGATTCATTTTCCCTTTAATCTCGACCAACATGAAATAAATTAAAATTCCGTATTTTACGAAATTATATTCCCTCTCGGCTGTGTGATGTTGTTTCGTAATTACCATTTTATTTCGTTTTATATGTATAGTTTTTAAAAGGATTTATCCAGACTGCCTCATTGGCCGAATGGTCGCAAGTACGTCGGGTAAAGGGTCTCGGGTTCGATTTCCAGGTCGGGCGAAGAATTACTGAGTTTTTTAAGAAAGCTCAGTAGTTGCATGGAGCCTGGAATTGTGCCCGGTATATGGTAATAGGCTCATCCCCTATTATATGGGACGCATAACATAAATAGTGAAAAGTGTGTGTTACATTGTACAGTGGCAATTGTATTATATATTATTGTGTTTATTGTACTGTACAATGTAACACCCACTTTTCACAATTTATGTTACAAGTCCCATGTAATAGGGGGTGAGCCTATTGCCATATCAGACTTCGTGCTAGTACTGTGAATTTTTTAAAAACCCAGTAATACTTTGCCCGACTCAGGAATCGAACCCGAGACTACTTGCTCGGTAGTCGCACTTGCGACCACTCGGCCAATGAGGCAGTTTTTTATGTTTTATTTGTTTGATAGTTTACGTTACAATTTTGTTATATAATAACGTTAAACACTGAATCATTGTTTTTCATGTTAGTGTGATCAAAATAAAAGTGTCTGTCAATCAGTCAGTCTGTGGCGGGTGTTTGGCTTGTTAGAGTTTGTTATACGCTGTGTGTATCTAGTTAGGTGCGAGCATTCATTTTTCTATAAAAATGAATTTCGGTTCGTTAATCTCGCTAAAACTCGAGTACGGCTCAACCGATTTGGCTAATTTTGGTCTTGAAATGTTCTTAGAAGTCCAGGGAAGGTTTAGGCGGTACGAGGTTTGCCTGCTCAGCTAGTAAGTAAAAAAAGAGGACCAGTATTTGAAGTATAATATTTTAGAGTATTTGTGACACTTGCATATTGTATTCGTTATACAACAACTTACAATTTAATCGGAAAACGAAATATTTACCCACTTCCATTTCATTTTTTTTTTAACGTTGCCCCACACTAGGATTTTCTCCTGTGTCGTGGGTGAGTTTACAAACATACAAGTTCACATACACAATGACACCCAGACCCGGAACAACAATTTGTGGATCACACACAAGTGTTGTCCCGTGCGGGAATCGAACCCGCGACACGTTGCACGGCAGCCGGTTGCCCAGCCACCGCACCAACCGTTCAGTCTTCTATACAATTGTGTACGTACTTACCTACACACTTAACAATAAAAACATGGTTTACCTTCACATATTCTGTTTCCAAATAAACTGCACAATTATATAATATTATAATAATAATAATAAAGCTTTATTTAATTCCTCATTTCGCTTGATTAAATTTACATAACTTAATTAATTTATTTTTACTATTAAATCAATCATATAATCAAATTAATTCATTAAATTTAATCAAATCTAATTTTGTTTTATTTTGCGATTCATCTAATTAAAATCACATTACTCAACCGATTTCTTCTATTAAATCAATTATATAATTATTTTTATTTCTATTGATGCATCTTCTTCTGTTGCGGACCCCCTTAGGGTAAAAGCCTCCCCCAATGAATTCCATCTATCTCTATCCTTCGCAACGTTCATCCAGTCTCTTCCTGCCACGGATACAACCTCATCCTGCCACCGGGCGCCTGGGCGACCTCTACTTTTCACACCGTGCGGTCCTTTCCATTCTGTGACAGTAATTGTCCATCTATTGTCATCGTATCTCCCAACATGGCCAGCCCATCTTCACTTTTGGCTTTGAGAGAAGCGTAGAGCGTCCTTTACCTTGGTTATTTTACGAATTTTTATAATAATAATATAATAATAATATTCTTTATTGTACACCACATAAACACATAGGACAAACAACAATTAATATAATGCACAATGGGCGGTCTTATCGCACAAGGCGATCTCTTACAGACAACCTTTGGATGGAGCTGTAATAGGAGTCAGATATGGGTCGTCAAGTGTACAAGTTAAAGACTTTAAAAAGAAAATAATAATAATATAATAATAATAATACCGTGCAAACCGTAATATGTTTAAATAAAAAATATATATATATGTATATATATAGAGGTAAATATATGTATGTATTTTTTTTTTTTTTAAGTGGGGAAAATCATCGAATGACTGCCCCCGCCTGGGTGAGGCGGGAGGGAGTGTCAGACTCTTACTGACTAAAAACCACCCCGTTCCTTCTCCTGCACGTCGAGCCGGGGCCCCGGTTACCCGTTAGGTTCTCCGCGACTCCGAATCGGCATCGGCCCTATTGGGCCCCATCTGTGGTGGTCTGATGGCTCTTTGAGGCGCGCGCGGAACGCGACGCGCCGTACGCTCGGGTCTGTTTCTGGTCGGACGGGGAGCCACCCATGCTCGCCGTCCGCAGGCCCGCGCTTACGGTGGCCGGAGATCGTCCCGCGATCCCCGACGCCCGGTGTGTCCTTCGCGATGGCTGGGTTGCGAGGAGGCAGCGCTTCGCTGCCTCAAGCGTCCCGCCTCCTCCTTAGCTAGCATGACTGCTTCGCAAAAGGAGGAGACGGCATCCCAATCCCCCTCGCTCCGCATCATGGCCTGCACTAGGCCCGGACGCGAGAGGTCGCCATCGCCGATCACTTCCCTGAGGACACGGCGGTGCTCAGCCCACGAAGGGCATTCTCCCACCGTGTGTTCCACCGTGTCCTCAGGGCGGTCCTCGCAGTGATGACACCCGGGCGTTTCCTCCCGCCCCATCAGACACAGGTACCTCCCGAAACTTCCATGTCCGGTGAGGACCTGCGTCAGGCGGTAGGTGAGGACGCCGTAGCGTCTCTCAAGCCACTCCTCAAAGAGGGGACTTACCGCTGCGATGGCAGCGAGCCCAGCCCTCGGTTGCGACAGTCGTTGCTGCCACTCCGCCATGAGATCGCGCCGGAGCTCATCCCGCCACGCACTTATCTGGCGCGGCAGTGGAGTTTCGCCCCGGCGACGTGCCTCCGCGCGCATGCCGTACACGCGCGCGAGCACCTTCGCCTCCAGATCCCACGGCGGTAATCCGGCAAGGAGGTTCGCCGACTCCCCAGAGATCGTGCGGTATCCGCGGATCATTCGGATCGCCATGACCCTCTGTGCCATGAGCAGCGTCCGAGCGGGACGCCGCAACAGGTTTGGCGCCCAAACAGGGGCGCCGTAGAGGGCCATGGACCGCACGACCCCGGCGTATAACCTCCGGCAGGAGGCGTTTGGCCCCCCGAGGTTGGGGAGGATGCGTTTAAACGCAGCCCCCGTCCTCTCCAACTTTGGAGCCAAACGTCGAAAGTGCTCTATGAAGTTCCACCGACTGTCGAGGACGAGTCCTAGGTACTTCATCGTCGTCTCGACGCCGATGGTAACTCCTCCCGCCGTTATTTGGGACCCACCCGGAGGTGGCGCGTTCCCGCGGCCATGAAAACACATGGCCTCGGACTTGTGGAGCGCCACCTCGAGTCCCAACTGCCGGATTCTCTCAACGACTGTCGCAACCGCTGTCGCCATTAAGTCGGCCGCCGCCTGGTGTGACCTCCCGTGCGCTAGCACCAGCGTATCGTCGGCGTAGCATATTGTGCTAACGCCGTTCGGGAGGTCGGTGCGCAGCACCCAGTCATAGCCGATGTTCCACAGGAGCGGCCCCAGAACCGAACCCTGTGGAACACCGCGTGACATCTCTCGCCGGTTCCACTCGCCCCGGTGACCGGGGTAGCTGACGGACCTGTCCGTCAGGTAAGCCTCGATTACACGACGGAGGTAGGTAGGCACCCGATGATATCGGAGTGCCTCCAAGATGCAGCTCCAGGGCAGGGAGTTGAAGGCGTTGGCGATGTCCAGAGACACCGCCACTACGACCTTACCCCTGGACACTGCAGTCCCCGTCGTGAGGTCTCTAACGCGCATGATGGCGTCCACCGTGGAGCGCCCTCTGCGGAAGCCGAACTGGCCGTCCGACAAGTCCGGCCCAATGTCCGTCAGGTGCGCGACGAGGCGGTTCGAAATGATTCTTTCGAAGACTTTCCCCACCTCGTCGAGCAACACTATGGGCCGAAATATATGTACGTATATGCCTACATAAAAGTTATAAAAATAAGAATAAAATAGAACATAATACATAATGGTGTGTAAGTGTCCGTGTGTGCGTTTATGCATGTATGTGTACGTGTATTACCATGTTAAGTAGGAGACAAGAAAAAACTATAAAGTTAGATAAAATTCTTTAACTAGTTTTTTAAATTGTGATATGGTTTGAGCTCGCCTCACTGCAATCGGTAGAGCATTCCACAACCGTGCTGCTTGTACTGTATAGGACTTGTCGAAAAATGTAGTGGAATGCAAACAGACGTTTAATTTCAAGCTCTCCGATGATCTTAAAAACTTCGTATGTGAGTTGCCAAGGTACGTAAAACGCTCTTTTATGTTTCAAAAGTCAAAAGTCAAAAGTCAAAAAGTCAAAAGTCAAAAGTCAAAATCATTTATTTCAATTAGGCCAGAATGGCACTTTTGAACGTCAAAATAAAATTAATATTAAAAGTGAAGCTATTTGCTCATTCCAAGGTGTAGATTCCTATGGAGAAGAACGAGCAAGAAACTCCAGAGGTTACTCTTTTTCAATCAGGTTCACAATACAATTTACTAGTTACATAGTTTTGCTGTTTGGATTGTGCGAGAACAATGTAACACCAAAATCCAGTCAAAGTGATCAAGAAAGAAAATAACCTTAAGAACAATAATACAGTCTGGAGCTGACCAGTCCCAGTTGACGGCGCCCGTTCACGAACATGACACGTACACCAGCACCGCCCAACTCAACCATATTGTAGGGAATCGAGCGATCCACTGCACGCGCCACCGCCAATGAGACCTTTGAGTGAGCATGACAACTCCAAGCTGACACAAATGACTTCTATTAATCTAATTTAATATTAAGTTAATTACAGGGCTCTCACATTTACATTGGTTATATAATTTAAAAAATATATACAATTTAGCAATATAGCTGTATTATTTACGATTTCATTAAAACAACAGTGTTTTTAGTTATCCTGTGGAGCCGGACTAGCCTGCATCCAAGCATTTTTATCCTCTATATATTCATTAAGTTTGTAATATGCTTGTCTACATAAAGTTTTCTTTATACATAATTTAAATTTGGATTCATTTAGTTGTTGTACATCGCCTGGTATCTTATTATAACATTTAACACAGAATCCCATGAACGATTTACTTACTTTCGCTAATCTCGAAATTGGCTGACTTAATCTATTCCCATGTCTAGTTTGATAGTGGTGTCTGTCAGACACTTTACCAAATAACTGTAGGTTTTTCCTAACATACATGATGTTTTCATAGATAAATTGACATGGAACGGTCATAATGTTGATCTCCTTAAACCTTTCTCTGAGAGATTCGCGACGACCTAGATTGTAGATAGCTCTGACGGCGCGCTTTTGTAAGATAAAAATAGATTCAATGTCAGCAGCGTGTCCCCACAGCAAAATGCCATACGACATAATGCTATGAAAGTAACTGAAATACACCAGTCTTGCCGTGTCAATGTCAGTTAACTGTCGTATCTTCCAGACAGCATAAGCTGCAGAGCTCAATCGTCCCGCTAATGATATAATGTGAGGACCCCATTGCAATTTGTCGTCTACAGTAATTCCCAGGAAAGTTGTCTCTTTTACAAACTCTAATTTCTCACCATTCAATAATATGTCACATTCGTTGCTTTTAACATTTGGCAAAACAAATCTAATACATTTTGTCTTTTTATTGTTTAGTACTAAGTTATTTAATGTAAACCAATTTTGAACTTGCATTAGGGCATTATTTACGTCGTCATAACTATTTGTGCGTCTATTAATTTTAAAAACTAATGAAGTGTCATCAGCAAATAATACCATCTGCGGTTCATTTTTAAATAAATGGGGCAAGTCATTTATGTACGCTAAAAATAAGAATGGACCTAGTATCGAGCCCTGCGGTACACCCATAGATATGCTAGCACCCTGTGAATTTACTTTATTTACTTGTACTTTAAGTTGCCTATCCTGAAGGTATGATTTCAACAGATTTAGCGACGTCCCCCGAATGCCATAGTGTTTCAGCTTCAGCAATAGCGTCTCATGTTCAACACAGTCGAATGCCTTCGATAGATCACAAAATATGCCGATGGCATCCCGTGCTTCTTCCCAAGAGGCGAACACCCGCTTAATTAGAGCTACTCCCGCGTCAGTCGTGCAGCGACCTTTGGTGAATCCGTATTGTTGATCATGAAAGATAGAATTCATGTTAAAGTGACGCAACATCTGAGAAAGCATCAGCCTTTCAAACACTTTGCTGAGCGCTGGTAAAATAGAGACCGGCCTATAGTTATTGGGTTCTGCACTATCACCGGATTTAAACAATGGAACTACTTTACTATGTTTCATTAAATCCGGGAAAACTCCGTGATCTACACTTTTATTAAAAATGAAAGCTAAATGAGGCGCTATAGTCTCTATAAAAGACCTACACACCCTAACAGACATTCCCCAGAGATCTTCAGTAGACTTAACTTTGATCTCTTTCAACGCTTTAATTACTGCTTGGGGGTTTGTGTATTGAAATCGAAACTCAGAAAGGCACTCCTTGATATTACTTTTAAGAAGTTCGACGGAAAGAGTCGGAGATGATTTCAATGCTTCCGTAGTTTTTATCGGAATATTTTTAAAGAAACTTTCAAATTCCTGGGCAACTTTCAAATTTGAATTGATGTGTCCGTTCGCAGTATTTAGATTAAATTCAGCATTACGGGATTTATTTCTACCTGTCTCGTTATTAATTATATTCCAGGTAGTTTTTATTTTATTTTCTGCAGTCTTAATTTTATTAGTAATGTAAAGTGCTTTAGCCTGCTTGCAAACTAATTTAAACGTTTTCGAATATTTGGAGACATAAATGTGAAAAGCCTCACTATGATTAAATGGTTTCATACCGTAAAGCTCAAATAACCTTTCCCTACTTATGCGTATACCTGGTGTAGCCCAGTCACAGAATACCAACTTACATTTAATGTTTTTGCGTTTTACAGGGAATAATTTATCAAATTGAGTTTTAATAATTGACAATAGGTTGGCGTAAATCTCACTCGGGTGTTCACTATCACGCATTTGACCGCATAAATCATTTTTTAAATTATGATTTAATGACTCAATTTTTTTATTTGAGATCTGTCTAAACATAATTTCACTTTTTTGAACAGTTGTGATGGTGTTAAAGGTGACTGTCAGCCCACTGTGATCAGATGATAATTTATTAACAACATCTTTATGTAAATAATCACAGTTACAAAAAATATTATCTATACATGTTGCCGTGGTGGATGTTACACGGGTGGGCTCAAGGAAAACATTAGATAAATCAAAAGATTTGAAGAGACTTAATAAGTTAGTACAAATAGAGTTATTTTCCAAGAAATCAACATTAAAATCGCCACATATTATGGTACATTTACTACTAGAACACGTTTTGTGCAGTACATCTTCCATTACGGAGCTAAAACTATTAAAATTTTGTAACATAGGAGGTCTATAAACACAGACTACAATATGCTTATCCAGCTCAACACAGGACAACTCTATTGTGTGCTCTATTGACAATAATGTAATATCTTGTCTTTCTTTATATTTCACTGAATTGTTAACTAAAATTAGGCTACCACCATGTATCATTGTTTGACGGTTAAAATAGTTTCCAACACAATAATTTTTAAAATTTATAGATTCTACTTGATAATCCTTCAGCCAATGTTCAGTAATACAAACAATATCATAATTAAATTTTTCTAAAAATAATTCAATTTCTAGAGATTTTGATGAAAAGCCCTGCATATTTTGATTAAACAATGTTAACAACTTTTCTTGTTTTTTCTTCTTATGTACTACTTTCATAGATTTAGACTTAAATATATTGCCAGAAGATACCTTTACAATGCATGGAACATTTGTAGTATTTAATTGTTTATCCTCTGTTGTCTCATTATTCAGTTTAAAAAGTTATCCAGAGTACCCACATTTGTCATCAAATCATGAGTCTCTTTCGTACTATCATAATAAGTACAGCTAATCTCTATATTATTAGATTGTCTACATAATATAGATCCGTCACTTAAACTATTATAAACTAAATTAATACTATTTGCTAGCAAACTAGCAAGTAAAACTTTACATTTTCTAGGAATAAACATGTATTCCTTGGTCAAATTAAAACCACTAACAAATTTGTTAGTGTCAAAAAATAATAATTTGTCTTTATGACAACATGTCAGCATAAATATTAAATTATTTAAATAATGTATATTTTTATTTTGTGATTCTGTCAAATTGTAAGAATACGGAAAAGCACACATTATTATGTTTCCTATCTTTAATTTCAATAAAGCATTGACACCATCCACTATATCCCGCTTCTGTACTCCAGTACTATCACCCATCAACAACACGTTTCTTATTCTATCTCTTAGTTTTATATTTAAACAGCTTCTTTCCATTGCCCTTTGAGTTGTTTGTATTTTATGTCTTGCCCTGTGATCATAAATCCACGTTTGGCACCCATAGGTTAGACAGGGTAGGATTGTTTTGTCTAAAAGTATTCGCTTCACAATTACTATCGACTAATTCACTAAACTAGATTGAAAAAAAAAACCAATCCTATATTAAACCAACGAATGCAATTGTCCAATAAACGAAACAATGCGATTAATTAATCGAAAACCTACTAGTTCCCAGAGTGTCTAGTACGAATCTATTTAACGTTGGCGCGATAGACACACTGCTGCGTTTAATCCCCTGATTGGTTGGTTAACTTGGAGTAGACCAATCACAACGCTGCACGTCTTATACGTGTCGATTACGTTAACGTAGAACAAACTCGTACTAGGGAATCCGTTCCCAGTAACATTTAACATTGTTATAAACGAGCTTTGTGAACATTTTATTGGTTTAACTTCACTCGGGCGCATTAACTGACGTTTTGGTCGTCCAATTTACTAATTACTAGAGGAATATTTAGCTAATAGTGTAGTGGTGCTAGTTGCAAAGAAATTTGGGTTTTATTTCAGCGAGGTAAGCCTTAAATTGTGTTGTTTGTTAAATGTTATTGGTATTGTAATGTAGTTAGTGTCTATAATAGGTTGATTTTGTTATCAGAGATGTGGTATTACTGCCGAAAATTTAACTTAATTCATGATTCTGTCTTTATTTGTCTTTTTTAAATAACATAGTATTTTATTATTGTGTTTGGTGATAGTTATTTCGTGGGAGAATGACATACACTGCCTTTGGTATTCCGACTACACAACCACAAAAGGACTATTTTTATTTAATGGGATCAAACTCTCAGTATGCGCTTGTGATCACTTGATAAACGAGGTAACCAGAACCCGTCTTTGTCAGTAAAATATTCAACAAGAGTGCAATGAACTCTTCTGTCAGCGGTTCAGACTAACTTGCAAATATGTGGTTTGAATCTACATTTCAAAATACGTACGCGTCACTTGAAGATGGAGACAGGGATGAAGCGTAGTTACAACTTTGAACATAAGTGAAATGTGATTTCAGTAGAAAGTAGAAAACGTGTTATAAGTAGATCTAATAATAACCCTTTGCTCGATCTAAAGAATAATCAAAAATTGCTAAGTGACTGGCATTGCAAGGATTTCTCTTCACATAGTTAGTTAAACATTTTGCGATGTCATTGACAGGTATGATTACAAAGTACAAAGTCGCTACAAGAAAACAACGAAACAAGACCAAAAATTTGTCCTAAAATAGTTGATCCCTGACGAGCTGACGACAAAGTCTACCTTTATGCTTTGAAGCTTAAACGTCGAAGCCTGTGGTATTGACAACCCTATAGCTTTACGTACAAACAGCACATCAAAGTATCCGCAACCGTCCCAATACAAATTCAACTCTATCACAAGGAAATAAGGTTGGGAATTAATTGAAGTAAGACAAATTGAGTACTCGATGAAATGACATTCCGTTACCGATAGCGTTCCTCTCGAGGGTTGAGGGTACAAAGTAACGCCTGGCTTCTGACAGGCTCATCAAGTTTGTGATGACTGGGGTTACAGATATCAAAGGATTTTGATGGACGCTGTACTGGTTAGGAAATTAGATGTTACATGAATCTGTCTACTTTATTACATCGTTTATTAGTATACTAGCTTTTACCCGCGGCTTCACTTGCGTCACAAAAGGATAAAGAGTAGCCTACGTGACATATACCAATATACACAGCGCCATCTATACCAATAATTTCGTTTTCCCTCAAGAATATCAAATGTTTCCGGGATAAAAAGTACCCTATTATTTAATCCAGACTTCTAACATTACGTCTGCAAAAATTCAAAGCAATCGGTTTAGTAGTTACGGCGTGAAAGTGGAACAAACAAACAAACAAACAAACTCACTTTCCGATTTATAATATTAATATATAATATATATATATAATATATAATTTTTTATTATTTTTTCTATAATTAATTTTAATCTTTAGTTGTATATATTTAATTTTAATTTTATTTAAGTAATAGTTAGTTTTAATTTAAGTTTTTTAATGTATGTAAATATTAAAATAAAGTTACCTATATATATATATATATATTAATATATTATCATCTGTTTGTTATTATCTGTTAGTTATTTTATAATTTAATTGTTTTTTTCTTAGTTTTGTATATCCCAAGATTTTGCTTGACTAAGTGATACTAAATTCAAAATTCAATAATTTGAATGTTTATTACCAAAACTGTAGAGGTCTTCGAACTAAGACAAATACTTTTTATGTAAATCTTTGTTGTATGAGTTATGATGTAGTAGTACTGACGGAAACTTGGCTAAATAGCAATATACTAAGCAGCGAACTGTTTGATGATAGATATATGGTGTACAGGAGGGATAGGGAGGCGAGGCGAGGCTCAATCTAATCTGGAAGGGCAGAGTGAATGTGAGGATCGCTGGGTCACCATTGACGTTTCTGCTACGCGTAGTACACACCAAATACTTATGGGTGTGGTCTACCTTCCGCCGCCCGTATGCCTATTGGCAGTTGAGCACTTCATTGAGAATTGTAATAAAATTTTCGAAAGAAAAAACAATTTTTCAGTGTGCATATTTGGGGATTTCAACTTAAGCAGAATCGATTGGAATCCAGAAGCTGCCACGGGAAGGAATTCAAATATTTGCCAGCAGCTAATGGAATTCATACACGTAAATCGACTCGTCCAACACAACCATATAAAGAACTGTTCAGGGCGTATTTTGGATTTGATCCTTTCTACAATACCTTCGTGTTCGGTGAGTAAATCGAGCTTGGCATTGATCATCCCGGATAAATTGCATCCTCCTCTTGATATAAATATATCGTTGGTAGGAGACTCTTATCTGCCATATAATAAATTAAACCTTAAATTGAATTTCTATAGGGCCAACTATGACCAAATTAAATCGTACTTAAATGAACAGGACTGGCACCAAAACTTTGTAAGCAAAAAAGACGTGAATGATATGGTCCAAGTTTTTTACAATATCTTAAACCACGCCATTGAGAAGTTTGTTCCAAAATGTAAGTCTACTACTAACCGCTATCCACCCTGGTTCGACAAAGCGATGATACATTCACTTAGGGAAAAAAATAAGTTAAGACTACGATTCAAAAAATATAAAAATCCAAGAGACAAAATCGAGTTATCATTGATAACTAAACGCTGTGAAAGTATGGCTAAACACTTGTACCAAAAGTACATGGAGAATTTGGAATTGGGAATAAAAAAGAACCCAAAACTTTTTTGGTCTCATGTTAAAGCAAAACGCGGAGGGACTAGTACTTACCCCCTAACTATGACGGATGGAATGATCACATCGTCAAATGGCCCAGTTATCTGCAATCTCTTTGCTCAGTATTTTTCATCTGTTTACACTTCTGACAGTGACTCGGTTTACGACCACTCTGATTCTGATTACCTGCGCTCATTACATAACAGTCAATGCCTAACAATCCCGGAAATGGATAGCGATGATATACTGAGGGAACTGAAAACCTTAAACATCAGTAAAGGAACTGGCCCTGACGGCATCCCCCCATTTTTTATTGTGGAATGTGCGTCGGCACTTGCCGTTCGCTTGACACTGATTTATAACACCTCCTTATGTACAGGAATTTTCCCAGCTGAGTGGAAGAGAGCGAAAGTGGTGCCGGTATTTAAATCAAACAAAAAAGAAAGCATTTCCAACTACAGACCCATCTCGCTTCTATCAAATTTTGCTAAGGTCCTTGAATCCATGATATGTTGTCATGTTCAGCGCCACTTTGGCCTTTATGTTAGCGACCACCAACACGGCTTTGTTGCTTCCAGGTCCACAACAACAAACTTGTTGGCTTTTACAGATCTCTTGGTGCGATGTATAGACTCTAACAAGCAGTGTGATGTTATATACACCGATTTTAGTAAAGCGTTCGACAGGATCTCACATGCCATATTGATACATAAGCTGTCGTTGTATGGTATTACCGGATATTTGTTGAAATGGCTTGAATCGTATCTAACTGAACGTGAATTCTATGTAGTTGTTAATGGTTTCCGTTCCGAGACTTTCCCTATAACATCCGGAGCTCCTCAGGGTTCCCATCTAGCCCCACTACTATTTAATATTTTCATTAACGATCTCCCCCATTGCCTTCAGTATTCGACTTGTTTTCTTTACGCTGACGATTTAAAATTTGCGAGATGTATCGAATCATCGCTCGATATTAAGCTCCTACAGGAGGATCTGAACAAGTTATATGAATGGTGTACTTGCAATCGGATGGAGTTAAATATTAAAAAATGCTTTTACATCAGTTTTTCCAGAAAAAATTACAACAAAGGCTTCAAAAATGTTAGGGGTTGTTATAAGAAATACGACGAGTTTTAAACAGAGTCGCACTAAAATAATGCTGTACAATAGTTTGGTTCAGAGTATCTTGGAGTACTGCAGCGTGGTTTGGAGGCCACACTACGCTACACATATGTTGCGCTTAGAAAGAGTCCAAAAGCGTTTCCTATGGCATCTAGTATTTTCAAAAGGCAAAGTTAAATGCCTTCCCTCATACAACTCCCGATTGCGATGTTTCGGGATGCTACCACTGTCAACTAGAGCGAAAGTTACAGATGCTATTTTTGTGTATACATTAATCAGGAATAAAACTAATTGCCCCATATTACTTAGCTCATTTGGATTTCGTGCGCCTTCCAGATACCCACGTGGTCACATAACACCCCTCTGTCCTCCACTACGCAGAACAGTTCTTGGTGCAAACTCAACCATTACCAGATTAGCGAACGTCATAAACAATTTCAGTGACGTGATAGATATACACCACGACAGCATTGGTAGTTTTCGTAAATCAATTATTACATTATGCTCCCAGAGTCGCTTATAATAATAATAATTATCTAATAATAATACAATTTTATATCAATAATTTAATGAAATCTAAAATAATCGCAAGTATTCTCAATTAAGTGTTCGATTGTTTCAGTCAATTAGTATTCAATTGTTTCAGGTGCCTAATTACGTTAGGTACCCTTGTCTTGATTTTAATCCTACACATATCGACTCTAATGAATTTCAAATTTAATTTAATTTAATTTAATCCCATAATTAATTGAATTAATCGATCGCAACTTTTATGTTATGTTGCTTGATCGTGTTCGAATGTTATAATTTTTTTTTATGTAACTTATTCTAACCGTTTTATGTGCATGCTGTGTTAGCCAGTAAGTAGTTGTTACACTTACCAAAGTATTATTTGTTATGATGTAATGAATGTATGAGTGTAAATAACTGTTGGTTAACCTAATAAATAAATAAATAAATATATTAAGTAAGGATAAGAACTAGTAAGGATGTTTAATGAACATCAAAAAAAATATATTAAATAGTTTTAGTAGTTAAAACTAAATACTACATGTATTTATTATACGCACACATCTCTATAAAATTACGTTGAGTTTTTATTACTTTTCTATAAGATCAGCTTTAACCTGTATGTATAAGAATTAATTTTATTCAAATAATTGCTTTGTCTCCAACTTTGACATTAAAAATATAAACATGGTGTGACACGAAAAAAGTACTTAAATCTGTAATAGAAAGAACACCTCCCACGCTTCAATCCATGTGATATGATTTCAGCCAATCCGATTGAGTTGGCTGGAGTCAAAATCTTGTTACAAAGGTTTATTCTGTAACAGAACCGGGATTATCTCTCATAGTATGTATTAAGGGTTACTTAATGTCTTTATTTGAGGTTGTATGTCTGTACATACAATAATAGTCGAGTGGTAACATCAACATCATCAATATCATCAACGTCAACAGCCTATAAGTGCCCACTGCTGAGCAAAGCCTCTTCTCACACAGAAAAGGTTTGAGCATTAATTACCACGCTTGCTCATTGCGGGTTGGTGATTTCAAACTTGTAATTATAAATTATAAGTCCAGGTTTCCTCACGTTCCTTAGAAAGCACATGTAACTCAGAAAAAGTCACATTGGTACTTGACGTTGGTAGGTTTCGAACCTACACCTGCACATGAGAAGCGGCCGTCTTAACCTCCGGGCTACCAAGACACGTGTGGTAACGATTGAAAAGAAATCATACATTTTGTTACCATCCCTAATTCCCTATTGCTCGCCCTGGCCTTGTAAGATCCGGCTAAGGAACTACTCATTTGGCCGAGAGTGGGCAGCAGTGCTCTTCGATAAGTCTGAACCATTTAAACTGATCTTCAGCCCGCGTTCCACGCCTGGAACTTACAGTAAACCCTTTAGACACCTGAATAATGATACGCTACTCAATTCTAAGTTGCTGCGAAAGACTTAACAGGTTACCAGGGCTCGAAGTGCAGGAATAGGAACGGGGTAGTGTTTAGTCGGTAAGAGTCTGACACTCTCTCTCGCCTCACCCGGGCGCTAGAAGTCATTCGACGATGTTACTCCCTTAAAATAAAACTTATTTTAAGTATTATTAAAATAAACTTATTTTATATACTTAAATATCGTGCTATCTCTGTATTTGAGTATTTGAACATTTGTTAATCTAGTAATAGACTGTCATGAGCTGTCGACAAAAAAGTTTCGCCTCTATGCAAAATTAAAAATTTCGAAGGTATCCTTAAAAGTTACAAAATCTTTTAAAGACCTTTTATCTTAGCTATATAACCATCATAACATCACGCCTTTTATCCTCGAAGGGGTAGGCAGAGGTGCACATTATGCCACTGTACAATGTAACACCCACTTTTCACTAGTATAGCTTTATATTCTTAGTTGATTTGTTTTGGGTCAAATACATGATTTTTGTTTTGTAGGTAACTGTTAGAATTTTACCAGAATTTGATATCAAGGAGTTTTACTTCGATACCAGCCATTTTGAGCTTGAAAATGGTCTTTGTTTTTTATCATCAATCGAGACTTTTTCCTCATGGATTTATTCATGAGAGTTATTTATGTGGTGCCACGTATTTTATTGGTTCCAAGGTTGTTTTGTTTTTATTCAGTTAAGACTCTCTCGATTCTTTGTTGTATATTGTAACATTGAAAATGTGTAATTATATTTTAAACGTATTTTTGGTCGTGGTTTGTTTGTGGTGCTGAAACGTTACTCAATCTTAAGATAGAAACTTAAGCACGACTTAAAATTGACATTAGTCTTCGTGTCGTAGCTAAAAGTAACTTTTAATCTCTGAAGTAACATAACATAACATCCCGCCTTTTATTCCCGAAAGGATAGGCAGATGTACACATTACGACACTTAAGGCCCTTTACAATGTAACACCCACTATTCACTATTTATGTAAGCTTATTGCCAAATACCGGAAGCGGAAGGCCGGAAGACTTCGTGCCACTACTGAGAATTTTATAAAACCCAGTAATATTTTGTCAAACCTGGGAATTGAACCTGACACCTCTTACCCGGCAGTCGCGCTTGCGACCGCCAATGATGCGGTCAGCAGATCTCTGAAATAATGTCATACATATCTCCATTTACCTTACCTATTAGCTATTCGAAGATGGTATTTATACAGCAACAGTCTGGAACATCAATTAATGAGTTATACGAACACGACTCCATAAGCCGGCCAATTAAGAAATTTAATTAAAAAAGGACATCCAATACATCTTCTTAGTTCTCTTTGGACAATTCCTTTCTCAATGAAACCACTTGACAGTTTTACAAATAGGTAGTATAGAATATCTTTCCTGTACGTAGCTATGAAAATCCAGTATAAACTGACCGTTAAACGTGCAATAGGATCACACAAAACGAGACCATACTAAATTGGATATGTCTAGCTTGATTTGCACCCATGTGTACACCTCAGCACTAACCACAAAGTTTTATGTTAGACCTAATTACTTTTCTGTCCGAACCCAGTCAGGTACCGCAATCCCGTGGTCTCGGGGTCCCGAGATCCCGGTGTTCCGGGATTTCAGTCCCGCCTCAATTGTCACATTCACTAGTGATATATGAGAAGCTAATGATCCTTTTACCTTTTTGCGGAGTATCAGCTCCTTTTCTTTTTATCAAGAAATTGTATGGTTTGATTAAAAATTGGTTCTGTGGTCGTGTTAGTAGTGTTGGGGGGGCTATGATAGTATGATAGATCACGATTATCGTTAATTATTGTTGATGTATAAATTACAGCTCTGTTTCTTAGAATCATTAGGTTTCAAACTTTGACGTATTGGTATTGGTACGCTGAATCAAAAATGTTTTAATAGACATCTTGTAATTGAGTAACTTGAAAATCTTCACTGTTTAGTCAAATATAATGAATTTCTAGAAAAGTAAATATTATATCTTAGGAAACAAATAACTTAATTTTAAACATTAACAACTTCATTAGAGTCAACCATTCTTCAAGTACTGCGAAGCGATTAATCTAAAAGCTTTTATGGTATTAAAAATGTAAAAAAGGTAATTTTCTATGAAAAAATCCTTAGCAAAGAGCTGCTTGATTTATGACTTTAAGATACGGTCCTACCCGTAGTCTCGTAGCCTCGTATCCCCGTAGCTCCGTAGCCCTGCTACGATTACGTAAGCTACGGCGTAGCAATATGATTGTCTCCAAAAAGACTTAACCGGTATTTATTAGAAAAAATACTATATTATTTCGACCTTAAGGTTTACAATTGATGGAAGATAATAACGGTGCTTATATTTATACCGTAACCTTGTCCATTTCTGTTGAAAATTCGTAAATATCTTTGTAATCTCTGGTCATTGAATTGGATTTGGATCCACCATTCAGGCAACTTTTCGGAAAGGGATTATTAGGGAAATATAAATATGTATACACGTGGAACAACTGATACGGATGGTTCTTTACGGTTGACTAGGTTATTTTCACTTCAGTGAATATTTATACAAAAAAAGGAATACTATTATTACTTTTCCACAACGTTTAAATAGTTAATAGTTGTTAAAGGTTTCATTATTATTATAACCGTCGATAATATCACTGATGTTTTTTTACTTTCCTTTTTTTATGTCCTATCAGAGAATTGGGATTAAAAAATGTAACAAAATTGTTACATAAGTCAATCAAAGTCAAAGTCAAAGTCAAAGTCAAAATCATTTCTTTCAATTAGGCCAGAATGGCACTTTTGAACGTCAAAAAAAAATTGAAAATGAAGCTATTTGCTCATTCCAAGGCGTAGATTCCTATGGAGAAGAACGAGCAAGAAACTCCATAGGTTACTCTTTTTCAATCAGGTTCACAATACAATTTACTAGTTACATAGCTTTGCTGTTTGGATTGTGCGAGAACAATGTAACACTAAAATCCAGTCAAAGTGATCAAAAAAGAAAATAACCTTAAGGACAATAATACAGTCTGGAGCTGACCAGTCCCAGTTGACGGCGCCCGTTCACGAACATGACACGTACACCAGCACCGCCCAGATCAGATAGTATGATACTTTTAACTTTAAAAGAGACAGACCTCTGAGTTTGTTTCGGCATTTCTTCTCAGAGTAGTCATTTAGGAAATGTCGACCTCATCGTTCGCTTAATAAAATTGCCGTGTAAAAGTGCTGCCTTGTAGCCTATTTGCAGAAATAAATTCACTTGTTTCACTTCACTTGTCGTTTCACAACTCATTTTTGGAATATAAATTCATCTTAATGAAGTTAAAGTATATGTATCTACCTATAGTTCTATATAGAGGTACAAACTGAAGTTTAGATTACAACAGCGCGGTTCACTTGGGAGTAAAATGGCGATCCAATCTCGTTCCATTCACAAGGGAAGCGTTTGTGATCAAGACTATTATATTATTATTGAGAAGTTTCAGGGAACAAAGCCATTGATAACTAAATATATACGTTACATCTATCATAGTAAAGGCTAATAACGCTAAGGTTCAACTTGGTTATTGAAAATGGTCCAATTGCGTCAAATTGCTATAAAGTTACATCTTTTGATCCCCGAGAAAGGAGGCAGAGGTGCTTTTTTTCTATGTATTAATAATAATATCGTTTATTTCTCAGTATATGATGCATACAGATCTCAACAATACAGCAGTTTCACATACACAACCGTCACCGGTGTAGAAATAATAATAATAGAATAACCTTCATATTTTACAAAAAAATGATTTTATACCTCTACAGTACTATCCAGTTTATTAAATATCTGGATCACCTACTTTATAATATAAAATGGCATTAATTTTTATAAATGTCGATACATAAAAGTCATAAGTAATTAAGTAGGTAGTTCATTAGTCACAATGTAAGATGTCAAGGAATTCAATCATTAGATACAATAGTCATAATAATATAATAATGAAATGTCGAAATACAGACACAATTCATAAACGAGTCAAGTAAGTACCTACATACCGTAATTTATAAAAGTCGAGTTACTTTATTATTTCCATGTGTAGTACTCGCTATTCATCGGTTATTTTAAGTGTTTTATATAATAAGGTGTAAACACTACAAACTTCACGCTATTACTAGAAGCTACATTTTCATAACCCAGAAATATCCCAATATCACTTTATCCGATCCGGGAATCCTCGTTCTATAGTCAGGCTTGCAACTATTTGTGTACTGAGACAGTATGAGTAATGTGAGACAGTATAGATAAATCAAAACAAGACTTTACAAATCCGTCAGACAGCAACATATCACAATCCCTGTTATGAAGCACTCGAGAAACTTAGAAAGACAATAGATGGAGATAACAATATCAGAGTTATTCATTCATTTTGCTTTGTATCCTAAGAAACCTGAGTTCAACAAGCCATCAAGATTACTTTGAAGACTATACATTATTCTACTTGATAGTCGTAACAATTGAGCGACGTAGATTTGAGTACAAATGATGAACATATGTTTAGGTTGTAAAATGAACAAATTGGTTGAACTTCATTATTATTTAAGTGTCTGTGTGTGAGTTTGTATTACAATTTCATATGTAGTCATTATGTAATTAATAATGAGTCGATTTTGCATTACGTACATGATAATAGAATCACACTCACATACACACAAAATCACTTTTATCAATTTAGCTATTTCAAACTTCACCCTTCATAACTTTCGTAGTCCTGTTTGTTGAGATTAATTTATTTCATTTCTTAAAAAATCATAAATTGTCTAGTCAAGACCTCAATACATGTCTTCACGTAGAAAAAACCTCAGTCGAGTACAAAAACAGGGAAGTTTTTCATATAGAGAACTCATAAGGCCTTACAGGTTTCACCTTACTTCTCATCAATCTCGAAAAAAAATCAGTTTACGACCCTCGCTCGAGCATAATATTATAATAAATTCCAAAGTAACAAAGTTAGCTCATAAAAAGCCTACGTCATCTCAAACTGTTGGTTATAAAAATAAACCTCTTTGCCTCTTTGTAGTAGGCTCATGAAAATTAAATTTACCAGATTCTGACTTAAAACTTCTCTTGCAATTAAATGTTAAGTATTCAGGGCAAAATCTTTGGATAAGGGTTGGCACTTACTGGAAATGTTAGCAGCAATCTCAGTATATTAAGAATATCGTGTCTTAGTCTGTGTAAACACAAAGGATATTTTCCTTTATAGTCTTCAGTACCTGTACTCTGTTGTGTACCTGCCCTAAGACTAAAAAAATATATTGTTTGCGTCTCTTATTACGAGATGGACATTGGTGACTGCTTCGTGATTGTGTTAAGAATATGAGCATATAAACTATTCTGGGTAATTCCATACATTACCATAATGTCTAAATACTCAAACGTCACACAATTTTAAGCCACGCTTAACACTGCTGGACATAGGCCTCTCCAATCGCACGCCACTGAGCTCGGTCGTCAGCTCTTCTCATCCAACCACTGCCAGCCACCCTGCGGATGTCGTCACTTCACCTAGCTGGAAGGCGCCCTACACTGCGTTTGCCTAGACGTGGTCTCTAACTCTAGAACACGTTTACCCCAGCGGTTCTTTGAGAAATGGAGTGACACGATATTTAAGTGAAAACTTTAAATTGAATACCCTTTCAGTATTTGGGTGTAAGTTGCATGCTATAAGTAAGTTAATATGTATCACTTTTCTTCCACCTTAGCAACAAACCAGTTCATAAATTCATTTTCATATATAGACTTTCAATCAACACAACCTAAATGATCATATTTCATGTTCTGCCTTCAGTGCGTACCTTCCCTAAGAATAAAGACGGTTGTATACTTACTTGAAGTAGGTGTGTCAACAAACACGAGGAATTAATCTTATTAAATGTTTGTGTCGCTCGAATGACCAATTTGCATGCCATTCATGTCCCAGTGAGGCCTAATTCACACTTCACTATCAGATTATTGGGAGGTTAATGAAATTCTTCACAAAAGTAAGATGGTTTGATTTGTTGATACCGTCAGGATAGTAGGAAAATTAGATTTTATGTCATACTTATTAGTAGCAAAGTCAAAAACGTAACTATAACCTTCGGGACCCGTGGCAACTTCATCGAATGGCTTCACGTTCTTAACAAAAAGCAGATAAGTTCAGATAAAATCCCTTGAATGGGACCCCTTCCAACTGGAGCCCCGTGGCTTTTGCCGACTTGTCACCTTGTAGTTAGATCACTGACCAAAGGTGTAAGTATTAAAACTATGAACATGTTTGAATTGACATGATAATGATATGATTCCATAGTGTTAGAAAATTTAAAAACCCTTATAGATTTTACCTTAGTTTTGATAGAGTTTACCTTACTGCTACTGAGCAGCGCGACAGTCGTCGCGTCGCGAGTCGCGGAATGCTGCTCATGAATATGAGCGTCTAGCGTGGCTTGAAACTAGTTGAGTTTCTCGTCAAACAGTAACGTCATTAAACCGAAAATATAATAATTAACTTACTTTTGATATTAGAAACTCATTGGTTTTAAACCACATCGAATTTTAGAAACTCAGAAAGCGGGGATATTTAAAAGTACAACCACTGCACTTATGTTCTTAACATCGAAATGAAATGAAATAATCAGGACTAGGTAAACTGTATTAAGTAGAAAGAGGAAAGAAAAACTATAACAATACAATATTAGGCAAATTGACTTTCATTTAGATTAAAATTCCCTAAACACAAAATAAGCATTTAATTAATTCTCGAGTTCCCGCCATCTTGCTTTTTTTTCTTGTCTATGCCTCCAGCAATAGATTATATATCAAGTTTCTTTGTCACATTCAGAGGTAACAATAAAATAATGTGGGAGTTAAGTGTGGGAGAGTCATGCTTCGGCACGAATGAGTCGGTTCGACGGAAGTGATACCACCGCCTCGCAGAAAACCGACGTGAAGGAACGCTTGCGTTGTGTTTCGTCGTGTGAGTAAGGGTACCGGAGGCCCAATTACCCTCCCCTTCCCCAATCTCCCCAATTCCTGAATCTCCAACTCCTAATCCCCAAAAGGCCGGCAACGCACTTGTAACGTTTCTGGTGTTCCAGGTGTCCACGGGCGACGCCGATTGCTTACCATCAGGTGATCCGTCAGTTCGTTTACCGGCTTATGCCATAAAAAAATGTAGTTTGATTATTTAAATAATTACTTATTTACAGTTCAACAACTTAAGATTCAAGTTTAAAGTTCTATGAAAATATTAATAATAAGAAACCTTATCTTTATGTACAAAATGATTGATAGATACTAAAGTCTAGACTAGACATATTATTTTCAGTCTTCTAAGTATTGTAAAGTTTTTGTTTCTAATACAATTTATTGTTATTTAAACAAATTCGTCAAAGTATTGACATTAACTTAAATATTATTTTATTTTTGTCGTATGCGTGATTTTACTACTGAGCTAGTGGTTATAAGCTCAATGCTTAAGTTAAGTATAAAATATTTTTAAGTATTTTCGGTTCCAAAAAAATTCTTGGTAATGTGTTCTCAGCTGTGCTACAGCTACAAAATACTTCTTGTTTAAATCATATCAGTCAACTATAACATGACTGTGTTAAACCCAAAGTTATTAACTAAATAAGAAAGCTAACAAAGCATTATTTAATGCTATATGAAGTTTACTATTCATTGTGTTAAAATGAAAATGGCGCAAAGGACGAATTCATTTAACTTAAACAATTGGCTTGTTCCAAACAACTGGAGTTTATACGTATACATATACAGATGACTGCACATCAACGTACTCTAACTTACCAACGGGTTTTCGACTGTAACACCAAATGGTAAAGTTGAAAATCTATTGAATAAATCCAACAAATTGGTATAATTTGACTTGCTCGCGTATATTATGTATGTTTGACTAATGTCCAACAGTTTCAGCTTACTGTGGTCGCATAGTGGCCTTAAATTATACCGTAATTCATTAATACATTTGATATGTATACAACACGCATTCAGTTATATTTATTTAGATACTAGCTTCTGCCCGCGACTTTGTACGCGTTATCCCATTCCCATAAGATTTTCAGGATTTTTTTTTCTATTATAAGAACCTTCTCCTGACAAAAACAAACACAACAAAAAAACAGCCAAATCGTTCCAGCCATTCTCAAGTTATGGCGTGACTACGGGAAACGGGTTTCATTTTTATATACCTCTATACCTCCTCTATAGATGTGTGAACTTTGATTGTGGCAAAACTTACGTGCTCTAGAGCACGTAACATATCTCAAAACAATGGCTGAGGAATTATTTTCTGCATCAAGATTATAATCGTGATATAATATTATATGCGTGACCCCTTTATTCTCCAAATGATAGGGTCTTGCTACAAAATCTTATACCATTTTATAAAGTTGAAGAATTTGTTTCTTTGTTTGAACGCGATAACCTCAAGAACTGCTGACCCGATTTAAAAATATGTTAAACTATTTTTGTTTTGGATAATGCATTTATCGAGGAGCTGAGCAGTGAAAGCGTTCGAGAGTAGCTAGTAAACTTATAAGTATTCCTTAAAGCTTCATTAACTTATAAATTAAATTAATGTGGTAGTAGCAACTTGACATACAATTAAAAAATATTACAAATCAAATGCTCACACAAATTAAAACGAAAAAGGAATTAATCACCCTTTTTTTTTTTAAGGGGGGAATATCATCGAATGACTTCTCCCGCCTGGGTGAGGCGGGAGGGAGTGTCAGACTCTTACTGACTAAAAACCACCCCGTTCCTTCTCCTGCACGTCGAACCGGAGCCCCGGTTACCCGTTAGGTTCTCCGCGACAATTACTCACCCTACGATACCATCATAATAACAAAATATAAAAAAAATGTATTAAATTATACGAAACCAGACTTAATATTCGACGAGGTCAAAGGAAAGGCACGTTGACACTTAACAAATTTACAGTGACTCGCCCTTGTACCTCCCTTTCATGGCTGGTAATGAGCCTGCCACAATATCGGACATTAGCCCCAACGCCACCACATTTTGTTGGCCCGAAAACATTTACTTTTCGCCCCAGATTTTGAATACTCATTAAACATTGTATTCGTTTGTGACATACTTTAGTTTTGGGGTCAAATGTTTTGATTGCTCCATCGGTTTCTTGTGTATTATTATTGAGCTTAGAATTTCCGTCCTTAGGTTGGAGAAAATACAACTGTATTTTAATACAACATCTTCCTCCTCTTTGCGTTTCATATTCTGCATTAATTCTCTATTATTCTAACAATTTTATCACTTTTAATTATTGTGTGGTTAAAACTTTAATAGTTTTTTTTAGAAGCAACGTTTAAAGAAACAACTTCAAAACCCTATTTTTTGAGTCGGTTCATTAATATACTAAAACCTTCTTCTCATAAGTGTAATAAACACTTTTCCGCATCTAAATCGGTTCAGCCAATCGCGAATATACATGAAAATGGACAGTTAGGCAGTCCTAGATGTATTAACAAGTTATTTTGTTAATAAACCACTCATCTATACATAGTTAACTTCAACCAAAAGTATCATATTTTTCCCACACGACCGGGCGCTTATAAATATATTTTTTTTCTTTTCATAACAAACGAGCAAGCTTACAAAGATTACACACATAATTACGTCCAGGCCTCTACAATGACACTCCAATAAAGGCTATACATACCGGTTAGGTCCCCACTATGAATAGAACACTGGATCATTTCCCGAGAGAGGCATAACAGGGATTATGGCAGGCTGTATCATGCTATGTATTAATGTCACTTTGGGAAAATTGAGTGAACCTGGCAGTTCTTGTCAATTATGTGGCGCTAGGTGTATTGCCTTTTCGGTTTTGGTGGCGACAAATTGCTTATTTTATACTGATAAATGAAATACTTCTATATTTCATCATCAACAGCCTATAAATGCCCACTGCTGAGCAAAACCTCATCTCACACGGAGAAGGTTTGAGCCACCTCGCTTGCTCAATGCGGGTTGGCGATTACAAACTTATAATTAGAATTTATAAGCCCAGATTTCCTCACGACGATTTCCTTCACTGTTTGTCAGTGGTGTCTAGATAATCTTAGAAAGTACATATAACTCGGAGAAAGTCACATTGGTACATGCCGTTAGTAGGTTTCGAACCTGTCCCCTCATGCATGAGAAGCGGGCGTCTTAAACCACCGGGCCACCGCGACTATTTATATAAATATATTTATTTTCGTAATATGTTTTATAAGCAAGCTTTCCGTAATATAAATGTTGTGCACGAGCAAATAGACATTTTACCTGTCAACCGAGTGAATTCACAAAGATTCTGTTAAATAATTTGTGTTATAGATAGACAATAATAAAGGTATTTATTTGTTTTTTTTTTTTTTAAACGTTGCCCCACACTAGGATTTTCTCCTGTGTCGTGGGTGCGTTTACAAACATACAAGTTCACATGCACATGACACCCAGACCAGGAACAACAATCTGTGGATCACACAAAGAATTGTTCCGTGCGGGAATCGAACCCGCGGCACGTTGCGCGGCAGCCAGTTGCCCAGCCACCGCGCCAACCGTGCAGTCATTCAATTCATTTAGTTTAATACAAAGTTTTGTATCTTTTGTTATCTCTGTAATAGTTTGGATAAGGTACTTTATTAGTTAGTATTAGAGGTAAGTTTAATATGGTCTAAGGTGTCGCTAGATTTTATAATACCTTGTTATTGCATTGGTTCCTAAACCTGTAATGTTAACTTGTGTGTGTAATAAATTAATAAATAAATGTTGAGATTTGATCTAATTTTATGAATGTGATTTTGAGAAAAGGTACCATCATAGCCACATATTAATTTCTTATTTGGTAATTAATAAACCTACATTAATAAATGCCATAAATATGTAGAGGTATAAACTGTTTATTTTATTATTTTTCTTTATTTAAATTTCAAGTAAATGTGTCTTTAATATTCCGCCAGTCATAATGACACTTCCCTCAAGAAATATCGAAAAGGTTTATACTTTGCAACGACTTTTTCTTCAAGATTTACTGACATATTGTCCTGTTTAGTAAAATAATTTCAAGTAAGTTTCAAACACACTATAAAACATGCTTTGTTTGTTTTGTTCCATGTCGCTCAAAATACAGCAATACTAACAGCAGTAGTAAAAAGTATTTCACACAAACACTGAAGTTAATCATTACCACGACATTTACATATTCACCAACCAATCCCATTTAATATCAACAATGAAAATCCAGTCAGCTGTTCACAGGTATGTTGTGCAAACAAATCGATAGGTAGCACCACTGACCGAGTCCACACGAACACAATATAGGAGGCGATCGACCGTGACGATGAGATCAAAGCGAGCCCACCTTTGATGTGCCATCGAGCGCGGGAGCTCCCGCACAACCCCAGCCAAACAACGTCATAATAATCTCTTTTTATTAAAATTATTTCAATAGCTGCTACTGTTAGCTCTTTAATTAATGTAGGTAATAATTTCGTATATAGATACAGTATCTTTTTGCTTTATATTTTTAACAGGTCTGAAATCATACGTATTTGGTTGAAATCAATAAGATGTCGGCCTGCCCCAGCTTTGATAAAGCTAGCGTAGGTAGAGTAGGCACTACTCCGTGAATTTTTGGTGAATGTGTTCAATTTTATTTATATAAATCTCATTCCACAAACATAACAAAAGAAATATGTGAGTGCAAAATTTGAACAATGCTTAAATTTTTATTAATTAATTTTTATTTTAATGTCCGTCTGGTAGATTATTGTAAATCAGTAGACACGTATTTTTTATTTTCTTACAGAAACGAATACTTTCGACGACATATTGATTTAAAATGTCGCGTGGCGTCACTTCAATGTACATTTTATACGTAGAAATGACGTTTTAGCCCCCACTCCTAAACTTTTATTCGTTTTATCGAAGTATTGTCATATTATACGACAAAATAAAAGAATACGTGTCTAATATTTTTTCATTACCTAACTTACGGACTAATTAGATTTTTAATTTTCATACCGTGTCATCATTTCAATTCTTTTTTATTTATGTCTAACTGGTAGATTTATTATGTCAAACTGCTAAGTCTGTAAGCTTATATGCTATTAACTCTGCGTATAGAGTGCTTGTTATCAGCACAATAGTGTAAGCTGCAGTTAATTCATCATCATCATACGCTGTCTAGACCACATCGACTCCTCGTCCGACCAGAAACAGACCCGAGCGTACGGCGCGTCGCGTTCCGCGCGCGTCTCAAAGAGCCATCAGACCTCCACAGATCGGGCCCAATAGGGCCGATGCCGATTCGGAGTCGCGGAGAACCTAACGGGTAACCGGGGCTCCGGCTCGACGTGCAGGAGAAGGAACGGGGTGGTTTTTAGTCAGTAAGAGTCTGACACTCCCTCCCGCCTCACCCAGGCGAGAGCAGTCATTCGATGATTTTCCCCCCTTAAAAAAAAAAAACAAAAAAAGACCACATCGACCCATTCACTTGTCATAATACTACAGAACAAAGGAGTTAGCATAATCTAATAATAGTGTCTACGGACTTAGGAAACGATATGTTTTCAAGAAAATAGGCAAACAACCATTGATACAAAATGGATGATACTCAATGAGGTTACACTTTAAAATTAATACGGTGGTGGGCACAGACAGTAACAAAATGGTCACAACTCAATAAGAATTGGTTCATTCTTTTTCAACAAGTTCATTGGAGAATAAATTCCAACAGCTACTAAGTTAAACTAAAGTTTATATCTACGGTAATAAAAACAATATTCAGATCACTTACGCATCTTAATATCTCGATCCCTAATGTATCTAACAGTAGTCCTGAATAACATACACTGATAGTATGCAGAGAATCTAATTTCTAAATCAAGCACTAATAGGGTTAAGCATTTGATAAGCAAAGGCGTCTGTCTGTCGCGACGATGTTTGTGCGTAGGCGTTGGTAATCTCATACACAAAAACCACGCATATTACGAGTTATTTAACTAAGAGAATGTATACTGTCAGTTATTGCAATGAGAATAAGTTCTAAGTTATGTTTGAACTTTATATTGTTATTGTTCACAACTTGAGTTTAGTAATACTACTTTGTCTTTCACAAATGTTGAAACTTGGAACGTAAAAATAAACTTACAAAACGTAAATAGTACGTAGGTTACGGTACTCGTATTCGTATGGTACCTAGAAGACGTAACTCCAAACTGAGTTGTCTTACTTTAGCACTTTTCACTTTAAAAAGGTTACATTGAAACAACGTTTTCTACACGAAACAGTAACGATGTGACAAATTAGATTATTGTTCTAACAAAAGATCATGAAAATAACACTCATTTTGTTTCACACATAAGTTTTTTATATAAAAAAAAAGGAAAGGAACATGCAAACACTTAATTTACACCAATGGGAACCAATAAGGCTTTTATTGCTACAAAAAATAAACATACCGATTCCCGCTACCGTAAACACTCAACTGTCGATTTGTTTGTTTATCGATATCAATACGATGTATCGATTTAAACTCGATACACCCTCGTCAAACCATGTTGCGATAAATAAACACATCTTGATTTCCAATTCATTGGGTTATCGATATTTATTGAATTTCGATTAAATTTTAATCGAAGAGTTTCGTTGAAGTTAATGTGAATTTGTGAATCTAGACTTAGACGGGAATTAGCCATCACAAATAAATCGATTTCTGATTCATATTTGATATAGGTACTTTGTTGTGCATTAAGTACCTAAGTGATATTTTACATCACAATTAAAAACTTTTGACAGTTTATGATGATATAAATGACAATGTAAATAATGAAACAAAAGTATGAATTTTTAGGAAACCAATTTTTTGTTTACGCATTAAAAATATTAACTTATTGGTATAAACACCAATATTCCATAAAACTATACTACTAACTCATTTTTGTCACTCACTCAATTGCGGTGTAGTTGCAACTGCATTTAAAATATGCATGACCATGCTGGGAGAACAGGATACATGATGCTGCGTCACATTCCACGCCTCGACTCCGTTAACCTAGCATAAATCATTCTAGGTTGATCACTTTCTTGGGGACACAAAATATGTTATATAATATTCTATGTTGCTAAAAATGACTATGGACTTAAAGTAGTGGCCAAAAAGTTGTCAAAACAAAAATGATTTTATGAGACTAGCCGATATATGAGCAGACGGATCACCTGATGGTAAGCGATCGGCGTCGACCATTGACACCCGGAACACCAGAGGCATTACAAGTACGTTATCGGCCTTTTGGGGATTAGGTAATTGTTTGAGATTCAGGGGTGGGGAGATTGGGGAGGGGGGGTGTAATTGGACCTGCAGTAACCTCACTCACGGTTTAACATCCTTTAATTATTCTGCCGCGAACGAATTCACAGACGCGGACATACTTGTGCATTTTACGTGTTATGAGTTTTCCCTTTTTTATAAGTAAGTATATTAAAAAGGTTTATAAAAAAGGTTAAACTGTAAAGAAACAATATCTTCAGGAGTTACATTATCTCAAAACTGAATACCAAATTGTGAAAAAAATCATACATGAAACAACAGCTACAGCATTTGATGAACTTTGAGTAACTTCTTGTACTTTTTTTCTTGTCCAATTACCTTTAAACCTGTTGCAAAAAATAAATTAACTAGGCCACTTACCAACTGACATAACTAAACCATTTACGCAAAGCTCGATATCAGAATCGATACTAGGTAAAAAGCTGTATCGATATCGATTAAGTAAATTACTTGATATTCAAATCTCGTCCCTACATCCGTGGCGACAATCTAAGGGAATTGATACACGCGTGGAGATAATCCGTGATTGGGTACGTGTGGGATTATAGGGACCCTGTCGCATGGATTATATTGTGAACAAACAACAGATCATTGGCTAGACTGAGATCCTTCAATGAGGTCATGTATGAGGACTTATTGGTATTATGTTTCTCCTGTGGACTTAATATAGTTACCAAAAATGTTTAGTGCGTGGCCAACATGTACACCTAGAAGCGTATATTTAATCAAACCTAATAGAACATTGCACCGTTTATGTCCCAAAAATGCAAGTAAACACACTAGAAAATGCAACGTGATATTATTCAAACATTGATATAAAATGTTTTTTTCTGATTATTATGCTCTTGTTTTGTTAAAGAGACAGAATTGTAATACATCTGTCATTTTATATATTATATGTGGTCGATTCCCTAAAGAAATATTATTATGTGTGTATATTTTAAACTGTGACTGCCTCGTTGGCCGAGTGGTCGCAAGTGCGACTTCCAGGCAAGAGGTCTAGGGTTCGATTCCCGGGTCGAGCAAAGTATTACTGGGTTTTTAATAAATTCTCAGTTGTAGCACCGAGTCTGAAATTGTGCCCGGTATATGGCAATAGGCTCATCCTCTATTACATGGGACTCATAACATAAATAGTGAAAAGTGGGTGTTACATTGTACCTCTACAGTAGCATAATGTGCACCTCTGCCTACCCCTTCACGGATAAAAGGCGTGATGCTATGTATGTAATTTGAAACGAACTCGATTTAAAAAATTAAATTTTAAATTCTGATAATTATTAGGTCAGAGGAAAACCACGGGGTCAAACTCTAAACTTCATTATCAGCAGTGGCACTACCGTCTCAACTAATGAAACACTCATTTCGAGTTTGGTTACCTCATAAATAAACTCGAAAACGAAGAGATATACGTTAAAATTCCCAACAGAATACCGTAGAGTACTAGAAATGCAGAATTTCAGCAAATCACTCGAGGGAGTACCTTCGACGTTAAACTGGAACATCATTTGATCGAATAATCGCAACGATTTGTGACGCTAACGTCGATGGATATCGAGCTCCATCGAAATGTCAGTCGAGAAGTTATTATCGAGAACTTTCGATATTATGAATTGTTTGATGTTTTGAATAGAACAACTGTTACGTTATAAGATCTGTTGAGAAATTATTGTAATGAGTCTTTGAATGTGTTGTAATGAGTTTAGGCAATGATGATCAAAAATGTTCGATTTTTGTTGTACTTATAAGTGTACTTTACTTTTATTTTAACAATTTAAATAGTATGGCGTGAGTTATTTCTTTTATATTCCACCTAACTTGATTACCAACTAAGTGTTTCCCTTTATTATCTTTAATTTTACCATGTGAGGTTATGTATTATAACACCGTAGCTGAAATACAGAACACCATTGAACTAAACACATAAATGACTGAAATAAAACATAAACAGTGTTTTCTCACTTGCTAACACAAAAATAACACGATTAAACATCAAATGAAGCAGTACATTGCCAAGTTTCTTCAAGAAAGAGTGCCTTAGTTACGAACTAAGCAAGCGTTGTATTCGCAACAAAGCGATTGCATCTAAAGTCGTTAGTGAAGTTGCTGAGTTTACAACACTTGAGAATTTGCTTTTAAAACTTGGCACGGTAGCGTGACTGATTCAAAACTCCTTGTAAACAAGATTTCCTTCCTTGATTATGTATTATATAGATGGGTTTATCTTTTAAAGGGCTCGATATTACTCCTTCAGATTAGGAGTCATGATAAAATTTATAGAAACCGAAAGCCAAGCGATGGATCCTGGTTTAGTGTCTGAATATAATAACCATTATCGACTGCACAGTTGGCGCGGTGACAGGGCAACCAGCTGCCGCGCAACGTACAGCGGGTTCGATTCCCGCACGGAGCAGCTCTTTGTGTGATCCACAAAGAAAATCCTAGTGTGGGGCAACGTATTAATAGAAAGAAATACTATGAATATCTGTTAAGAAAATAAATAATTAGCGATACAATGTCACACCTGCCCAAAGGGATAAAAGCACAAGAACAGGTAGGTGCACATTATTATTATTATTTTAAAATGTTGCCCCAACTAGGATTTTCTCCTGTGTCGTGGATGCATTCATAAACATACAAGTTCATGTGTATGTACACATGACACCCACCCCCTGAAATTATTATGTGTGGATTACACAAACAGTTGTTCCATGCGGGAATCCTACCCGCAACACGTTGCGCGGCAGCCAGTTGCCCAGCCACCGCGTCAACCTTGCAGTCATTATAAAATGTAACATCCACTTTTTACCAGATACGTTATAAGTTGTATAGTGAGCGATAAGCCTGTTGCTGCTATACATAAAAAATTCTCACCCTGTAACTTTGGTAACGAGTTTCATGAAAACCGAAAAGACCCGGATATTCCTCGAATGATTCCTAAGAACCGTAAATATGTAAAAACATTCATAAAGTTTCGTATGTTTCCGTAATATCCGGGGCTTTACCTCTACATATTAATCGAACCATAAGATAGAAGTTTTGGAAACAAAATCAAGAAGGTTTAATTAACTTCTTTGATATGAAGATCTTGTTTAATGATTAATATCTGTTGTGGCTTTCTTCTTAAAGAGTTTAACAATATAACTTTTCAAGAACAGAGTGACATCTCTTTAATGGGGCCTATCGTATTTTTGCTGCCTATCGTATAGAGTGATTGTAGAAAAATACCCTTTACATATTTGCCATCAGATGAGTAATAAAACGTTAGCCCCATTATATTGCTTGTTATATAAGCTTACAGATGTCTCAAATTCAGATGTTTTGTTTCGATAGAAAATATTGAATCACAGGTAAAAACGACATCTAAGTTTTTTTATCATATTCGAATATATGACCTGTCTATTCACGCTTTCGTAGGAGGAGGAGATGAGTTACAAGTGAGCGGACTTTGGGAGAATGAGTACTTGTGCCTCCGGTAACATACACCATAGTGGCTCTATTTCTGTAGTTATTACAAGGTTCTATGTTTTGGAATACAAACTTCGAATATTCTATTATTATAGAGTACGAGTACTCTTTATCTGTGAAATATCAAATAGATTATTTAAATCTAATAATCTCAACATTTGAAGCCCTTCACAACGTTCGTGATCACGGTACAGGGATAAATGATTAATTTACAAATTTAGTCTTAAATATGTATTTAATGGAAGGTTATTTATAAATTCTTTGAAAACTTTTCGCATAAATAACGCAATGAACAACGTTTTTGTTATTTATGCAGCGTCGCATAGTATAATGTGCTTCGTAAATACGAAAATTAAATTGTTTAATATTTTATGTCGATTTCAACTACTGCGATTAGGTTTCTACTATTTTTAATTTAGGAGCTTTAAATTTTGTAATTGCATATTAGAACTTATTTTATTGAAAGAATCAAATTAATCTTAATACGAATTCCAAAATATAACAATACTAAAGCAGTACAATTTTCTAAATTCAAATACTAACGAAAACCAATGAGACCAGTTTTTGCTCACATTTATGTAGGATGAATTGAAATGCCCAATCACTGTAGCTATCAAAAATTTAATGTTATATGATGTGACGCCAGCCAAATAAATAAATTATCTATTGATCAATCAGCCCCAATAAAACGTGGTAAAAAGTTACGTACCATACCCAAGAAAAATGCTAACCTGTCACCTTATAAAGAATCTAAGTTAATCAACCCATATCCAATAAACCCCATACAAGTTCCTATACAAACTATGAGATTAATCTCCGCCACGGTTTATCCAGCTTTGTAGAGACGTCGAAAGCCATGTACTTAGTTTGTGCACACAAGTTTAATTAAATGTTAACCGTGACACTGGCCTGGTGTACTATCGGCTTATGCGGGCAAGGCAACAACTTATTAAGTGACGACTTGTTACGTTCTGTGCTGAACTTGACTGACGTTTGCAAGTTCTGACTGTGTGTTCCGGTGTTTTCATAGTTGTATCTACTGTAGATACTGGTTTACAGGAGTTGTAACGGTGGGAGGTTGTGGCGGGCTTGTCCCAAAAAAAAAGTTCTGACTGACTGACTGTAATGTTATATTTGTTTGAATGATAAAATAAAAAAGATGTGTTTACTTCTTTAAATCTGTACAATTAATTTGCCGTGACTTCCCAGAAAGTAATCCGAAGATACTTGTGATGGGATAAACCTCGCTCCATCTCCATTTTTGGTAAGATGAATCGAAAGGTAATTTAATTTTGCTATTTACCTGAATCTCTTTTAAATAAGCACCTTAAACGTTCTGTTTACTATTGAACCAGAAAAATAAATAACACGCGGATTGTCGCGTTAAATAAGTTTTTACAAGCCATGCTGTCGAATCTCAACACAGGACTGTTTTGTCGATTGTACTTCGATGGATTACGCATTATTATTTCAAAGACCTGGTCCTTCATACTTGACTTTGTAGGAAAACTTCATTACTTTCGAGTTAACGTAACTTTTACGTAAAAGTTTACGTTTGCCATGAAATAATTATCAAAAGTGAGGTAAAATGGTGAAGATTACTTTTCACACTAGGTGTTTAAAGTTCAAAGTTGCTTAAACATTGCAAAATAAACGAAAGCGCTTTAACTATAATAATCTGCCCCACAAAGCAATACAATCCGAAACATTTTCTTTGACAGTTGTATGCGATCATCGCAAAAACGAAACAAAAATATTTAAGACATAATTTAAAAATATATAATTTGACTGCCTCATTGGCCGAGTGGTCGCAAGTGGTCTCGGGTTCGATTCCCGGGTCGGGCAAAGTATTACTGGGTTTTTAAAAAATTCTCAGTAGTTGCACGGAGTCTGGAATTGTGCCCGATACATGGCAATAGGCTCACCCCCTATTACATGGGACTCTTAACATAAATAGTGAAAAGTGGCTGTTACATTGTACAGTGGCATAATGTGCACCTTTGCCTACTGTGTATATATATGTATGTTATGTATGATTCAAAAATAATTATCACAGCAAACATCGTTCACCAACCTCATTATTAACCCGTAAAGCCTTTGAAACGTATAACTTAGAAGTTTCAAAGGACTTTAGATCACATATTCATAAAGTTTCACCGGCCAACGTTGTATGGCCTTCACTCACTTAAAGGTTGGATGCAGCGTTTTCCAAATATTTAGATATAGGCCAACAAATAAATTACCGGGTTGCATTCATTCTCGCCTTGTTTCAAAAATTTCCATACCATTCATTAAGACATAACATAACATAACATCACGCCGTTTATCCCCGAAGGTGTAGGCAGAGGTGCACATTATACTACTGTACAATGTAACACCCACCTTTCACTATTTATGCCATGCCCCATGTAATAGGGGGTGAGCCTTAATTGTCATTAAGACATATAGAAAAGAAAAGAAAATAACACTTATTTGGCAATTGGCACACAAAACAAAATTTATAAAAAAAATACAGATACTTATATAAATACAAAATATTAATAATAAACTTAAAAAAGTAAAGAAAAAAACAAAAAATAGTATAACAAAATAATATAGAGGTACAATACGGTAATAGGGTACAGAAATATAAGGTAATAAGCTACAGAAATGAAGTATACAAAAAAACAAGATGTCATAATAATAATCAAACACCAAGATACCAAAGTATCAATAAAACCTCTTTAACCGACTTCTAAAAGAAAAAGGAGGTTCATATTTTAACCTGTATGTATGTTTGTGCGCGACTATCTCGCGATTGGATGAACCGATTTTGATGTGGTTTTCCGAAGTATTTTGTTTTTAGAGTAGGAGAAGGTTTTAGTATATTAATTAACTGACTTCGAAAAAGAGGCGGTTTATGTCGGTTTTTTTAACGTAGTTTATATTGTAATTTTCTACTCTAAATTACGTATGTAATGTAATGTAATCAACTTGAGTTTGAAAATATTAAGTAAGTCATGAAAAGGCAGTGTAAATAATTTTTACTTAATATTTCGGTTATACTAGTAATTCCTCTAACATGCCAAGCCATGTATGTGGCTTGTTCGTCCGCGAGCCACTTAACGGGCTAGTATAATACCAGTGCGAGGCCCTGTCTTGCACATGGTGAACTGGTCCCATTTCTTTCATTAGTAGGTACTTATAAACTGTATGTGTATAATCTGTATTTTTTACCTGTTTTAGCGTGTGAAATAAAGCATTTTCTTAATTGCTTTCTTTTTAACATTACATCCATCTTTGTACTGACAAGATAAATAAACTAAAACAAAATCTTTGAGAAACACTGGGTGGTCGTATTAGTCGGGAACTCCAAACCACACGCGCCGGTCACTTCAGGACAGCTGTAAAGCTGTAACTTTGCTGAGCGTTGCGTCATAACTTCCGACTTCCAGTCATAGTTAAATTAAATTTTCTACGGTCGAGTGGTCGGAGTGTAACTATACGAAGTATGTTGGATGCAATTTTAAAGTCGGTTTTGATATAGGGACGTTAATTTTTAACATTTTTAATATTTTCTGTAGTTTTTAGTTGCAGTTTTTTGTTTTGTTCTTTTATATATTTATTTAATTTAATTTTTATTAATAATTTTTGACATACTTACCTACATCTTCCATTCAAGATTTAAGTTCTTGTATATTTTATGATTTTTTTGGCATTCAATAGGCTCACCCCCTATTACATGGGACTCATAACATAAATAGTGAAAAGTGGGTGTTACATTGTACAGTGGCATTAAGTGCCGTAATGTGCACCTCTGCCTACCCCTTCGGGGATAAAAGGCGTGATGTTATGTTATGATTTTTTTGCATGTTGTGGCTTGTGGCCTCCTACAATTGAGGAAACACATAGCTTTTAATATTTTCTAATGTTACTAGTATGTTCGAAGTGTATTCCTTGTTGGAGACAATCATTCAATAAATAAATATTTTGAATAAGCCTATAATTGTTGCTAGAACGTATTTGATCACGGCCACAATTTAATCGTAATTTAAACTGACCTAATTAATTGATACAAATGATTCAATAACATAATTATCTACTTATGTCAAACGTCCATTTTTTTTAAATTCTTCTATTACTTGTACTGATACGAATATAATTAACAACCTCTTTAGACTACATAAATACTCACAACTTAAAATTAACTACAACAGCTAAACTATTAAATAAAACCAAAGTAATAAAATGAAAATGAAAATGAAAATGAAAATGAAAACGAAAATGAAAATGAAAATGAAAATGAAAATGAAAATGAAAATGAAAATGAAAATGAAAATGAAAATGAAAATGAAAATGAAAATGAAAATGAAAATGAAAATGAAAATGAAAATGAAAATGAAAATGAAAATGAAAATGAAAATGAAAATGAAAATGAAAATGAAAATGAAAATGAAAATATTTATTTGTAAACATAGGTACAATGGGATGTTACATTTCATGGTATAATATTGACCATCTATGTTTTGTGATATGTCACATACAAATTAGGTTAAAAATTTAAGTATTTAATAACGTTATTAATATTTATTTCATTCGAATAAATTATTACAATAGTCACGAATGTATATAAAAATATAGATATTGTCATTGATGAAAATTTTAAATATTAATCATTAGTGGATGTCAAGATGAACGTGAAACAGTACATTTTTTTTAAGTCATATTACCTAGTCAGTGGGTACAACATACTAAAAGTTTTACTGATAACTTCGTTGTTCCTATATAAATTTAAACAAATGCCACCAATGCAAATCGGATCCAGCAGGCAGTCATCTTTCATCTAAAAATTCCTTGATGGAGTAGTAACATTTTGATACCAGGTGTACTTGTAGGGACCTTTTGAACTCGTCTACACTGCTGATGTTGGTTATAGCTTTTGGTAACTTATTGTATATTTTGGGTGCCATGCCCAAAATGTTGTTATTAAATATGGCTTTTTTTGAGGTGTTATGCATATTTCGTGTTTGTGTCGTGTGCTCTTTGGATGGGTATATAAGTGTAGGTTTGTTTTAACAAAAGTGGCTACCTCATATATGTAGAGACATGGAAGCGTAAGCAGCTGTAGCCGCTGAAAATGTGGTTTACAGCTCTCTGTATTTTGGATGCCGCATATGGCTCTGATACACTTTTTCTGTGCTTTAAATGCATTTTCTTTATTTGGCGAGTTGCCCCAAAATTTGAGGCCGTATCTTAGAGTGGATGCAACATATCCATGATACGCCATTATTAATGTTGGAAGATTTGACACTTTTCTTAGGTTGTATAATGCATCCGAGTACTGGCTGAGCTTTTTGCATATATTTTCAACGTGAGTTTTCCATGTCATGTTTTTGTCAATACTTATGCCTAAGAATTTTGTGTTATCAGTTGCATAAATTGTTTTGTCACCGTAGTGAATATTTAGATTTTTATAAATCGTTCTTTGTTCAAAAGAAATGTACGTCGTTTTTTCTACCTCTAGGTTAATTTTTAAGTTATTTTTGGTTAGCCAGGATATGATGTTATTTAAATTGTCATTTATATCTTTTTCGAAAGTCTCGTCATCTTTTGTTTTCTTAAATAGTATTGTGCTATCGTCCGCGAATAGTATCATTGGCTTATTAATTACTTTAGGCATGTCATTGATATATATAATAAATAGCAAGGGTGCGAGAACACTACCCTGTGGTACTCCGAATAGACACTTCCTACATGTAGGGGTATATGTCTTTTCGGTTTTTGTGTAGGGACAGATTTTGTTTATGTATGTAATTTGCTCTCTATTTGTCAGGTAAGATTTTATGAGCTCAAGTATATTACCCCTGATTCCGTATTTCTCTAGCTTTTTTATTAGTATTTTATGGTTAACAAAGTCAAACGCTTTTGACATGTCCATAAACAATGACACTACAGGGGTTCTATTATCTACGTTTGTTAAGACGTGTTCTATTAGATTACCTCTATACCTCTATATGGCTAAATTGATACTTTTGTTTTTCCTGAATCCATATTGTTCGTCAATTAAAATTTTGTTACTTTCTAAGTAAGAGTTCAGGCTTTTATGTCACACCTTTTCAAATATTTTGGAGAATACCGAAATAAGCGCTATTGGTCTGTAGTTATTAGGATCCTGGTTGTCACCTTTTTTGTATAGTGGTAAGATTACAGTAATTTTCAGGTTTTCTGGGAATATGCCTGTTTCAATGCAACCATTGATAATGTGGCTAAGTATCGGGGCAATACTGGGAGCTATGGCTTTTATTATCTCGGTGGTTATGTCATCATATCCAGCACTTTTCGTATTTTTTAGCGAGTTTATTATGTTTATTATGTCAAAGGGTACTGTAGGTGTCACAAATATTGAATTAGGATTGGTAATTATTGTCAAATTGTTATAATAATTATTGATGTCACTTCTAGATTCAAAAGGAAACAACAAAAATTTATACCCTTAATTTAGGCGTCTAAGTATTCGTCCGCATTACTATGACAATTTATAATAAATACTTAGAGGTATTTAAAAATGATAAACGAAATATATTATTAATTGAACTTTAATGTTCCACATTTATTTGGTCACTTTATTGAATAGTATTATTACATTGTTTTACTTCCAAAAGAGCAAACAGTTACTGCTGGCATTTGCAATAACGTTATTTCACAACACATGTGTGTTGCAATTATGTAATTGCAATCAGAAATATTGCAATAACGCTAATAGCCATGTTCTGTTGTATGTGTGCATCCTCACGATTGTAAGGCTGTGTATTAAATTTTTTATTCAATTCACCTGAATTTGTTTGTTATCATTGAAAGATTTGTTGATATGAATGCAATAATATAACATCATCATCAACAGCTTATAAATGCCCACTGCTGAGCAAAGCCTCTTCCCACTAAAATTATGATGAGATGGAGAAGATTAGAGCATTAATCACCACGCTTGCTCAATGCAAAGTCAAAGTCAAAATCATTTATTTCAATTAGGCCAAAATGGCACTTTCGAACGTCAAAATAAAATTAATATTAAAAGTGAAGCTATTTGCTCATTCCAAGGTGTAGATTCCTATGGAGAAGAACGAGCAAGAAACTCCATAGGTTACTCTTTTTCAATCAGGTTCACAATACAATTTACTAGTTACATAGTTTTGCTGTTTGGATTGTGCGAGAAAAATGTAACACCAAAATCCAGTCAAAGTGATCAAGAAAGAAAATAACCTTAAGAACAATAATACAGTCTGGAGCTGACCAGTCCCAGTTGACGGCGCCCGTTCACGAACATGACACGTACACCAGCACCGCCCAACCCAACCATATTGTAGGGAATCGAGCGATCCACTGCACGCGCCACCGCCAATGAGACCTTTGAGTGAGCATGACAACTCCAAGCTGACACAAATTAATTCTACTAATCTAATTTAATATTAAGTTAATTACAGGGCTCTCACATTTACATTGGTTATATAAGTTAAAAAATATACAACTTAGCAATATGGCTGTATTATTTACGATTTCATTAAAACAACAGTGTTTTTAGTTATCCTGTGGAGCCGGACTAGCCTGCATCCAAGCATTTTTATCCAAATGCGGGTTGGTGATTACAAACTTATAATTAGAAATTATAAGCCAAGGTTTCCTCACGATGTTTTTCCTTCACCGTTGGTCAGGGGGGTCTAGATAATCTTAGAAAGTACATATAACTCAGAAAAAGTCACATTGGTACTAACCGTTGATAAGTTTCAAACCCGCACCCTCATGCATGAGAAGCTTAAGTATTAACCTCCGGGCCACCACGCCGTTTAACTGTAATATAAAAAAGATTGAACAAAATTGTGGACACCAAACTGGGCCTGGTTTTTGGACCCCGCCAAAAACAAAACAGATTAGGTAATAGGTATATTTTTGTCAATAAACGTTTATTTTACAAAAACGAAAAAAACGAACTCCAGCAACACATCGTTTACGATATTTCCTTTGACCATAATAGCCGATTGCTTCCAAAAACGATCACGTACGGTATCCCCTCGCAGTTTGTATCGGCATTTTACTTCGGAAGTTGTGACCCTTGAAGAAGCCTTGGTTTCCCTTCCTGCACGAATTCGGGCCATAATAACAATAATGTGTGAATATTGTCACGTATTTGACCTTTAAGATTGTCATTTGAAGTGTCCTGTGTTTGTAGGGAGTGAAGGAAGATTACTGGCTGAAAAAGTGTCGTTGGTATCGACTTGTTTTGTTGATTGTCTAATTGAGGAAAACGTTTCTAATTTGTTTTGTAAGATATTTAAAACTTGTTTGATGATTGAGCAAGGTAAAATAATAAATAATATTTAATCTACAATGACTAAAGTTTAAAAAAAATGTCATATTTGAATAACCCCCTTTCAGAGTTAGAATATGAAATTAGTTATATAAAAGTGCCACTTCTATTTTAAACGGTTTCATTTAGCTTGTCCTCTTCATATATACCCTCTTCTTGACGACAGATCAGTTTGACATTTGGTACACACTCTTAGTTTTGATGACCATACACATTGAAACCATTTAACATTGTCTAATGTAACATAAAAATAGTGTTTTGTTGGCTTCATTAGTTGTCAGTTTGAGCTTAAATTATTTTTGTTGAACATAAATTGTAGTTTTTTTATTTAGTTTACTAACTTTTTTTTCCTATATAGCTTGGGTTTCGGTAAAGAATTATATCCAAAACTGACAACTAATGAAGCCAACAAAACACTATTCAAACAACATAATATTCCATTTACCCAGTACCTTTAACGTAAAGCAAAACCATGAACAGTGTACTGTAACATAGCATTAATGTTTAATTCATCTAGTTAAGCAAGATTACGTGGTATCAAAGCGGTTTGCAAACACCATGTCACTCCTATGAATATTACATTATTATGCGACGCGACTCACATTCCCAGGCTGAAGGTTGTACAACTTTACTATAGGTTTGCAAAATTTTGTTATGCTTACTAATTGTGGATATGTGCCCAATTATTGCACTAATATATGAATTAGTAGCTATTGCCCGCGACTTTAACCAAGTAGAATATGGATTTTAGGACATAACTATTTTTTTTGTTTAAATTTTCCAATATATAAGTACCCTTTGTTACTCTTTAGTACATTAGCCAACTGCCAATAAAAGTTTCGCCATTCCAGAGATTAGTTAGTACAAACAAACAGACAGATAAAAATTGTAGATGAATTACTGAAAATATATCCAACAATTATTACATAACGAATATTTTTATGTTACATTAGACAATGTTAAATGGTTTCGATGTGTATGGTCATCAAAACTAAGAGTGTGTACCAAATTTCAAACTGATCTGTCGTCAAGAAGAGGGTATATATGAAGAGGACAAACTAAATGAAACCGTTTAAAATAGAAGTGGCACTTTTATATAACTAATTTCATATATACATACATAACATCACGCTGGTTATCCCCGAAGGAGTAGGCAGAGGAGCACATTACGGCATTGAATGTAACTGTACAATGTAACACCCACTTATCATTAATCATGTTATGAGTTCCATGTAATAGGGAGCCAGCCTACTGCCATATACCGGGCACATTTCCAGACTCCGTGCTACTACTGAGAATTTTTTAAAATCCCAGTAAATCTTTGACCGACTCGGGAATCGAACCTGACACCCCTTGCGCGGCAGTCGCACTTGCGACCACTCGGCCAACGAGGCAGTCTAATTTCAATTAGTAATTTATTTTTAATCGGAGAACGTTGTTATACAAAACTGTAATTTGTCACAAAAAAACCTATTCCATATCAATTATTGCTGAAAACCATGTCGTCCTTCCGTAAAAATAAGGAAAAGTTAAAAAACTGAATAAATTTAATCGAAATGAACTTTTTTTAACTTGACCTTCCAGGAAGGGGCTTTTGCAACCCTTTTTTTATTTTGAAACAGCCTGACGCTGCGGACTGAATGATAAAATGACTTTCTCTTAATTACTTTTTATGTACACACAAAAAAAGTTAATTTGAAATATCTAGTTTGTAACTTTTTCTGTGAAAATTAATATATATTGTGACGTATATTACGTTATGTATGGAATTTTATGAGATTTAAAGTCTCATTCTTTGTATATAATAATTGACAAAGTGTTATATTGCCATGTTAAACAAAACCCCCACCTTTATCACCTTTCACTTTAGTTTATGATTTGAATAGAAAAAGTTTAAAGGTCAGCTGATGTTCCTGTCGTAGAGGATTATTGACTCGAAACCTAAGACTAAATACGAATTCCTATGTAATAACCAAATTATATACATACAGATAAATCATATAAACACGGTTCAATTTCACAAATTCTCTTTCCTTATCAAAAAAATGCTTAAATCTAAACGTTATCATAACTCCATGCATTAAAAGGACCGTATAAAAACATTGGTTTTCAAACGAGTCTCCTTGTAGATGTTATCACCATCTGCCTTGAGGCACGTGGGATGCTCAGGGGATTCGTAAACCGTCGTCGACATCGAAACCCTCTTTACCCAAAGAGTTCCATATTTGGGCCAATGTTGGGCAAATCCTTAGGGTTCTGAGAAAATTTTGTTAACACTTTGGAAGGACCTTAGGGAATTTTAACGGCAGTAATTACTTTTGAAGTAGGATATAGTTTTAGGCTTATACTTTGGACTTGGTTCATTAAAATAGGGGTAAAGGTCACCAAAATGGTCTCCATTAACCGCTTGAATGTCAGTATTTTTTATGGGGCAAGCCCGCCACAACCTCCCAAAACCGCTGCAACTTCTGTAAGCCAGGATCTACAGTAGATACAACCATGAAAACACCGGAACACTGAAGTCTTGGTTCCCGCAACGAAGTGAATCAGAAGATATTATAAGAGGAGAAGAAAAAAAACGATAGTTTCCATTTCGTTCGGTGAATGACTGCTGGTGAATGTCAGTATATGAGACATAATAGGCAACACATTGTGTCTCGCGTTCGGCATACCACGGGTTAAAGGAATTGGAATTTATATTAATATTTGTTCCCCATTAGACTTCTCGTTTATGACGAAACTTCTACATTAATATAACTTGTTCTTAATTTCTTTCAAATTACACATTAATTAATTGTTTGTGTCGAAACAAACAATTAAACAATTACGTACTAGTTTATTTACATCATCATCTTTGTAACAATCAAATAAATTCTCGAAAGTTTTGTCATCCATCACTTTCTTATTCGGAACTGTCTCCATGTTGCTATCCTTATTTCGCAGTTGAGTCATCTCAAAAAGCGACATACGGGCGCTGTGTAGGCGCCTTGAAGTCTGGACATAGGGGAACCAAAAAAACAAACTAAATGTGTCAAATATAATTCCTATTTCAATGGTATAAGGTTCATTTTATTGTACACCATCAGCATATAACTTCCCCATCATGGGAGCGCAGGATTACGTCATTCCCTATCTTGCCAGGTCATACTCAACCAATATAAAATGGTCTACCATTTTATAGGGTTTTAATGGAATTGGTAGGTGCGATTAAATAGTTGACATAAACCTCTTTTTGAGCGAATGGGCTCAAGGTTGTGTTCCATTTGAACAGTATATTGGCTCGTGGTCAAAACAAGACCAGGGTTCATACTAACCTTGATCCAGTAGGTTCTGAAACTAGGATACTGGGCCTGCATATATAAGGTTTAACAAAAATAGTGCACAATATTTTAACAGGTGCTATAGTACATTATAAGCATTATGTTTACCTAAAAAAAAAATGTAAACAACAACATGTTTAATTAAATTTAGCATCACATTTGCAAAATTGTTGTTATGTTTTTACCCATAACGCCAGCCATATGGATGCGCGCGGACGTTTATCTTACGTGTCAACGACCGAGCTTTTCGAATAGTTACATAGGAATAGGTACATATTGCAGGATGGCATAAAAAGCAATGAAAATAATAAATGAATAATTCATTTATTAAAAATAATTGATAAGTTTTTATAAAATATTTTCATAAAAAAATTATGTTTATCACATACTAATTGACCTACTAAAATATTGTGCACTATTTTTGTTACACCTTATATTTTTGGACTCTTGGCGTAGTGTACGTCCTCATTTTAAAAATAGAATTTGCATTTCATTTTAAACGTGCAAGTTATTTATATTGCAAAACCTTCACATATTATATTACAATATCTTTCAGATATCATAACACGAAAAATGTTTTTTTTATAGCATAAGCCGGTAAACGAGCAGACGGATCACCTGATGGTAAGCAATCGGCGTCGCCCATGGACACCTGGAACACCAGAGGCGTTACAAGTGCGTTACTGGCTTTTTGGGGATTAGGAGTTTGAGGATCTTTGGGGATTCAGGGATTGGGGAGATTGGGGAAGGGGACCCTCCCCTTCCCCAATCTCCCCAATCCTCACTCACTCAATTCTTCTTCTTTTTTTTCTTTTACATAACCGTTGCCCCACACTAGGATTATCTCCTGTGTCGTAGGTGCGTTTACAAACATACAAGTTCACATACACATGACACCCAGACCCGAAGCAACAATTTGTGGATTACACAAAATGTTGTTCCGTGCGGGAAACTAACCCGCGACACGTTACACGGCAGCCAGTTGCCCAGCCACCGCACCAACCGTGCAGTCGATTGGGCCTCCGGTAACCTCACTCACACGACGAAACATAACGCAAGCGTTGCTTCACGACGGTTTTCTGTGAGGCCGTGGTATCACTCCGGTCGAGCCGGCCTATTCGTGCCGAAGCATGGTACTCCCACACTTACTTATTCACGATAAAATTAATAAATTTTGCACACAGATCTGCTAAAAATCTTCACCTTCTCATACAACTATAGTGCCTTAAACTCTTCCACACACAAACAGACATGACAAAAAGCGCAACACAGGTTTCACTACCAGTACATACTCAGTTCACGTGCGGTAGAGGTTGGCAAGCAAACAATATGCGTGATGAGTTCCCTTGTTTTACGCGCCACACAAAAGATAACCTACATCACCGGTACAGCCAGGATTATTCCAAGCAGGCTTAACGAAGTACTACCTCAAATTAGAACTGACTTACATTATGGAATATGGCCTATTGTTCTCGTGTCATTTTACGGTTATTGTTTCTTGTTGATATAGGTGAAAGGTGAAGTTATGGAGGTGAGTAACTATCTTACCTGAAGAAAATGTGGTAAAGAATGTAATACATAGTTCAAGGTCATCGAAGATTATCTTCTCATTTGTTTTATAAAACATTTCAAAAAGACTAGAAATTATCGTTTTGTTTTACCACATTTCTTATATCTCAATATAAACTATAATAGAATTCAGTAGCTATCCACCACAATAATCTAATCGAACGCAGATATCTACAGCCATTTTATGAAAACAAAAATAAAATGTCCGATGCAATGCAATTATACGACCCATTTCCAACGCCCGTAGCACGTTACTACGAACTCGCTACGAGCTTGCTACGACCGCTACGCAGCTATGAAATGAAAAACAGAATACAGTATGCATGTTTGCCGGAATTATTTCGTTAATAAATTCAAAATGGCCTCCATGTAATGGTTTTTATGCTACCCTAGTCATTGTTCGCGCAATTTGAACTCGGCTATTGAAGGAAATTACTTTTTCTTAACAGCCCCGTGTAAACTGACGGTGTGGAATCCATTTGAACATTTTAATTTTAACTTTTATTAGCTACTCAAGAATTTTCTTAAAGATATAGTCTAAGTATCAGGTAAAGTTCTAATTACGAGCTATGAAAAGTAATAAAGTCAAAAGAATTTTAGTAGCAATATTTTTCTTTAATTCTCTGACAACCTTTCATCTCAAGAGATGTTTACTTAACTTACGATAAAAACTCTTTGTATAAAGATAATTATATTTCATGACTGTTTATATTTGATTATGTGGATCATTAAATATCAAAATTGCCTATTGGATGTATGTAATAACGTAATTATAGCTATGTATGTGTGTACAGCCCGCTAACTGGCTCATTTCCTCTGGTTTCACATAGGTTCCGTTAGTTAATCACAAATACTATACATACAAACACATACAGATAGTTGAGTTTACTATCGCGTGTATTATCCGTAGATTTACTTTAGTTATCTGTTATTTTAATGTTATAATTGATTTTTAATTAACGTCTCACATTGGGAACCAGTTTACTTCATTTTTGTTTTATTTGAAGGGTGCTCATTTCACAATGTTATAAGATGTTACATTCACTTGTTTTAAGTGTAGAAGAGCTATGGTTCGGCACGAATGGGCCGGTTCGACCGGGGTGATCACGGCCTTACAGAAGACCGACGTGAAATAACGCTTGCGTTGTGTTTCGTCGTGTGATTGGGGAGGGGTAAACCCCCTCCCCAATCTCCCCAATCCCTGTATCCCAAACAATTCTCATATTCCTAATCTCCAAAGGGCCGGTAATGCACTTGTAACGCCTCTGGTGTTCCAGGTGTCCATGAAAGACGCCGATTGCTTACCATCAGGTGATCCGTCTACTAGTTTACTGGCTTATCCCATAAACAAATGAAGAAAATTTCCCAAAAATTGGGTCGCAATTTATAAAATAACACTAGCAATCCTTACTAATATTATAAATGGGAAAGTGAGTTTGTGTGTTTGTTCCGCTTTCACGCCGTAACTACTAAACCGATTACTTTGAATTTTTGCAGACGTAAAGTTAGAAGTCTGGATTAAATAATAGGGTACTATTTATCCCGGAAAAAATTGATATTCTCGAGGGAAAACGAAATTATTGGTATAGATGGCGCTGTGTGTATTGGTATATGTCACATAGGCTAATTTTTATCTTTTTGTGACGCTAGCGAAGCCGCGGGTAAAAGCTAGTGATTTATAACTAACATTTAATTAAATAACGTGACGCTAATTAGATGTCACCGAAGTTTGCGTGTGACACGACACGCCGTACAGCTGTATAACAAACAGCGAATTACAGCATTTAATATGTAGCGAAAATCCTGAATCGAATTTTTTCATGACATAGCCTTTATAATGAATGTTAATGAGTTTCTAATGTCCTACAACATAATGAACCTAGTGTCTTTTGTAAATATTCTATACTTCTTTTGAATGTCTTTTGAATTTCTTTTGACATTGGCTATATTTAATAGTAATGCAACGTTACTATAAAGGACATGAAAAGCTTATTCAAATAAGGCTAGAACACCATATAAAATGACGTTTGCACATAGGTTCTATAAATGGTTTCCAAATCAAGCTAAGTAGCATTTTATTTTCTTGAAACGTTTAAGCTAAGTTTCATTTACATGAAAAAACTAACTTTTATTCTTCTAGATACAACAATATAAACAAATCATGGAGATAGAACTAAAATGTCTTAATTAAATAATCAATAGTACGTACCTCTTCACTTTCAATACATAAAGAGCACAGCCTCCCTGGAGCGCCAAGCGTCACGACATCCTGGCGCCCACCGACCAAGGACACATGGCGCCCATAAGTCTGAACTCTAGGTAGGTACCATTAGCTATATTTAAAAACAATACTGCGAATTTGATCGTATCTTTTAGAAAATTTATTTATTTTATTGTAAAGAAATATTTATTTTTTCAGTTGAATTTCATACTGTTTGACTATAAAATATAAAAATTATTTGAAACCTAAAGAACGTGTAGTAAGATTTTATATTGTGTCTATTGAACATCTTTTAAGTACATTTCTTAATTTCCTAATGTTTGATTAAGATCAAATAAACAGGAAAATCATACTTCCTTCTTGGTGTTTGTCATCCAGTCATTGTATGTTTTTATAGTTGTCTGTTTTATCTCAAGGTGCGTCCACATCTGGCGAATGTAGCGAGCCGCTCACGAACCGCCCATGAGCTGCACGCATGCATTTAAAATTATTGTTTATATCAACCCTGTATGAGTTGAGCACCAAATCATTGCCGTGACTGTTCGCGCACAGCTCGAGGGCGGCTCGTGGGCGGCTCGCGGATGGCTCGCGGGCGGCTCGCATTCTTTGCATTCGCCAGATGTGGACGCACCCTTATCTTATACCTTACTTAGGAATTAGACTGCCTCGTTGGCCGAGCCGTCGCAAGTGCGACTACCGGGCAAGGGGTCTCGGGTTCGATTCCCGGGTCGGGCAAAGTATTACTGGGTTTTTAAAAATCTCAGTAGTAGCACGGAGTCTGGAAATGTGCCCGGTATATGGCAATAGGCTCACCCCTTATTACATGGGACTCATAACATATGTAAATAGTGAAAAGTGGGTGTTACTTCTGTGTGCACCTCTGCCTACCCCTTCGGGGATAAAAGGCGTGATGTTATGTTGTTTGTTATGTTAACAAAGAATACCTTTTGATATTGAAGGAAGGTTCTAGACTATATTTGTAAATGCTGAATAGGATCTAGTCAGCTCAGATCCCTGGAGCGTCAGATGTCGCGACATTGCGGCGCCAAGCGGCCAAGGACGTTTGGCGCCGGTCAGTCTGCAGCCAGAAAACAAATGCTATCGGATGCGGTATGGTTCTAAGATTTGCGTGGGTATCTGTGATAGATACATCTGTTATTTTGTTTGAAAATATTTTTTAACAACGATGTTATAATTGTTTTATATTTTGTAGTTTGATGTTTTTGGTTGGACATTTTTTGTATTCAATAGTGTGTTTATATAACGAGATTATTTTCCATTTAGATGTTTATGTATGCTTTAGATCTGTGTAAAGAACAATTTCATATTTGATTATCAGATTGTGACTATCTGTAATACAATATCAGCTATATAAAACTACAGCTACTTTGAAATATAAACTGGTACTATAAAGTTGCTTGCCCTCACGTAAAATTTTGTTAAATGTATTCATGACTTAAATAACACAAAACAAATGAAATGTCTGCATTAAAACAGTGGAGTTGAAATGCTTCACTAGCAAGGGTTTGTTAAATAAACATATTATTTTATTTTAAACCTTTACATAGTCACACTAAAAACACAAGTTCGTTGTTGGACGTGTAACGTAAAGCTGAACGCATACATAGGTATCAGAACAACTGATTTTGTTAATTAAGAAGAAGTCTTATTCAACAATTTGCAATTGTTTAAAAAATACATTTAAATGACACGGAGTGTATAATTGTGTATGTTCATAGCCATATTTTATGAACATCTGCAAAATGTGTACCGGTTCTAATGAATATTGTTTTTGTGTGTTATAAAAATGGGAATATTCACTCCGCATTATATTAGCCACTTGAGACGACTTTGTAGATGGAGTATTTAGAGTACCTTCTATACATTTTATCTTCTGTGCATGAAAAATATCTATATAGAGGTAATTGTTTCTAATAATTACACATGCCTATTTTTTCGCAGATTTCCATTCTAACCCTAAGGTTGACTGGGAGAGAATGCCATATGGCATTAATGTCCGCCTTATGTACCATTACTTGTTTGTGTGTAAGTTTAAATAAATAAAAAAGTAAAAATATTAATAATTTTGTCAAGAGGTACGGTAGACTCGATCGAAACATTACTTGAATAACAAAACATAAAAAACATCGATTTCGAGTCGACAACATATATCAGCAAAATTCGAATTACGGAGATTATTTCGTTTTATTAATTCATTTTAATGACACTGACAGACAAACCGCAGTCGCTATCTTCAGTAGACCACTTGCTGATGGAATGTATCAGAAATAAGAATGAGAGAGAATCATTAATTAAAGAGTTTAAACTAAATGTTTTAGATGTTGGGTTAGTACAGACAGTTTTGGCAAGTCCTAAATCCAAGTTAGCAGTTAAATTAAGTAGATTAGCAAAAATACCTAATTGATGATTCTCTCTCGATAAATTAATTTAGTTATATTATTAATTAAGGTAGTGTAATTAAAACTAAAAGGGTACGATGGGGTTGGCATATCCTTGTGGATAAAAACCCCAAAATAAATAAATAGTAAAAAAAAAAATCTTCAGTAGACAATAAACGTTCCGTTTCATACTAGCTCTCAAATACGCCTCGCCAATCAACACGTTGTCGCGTCAAAAAAAAATATTTTAACAACAAATATGAATAATTTCACGCGACCGAAATCGCGGGTAACTGCTAGTTTGATAATATTTGTATGTACGATAACCCTAATGATAACAGACCATACATTGTGTTGAAAGCATGTTATGTTCACGCAGTGTACTCTCATAACTCATACCGCGGGGCATATGACATCACAGATTAAATATAATAAAACACTTCGTGTTGCCCTTTAATAAAAATCTAAAGAAATATTAATAAAGCAACACGTTAGGAGTTATGGGCAATCACCTTTGCCTCAGCTTTTACTTTATAAAACATTTTGCCTCATGAAAAATTTTATTTTATCACAATTTTATTTTTTTGTTGAAAAATCATACAACGAACAACTAAAAGAAAACTTAGGTATAATATTTTTTGCCTGTGGGCCTGGAGGCACAAAAGAAAATTGTTTTTTTTTAGCTTTAGTAGGTCTTAGTACAATTTGTAAAAATGAGAGACCAAAGAATCCGATATGGAATGCAAATATATTTTTGTATTTATAGGCTGCTGATAAACTAGCTGTTCGTCACGACTTCATCCACGTAGGGTATGTGTTTTAGAACATACCTTTATTTGTTTCAGTTTTCTAAAATAAAAGTAGCCTATGTCATTCAATACTGCATCAGCTATCTGCCAGTGAAAATCCCGTGAAAATCGGTCCAGTCATTTCAGAGATTGACCAAGACAAACAGAGACACAGACAAAAAATTAAAAATATGTTATTTTGGTATATACCATATAACGATACATATGTATCGTCTACATATTCATATGCATGTAGAGGTAATAAAAGCGGTTATTTCATTATAATAAACAGACACTCTTATTTGATTTATCATAACTTAACCTAACATAACATCACGCCTTTTATCCCCGAAGGGGTGGGCAAAGGTGCACATTAAGGTGCACGGCACTTAATGCCACTGTACAATGTAACACCCACCCACATTTCACACAATTCCAGACACCGTGTTATCACTGACAATTATTTAAAACTCAGTTATACTTTGTTCAACACGGGAATCGAACCCTTCAGCGGCAGTCGCACTTCCGACCACTCGGTCAACGAGGCAGATAAATCAGTTTGATTTATCAGCATTGATATAAAGGTGTTAATTAAAATATTTCGTCTAATTTCATATAATCCAAGAAATCTATACTATACTAATATTATAAAGAGGAAAGATTTGTACCTATTTTTGTATGTTTGTAATGAATAGGCTCAAAAAGTACTGGGCCGATTTAAAAAATTCTTTCACCAATAGAATGCTACATTCTTCTAATTTGACATAGGCTACATTTCATTTTGAAAAAAATAAGGGTCCTTGGTAAAATTTGAACAATGTAACCGAAGGTGTAGAAAAATGAGTCTTAAAATGTCTTTCGTCGAATGCGCTGCCGAAACTATTAGCGATAGAACAAAATAATGTACAACAATATTGAAGAACATCATACCTCTAATGTCTACAAAAAACTCTGCGGTAGCATATATGTCCAACTATTGTAGTTATGTCACTACAACAATCCAAATTTCCAAAAATAAATAATTGTCTACCCCATGCGATGCCGGGACGAGCTACTAGTGTAATGTATAAATTTATGTAATATATGTATGTAACTAAAGTACCTCTATATATTTATGTAAGGTAGTAGTCAGATATTTCAAGGTATCTAATAGTAATCCTACCAATCCTACCATCTTTAATAGAGTAGGTCAAACTGTAAGATTTATTTCTAAGAATTTCCTAAATTGAATGGCCTTTCAACCGAACCGAGGCAGTTGTACCTCTATACTAGAGGTATGGATAGATGGAAACCCCATTATCACCCCTTTTCGCATAAAACGGGTACCTTTTTAGTAGGTAAAAGGCTGTTAGTATAATATACTGGATCGTAACGTCTCTGCTGCGTCATTGATGCCCACTCAACTCTCAATCTTTTTTTTTTTTTAACGTTACCCCACACTAGGATTTTCTCCTGTGTCGTGGGTGCGTTTACAAACATACAAGTTCACATACACAATGACACCCAGACCCGAAACAACAATTTGTGGATCACACAAAGTGTTGTTCCGTGCGGGAATCGAACCCGCGACACATTGCACGGCAGCCGGTTGCAGTATTTGACTGCACGGTTGGCTCCAACCGTGCAGTCAAATATTTACAATGCTAAATGATAGCTGGTTTTTTAAGGTCTCTATGAGCAAAACACAAGTATGCACCTTTTTAAATGATAATTTGTGGCCGACTGGTATTTCGTTCAGGCGTTTTATCAGCATGAAGGATCCAATGAGGCGTAGTTAAATAATTTTAATGGATAGACTGCGAAATACAAAAATCATCTCCTACAATTGCAAGTCTGTAAAGCGATCATGGGAAGGTCTTAAAGGTTTATGTGATAAGGGAGACATAATTGCCCTTCAGGAGACGTGGATTATGCCCCATGATTTACCGATGCTAAACAGGATACATGAGGAGTTCAGTGGTACGGGTACATCAGCGGTGGATGCATCAGCGGGTTTGCTCAGAGGCAGGCCATATGGAGGTGTGGCCATTTTGTGGAGAAATAAAGTATTTAGATCAGTTACGGTGATAGACTGTGGAGATGTGCGGCTAACGGCCGTGAAAGTGAATTTAATTGACAAATCTGTGATTGTGTTTAGTGTGTATATGCCAACGGATTGCCTGGACAATTTACCCGAGTTCACACAATGTTTAGGTAAAATTAGTTCTGTAATGGAGGAGCATAATGATACTCCTACTGTTTATATATTGGGTGATTTTAATGCTCATCCAAACGAACTGTTTTGTGACCATTTAATGGACTTCTGTCGAGACCAGCAGTGGTCATGTGTGGACATGACGAAGTTGGGTGAGTCAGACACGTATACCTTTGTAAGCGAAGCCCATGGTTGTGCGAGATGGTTAGATCATTGCGTCGTAACTGAATCAGGGCTACCGGCTATTACTCGTGTGTGGGTGGATTATGACGTGCGGTGGTCTGACCATTTCCCACTTATGCTAGAATGTGATTGGCAGCGTGTAGTATGTAGGGAAAGGGTGACGCATGCTCTGGGCCCTAACAGGGTGTTGTGGGGTGAGCGTACACCTGACCAGATACGGTGTTATCACGATATATGTCAGTCAGAACTCAAATACATTGATTTTCCGTCTCAATTATCGCAGTGTTGCGACGAGCTGTGTTCAATATCAGAACATAGGCGATTACTTCAGGACATGTACTTGAGGTTGGTTACCATCTTGACGGAAGCTGCAGTGGCCACACACTCGCGGGCGAGACGGCGGAGGAGGGGTGGTGACATTGCGGGATGGAACATGCATGTTAAAGATTATTATAAAGATGCTAGGTTGAAATTTTGTGCGTGGGCTGACGAAGGAAAAAAGAGGTATGGTGAAAGGTATGAGGAGATGTGTGAGAGCAGGAAGACATTCAAGAAAAAGCTTAAATGGTGTCAGGATAGGCAAGAGCAAATTAAGATGGATAACCTTGCTTCTCATCATGCTAAAAAAGATTTCAAGCAATTTTGGAAGCAAACAAGTAAACTTGGCTGTAGACCTGGCCTACCTGTGAGTATAGATGGTATTAATGATCACATGGAGATAGCGAACCTTTTTAAGGAGTACTTTGAGATAAAACCACACCATGGTACTGTGATCACATCCAGTCAATCCGTAGAGTGTGGGGCTGTCAACCATCGGAGGTCGGTTCGGTTTACAGCTAAGGAAGTACGAGAGGTGATAAGAGGAATGGCTAGAGGCAAGTCTCCGGGGTATGAGGGCCTCAGCATTGAACACCTCAAAAATGCTGGGGTTCATCTGCCCCGCATACTCTCAATGTTTTATAATTTATGTCTTTGTCATGGTTACTTACCGGAGGAATTAACTAAAACAATTGTCGTACCAATAGTAAAGAATAAAACGGGGGATATATCAGACAAAAACAATTATCGCCCCATATCACTGGCAACCGTAATCGCGAAGGTGCTTGATAGCCTGCTTAATAATATTCTTGTGAGACACATAAAGTTGCATGATGCCCAGTTCGGGTTTAGAGCTGGCCTTTCTACTGAGAGTGCCATTGTGTGTCTTAAGCAGGCTGTCAAGTACTATACGGACAGGGGGACGCCGGTATACGCGTGCTTCCTGGATTTGTCAAAAGCTTTTGACTGTGTTAGATATGACAAATTGTGGGGCAAACTGGCGAGTGCGGGTGTGCCGGTGGAAGTTACAGCGTTGCTGAAGGGCTGGTATGGTTGTCAGAAAAATCAGGTGAGGTGGGGAGAAGTCTTGTCGGAAGCTTATGGCATGGAGTGTGGTGTGAGACAGGGAGGACTCACCTCTCCTCTGCTGTTTAACCTGTACATAAACGACTTGATCGGCGAACTCAGTGATACACATACAGGGTGTCATATTGATGACGTATGTGTCAGTAATTTAAGTTACGCGGACGATATGGTGTTGCTGGGGCCGTCGGTGGGGGCGATTAGGAAGTTGGTGGCTATCTGCGAGACATATGCAGTGGAGCATGGACTGAAATATAATACAAAAAAGAGCGAAATTATGATATTTAAAAGTAAAAAAAACGCTCCGTTTCATGTTCCGCCAATTATGTTGAACGGGGTGGCTCTAGGGATGGTGGCTAGCTTCAGGTACCTAGGACATATTCTCACTGAAGATTTGACGGATGATGCTGATTTGGAAAGAGAACGAAGGGCATTGGCGGTGCGGGGTAATATGATCGTTCGGAGATTTGCGCGTTGCTCGGTGGAAGTAAAAATACTTCTGTTTAAGGCATACTGCCAATCTTTTTACGCGAGTAGCTTATGGGTGAGTCATACTCGGCGGGCCGCGGATGTCATTAGAGTTCAGTACAACAATGTGTTCAGGATGCTGTTGCGGCTGCCTCGGTACTGCAGTGCTTCTGCTATGTTTGCGGAGGCGCGCACTGATGGCTTTCATGCAATTATGCGGAAGAAAGTCGCTTCTATTTTCATGCGTGTGAGGGGCAGTAGCAACGGCATCCTGAAGATGATTGCTTCACGTGCGGATTGCCCAATCCAGCGGCGATGGATGGATATCTTGTTGGGGCTGTAGACGTCGATGATCTCTCGATCTCTGTACGGTCCAATCACGCATGGCGGGTATCGTGTCTGATTCTCCAATGGTTTTGATTATAATTATTGTTAATTTTGACATTGTTGAGTTTTATGTTTTATTAATAGTGTGACTTTTATATTTTGTTGTATTCCTTAATTTAAATTTTATTGCTTTTTTGTTAGGTAGTTATTTTCTTCATCAATTATTATTATTCTGGCTGTATGGACTGTGTCTGACATTAAATGAATTATTATTATTATTATGTATGTCTTTACCATTCACGGGACCACAGGGTCCCGGTCATTTGGGAGGCGTACGAGGGGCCGAAGCCAACTGCGCAGAGGCCCTTTAGACAACTTTAATCTAAATGTAATGGAGACATAAACCGGCGACTATCCCTGTATGCACTATGGAAATTCACCCAAGGACAGTCCCCGGTTAGTGTAGGACTATTGTGAATAATGGAAAAAAAAAGATAGGGCTATGGATGGGTTGCTGTGGATTTGTAAATTGGGAACTATGGATGACTATGGCACCTGCCGAAACAATGTAATTTTTACACGTAAAAATGGCAGGCGGAGACTCGCCAACTCACCAACCGGGCCCCGGGAATGGTTGCTAGATATAGCAACATAGGGGCAACGAGAATGTGAGTGGCTGAAGGGTTAAGAAACTACCACCGCTTTCTACTCAGATCATCTGCTCCAGCCGAAGCCTCCTGCATCCCTGGCCCACTCGCGACTTACGAATAGTTTCTTACCCTCCGAGCAGGATCACTGCTCTAGCGACTCCACTCTGGACAGCCAATGAAGGCAAGCCAGAGGTGGGAGACCTGTTCCTTGTCATCGTTCACTCCAGCCAGCCAATTAAGGCAAGCCGGAGAAGAAGGAACGGTGACTTCTCCCTGGAGCACTCGGGATGATGGTAGCCCGCGGGATCGCTAATGCCCGTCACCTCGCCTCAAGGTGCCCTGCGGGCATTATTATTATTATTATTATTATTATGATGATCATTCACTGTACTAGAAAATTTTACGACCAAGTCAAGATTGACAATAAAAATTAGATTTTTTTATGGCATAAGCCGGTAAACGAGCAGACGGATCACCTGATGGTAAGCAATCGGCGTCGCCCATGGACACCTGGAACACCAGAGGCATTACAAGTGCGTTACCAGCCTTTGGAGATTAGGAGTTTGAGGATCGTTGGGGATTCAGGAATTGGGGGATTGGGGAAGGGGAGGGTAATTGGGCCTCCGGTAACCTCACTCACACGACGAAACACAACGCAAGCGTTGCTTCACGTCGGTTTTCTGTGAGGCCGTGGTATCACTCCGGTCGAGCTGGCCCATTCGTGCCACAGTGTCACAGATTTTGGCTTGCTTGCTTCACACATTTTATAGTACCTACTTGGAGGAGTCCAGTGTTGACTGTCCATGGCGATTGCGAAAATTATCAGAAACTGAAGAGCGACACCTAGTCTTCTATTTGCTAGTCTTTTATATGCGTCTAGTCATAGAAGCAGGCCAGTTGAGAATATGTCTCACCTTATTCTTTGTGACGTCATCGTCTTATCTCAAATAATATATGTCTAGGTATAATATTAAGGCTAACAAAAGAGCTAAAAAGCACTATTTTGTGACATTTACGGCCTTAGTGACTTTAGTGTGTTGTAAAAAGTATTTATATGGGCACAATGAATGGGGCAATCAAATTGAAAAATGCGAAAGTCAAGTGAATTTACTGACATTGTTATAATTCCATTTTATTCAAACGATCGATTGTCAGAGAGTGGTCGCCATAAAACTGTACTCTGTGTATATCGAAAGTTGTATTTTATTCATAAGAGTAACAAAAAAGAAGTTGAACTTCGGACTCTTGGTTAGCAATCGCTGTTATGTCTACTGATTATTACTGTAAAAAACAGTACCTAGTCCTCTTAATATAAGTTTGAAAAATTTTGAATTGACACATATTTGATTAAACTGTCAAATACCAAGCGGTCACCGGTGACCGCAACCCAACCTATTGTTCTATAATTGTGTCTGCAAAACCGGTACTCGACGAGTTAATATTCAAAATGTAACACTGCCTGCCTCGTTGGCCGAGTGGTCGCAAGTGCGACTGCCGGGCAAGGGGTCTCGGGTTCGATTCCCGGGTCGGGCAAAGTATTACTGGGTTTTTAAAACATTCTCAGTAGTAGCACGGAGTCTGGAAATGTGCCCGGTATATGGCAATAGGCTCACCCCCTATTACATGGGACTCGTAACATAAATAGTGAAAAGTGGGTGTTACATTGTACAGTGGCATTAAGTGCCGTAATGTGCACCTCTGCCTACCCCTTCGGGGATAAAAAAGGCGTGATGTTATGTTATGTTATGTCAAAATGTAACACAAAGTTACAGAAGTGCTTGACTCCAAGGTCAGGTTAAAAATTATCTGAGACTAGTCTTAAAAATACATTCCGCAAAAAAACCCCGTCAATAAATTCTCCACAGCGTACGGCGTGCACGTCATGAAACCATAAAAAACAATCTTAAATAAGACTCCACAAAGCTTATAATAAAACCGACACGGTTAGAAACAATCATATAAAACCGAGATACTGCAGCTCTCATTCTAATAAAGCAAATGAGCCATCTGTTCCCAGATCATTTCGTTTAGACGACCAGCCCTGAACACGATGTTTGTAAAATGAAAAGAATACATGCAATGTTGCGATTCACCACGAACAATGTGGTATACTTCAGTGAGATTTTAAACTGTTGGTGGTTTTTTTCTTTTTTAAGGGGGGAAAATCATCGAATGACTGCTCCCGTCTGGGTGAGGCGGGAGGGAGTGTCAGACTCTTACTGACTAAAAACCACCCCGTTCCTTCTCCTGCACGTCGAGCCGGAGCCCCGGTTACCCGTTAGGTTCTCTGGTGGTTTAGAACGTTGTAAAGCCTATTTCATATCAATATAAAGATAAGGCAGGTTAGTTTAGATCAGCAACATTATCGCTGCATTTAAGAACAATGTCAAAGTCAAAGTCAAAGTCAAAGCGTTTATTGCAACTAAGTGTACAGATGGTGGTTATAAAATTATTACAGTGCTTAATACTTAGCGGCCTCTTACAGACATTGCAACATTTTTAGTTATGTAGGTACACATTCATTGTTATTAATATTGTAGGTAGATATTACAAATCATAAAGAAAAGAAAAAAAAAATAATAATTGTCAGGTATATGTCACATCATAGTAATAATCAATTCAATAGGTATAATTGCTGTCGAGTTTAGGATGTCAATAATAAAATTATACAATGTCAAGGTATTTCAATGTGATGTTATGTCGAGTAGGTATATACATTTCGTTTGTATAGGGCAGATCGACGGTTCCCACATGAATTAAAATTATTTTATTTTGGACTCTAAATATTCCGTCACTGAGTAGAAGCATTCTTTTATTAGGTATATCTTTAGTCGTTTTTGAAATACTAATATTGATTTTTCAGATTTTAATCCATCTGGCAATTTATTATATATTTTTATAGCCATATAGTATGGACTATTAGTTAACATTTTTATTTTTGATGGTGGCGCACATAATCTTTTTTTATGGCGCGTGTTGACGCTGTGTGTATCTTCTACTCGTGTGAATTTGTCGATATTTTTAAAAACAAAAATACATAAGTCAAGTATGTATATTGACGGGACGGTTAAGATTTCGTATTGTTTGAAGTATGGTTTGCAGCTTTGTGTACTATCTATTTGGGCTAGAATTCTTATACACTTCTTTTGCATTACAAATATTTCCTGTACGTTTACACTATTTCCCCATAACATGGCACCGTAGCGCAGCCACGAGTATGCATAAGCGTAGTAAGCAGCCATAGCTGTATGTGTGTCAGTGCTTTGTTTTATTTGAAAAAGAGCGTAAGTGAATTTAGATAATTTGGTTTTTATGTGTTCTATGTGTGACTTCCAATTTATGTGAGTGTCAATATTAATGCCGAGTAGGCTAAATGTATTAACTTCTTCTATTTTCATGTTATTGAATGCTATGTCTAGATTTAAGGGAGGTCTTTTGTACGATCTAAATTGCATCAATTTAGTTTTGCAACTATTTATTTCTAAATTATGGATTTGGAGCCAATTATTCACCGTTTCGAGTGTCTGCTGTATTTGCAAATTAGGGTATTTTAAATTTTCACACTTCATTAATATGGAAATATCGTCTGCAAATAATATTGGTAATGCTTCGTTTTTGTCTACCTCTAGTGTTTTGGGAAGGTCATTTATATAAATTAAGAACAACGCGCATCCTAGCACACTTCCTTGTGGGATTGAGCAAGTAATTTGCTTTTCACGTGATCTAATGGCATTAATGACGTTTTTTCCGTGGTTAGCATATTCAATTTGTACTATTTGCTTCCTATTGTGTAAATATGATTTAAACCAGGAATATGCAGGTCCTCGTACGCCGCAACCATATAGTTTAGTGAGTAAGATGTCATAAAGTACCTTGTCATATGCTTTTGTCATATCGAGTAGTAGCCCAATAACATGTTGTTTGTCGTTTATGTATTGCAGTGCTTGTTGAATGTATTTATAAACTGCTAGTGTTGTTGATCTACACTTCCTAAATCCGTTCTGTGCATCGTCAAGAATATTGTACTTTTCCAAGAATTTACAAAGCTGATTACACATTGCCTTTTCAAATACCTTAGAAAATGTAGGTAGCAGTGCTATGGGTCTATAGTTGCTTGCAATATGTTTATCACCTTTTTTATGTACTGGTTTTACTAAAGCCACTTTAAGAGAGTCTGGAAACTGTCCATCTTGAAAGCTTTGATTAACCATCTTCATCAGGGGAACGGATAGTTCCATAGCACATTGTTTTAATAAAAAAGGTGGAATGTCATCGATACCACAGCTATGTTTATTCTTGGTGGATTTTATTATATTAACTATATCCCTTTGGTCTACCGGGCGCAAATACATTGAACAAGTAGGAGGGTTGATTACGGGCTTACCAATGCTTTTATTCGAATGAGGTGTTTGGTTTTGTCCTACCGTTGCAAAGAATTCATTAAAGTGGTTGGCAACAATTAGTGGATGTTTTACTTCATCATTGTCTATTTTGAGTATTATATTTTCTAGTCTATTTATTGTTGTTTTGCCTGTTTTTGTGTTAATAATTTTCCACATAGTCTTTACCTTATTGTCTGATTTTTGCATTTGTTTAATATACGTAATTTTTTTTGATTTTTTAATAGTCAATTTTAATATTTTGTTATATAGTTTATAATGGTCTTTTATAACACGACTTTTGGTTTCATTGAGAATCGTTCGTAACACTCTTTTATGTAAGCATGATTTTTTAAGCCCTTTTGTAAGCCAACTTTTATTTGGTTTTGATTTTATTCTTATTCTTTGCAGCGGTATATATTTATTTAGATTATTTTTTATTATTGTGATGAATGATTCATAATTTATATGTATGTTTTTGTTGTTACTTAAGACTATTTCCCAATTTTCCGATTGTAATGATTTTTTGAAGCTTTCAACGTTACTTTTTGTGAATAATCTTTTCTCGATGTGCCAAATTTCATTATTGTTTGGCGAATATTCGCAGTTTAATTTAACATTTATTGCCTTATGATCCGATAGCCCATAGTCTTTTACAGTAGCTGTATTTATGAGCGGTGGGTAGTTAGTAAAAAGTAAATCGATGCAAGTCGATGATGTTTTAGTCACCCGTGTTGGTTCGCGAATAATTTGTTCCAAGTTATATGCTTTCATAAAATTTATGAACTCATGGGTCTGTTTATTTTTATGATCTACATTTATGTTAAAATCACCTCCTATGATTAACTGTTTGTGTGACTTTTTAGTAGTTAGTTTATGTAAAACTTTACCCAACTGTTGATAAAATAAATCAATATGACGATCTGCCCTATAAAATCCTATAACAGTACAATTTAGTTTAGGTACGTCAATAGCACTAAATTCTATAATATATTCCTTTGAATGATTTACAATATCTACGCGTTCTATAAAGTCTACTGAGTCTTTTACAATAATACAGGTTCCTCCGCCTTCGCGGGTTGTACGACAAAAAATCGAGGCTATTTTATATCCCTGAGGTAATATTGATTGGCAATAGTTTTCACTTTTCCACAGCTCGGATAAGGAAATTAAATCAATTTCAGAATCGAAAAGTAATTGTTCTAATGAATCTACTTTGTTACCGATGCTTTGAATATTTTGGAAAATTAATGTAAACTTATTCAATGGAGCGATTTTGTTCCTTGATATTTTTGTCTGTTTACGACACACTTTGATGTTGGAGAAAAAACTGTGAGTCACCCAGCTCATAAAATACCGAAGTCTTTGAGTGACCTTCTTGTTCGAGTTCGGGGATGGTAGTTGTCATCGAGTTTACAGCGATTATATCTTCCATTTGTCGTTTTATATCGTCGAATATAGTGCGCATTCCATTATTATTTAGTCGTCCTGTCCAATAATTAAACATTCTATTGTCATACTTAAGATGTAGGTTTGAGTCCAGTAGGTATGCATGTAGGTGAGTCATTATATCCAGGTACAGTAAATCGGCAAAGTTTTGTACTCGCCAGTTGAACAGATTTGAACTATTATTCAATTTAAAAGTAGGTAGGCATAGGATAAGATTTGTATTTTCAATTTGTTTCAAAGTATTTCGTATGTCATAGATTAAGTTAAAGTAGTCATTTGTTACATTAAAGTCTTCCTCACCAATTAATATTATACAAAAGTCATCCTTAGTATAGTCTTTTAGCTTACTGTTTATTCCTTTGAGTAGTTGTTGGGTTCCACAGTTTGGTTGTAAGTAGTGACATATATTATAATTTCTAAACGTTGTTTTTGCAATTGATAATATTTTATTAGTTTTGTTGGTACTTATGATACAAATTTTATTTTGTTTCTTTTGACCGTCTAGCAATGTATTTACCTCTAGTTGATCTTTGCTGTTTTCATCTACATGTTTATTTATAGTTTTTTTATATTTTGAAGAGTTCTTTGGTGTATTCCGCGGACAGTTGTTCTGTTCAAGTAACTCCTGATTAATTCGTTTAAGATTGGTATTCTCTAGAGATAATGATTCTATTTTATTGTGAGCGTTATTTAATTCTGTCGTCAATAGTTCAATTTTTTTTTAGTTGAATAGTTATGTTGTCTTCGTCATCTGAAGAAGTGTCCGGTAAACTTATTGTGCTGCCATCTATTGGTGATTCTGCTGATGTTATACTTTCATTGTCTTTAGTTGAAGTATTTGAGCTGGACTTAGTCCGGTTACGACGAAAGGTGATATTGTCTAAGAAATTCATTTTTGAAATCTTTTATATTACAAAAAGTAGTCGCAGTTAGCGGGGCTCGAACCCGATCCTCGAGATTAATTCTATACTGTTTATAACTAAGCCACTCGAACGTTACTTCAGCGTGTTGAAATTGTTTAGTGGTTTCTTCTTCGTAGTTTTATTTACTCGTACCCACGATATTATTTGTGATTATAGAAATAGAAAATACTTTAATTATGTTCTGCGATAAAGATAGTAGATGTTTTAACATTATCGTAAGTCACATTTCGCTTGTAAGTTTGGCTGTAATTATTGAGTGATTTTTAAAGGCGTTTTGAACAGTTTTGTTTTGATTATTTGTATCACATCACATTCACCAAAAGTGTCACCAGTTTAATTTCCGAGGCAGTTTTATTTAATCGCGTCACAATTTAATCACAGCACTGTCACTAGAGCTTTAGATGTTTAAGCACATTTCTATGTAGGATATTGTATAAACAGTGAATTATTTATATTTTTAAAATATTTTTAAACACGGACTCGAAGTGATCGTGGTAGTCCGAGCCTACCCTCTCCTGTTTCCTAGTTAATGAAAATTAATGTATTAGGTTTTATTATTTTCCATAGTCGAATGTAAAAATAATTAAAAATATATTTATTAGGTATATAGCAATAATTATAGTATATTTTATATGAGGATTAGTTTTATATGTATGTATGTATATTAAAATAATCATATTGTTTTCTGTTGTATAATGTTAAGTATATAGGTTTGTAAAAATAAAATGTGTTACTATAAGAATTATATTTAGAACTTCTCTCGACTGCGATACATGATTGTCCTAGTGCAGGCATTTAACATTTTGAGGGCAATTGTACGTCTTTACGATATATTGTTGTATCTCGCATTTTTGAATTATAAATAAAATTTATTCTTATTTTTTATTATCATTCCATATATTCGCAAGCAAATACTATAGCATGCCCACTTTTAGCCAGTCCAAGTACAACTATATTTTTAAATTATATACCGACGTCAATGCATTCACGATACTGCACTCTCCAAAGACATCTAGAATAGTACGAAGATTTCCATTCAAAAAGCTACCTATGCAAAATGTACGATAAACATAAAATATTCAACATGTAACTCAAACCATCATGAACAGAACAGAATGTAATCGCATAAACTTTCACCCAAAACAGAATTTATTCAAGCACAGATCTGATTCCCTCGATATCAGCAAAGTAATTCGTTTTATACACATAGGTACATAGAATTTCTTTGAAAATGGCCGCCGTATCCGTCCTTTGTTGGGAACAGAGTGATAAATATCTTATAGCTAAGGTGAGGTGGGAATAAATCCGGTAAAACTTGTATTCTTGATAGATGATCACGAATTTTTCACGATTCCTCGCGTAATCCTAAAACACCTTGTTTTTCCTTCTTTCCTCTAAAATCTTGGCGTGAAACCGGTTGAAATTCGGTGTGCATTTGTAACTAGCATTCAAATACTGAAAGGCTACTCAAATTTAAGTCGCGCTTCGTTCTGTCACTAAAAACTCTTTGTAAAGTGACAGACGATATTAAAGTACAATTTAAAATTGAGTAGCCTATCAGTATTCGGGCGTAAGATTCTAATAAAGTGCATAACTAGGTAAATGACACTTTATTTAAAAGTATTATTAAAATAAATTAAAATGATAATCTACTTTGAAATATTTGAACATAATATCAAACTAAACTTAGAAACTAACTGAAATGGCTATTTATGACTATAAAATTTTCCAAGTCTGGTCACATTACGACATTTACTGGTAGACGTAAGACGTTGTGCTGAATTATTCATGCGTTCGCCAGTGACACCGTCCTGTCAGCGTTTTAGTTTGGGAGATTTTGGCATATTCCTCCGGTAAAATACTATATATACTTACAAACTGACCTGACTATGTAGATTTACAATTCCTTATAGCCTTGCAGGAATAATAAAATTATCATAATTATATGACATTGAAAACTGTATAATTCCATAGGATATTGAATGTCCTAACAGGAAGATGAACTTACCGATACTTTGCGGAAATTCCGAAGCGCAAATATCAAATCGGTACAAATTTGAGTTAAGCATAGAATCCTACTATGGCGTTTTTCTATTTTTGTTCCTGATGCTTAATGATAAATACAGCAATAATTAACTGCGGTGGCTGGGCAACTGGCTGCCGCGCAACGTGTCGCGGGTTCGATTACCGCAGGATGTGGATACAGATCATTGTTCCGGGTCTGCGTTTGATGTGTGTGTGAACTTGCATGTTTGTGAACGCACCCACGATACAAGAGAAAATCCTTCGGCAACGTTTTTATTTAAACAAACCCAAAAAAACAAGCAATGCAATGTCATATTTTGCTCATATTCCTTTTAACAATTTAATACTTCTTTGGTTAGAATATTCCTTCATATTTTACATCAAGGTCGCGAGCTCCGTTAACCTCATCTTTAAGCTTAATCCTATCCATCAATTTGTTAGCCGAGTTGATATTTGATAAAGGATGTTGGTTTTCTTTTCACAAAGTACCTACGATATTTGTATACTATTCGCGGAAAGGATATGTGTAGGTATGTCATATAAAGTAACTGTTTTATAGTATTAGGTTTTAGAGCAGATCACAGACACAGTTGTGTAATCCACATCATGAATGAGCTTCGAAAATTTGCGACATATCTAGTATTGCGTTTGCCCCTTATAAAAAAAATATAAACACTTCAAATCTGCACAGACCTACGTATGTATTCAAATGTATAGTTTGTTTCCAAATGTGTGATATGTATCAAAATGTTTAGTATGTTTCAAAATGTGTAGTATGTTTCAAAATGTTTAGTATGTTTTAAAATGTGTATTATGTTTTCCATATAATGGGAATCGAGCTGACAACTTTTCCCAGCCATACAACTAAGTTACAAAATCAATACATACAGCAATTTTAGCTTGTTCTTAGTCGTTATCTTCATTACTGATAGTCGTGTCTAATCTGGTGCACCCGTCACTCAGTGCACAACCCACCTCCAAGCACTCTTGTCGTCTGCGGTCTTTATGTCTTGTAGAAAGGTTAGGCCGGTGAGGTTTTTTGCATCTAGCCAACGGGTAGGTGAACGACTATGAGGTGTTTTGCCGTTAACCTGACCAACAACCACAAGCTTCTCCAGATTGTTGGGGTCTCTTTTGTGATATGACAACACTATTACGATTGTGACTGTGTTACTTGTAAACGCATCCATAACAGCGGGAAATTCTCAAATTGGGTAATGTTTAAAGGAAAAAGAAAAACTGTATTTATATGTATAGGTAAAACTAGCATAAATATGAAATGAGGTAGAAAAGAGCAGTATCTATCTGCACTAGAGTCACGTTATAATGCGGTTGTCCTATGCAATATCTAGGTTAAGGGGTCAGTCTAGGTAAATATGTATAATAGGTACCTTATTCTATCCCAGTTAACATGCTTAATAAAATTATATGGATACTTGATTGTTTTTTTTATGATTTAACGCGAATATTAGTGGTCAAAATACTCACTTCTATTCTATGGCGGCAGAAAGTAATAGCATATCACATGCTATTATGATTGCCTTGATTCCTAAATCTTAAAGTAAGCTGCGAATTAAGGCACTACTTTTCAGACCATACGTGATACGGCGTATGCCAGTGAGTTAATACCGAAAAAAATTAAAAATTATACACTAAACATAAAATCCCGCCTTTTATCCCCTAAAGGGTAGGCAGAGGTGCACATTACGGTACTTAATGCCACTGTACAATGTAACACCCACTTTTCACTATTTATATTATGAGTCCCATCTAATAAGGGGTGAGCTTATTGCCATATTATACCGGACACATTTCCAGACTCCGTGCTAGGTACTACTGAGATTTTTAAAAACCCAGTAATACTTTGCGTGACCCGGGAATCGAACCCGAGACCCCTTGCCCAGCAGTCACACTTGCGACCACTCGGCCAACGGGGCTGTCATAGCCGGCATAGATTAGATAATTAGATAACATAAAATAACATTCACCTTTAACCCTTAATCAAATGGATTTTTTATTACGGTACTGTCAAGTGGGAAATAATTTCCCAATATTTGAATAAGGGTTAAAGCTAAACCAATAACCTAACAACATATAAAATCAATAAAAACATATCACAAACACAAACAACAACACCTAAATAAAACAATTTCCATCATTGACAAAAAACAGGGCAAGGATGTCAGTTATTTATTTGTTCGGTAACATTTTGGAATTGCGGAGATAATACACATGTAGGGTTGACCCTCGTCACGACACATCACTGACATCACATTACACGGGAAACTAAAAATATTACAGCCCTGTTATACTTTATTACGAACACATTATATAACATAATCCACATTAAGATATGGTGTAATTTTTTGGGGAAATTCCTCCGAGAAATGTACTATTTTTAGAGCACAGAAAAGGTGCATTAGGTCGATGTGGAGCTTGAAAGTAACGGACAGTTGTGAACCTCATTTTAAATCTCTTAGGATACTAACTTTACCCTGCCTTTACATATACGAAACTGCACTGTTCGTCAGAAAAAATAGTAATTTGTTTAAAAAAAAAAGCCTCTGAGGACCGTGATAGATCGACAAGATCAGAACGTCGACACGAATTATGTCTGAGCCTCAAAGACAACCCTTAAGCACAAAAGTATCCTTTGCATGGCACCCAAAATATACCTCATAAAATCCCAAATACTATCAAGAATCTGAATTTAACACAATTTAAACGGAAACTTAACAATTTTCTAATTGATAAATGCTATTATACCATTGACGATTTCTTTCATGACAAAATGTAATAAACTGACAACTATGTGTATAATTAATTATGAAAACTTGGGTAACTTATTGTTTATTAAGTGCTTGTATTAATTTATATTGTGTGCAAAATTTTTGACTTTTTTGCTATTGATTGTTTATTTAATGCCTGTAATAATTTATATTGTAACTAATTATTGACATTTTATTAATTATTTATGTTAAAATTTTGAATGTGATGAATATTTTTATACTTTAAATAGTGTGTGCCTAATGGGAGGTATAATAATAATAATTTTAAGACCCTTTTGTATCACCAAAAAGCACACGAATAAATACTTTGACTTTTGACTTTTTTGACTTTGACTTAACATAAATATTGTTACAAATTAGGGTCGTTGAGGACTTGAGATACTTATGCTGGAATACTGTCGTGTATAATATCGTGCTATCTCTGTCATTTCACAAAGAATTAGTGGTGACAGAACTATACTTAAGCGCGACTTAAAATTGAGTAACGTTTCAGTATTCCGACATTAGTGTATTTTTTACTGGTCAAAAGAGAGTAAATACAAAACTGGTAAGAAAAATCATGCAATGACTTGGGTTAGGCGAGAGGGAGTGTCAGACTCTTACTGACTAAAAACCACCCCGTTCCTACTCCTGCTCTTCGAGCCGTAGTTCCGGCAACCAGTTAGACCTTTCACGGCTCCGTATCGGACATCAGCCATACTGGGCCCTATCTGTGGTGGTCTGATGATTGTATAATGTAAGCTGTACGTTTTAAATTCAATTCAACATGTCTAGACGTCTTGCTATTATTTTAATAGGTTGTATGAAGGACATAGCATTACACACACATACAAGTAACATCCACCATCAGTTTATTAAAACTAAGAACAAACATTATATTTGAGTTTCTATTGTGGGGATGCATAGGTACATTGTTATCGCCTATATATGAAATGATTTAATAAATGTACAACAGTTGGCACTCAGACAGCGCACGTTTCATTTCTCTCTCAACACACATGTAACCTTACACTGGTGACCCCGACTACTCATAATTCCCAGTAACGTAGGCGACACATAACGCTCATATACGACGCTCATCTACTACCACGTGCGCACTAAATTCAAGAAAAATGAATACGCAATTCGGACAAACGCCACAGCAACCAACTTCAGCGCCTATACCGATAACCGAAAACAGAAGAATCAACCGCCATAATTTCGTCGTTAACTGTCGCAAGTAAGATTCCGGAATTTTGGCCAGAAAATCCCCGATTATGGTTTTTACAAGTCGAAGCCATATTAGCACCTCAAAAAACCTCGGACGCCAACAAATACTTCATGGTTGTGGCAAAACTCAGTAAGGAGGTAATCCAGCAAGTTGCGGACATAGTTGCGAGCCCCCCGGAATGCAACAAGTTTGAAGCCCTCAAAAATCGACTATTGCAGATTTACGAAGAATCCGAAACGAGACAAATTCAAAAACTGATATCTGAAATAGAACTAGGAGACCGAAAACCCAGTCAACTGCTACGAAAAATGAAGGAGCTAGCAAGAGGTAAAATAGAAGCAGACACACTAAAAATATTATGGCAAGGACACCTGCCTGCACCTGTAAGAGCAGTCCTCACAGTGACGTCAGCGAAAGATTTGGAAGAACTAGCCGTCATAGCAGACAAAGTAATGGAGACCCACCAAACTGTACAGGTCAGCGAAATAGCCCACAGAAACCAAGAAAGTTCAACAGCTTTCGATATAGCCACAATCAAGGCAGAAATAGCGAAAATAAACCTAAAGATAGCGGAAATGGACAGAGGAAGAAGAAGGCATAGAAGCAGGAGCGGATACAGAAACTCTGTGGAGTCGCGTTCTCGATCAAGGCCACGAAGAACGCCCGAAAGTCCAAACTGGTTGTGCCCGTATCACTTCAAGTTCAGGAGCAGAGCTACGAAATGCGTAGCGCCCTGCAACTGGAAGACGAAGACAGCGCCAACCAATCCGGAAAACTGAGAAGACTACAACCGGTAGCGGGAGGTTGTGCAGTCAAGGACCACCGCCTTGTCGTAAGTGACCAAAAATCTAATATCAGATTTCTCATAGATTCTGGTGCATGTATTTCTATAATTCCTAAATACATCGTTAAAAACAAAATAGAATTAGATTATAATTGTGATTTTAAGCTATATGCCGCAAACGGGTCAGTAATAAAAACGTATGGTACTAAGACATTAACATTAGATTTAAAATTGCGCAGACCTTTCTCCTGGACATTTGTAGTACGCAATGTCAAACAAACTATACTCGGTGTAGATTTTCTTAACCATCACAAGCTAATTGTAGACATCAGTGGTCGTTGTTTATTAGACAAAACAACCAATCTGGCAATCAAAGGAACGATCGTAAACCATTATGTGTCAGCAATATCGACATTACGAAGTGATCATCCTATATACCTCTATAATATTTTAACTAAATATCCAGAGATTCTCAAACCTATGTCATTTAAAGAGGCTCCGACGCACTCTATTTATCATTATATCGACACAACAGGTCCTCCTATTCACTGTAAACCTAGACCATTAGCTCCCGAGCGATATCGAATAGCTAAGGAAGAATTTAGAACTATATTAGAGGCAGGTATATGCAGACCGTCTAAATCAGCCTGGGCTAGTCCCTTACACTTATGCCCAAAAAAGATGGACAGTTCCGTCCATGTGCAGATTACCGTGCACTTAATGCAGTTACAAAACCGGATAGGTATCCGATACCCCGCGTACAAGATTTTACATATTTCTTAGCAGCAAAAACAGTGTTCTCGAAAATTGATATTAAAAAAGCCTATCATAATGTATTGATTAATCCGGACGATATTTGTAAGACTGCCATTACTACACCATTCGGATTATATGAATTTGAACGCATGACTTTTGGGTTGAGAAACGCTGCTCAAACCTTCCAACGCTTTGTTGTAACCTTCCAACCTTCCAATGTTCTTCTCCATAGGAATGTATGTACATCTTGGAATGAGCACATTGCTTCCTTTCAATTTTTTATTTGACGATTAAAAGTGCCTTCCTGGTATAATTGAAATAAATGATTTTGACTTTGGCTTTAAAGATCCCAGTTGTTCAGTACGATTAACGTGACCTACGACGGTCGATTGACACATTTAAAGAGATGTTAAATTACCTAGTGAACGTACAAAGAATAAATTCACATATCCCAAGCTAGATAACGAGTGTAATACTACTTTATGTTGTTATAATTCATTGGGATGACATCCCATTGGCACTAAACGATAAAATATTCATTGACTTTTTCTCACGACTTAAATGATACAATATTAAATTTACACAAACATAATTTCGTTGAAGCTGTGTCTGATAACAGATTAACTCAATAAAGCTTGAATTTTCAGCAGATATTACCAAAACTATGAATTATCAAAGGCCATCAACCTAGGTTACTAAATACTGAGGGGTCCTATCCCCATAAACAAGGTAAATAGACCCAAAAATAGACTGTCGACTAGCCAAAATGCCAAAGGAAACAAATTAAAATAGGGTCATTACTAAGCCCCTAGTTGTTTCAGCAAATCAGCCTTTTATCCAAACCCGAGGTAGTGTAACGAAATAATTTTCGGCCAAGTCGTTAAGCCTCCATAAAGGTCCACTTTGTACCCAGTAAAAGGCTCATTTTGTACCCAAAGAATATTAGTGTACACTCTGTACCCATTCTGGTGTTTATGAAACATGCTGTATATAATTTTCGTATAAATATCGTAATATACACCTACCTATTATATCAGCCTGTTTTTGTAGGCCAATTTTAACCTTAGGGCGTTCACTTTAGTATTGTTTGCTTATTAAGTGTAGGAGAGCTATGCTTCGGCACGAATGTGCCGGCTCGACCGGAGCGATACCACGACCTCATAGAAAACCGACGTGAAACAACGCTTGCATTATGTTTCGTCGTGTGAGTGATGTTATTGGAGGCCCAATTAACCCCCCTTCCCAGTCTCCCCAATCCCCGAATCCCCTACAAACCTGAAATTCCCAATTTCCAAAAGACCGGTAACGCACTTGTAACTCCTAACGCCTCTGGTGTTTCAGGTGTCCATGGGTCACGCTGATTGCTTACCATCAGGTGATCCGTCTGCTCGTTTACCGGTTTAACCCATAAAAAAATCAATACTCAACATTTTATTGCTTCACATGTATTACTTAGGTGGTAAATATAATTAGGACACAATCTGAACCCTGTCGGGCACAACAACATAAGTTTTGGAGGGAGCACACCTTGACATGGCATTCGTAGAAATAAAAAATATTATTAATCTACAATAAAATCAATCTTATAAGTTCAAGGTCATATTTACTTGATTCAGTTGCATATACAGAAGAAGAATCATCATACAGTGTTACCCATGGTATGCCGGGAGCGTAGATATACGCGAGACACAATATGTTTTCTATTGTGTCTTATATGCCAGCAGATAAAAGGTTAAGCAATGAGATTAATTGAACACTGACTTCCTTCTATGCCACTGTATTACCCGCACTGATTTCACATACATATCATCAACAACAGCCCTCTGCTAAGCAAAGTCTCTTCTCACACAGAGAATTTGAGATTTGAGCATTAATCACCACGCTTGCTCAATGCGGGTTGGTAATTACAAACCTATAATAAGAAATTATAAGCCCAGCTTTCCTTCCTTCACCGTTTGTCAGTGGTGTTTAGATAATCTTAGAAAGTACATATAACTCGGAAAAAGTCACACCAGGCCATCACGACTATTACACCACGACTACACATACACATCACCTAAAACAAACCCATGCAGACCCAAAACAGTTCTATCTCTATCTATCTAGAATTTAACCTACAAAACACGGTACAGCAGCTATCAATTCGAGTGAGAACACCCATTTATTTACGTCACATAATAAACATCTAGCGAACAACTAAACTCTCGTAATAGGACAGCGAGTTAGCGATCCTATTGATATAATAGCAATAAGCTCTGACAATAGGCTTTCAGGCAGTCTGGAATTGTGCCAACCACAATCCAATAACACTACCCGGGATTGAAACCAGGATTTATCACGTGCTCAGTAATCGCACAGCAATAAAGCCCTTCTGTAACAATAATAACATCATTGGTAGTCCGATGTTCCGAGCGTCTCTCGTCGTGCAAGCTTCTTATGATTATGGGCCCCTATAGTAACTTGAAAGTAGTCGAATAGGAAGGTTTTTGTTTTCAGAATTTGCAAAACTTAATAAAAAATACTTTCTAATATGATCATTCTGCTATATACACTTCAACTTCAAGGCGTACTTATTATTATATTAGTCGTTGTAAGCATCACTAATTGTACAGTGTAGTTTAATTTAGACAATATAGTTATGTTTTTGAATTTGTCTTAAAGACTAAGTTTGTAGCCAGTGGTGCCAATTACGAGTGCCGTCAAACTACTTAAATGTCCCCTTATTGGCAAGTAGTTTAGTTCACTGAGGTGTTATCAAGTACTTTATGAAGTTCCCATGTACAAGTAGGGTAATGGTTTTTATAAAAACTATCCTGAGACATACAAAATTAACTAAAAATCGCGGGTTGCTCACGTGAATATACTGAGAAAAGCTCTATTGGTTTCGAACCATAGTGAGGTTCTTCCTATCCTTTAGTTAATTTAGTTTTGGTTATTATTCACTTTTAAACAGTATGTAGTGAAAGGGTTATTCAGATTATTCGAATTATCCCAAGTTTTTTAGTCTAGTATTAAAAAATCTGATAAATATGAAACGAATACTGAAATTGTAGTTTTTATAGAATAGGAGCCAAATGGAAACGTACCGGAACATGGCTAAGTAAAAAGTATTTGTAATAGTCTTATAAGACGTTTACTGTAAATTTGAGCTCTCCTAAATACAGTAAACTACACTGGTACTAGTCTCTCTAACCTTGACTAGACCTAGACCTAGACCTAGACTAGAAGGTAATACTTCTATAAAAAATCTTAATCTATGTGCATTGTATCTATGTCCTATGTATATTCACTACAGCTGTTGTCATGTCATCTCACACCCAACAAAAGTCTTATAGACCTAATCTTTAAAAGATTTGTCCTTTATCCTTTATAAAAACTCGAAACGACGTAACTTGATTAAGCTATATCCAAGCCACCGAGATCCCACTCCAATTCAGTCCTAGTCGAACTCATTTGTGAAACGGCTGTGTCATTGCGGAACCCGAATTCATTAGGGGAAACGAACCCGCCAGTCATCGAGCCTACAAAACGTTTTGACTAATCTTTTGGAAAAACAAATCTAGAGAATATTTTTTTTTAATTCAGTTTTTCATTTGCTACATTTGCACGTGTTTTGAGTTCAGTACTCTGTTTTAGTCTGTTTACATTCTTCCACGTAAGTATGTAGAAGCATTTTTAACCAACTTCAAAAAAGGAGGTTCTTAGTTCGACCTGTGTGTTGTAATGTATGTATGTTGGTGCGTGATTATCTGGCGATTGGCGGAACCGATTTTGATTCGGTTCCAAAAAAAGATTTTGTTAAGGTACACTTAGGTTAAGGCTTTAGTATAATAATTATCCGGTTTCAAAAAAAGTGGAGTTTAAATTCGGTTTCTTTAATAACCGACTTCAAAAAAGAGCGGGTTACGTTTTTAAACGTAATTTACAAAATAAATATTTACAAATTCTGATGAAAACTTTTTGTTAATTGAAATCATATAACTAAGTCATAATCATAGCAGTAGGTACCTACTAACTATGACCCAAATGTCTATAGAAACATTACGAAAAAAATAACACCAAAAAAATAAATATCAACTTTTAACAAATAATTGTCAGCCTCTTATTCTTCTTAAGAGTTAAGTCTTCCAAACAGTCAGACAACAGCGTTTTTATATTAACTCAAAGCAAGTACTTCCAATGTAACGTAAAATCAATGTTCAAAAGCTTCTTGGTTCAGTTATAAATTACAAAGATATTAAAAGGTCGGCCCTCTCGCTCCCAATCATAATGAAGCCAAACTTATTAGTACCTAGTCTTGGTTTGTTTTCTAATAATCACAATAAGCACTGAAACAACCGACCCATTTCTTTATTCTAATAAATATGTCATATTATAAATTGAATAATTCCAGGTTTTTTTTTTGATGGGCCGACGTTAGACCTCTGTCTCTCCTGGTGGTAAGCGATGATGCGGCCTATGATTTTTTTTTATTGGATAAGCCGGTAAACGAACTGACAGTTCACCTGATGATAAGCAATCAGCGTCGCCCATGAACACACGCAACACCAGAGGTGTTACAAGTGCGTTACCGGCCTTCTGAATTAGGAAATTGAGGATTTTTGGGGAATCAAGGATTGGGGAAGGGGGGGAGAGGTAATTGGGCCTCCGGTAACCTCACTCATACGACGAAACACAACACAACGTTGTTTCACGTCGGTCTTCTGTGAGGCCGTGGTATCACTCCGGTCGAGCCGGCCCATTCATGTCGAAGCATGGTTCTCCCACACTTATTATGATGGAGCACGTCGACCCATAAGCAACCTATTTTACTTATGACCGTTTGTCCTAACTTGTTATGGTGGTTAGAGTTCCCGTTTAAAAAGTTCTCAGGTCTATCTATCCAGCTTCTGTCTACGTTGCCTCTGAGTTAGGGTAACTACATGCTCAGGAAGAGTACAATTGGTGACAAAATGTAATTTACTAATTTGTTTTTAATATCATCTTACTTTTAACCAAACCCTTTCCATTACCCTTTCCAAACAGTATCAATAAAAATTAAAACAACGTCACAAAATATACATAAACCACCAAAATAAATGGTGCCCTCTGTTTAAACGACCGCAACTTATAGCAATTAGCAAAAAGCCTTCGATATTGCCGAAGTTGACATTCCATTAAATACCTCTAGGCGGACCTAATGAGACCTTGGATACTTGTAAACAGAGGGGGATTTATGAGCGGCCATTGAGGATGAAATAGCGAATATTTGGCGCGAACTTAGCGAATGGTTGCAGAATAGCAACCTAATTAGTCGGTCGACGGAACAATAATTGATGGTCTGACTTCCACCGACTTCTAGGCTACACAACTTTGAATCGACTTCGGAGGGGACTTTTATGCCTTTTTGATGACTAAGTCGGGAGGGAATACGAATTCAGTGAGGAATGAAAACGCGTATTTTATACTGATGGCGTTAGTTGATTTTATGAAATTTCATTTGAATTTCGATTTGATAAGTAAAAAAGACATAGTTTGACTAAACAAAATCATTATAGTGACCACACCACTGCCGTACTAATTAGGTGTTTAAGGGAACTTCATTGATGCAGTACTATTACTACTACTATCTACTATTCAGGCTATTTGTCGTTAAATTCATGTAAACGAAATTGAAAGCCTTTCTAAGAATGATTCTCATTCAATTCAGATCAAAATACTGCTTAATAATAAATAATAACTACATCTTTAAATGTATACATAGTCTCGCAATACAGAAGGAAGTCAATATTAGTGAAACCGAACTCAATATTGAGGTTTTCAAGTTAAATAGTTCGACATTTCTCGATTACTATGTCATTTCGGTTCCAAAACAAACTTATTTTTTATCGTTTCCTATAAATTATTGAAAAAGATTCAAATTCAAATTTCAAATTCAATTATTGAAAAAGATATCTTTAACTTTCTATAAATTACTATTTATATTTAAAATTGGATTATCTTTACCAAAGCCTACGCATAGGTCTTTTTCGGTTGACCAAACACCTAAGCAACATTAAGCTATTTAGAGCTTAAAGCTTTATTTATCTAGGCGTCCATTAAAACCTCAATTACTGAAGGTTCCAAGAGATTTAGAAAGTTATTTTACGAAAATACGCGCACGTGAAACTTGAGGATTTTCTTTTCTTAGCATCGTGACCAGCTATGAATAAACCATCGGATCATCTCTTGTGGGATTATATCAGGAGAATAGACCACGTCTTCCTTTTGTATAACTAACATTATACCTCCAATCATGGGTGATACTCGGTGGACTTTAGTACTTCGTAATAAATCTTATTTTATTATGAACACTTTGTAATAATGTCTATTTAACGACAGACTTCTAAAACAGCCAATTTTGGTCTCTGTGGCGCGTAGGTTAATAAGCTGTAGTCTGGGCGCTTGTAGAAGACAACTGAACGAGTGCATGTGCTGCAGAAAAGACTTATTTATATCGACGAACTGTGGAACTCAGTAACATAATATGCCCTTAAATTATTTTAGTTAAATAATCTAACAGGCTACCCTATAAATATAAGAAAAAGATGTTCGTCGAACTAAACGCAACAAAAATAACCGTTCAATTAGGTATATATACCCAAGGTACAAAATTCTGTTCATATTAAAGTATTCAATCAATTTCTTGCTATAAACCTTAATACATCTCCTACAACTAAGTACCATATAAAAATGTACTAAAAGCACTCGTAATCTATGAAGTTTAAAATATGCGATAAACATCATTCATCTACAGTAGATTGATGACGTTAAATACTTCGTCATTAACCATTAGACGAGAAATTGTGAGGTGTAACTCTTTGGGCTGATCGGGGAACTGTAGAGCATGAAGACTTGAGTGAGAGGTCTCGGATTGGGTTTTGCGTCTTAGTTAACAATCGAACCATGGTACAATTTTATTTTCGTATTAAGTAAAGTTGAGAACCTACTTACTACTATTCTATTTTCAATCTTGTGTTTACTGTTTTTTTTTAAACTCAATAGGACTGTCGCTCAATACCTAGGTCTATCGCGTTTAGTTAACACATTTGTAAGATCCAAGATATTATCTTGATCAACAGTCGTGTTCATACTACATTAATTAATGATAAGTACACTGAAATGACCGACACACAGTCAAACTGACTGCACGGTTGGTGCGGTAGCTGGGCAACCGGCTGCAGTGCAACGTGTCGCGAGTTCGATTCCCGCACGGAGCAACACTTTGTGTGATCCACAAATTGTTGTTTCGGGTCTGGGTGTCATTGTCTATGTGAACTTGTATGTTTGTAAACGCACCCACGACACAGGAAAAATTTCTAATGTGGGGCAACGCTTTTATATATAAAAAAAACATCACAGCCTAAAGTTATCTTGTAAAGTAAACTCGAAACAGGAATAAAACCCCGACCAATCCATCAATACTTATGCAAGTTGGTGGCAGTTGAGAAGTACTTTGACTGCTCAGTGGCTGCTGAGTTGGTAACAGTGATTGATCACCAGTCGCCAGTCGTTTGTCGAACGATCACTGTGTGCAATAAAACTTAAAATAAATTAAAAACTTTTTTTGTTGTGAGGTAGTCAGAAGAGTGCTACATTATCTCAGATGACCTAATTATGCAAGGTTGCAGGGAGCCTGATGCAGATCGCTTCCAACCAGCCTATTTGCAAATCGTTTGGGAGCAGTGAACGTGTTGTGGTAGATATTATGACTTTAGCTATAATAATATTTTCGTTTGCCTGGTAGATATGATGTTAATTATATTGGGAACTACGTTGTCAAGCTGGAAATCGATCTAAAAGCTAAAGTAAATATATTATTAATCACCGCTACAGAAGTTTTTAATCACACTACATAGTTCTATAAGCCTATAACTAAAACATGGTCACACTATTAAATCTGTTCAACTAAATTGAACACTTAAAAATAGATTAACAACTTTAAATTAGTTTTATCATAATGCTTAGGTCCCTAATATTTGTGTAAAATCTCAACAAATCTTTAATTTATTGAGAATTCTGAACGATTTTTACTGTATCTAAAACTAGTATCTATCTATATACCTACGATGATCTTTTTTTCTTTTTTTTAAGGGGGGAAAATCATCCAATGACTGCTCCCGCCTGGGTGAGGCGGGAGGGAGTGTCAGACTCTTACTGACTAAAAACCACTCCGTTCCTCCTCCTGCACGTCGAGCCGGAACCCCGGTTACCCGTTAGGTTCTCCGCGACTTCGAATCGGCATCGGCCCTACTGGGCCCCATCTATGGTGGTCTGATGGTTCTTTGATGCGCGCGCGGCGCGCGCAACGCGACGCGCCGTACGCTCGGGTCTGTTTCTGGTCGGACGGGGACCCATGCTCGCCGTCCGCAGGCCCGCGCTCACGGTGGCCGGATATCGTACCTACCATAGTCTAGATAAACCCTAATATTATAAATGTAATTTACGTTGTTTGGATGCTTCTCCATCAATCACGCTGAAACTACTGAACGGATTTTGACGAAATTTGGAATATAAGTAGGGTATGCGCTGACTTAGGTGACAGGACTTTTTAACCCGATAAAATGCGCTCATTGGATCTCAGGAATATGCCTGCAAAGCCGCAGGGGCTAGAATTTAATAAACACCATTGTAGTAGAATTACATGAATGCGATGCGATGAAATAGTGACAGTTATTGCATATAATATTCATAGATATGTAGAGGTAAAGGCATAATAGTGTACATATTTGAAAAGATTGATGACTGTTGAAAAAGCGGTATGTAGGAATCATAGTAATTGGCATTCCCTAGTCTTTGCCTACCCCCATGGGAGACAGGCGTGAAGTTATGTATGTATGTAAATATTTATCAGTGCTTACATAAAGACCTAAAGTCTCCATAAGACCTGCATTCCTAGTCTAAATTTAACTAAACAATACCCAGTTGGCTACTAATTAAATAAACTTACACTATTACCACATAGTTTGGTTTGTAATTACCTACAAAACAGACATAGTGGTTTCACAGACCCTAGATTACTGTGTCACCTACGAACCCGACCCTGCATAGTTACAGAGTTAGATACGCTTCACATCCCGTAAACGAGGATAAAGTTGTTTAGTGTATAAACACGTGCACATAAATCTATCTGTCTGGGGTCTGCTACTGCACCCAGTAGCAGCGCGACAGTCGCTGCGTCGCGGGTCGCGAAATGCTGCTCATGAATATGAGCCTCTAGCATGGCTTGAAACTAGTCGAGTTTCTCGTCAAATTATTACGTGAGTAAGCCGAAAATATAATAATTTATTAAGTATGTCTCACGAATGTTACAATACATATATTTATATATTTACGTATCGATCGTTACATGCTTATTAATTTAATTATCGGCTGAAACAATTAGAACAGCTATAATAACGATCGACGCAGATACCATATTAATCTAATTTATCGTCTGCTCAAGTGATTCCCAGTAATTACTTTACAAAATATTAATTAATGTTATGGATACGTAAGTATAGGAGTCTGTGTTCATTACTGTTAGAGGTTAAAGAGATTGCTTCGAACCTGGCAATGTGACTTTCTCCTAGTCATGTTTTTCAACATCTAAATTTCATCGTTGCTCGTTGATATATCGATTTAGTAAAGGAAAATATTTTGAGGAAACTTTGATTTGAAATTATAAGTTTCAATTCAACAATCCCCTTAAAGCAAGCATGGTGATTTATGCTCATTCCTTCTCCGTATGTGAAGAAATAGGCTAAGTATCTTTACTATTTTTGGTGTTCAGTTCCTCCATTCCAATACCAATACCAACACCCACAAAATACAAACAAAAACAAAATAGAATTCACGGAAAACAAGAATAACAGAATTGAATACGTCCACATTTCGAAACAGGGATATTAAACACGCCAGAAAATGCCCCCTAACGCCTTCTGAACCCCAAAAGCTGTTCACAAAGTTGTAAATGTTACCCCATCGACCACCGTACAGGGAAATCTTACTGAGAATATATGGGCATACTTTATGACGCAGGTACTGATACAAGCACATCAAAATACCCCTTTATGGAAAATTTATTTAAGAGATTTTCAACCTTTATATACGAGGAATAAAGTTCTAAATGGTTTGGAGAATTTCATGGACAGTTAAGAGTAGCTTGATGTGCGTTCATTTGCACCTACCTATGTGTATGTTGTTCTAAAAATAGAAAGTAGGAAGAGCTTTTCCTGTTTCCTCTCCTGATTTGAAATCCGAGAATGGTGATATTCTTTTCGTATTTATCCTTTGGTCCTTAAGTGGGTTCGTGAATAAACCCACTTAATAAAGAAAGGATCAAATAAATACTACGTGATTTACCTGTCTTAAGATGTTAACCGCCCGTGCAAGTCAGCGGTGACCTAAGGGATGCGAACCCTTTGTCACATTTTGAACAGTTTTCTGTGACCAGTCAAAAAGTTCAATAGTATTTTTTGTTTGTGATATTTTTGGGTACATTTAAAACAACACAAATGTTAAAGCTGTATAAATTTAAGAAGCTTAACGTCCAATACGTCCATGGACTATGGACTCTGTCCCACTTTAAATCATCCTGTGCATTGGTGAAAACCACGTACAACTTTATACCTCTAGAGGTACAGTTGTATTCGAGGTTATCGCAAATAAACAGACGTGGCAGTGACTACTGAAATACTTTTTGTATTAACACATACATACTATATCTCTCTTCATAGTGTTCATGCATGCTCATCGATGAAGACTGCTTCTACTTTGTATGGTTTTCTATTAGGTATAAATTATCACTACTATTATTAGGTTTGAGAATTAGATGTAGCACAAATAACTCTCCACCTATTCATAATAAAATATACTAAACTTGAAGGTTTTAGTACGTTTGTCTACTAAAAAAATACATAATTATAACATGTAGGTATCATGTAAAATTATGCAAATAACGCGACCCAACTAACGCACTAATGTAGAAACGCCCAAGTTACCGAAATCCACGTATGAAATCTACTATCCTAGATGGCTCTAAGTGTGTCTAAAAATAGATCCAGGTCTAACATTAGAGTTATTCCTAGTACAAACATATTAAAACCTATACACGTGAACGATTAAGTTCACCACGTGTAGTGAAGAGGATAATCGGATTAGAACTTAGAACTTGGACGATTTATTATAACCAGCGTTGAGTTTGTATTTGACTAAACTTTCATAGTAGCTTCTCTGTTTTTGGCGCGAATTGGAGTTACAATAATGAATAGATTTCCTTATAGAAAACTACATACAATATCGAATTCAGCATGTTGGTGTTCAATAGTTTTCAAATGTTACCTACTTAAGTCAATCCAATGAGTTAAGGTAATTCGTATAATTAGATAAAACTTATAAAGGAAATATTTACTTAATCCTCTTGTTCATCAGCTACAATTTTGATGGTGAAAGTAAAACCTGACTACACAACACAATCATAATAATATGCAAACAAGGTATTCCCCAAAGAGGCAAGCAGGAATGTATTTACATATATTTACCACAAGTAATTTGCAGTAACACATTTTACTGGAGAAAAATCTTACCCACCATAAAAAAGTCTTACGTTCTGATGTGACGTCATATCTTTTTCACCCTTATCTTTAACCCTCTATAGTGTAGGATTTACTATAGAATGCTTCCTTATAAACATGTTGTAAAGGCTTCCTTCATACATATTAAGTAGGGTACATAAAAGAAGAACCGCATTGTCACATTGCATGAAGCGATAAGCCTTTTTTTTTTTTGAGGGGGGAAAATCATCCAATGACTTCTCCCGCCCGGGTGAGGCGAGAGGGAGTGTCAGACTCTTACTGACTAAAAACCACCCCGTTCCTACTCCTGCACTTCGAGCCGGAGCCCCGGCAACCCGTTAAGTCTTCCGCGGCTCCGTATCGGCATTAGCCCTATTGGGCCCCATCCGTGGTGGTCTGATGGCTCTTTGAGGCGCGCGCGGAACGCGACGCGCCGTACGCTCGGGCCTGGTTCTGGTCGGGCGGCGAGTCACCCGTGCTCGCCGTCCGCAGGCCCATGCTTACGGTGGCCGGAGATCGTCTCGCGATCCCCGACGCCCGGAGTGTCTCTCGCGACGGCCGGGGCGTGAGGAGGTTCGTTCCCTCACGCGCTCCGCCTCCTCCTTAGCTAGCATAACTGCTTCGCAAAAGGAGGAGACGGCATCCCAGTCCCTCTCGCTCCGTACCATGGTCTGAACCAGAGCCGGACGCGAGAGGTCGCCGTCGCCAATCACATCCCTGAGGACACGACGGTGCTCAGCCCACGCAGGACACACCGCCACCGTATGCTCCACCGTGTCCTCCGGGCGATCCTCGCAGTGAAGACACTCGGGCGTTTCCTCCCGCCCAATCCGAAACAGGAACCTACCGAAACTTCCGTGTCCGGTAAGTACCTGCGTCAGGCGGTAGGTGAGGACGCCGTAGCGTCTCTCAAGCCACTCCTCAAAGAGGGGACTTACCGCTGCAATGACAACGAGCCCAGCCCTCGGCTGCGACAGCCGTTGCTGCCATTCCGCCATGAGATCACGCCGGAGCTCATCCCGCCACGCACTAATCTGGCGCGGCAGCGGATTTTCGCCCCGGCGACATGAAGCGATAAGCCTGGCTTTTCATTTGCGCTCGTTTCGTTCCCTATCGCCGTCGACCACCGATCAGCCATGTTGAATGTCGACCTATCGATAAATCTGTCAACCAAACGGATGTTTTTATCGACACATGGTTTTAGAGGGATTGGATGTGATTTACTAGGATGAGTGAGGTTTGAAAGATTTTGATTTTGATTGTAGTGAGAGCTATCTCTCATTGACAACTGAAAAAATTAAGTCTTAACAATAGCAGTATTTACTAAAGAGCCTCTAAAGAGACACACTGCAGTTGATCTTAACTTCCAGTTTCATAATATTTTGTTCCACACTGGAATCGTAAAATGTATTACGGCGTCCCACGTAGCCGTTATCTATTATTATTGGAATTTATTTATTTATTTAAAGCTTCATGCACAAAATGTACACAAGGTGGACTTAATGCCGCAGGCATTCTCTCCCAGTCTGACCTTTGGGTGATGCAGAGAAGAGTTAATGGTGTGAGCAAGAAGCAAGCAATTATTTAATAGAACAAATAAAATAGATACACTTACATATTTCAGAGAGAATTTAACCTCATTTGTTTGGCTATATTCCTCTTAATATAATTTAAGACTCTAAAACATGCATAAAAATATTAACTAGTTGCACTTTGATAAGTTCGACAATGCGAGCTACGCGAGCTCACTGGAGCTTCAAACCTAATTAACATTTTCGCCGTACACGCTAAATAGGTACCTAATAAGATTGCAGCCAGTTAGTTAAGTGTGTACTGCAGTTCATACAGAGTTTAGAATATTTTTCTATTTTATTTTACCTTACGAGTAGGTACTCTTTGTTTGCCTACAAAATCTGTTGAAGGTTAATACTCCACTAAAGTATCTACACCAGTAATAAACAAACAATATTTTACACCAATGTGTTACTAATCAAATAGTGTTAAAGATGAGATACTTATTATGTGTGTCTTTACCCATTCACGGGACCACAGGGTCCCGTTCATTTGGGAGTCGTACGAGGGGACGAATATATGACAATGTTAATCTATATATAATGGATACACAAACCGGCGACTATCCCTGTGCACTATGGAAATGCACCCAAGGACAGTCCCCGGTTAGTGTAAAACTATTATAGATAATGGAAAAAAGGTAAGCTATGGTGGGTTGCTGTGGACCGGTAAATTGGGGAATATGGATGACTATGGTACCTGCCAATAACCCAGATATTATGTTATTATTACAAACGTATTGCATGCTGATTTATTATGTACCTGGATGTGATCAAGAGGATGAGATCCCTTAATGGATGTTAAGATAATAACATTAGGGGCAGAATGAGTAACTAAGTAAATAAGTACTGCCTAAATATCAACGAAAAGCAAAGACTGATACGGGTTTCAGTTTCAACTCGTCATGGGTTTGATTTCCGCATTGGGTAATGTCGCAACTTCACAGTCAAAATTTTACGTTATTCAGAAATAGTTATTCCGGGTCTGGTTGTGACGTATAAATATAAATACAAATTAAAATTACCTACCTATATGTTTGTTACACATCCACCTCACAGAATCAAATCTTAGTACCGGATGGACGACGACTTTAAAATAATATTCCTACCTAAGTACGTACCGTGCCAATATTTTTCAAAGTTTGTTTTATTTATTTAGGAATTCAACTTTACAACATAAAACCATGTAAGCAACTAAGTGCACAGAGGATATTTAGAATAAATCACTTGACAAAAATTGGTTACGAACGCCAAGTCCCGGGTTCCGTGTTTCTAAAGCCTAAAGGGAGTCAAAAGCTTGTCAAAGACAGACGGGACTCTCTCTAGTCGAGCTTGCACCTCGAGGCGATTTAGTACAAAAGCCACTTTGTGGACATTTCAACGACTATATTCGAATTATTCTACCATTTGGAAAGGGTAGATATTGTATGTATTTTCTAATTGGTTGAATCGAACATTACGTAGGTAGCTGTTTTATTTTCATAGAAATTATTTTAAATAATATCGTTATGTTATACTAAATATTCATTGGTTAGTTCTTAGTTACCTATTGTTAATTACTTAAACTATTATATATAGCAAGCGTTTATTGCATGACACGTAACAAAATTATTTAAAATTGTATACAATGTATACAATTCATTAATGGTAATGTAAACAAACACTAGATGGCATAACGTTCGCTTACTATTATTTGAATACGTAATTATAATTTTATTACATTCAAACCGTTTTTTGGGGTTTTTATGGAAATAAATCATACAATTTTTAATTGAATAAAATTATTTTTAAAGTTGAATTAATATGTGACCATAGACAACATGCAATCTATTTTCAAATAACTAGAGTAAACTGGCAACTTTGACAGTTTGGTTTGGTTTATGGTTTCATCACATGACCCTTTTATTTTGTTCCCGTGATCAAATTGTGGAAATTCAAAAATAATTACAATGGCAATGGCCAAAGTGGAAATTGACGTTGATGACATGCATGAAAATTCACTTGATAACAGGTAATATGCTGTTGAATTTGGTGTTATTTGTTTAGTGCATTATATAATATGATTTTAAGGCACCGAAGGTCATCGCTTTATAGTTTTGCAACTTGGCAGTCGACGCAGTATTCTCTCGATTTAGATTTTATTTTCAAGTGTTGTATTTTAATTTATCGCATTTGTTTGCAGTGCAGATATTGAGTATTTGGGCATGGTAGATGAAGGATCTTTTGGTATGTAATATCTATGTGTTTTGTTTTTCTTTTTTTTTTTTTTTTTCCTCGTACAAATAGACATCACTAATTTGTTTACCATTGCACAGAAGTAACCCTAATTCGCTGTAACATGTTTCAATTTAATTATGTACGTGCATTAGAGTAGTGTCGTGTGTTATTCAATTAGTGATAGATTTGATTATTCGTTATTTCAGGGAGTAACGAAGAGAAGTCCCAACTTGTGTCGCAACCCTACTTGGAGCCCCACGACACTAATACTACGTATAGCTTCAAAGATATATGTACGTAAAGTTCTTTTTTAAAATTACAGTTACACAGATAATGTCTAATTGTTACTTGTAGTAAGTATTTGTTACTTGTAGCCATTATAACCTAGTACCTACATAATTCACTATTTTTAATTAGATCCAGGTTGGTACTAATTAAACTTTTTTTTTTTAGTTAGCATATCATCAAACATATATTTCTATATGAATGTATAGCTAGATGTTCAAGTATTTATCCTGTACACAAATCTCACTGGAGTTTAGTGATAGATTAAACTGTCCAACACCAAGCGGTCACCGGTGACCGCAACCTATTGTTCTATAATTGTGTCTACAAAACCGGTACTGGACAAGTTAATTTTCATATTTTGAACTTTTTGAAGGAATGAATTTTTTATCTAAATGCGCCTAAAAAAACTGTATGTAAAACACTTATTATTTAATTGCCAATAAGATTTAGAATGCACTGCACATAGAACATGCTAACTTTTTGATTGTAAATATTTTCTCAATGAAGAGAATTCTTAGATCATCCCCACTATCAGTGTTTGTTTACAGTATTTAATATTGTAAATACATGCATAATATTGTTGTTATTATTTTATCATCCTGATTATGTCTTAGCTCTGAATGTCATCATGACACAAGTGGTTCCTGAAGTGTGCTACTTATCGCATTTCCTTAAGATTAATAATTACTATATCTAGGTATTTACATTAATTGTGCTTGAGATATCCTTGAAATATCCGTTTTATAACTCTCTAGAACTCTCATAGTGATTTTTCTGATAACATACATATTATATATAAGTAAAACCTTTAATAATATGAATTTATCATATACTATATTGAACTATGTATACCACACATATTATTATAAAAACATGTGTGTAGTAACTTGATATTTCAGTTCTGTGATATTAAATTTATAACTAGCAAGTACTCCCTCGCTTTTTTAACCACTCTGCTCGATTAGAAAAGAGCATAAGATTTTTATAATTTACACTCATGTCAGCCACAAAACAATCACTGCTGAACATAGGCCTCAATCGCTATATAGACTTTTTATAATAAAAATGTGATAATAATTACATTGCACATGGTTTATAACTGCACAACACATATATGTATACAAACTATTTGCCTTTCCAGCTGGTGCAGTCAAGTACAAATTAATAACTATGACAGGAGAAGAAGCTGGCATCAACATCACACATTCACCTTCTCCTGGTAAGTGTTCTGATCTTGACATAATAATCTCTAAATAATTATAAACATAAAATATCAGGCTGTCATTACTGACTATTGGTTACTATTTCAAAGAAATAAGAAGAAAGAAACACAGTTTATTTGCACCATTACTAAAATAAAAAAAACAAGAAAAACAGTTTTCAAAAGAACAGAACAGTGTACACGGTGCATAAAAGGCCAGTGCTCAGCCAATATTCCGTGTCAAAGAAATAATTATAAAGATAAAATGACAGTCTGTTATTACTGGACTATTATACTATTACTACTTATATTAATTTTCTTTTACAGACGCAGAATATTTTGTAATTAGTAATCCTGTAGAAGTTTTTGGTACAACAACTACGCCAAAGAAAAATGCGCGCAGAGATCCACTCCAGACAAAAGCAGTTACAGCAAAAAAGGTTTGTGTTGTTCTCTAAAAAGTATTGCAGTAGAAGAACATAGATTATCCTAAACTTGCGCCCACTACAAACGGATGTACTTCTTCAAAACATGCAAGAAGCATACCCAATCAACTCTTAGTTAAAATTAACTCGTCGAGTACCGGTTTTGCAGACACAATTATAGAACAATAGGTTGCGGTCACCGGTGACCGCTTGGTATTTGACAGTTTAAAACACCTACTTATAAACCATAACCGCTATCTCTTTCAGCGTGACGACAAAAGACGAGCTACCCACAACGAGGTAGAAAGACGTCGTCGAGATAAAATCAATAGTTGGATCTCTAAACTGGCTAACTTAGTTCCCAATTCTGGTCTACCGGACTCTGCGAGTAAAGGGGGAATATTAGCTAAAGCATGTGATCATATCACAGACTTAACGGAGAAACAAAAGAGGTTAGTAGCTTAGTTTTAATCCCACTGTGACTATGGCTATGACTAGAAAGAAAGAAAGAAAAACCATTTATTAAACCACGACACACAACAATAATACAGGTACACACAAAAAGCCCAGGGTGCGTCGCAGCGCAAAAGGTTGAAGCTCAGCCTTATACTGTGGCCCAGGCTCGAGTCCACGGCGCTGATTTTCAACACCAGCCCGTGACTCAGTGGTTTTACCTATGTCAGTGAGAAGTTAGTTATATATAGTCTATGTTAAACAAATATCTCTAATATATTTTACCTTCAAAAACTTACATCTGAGATGAAAATATTAATTTGTTCACATTGAATTATTATTTCCTGATATTCAAATCCTCTCTTCTATACAATACTAAGCTGCCATAACAGAAATGGGTTAAAAAATAAATTAAAAAACAAATATCTAATACTGTATTTGTTATCTGTGTATTTAATCTCTAATCAATGCTAAATTATGTGTGTCAGCAGTGTAGATTCTACAATATTTTGTTTTTGTGTTTCGTTGATAGTTGCCTTGGAGATAAGTAATATTATGTGATTAGGAAGGAACAGAACTAGTTTACATGATAGCCTTCTTTTTACCTCTTTGGTTGAATACTTTACCTTTTGATCTCAAGTCTCAAAGTCGCCAATAATAGTCTCACCTGCAAAAATCGACTTCTATTTGGAAACTTTTTAATTTTATAATGTTTTATAAGTTTTATCCAATATTATAATGTTTCAGATTAGAAAAACTGGAAGTTGAGAATGAAAAACTTGTACTAGAAATATTGAGACTTAACCAAGAGCTGACTGAGGTGCGTAAAGAGAACAGCTCAATGCGCAACCAACTTGCGGACAACTGCATAGTGCTATCACACAGGCCTAAGGGTCAGAAATCTTAGTTCAAAGTGAAGTGTAGGACTTGATGACTGACTAAACCAAGGTGCTGAATGCTGTGTGAAGTGACAACTGAATGATTAAGCTAAGTACGCATTGGAATCAATACTGTCACTTTAACAGGCTGTATGTGTTATCTGTGGTGATACCTCTTTTAATCTAATGTCATTGTTGTATCAGGGCTTCCCAACCAGGGTTAGACACCACTATTAGTAATACTTTTTTCATAATATGGTCTGGACTAGTGATGTGCCGTAACCGGCAATATTGCCCGAAGTTGTAATTGTTGTGGTTGTTTAATTATGAGTCAAATTAACTACGGATACTATGCGCTATACTTGAAATTTGCATTTCAAGCCCATCATCTACATTATATACATTAAAGTGTTATTTTGGGTAAAACATTGCCAGCAGTTTATACAATAATCCCGGCAATAGGAAATAAATTTACCGGCAGTGGTATTATTGCCGTCAGGCATATCACTAGTCTGGACTGGACCAAGATTTTGTCCAGTCTTACGATTATATTGATCCTCTCAGTTGTCTCCTTTGACATATAAGTTTCATTTCAGTTTTAACCGTCGTATTTATTTGAAACTCAAGACAACATCTCTGTCTTGTTTTTTTTATTTCGCGGACAATACTCTTCTGCAGACCACTACAATAGTGGTCCATGGACCACAGGTTGGGAACCACTGGTGTAGATAAATTATTGCCAGTAATGAAAAAGTCCAATGTGAATTGTGCAATTATTTATTTTTAATTAATTACTAATTCAATTAATTTGTGTCATTGCTATGGCAGCCAGCTGAGACAGTATTGTACCAATGTGTTGTTTATTTTGTCCTATTTAATTAATGCATGTGCATTATGAACACCAATTATGTTTTGTTGTTATTATTTTCGTTTTATGAATATAATTAGTTGATGTTTTAAAATTGCTTTTGTGATTTATTATGTACATATACAAATTATATCATCTCCATCTGTTAATTGCAAATAAGCAATATACAATTGATCTTGTTATTGTACTATTTTGCAATTATTTTGTCTCCACTTTAAGTTCATTTTGCATAATTATATTTGTTCAAAGATTGTAGTCAAAACTTGTTAGTTAAATTAATAGATTGTGTCTGTGATCTATGGCACTAAAGTTACGACGCCTAATATTTAGTTGTAAGAATTAAAATCCAAAAGAGTATGATGTATACATAAATTATGTAATATAATGTTGTTTATGTATTGAAATGAGATTCCAAACTGTAAAATAATGTTTGAACTACAATGTTAATCCATTTGTCATAAAAAGAGCTATAGCCGTGACTTATCGACTATGGAACTGATATTGCGTAATGAAACTGCAATATCCCCCAAGTTTGGCCATTTCATTGGCGTGGTGGGAAAATAATAATGTGTGTTCCGCCATGACAGGCAAAGGGAACACCATAATGCTGCCTTAGATGAATCATTATTTATTTTACAGTTAGGAAACTTTAGTAAAATCCGTTTTATATACTGTAGTTCAAGATGTTTCGCGTGTGATCTCGCGTGCTTTAATCTATTACTGGTTAAATCTGAACAAAAGTATATTTAATACTTGAACCCATTTGCACTGAATGACAGCTAACTTATTATCAAAACAATAATTATTTATTTAGTTCTTTCGTGCTATGGGTCCAAAACCTGTATGAATGTTCTAAAGTAACTATGTATGTTGTTCTAGTTATACATTTTTATATGATACTAGTTATAGCTACTTACAAAATGTGTAAGTATAGGACTAAAGTAGGGTATCCTAGCTTTAAGAGTTGAGTTGTTCTTAATTTAACAATTGGCTTAAAGTTGCATTTATTTTAAATCCTCATACAAATGATCACATACTGTATACCGGTCATGTTTTAGAATGAATCAGGTATTTTGTATTCTTTTTTTTTATTGTAGCACAGTCCTACTTGAATATAATCAAGTGTTGTTGAAGATTTTGTGTTTTATTGCTAATGTCTTTTCTATTATTCACATACCAAGATTTTTATGTCGTAAGATATGTCTAGTACAGATAATAGATGTGTTACTCAAAATCTGCTTATTTGTAGATAATCTTATATCTGTTAGCCAGTACATGTTATTTGTTAAAAATCTGAAGAACAAAATGAAACAATATAAGAACATTTTAAAATTAAAATATATTTTCTTGATATCTCTTTAATTACTCAATTCAGTTTCCAAAAATGGTAACTCCTTTTTTATAGTTTCGTTAGCTCCCACAGCATATAATACAGTAATTTTATTATCTAATTTTACCACTTCTTTGGCTGCTTCTTTTACCAATTTCTTCTCTACTATTCTTTTAATTTTTCTGTTTGGTTTCAGTGTGCATTGTTTTTCCTTTATAATATGTAGGTATACATCATACTTCCTTTTGAATTTCTGACCACACGTGTCGCATTCGTATTTCATAATACCTGCAAAAATGTGAGATCACTACATAGTACAAAACAAAGTCGCTATCAGCCGTCTGTCTCTCCCTATGTATGCTTAGATCTTTAGAACTACGCAACGGATTTTGATGCGGTTTTTTTTAATAGAAAGAGTGATTCTTAAGGTTTATATGTATAATACATGCATATTGCACCCCTGCGAAGCCGGGGCGGGTCGCTAGTTTATTACAAACAAATGTTTGATTAACTTCTCAAAAATGTTACTTAGGTTAGACAACAATTGTTTTTGTTAGGTACCTACTATTAATTTCACCAGTAACCCAATTTAGACCAATAATAAAATATTTTGTTCCTAATTACAATAAAAAAGGACAGTTTTATAATTATTCTTTCTCAAAAATGTTTAGCGTTATGAAAGGTCAAGGGCAATTTTTGACATCTATCCATATATAGATGTCAAAAATTGCCCTTGACCTTTCATTGATGTCAGAAAATAATTGTAGATCCTAATCTACAATTATTTTCTGACATAATTTAGAAAACCATTCATTTCTCTGAAAAATTAAAAAAAAACAATTATTGCAACCTTGAATATTTTTGATGAGGACTTTTACAATTTCATAACAATGGTACCCCGTAACATCTATGCAAATTTTCATTTTTCTAAGAATTAATGCAAGGTTTCCCCTTATTTTTGGTCTAAACTCACCGGGTTATAGGTGAAATGTAAAACAAGTCTTCAAGAAAGCCTTTTAGGCATCACAATAGAGTAAAATGTTTAGGTATTTATTCATGTGCCTTAAATCATTCTGAGCTTCAAATCTCTATTCATATATGTTACGAGCCAAAATAACGAATATTGTATGGAAACCAAATGTATTAGTTTTAAAAATTAACATACCCAAATGAATTTTCATGTGCCTGCTCAACACATCTTGCCGGGTAAATGAATAATCACAGTAAGGACACTTAAATGGTGTTTCACCTGTGTGTTGTCTGTAAAAAAATTAAATTATTAATTTTTGTATGGGATAAACCAGTAACCGAACAGGCGGATCACCTGATAGTAAGCAATCAGCGTCGCCCATGGACACCTGAAACACCAGAGGCGTTACAAGTCCGTTACAGGCGTTTTGGGAATTGAGAATTTGATGATTGTGGGGGATTCGGGGATGGGACTGGGCAGGGGAGTAATTGTTCTTCCGGTAACTTCACTCACACGAGGAAACAACGCAAGCGTTGTTTTACGTCGGCTTTCCGTGAGGCTGTGGTATCGCTCCGGTCGAGCCGGCACATTCGTGCCGAAGCATGGCTATCCCACACTTAAATTACCGAATAAACTAGATGTCCCACTAACATGTTTTATTTTCTAATCGATTTATAGTCAATGTTCACACGGCTACCAGCTATGCAATACCAGTATAAACTAATCGTTGATTGTACGGGAGGACCGCAACAAAGGCAGACATGCTAAACTGGTTTTTGTAGATGACCAGAATTAAAACATCACATAACATCACGCCTTTTATCCCTGAAGGGGTAGGCAGAGGTGCAAATTCACGGCACTGCCACTGTACAATGTTACACTCACTTTTCACTATGAATGTTACGAGTCCCTTAGAATCCCTATTCCAAGGGACTCGTAACATATAATAATAATAGGTTCACCCCCTGGTGAACCTATTGCCATATACAGGGCAAATTCCCAGATTTTTTAAAAAACCTAGCCACACTTTGCCCGACCTGGGAATCGAACCTGCGACCCACTAGCGACCCCTCTGCCAACGAGGCAGTCCAGGATAAAAATACAAATTGCTTTTAAATAAAGGTCGGACCATAGTCCCACTGGGGACTACCGTTTTTGTGCACACCACCTAGTGTGAACCTCTAGTCTTTTCGTCCAATTAGGAATGGGCTATTGTCACATCATTGGACATTCCATCTTTGACGGCTACAGTGAAGGGACTAGAAAGTCCCTTCCTACATTTGCGCCATTACTTGAGCAAAAATACCTTAGCCCCTATTGTATTGTTGCAGTTGAAGGAGCAGTTCTTACCTCATGTGAACCTTCAAATCTGAATGTCTGTAGAAACCTCTGCCGCACTCTTTGCATTTTGTGGAATAATTCTTTTCATGCCTTCTTATATGCAGAATAAAGTTGTTGCGTTTATGCATCATCACATTGCAAACTGAACAAATATATTGCTAGAACAAAGAAGTTAAATAATAAATTAAAAATATAAAAGGTAAGTATGACAGATGCTGTTTTTAACCGTGAAATTGTCTTAATAGCAAATGGCAAAAACGACTTTATTATGTAGGCTGTTTTATCCATATAGTAGAAAGTATTAATTCGACTGATGTCTGTATTCATATGGTATTTATGAAAGAAAATTAAAATCCATGGAAGCTTGCCACACCAGAGATGTTGCAATCTGCGTTACTGGCCTGCGATATCCGTGCGTTAATCATATTACGGCGAAACAAAGCATGTGTCGTTACGTCAGTTTTCCGTGAGGCCGTAGAACTTATAGGCTGGTTAAGTGGCCCATTTGTGCCGTAGCGTTCAAATTAATAGACTTACTTTTTGAGATTTCCGACTTGTATATATCGAATGGACACTCATATGCTTCTTCAGTCTACTTCGTGAAGAAAACGATTCTCCGCAAATTGCACAATTAAATTCAATCTTAGGTTTCTGAAAATAAAATATGAATTATAATAACTTAAAACTCACATTTCTTGCTCCATATATGTATTTTTATAGCAAAAAGCATGAAACTTTCAATTTCTGGTAACAAAAAGAATTTCCGATACCGGGAATCGAACCCGAGCCTCCTGGGTGAGAGCCAGGTATCCTAGCCACTAGACCATATCGGACATGACTGTTAAGCTGAAATAGCGTTGCATATTCTCTCACTGAATATTATATTGTTACTATGAATATTTATTTATTAATTTTTTTTAATCGTAAGAACTATTATATAATTGGAGGAATCATTAGGTACTTCTGTTTATCCATAAAAATATTTTATCCGGTAGCTATACTTATTGTTAATAATCATAATTTATTTATGTATCATATCATAATTGTTCATTTTACATAATTTTTTGAGTTTAATTAATAATATTTACAATGGCCTCGTTGAGCGAGTCAAGTAGGACTGCGAAGCAACAGGTTTAGGCTCGACTTATGGAAAGGGTAATTATTGTAATTTCCTGTTTTTAAAAATTTTTACTCTAGATATAATTAAAAAATACAGGGTATCCCTGAAGTCGCCGATCAAATGGCATCAGGTGATCGGTAAGGTTCCTACAGTTATCAGAAAAATATAGTATGTATCACGACAGTTATTATGAAAATAGGTATCTTATGTGAAAAGTTTGTTTAAACGCGCTAATCTCAGGAACTGCTGTTCCGATTTGAAAAATTATTTTTGTGTTGGATAGAGGTATAAAACATCACGCTCAGATCAATAGGAGCCGAGCAAAGTGGGTGAAACCGCGCAAAAGATTCTACCAGTCCTACTTACCGAACAAACTTTCAAATGTCTTTTAAAATTTGACTTGTCCTGCATCTCTAATCCACATTCACTACATAATAAAGGATTTTTATTATTTAATGCTTTCCTTTTCACTTGCCCATGTATTTTGGCCATATGAATACTTAGAGCTTTAGCATTTTTAAATAGCTTGTTGCACGATTCACAGTGCGATTTCTCCTTTTCTGCACCATCTTCAAGAGCTTGTGGATTTTTTTCTTTATCATTTATCGTTTTCTTATTCTCAATTGGTTTATTTTCTTTACTTATTGCCATTTCAAAGTCCATGTCAGTAGTATCTTCATTCTCGAATTGAATACGAATTAATTTTAAGTCTATATTTATTGATTTCTTATCTTCTACACTTTCTTCAACAGTTGGTTGAATTATTTCTTCATTATTCTCAATTTGTTTATTTTCTTTATGTGTTGTAGTTTCAACAATGTCCATATCATTTGAATCTTCATTTTCGACTTTAATATTAATCAACTGTGAGTCTCTTTTCCATTGTTCTTTATCATCCACATTAGCTCTTTTAATATCATCAATGTCAAATTCTTTAGTGTCATTTTGGAAGAATTCTTCAAATATTTCAATATCACCTTGAACATTGTCATATGGTTCTATACAATGTCCTACTGTCTTATTGGTGTTCACATCAGCTTCAGGTAGTTCGAGTTTCACATTAAAAAGTATATTATTAATTGTTGGTGTTGATGCTGCTGATGTTTTTTGGAATACTGAAAGTCAAAATGTTTAAATAAGTAAACTTAAGACAAAGTATTTGATGAGGTAACTTGGCTAGGTTCAAGACACGTTAGGGACTCATATTCATGAGGAACATAGCACGATAAACGACGCAACCTCGTAAAACTTAAATAAGTAATTTAATGTTTCATGTAAGTTATGAACAAACACAAAAATGTTTTTTACTCTTAAAAAAGTAGAAATTGCAATATTACCTGGTGGAGAAACAAGTAGCTCATCCAGAGAAAATTCTTTATTGTTCGGATTCTTCAGCGCTTCTTCTAAGTTCCTATCTATTGTACATGGTTTGTCCTTCAATAAGGCTTCAATGTTAATACTGCTATTACTCATTTCGTTATTTGATTTCAATGAGCCCATATTTTCTGTATAAAAATTCATGCTACTCATTCTATCTTTATCTGAGTAATCTAATGATGGTAGATCTAAATTGCTCACTGATTTATCGAAACCATCAATTTCATCAATACTAAAATCACTTATCAGTTTTTCATCATTCTTTGCATCGTTTTCTAATTTGACTTGACCAAATTCATTTAAAGTCATGTCACATAATTCTTTTAAACTATCGTTTTTATTGCTGTCCGGGTTTTCTATACTATCTAAGCTAAAATCGCATAGTTCTTTCAGATGTTTGCTTGGAAACGTTCTTTTTAATTCAATCTCTTTAGTTCCAAAACTGGTGATCTCTTTAATGGCTTTACTGCTTTTAAATTGTTCATTTGCTGATTTTACAGGATCAACATTAACTATGGGTTCCTTAGTCGCAAAAGGATAAAACTCTTTTATGCTTTTAAAACTTTCTGATTTTTCCATAACTTTGTTTTCAAAACTGTCAGGGTCTTTAATGTTTTGGTCATTTTGGAAAGCTTTTGTAAAGTCGTTGAGTATTTTAGTTTGCTTCTCCGTATTTACAGTTTCAAAGCTGATTTGTTCTTCTTTTTGCTCAACATACTTTTTAGGTGTGTAGCAATGATCGTTATTTACAGACCGAGGTGTTGAAAATGGGCTGAAACTGTAAAGATAACAGCATTAATAGATGACTTAATATTATTACAGTAAACATGAATAGTATTTTTAAAATTAATTATTGTTTTCGGCAGCAGCATTCCCCGACCCGCGACGCCGCGACTACTCATGAATATGAGCTTCTAGCATGGCTTGAAACTAATCGAGTTCTTCGTCAAACAATTACGTGAATAAGCCGAAAACATAAAAATTAATTTACTCTCACGAAAGTTGGTGAACCAATAAAAAAATATTTAAAAGTTTTCATATTTTTAAAATGTTTAAAAATTAGGTGGTTGATTAACATCATATGAAATTTATGAAAAACGTATTTAATTGTTGGTGTCTAAGTAAGGGAATTGAGGATATTCCTAAAAGAAAACTAGGTACCTATGTAATGCCAGTTATGAATAGTTCTTGGCACTTACCTAAAATCCAATCTGAAGTCCGTATCAATAGACACATCATCCTGGAGCCAGTGGGAATCCAGTGAGTCTTCCAGCACATCAGCCTCTTCTTCAATGACCTCTCTGATAATCCGAGCCTCCGTGTCGGGCATCTCTTCTCCTTGTAGGATGTCCGTCATGAAGTTTCGTATACTTGTGCATGTTGATTCTGAAATCAGATATTTAATTTTATTGTTATTATGTAAATATATGCATTTATGGTATTTTATCGTTACTACCTTAGTAAGTTAAAAAGAAAAAGGAATACTATTCAAGAGGGTATCTATCTGACGACTGAGTTGAGGAAGACAAAGAGGTATATAAGAATCGTAGCAATTGGCATTCCATACAATCTGCCTATCTCCATGGGGGACAGGCGTGAAGTTATGTCCGTATTTGGATGTATTTACATATGTACATATCTACATATTTCAGTATTCTATATTGATAATTTGATTTTGCAGCGATGTCACTGTCACCATTACTCTTACCATTGTCATCATCTCTTTTTTGTGTAGCTGGAGTACTATTGCCACTTGTTAAAGGCAGCCTGAAATAGCAAAAGTACAAGTTTACACAGTGTTTTCTATTTCATAACAAATTTCTAAAGAGAATGATATTGACCAACTAAGCAGAAATTACTTGCATGTGTACCTACACAAAAAACATAGGTGCACTCTTACTTTCTTGGTCCAATAAGACAACAATCAAACAATTTTCCTTACATATTTACTGAACATACATACGTATTCTAAGTAAAATAGTTAGGTGAGTCCCATTGAACTTAAAGAGTTGCCTTAAAGTTCTATATCCTACTTACATCTACGAAATAAACATGCATTCCTACCAACAAGTAGCAGGCTAAATATAGCTGTCACTGTTTATTCTTCAGCTACAGCAGTCATATTATAGTGTGCAAATTTTTAGTGGGCATGCACTTTTATTTCATAGGTATGCTCAGTCCCGAGATGTCAATGGTGAGTCCACAATACAATAACACTTACCGGAATGTCAAAGCATCATCACAGTTTTTAAGGAATGTACAGAAATCTATGGGGTCCCCTACATCTTTTAGCACTTTGTAGTTCTTAAATTGTTTGTCTGAAGTTCTACATTGTTTCTTAAACTTGCAAGCTTGCTTCATATTCAGGAAACAATCCTTACATAGTTGGAATGTGAATGTGTCATTTCTTTTCACCTGAAATAGGAACATTAATGTTTTTAGTGATGTACAAAATTGAATGCCCACTTTTAGTTATTTTGACAATACATTTAATTTTAATGAGTGTCATCACTGAGTAAGATATAGATATAATAGATATGGATATAGAAAAGATAATGGTGTTTTACACATTATTTTAATTCATATCATTGAAAATATTAAATGAATTCCTCAATATTATAATAATTTAGTGTGGGAGAGCCATACTTCGGCACGAATGGGACGGCTCGATTGAAGTGATACACGGCCTCACAGAAAATAGACGTGAAGCAACACTTGCGTTGTGTTTCGTCGTGTGAATGAGGTTACCGGAGGCCCAATTACCCTCCCCTTCCCCAATCTCCCCAATCCTTGAATCCACAACAATCCTCAAACTCCTAATCCCCAAAAGGCCGATAACGCACTTGTAATGCCTCTGGTGTTCCAGGTGTCCTTGGGCGATGCCGATTGCTTACCATCAGGTGATACGTCAGCACGTTTA